>CM036762.1:19494415-20694415 GCA_020796225.1 Arion vulgaris
GCACACTAGGTCTTAGAAATGTGAAATGAAGTGACTTCCTACCCTAAGATCTAAAAAGGCTACTGGAAATAATATTATTATTATTGTATGATGAATTTCCGTGTACGGTCATGCATACAAATATGACAAACTCAATGTCTCCTGGGCACCTCAATACAATTTCAATCTGCAATGACTTTATGAGGGAGCTACTAACAAAATACTGCCTTATTTCCGGATACACGCTACCCTAGCACTTTAATTATATCGATTTTCTGGAACCAAATGTTCCAGACGACAATTGTGCCTGTCTCGTGACATGTTGACAACAAATCTCTTATCATTTCTTCGTTAGAGAGTTTATGGAACCTCAACAATAAATCTATTATCATTTCTTCGTTAGAGAGCATATAGAACCTCAACAATAAATCTCTTATCATTTCTTCGTTAGAGATCTTATGCAATCTCAGCAACACTTCTCTTATCCTTTCTTCGTTAGAGATCTTATGAAATCTCAGCAACACTTCTCTTATCATTTCTTCGTTAGAGATCTTATGAAATCTCAGCAACACATCATTTCTTCGTTAGAGATCTTATGAAATCTCAGAAAATTTTTTTCCTTTTGTTGATTTTTACACATCTTGATACCAAATATCAAGTCCTTTCATCTCTGAAGGCTGATATTTTAACAACATATAGTTCCCCTTTTGTCCTCTTTGCCAGAATGGTTCTTTCCTAAATGACCTTCTGCAACAATTCGTGTCTTTTTATGTATTCAAAATACTACAAATTTCGCATTTTTATTTTTGCAATGGACCAGTTTTGATTTATTCTGAGTTTTTCCTGGTTAGATCAATTTCTTTTCTTACCTGTCCATGATATGTTGGACAATTCTGTAACACTTATATTCAAAGGAACCTCTACTCATAGTGTGAGCACACTAACCAATGTTTTGACAAGCTGTATGTTGGAACAGTTTCTTACAGACAGTGTTATAATAATAATTCCTCTGGTATCGGTATACGTTACATAGGGGATGTAAGCAATTTATTCATACCGCTCTATCCTGGGTAACTCGCTCAATCCCCTCCATGGAAATGAGAGCGATATTTCTTGCCTCTCTCAGCAAAGTTCGTTTTAGGGTCGCCCTAGGTCTTCTCTCTTTCTTGAACCCTCTGCATCCCACTTCAATGCCTGCTTTTGTAGTCTTTGATCATTTCTTCTCAAGGTGTCCAACATATCTCCATCTTCTCCTTCTTATAAAAGTTGTCACTAGTGGTTAACCAGACATTTCTCTGATTTCATCACTTCTCCTGAATTCCTTCCATTTTATGTTCATTTTTTCGCAGACATCTATGTTCAACTTCATTCAACTTGCTTTCTATATCTTTTGTAATCTTCTAATATCAATTTCTTACGTTATGTCCTGAATAATTATTTCATATATTAAAATGTGCAGTGTTCACATCTCTATTTGATAAATTCACCTGATATATTCTGACAAAGTATCATCATCAAGGTGCGTATCCTTTATAGGACGTTGCTCTCTTTGCAGCGCATCTGAAATTCACTCCGTGTCTAGCCAGTTCACCCACTTCGTCGATGGTCATATTCATGGTTTCTTTAATATCTTGTAGCCATCTTCTTCTTGGTCTGCCTCTGCGTCCTGGGACCCTGCCCTCTAATATTGTTCTTTCTAGGTCATCGTGATGCTTGATGTGACAAAAGTATCTAATTTTTCTGTATAGTATGTTGTTTATCAGCCAATTCTCTTTAACATTTAGTTCTTTCAGGACATCAGTGTTATTTCTTTTTTCCACAAAGTATATTATACAGAAATTATTCTAACGGTTTCCCAAGTGAGTTTACTGTATGAAAGGAATTAATACCTCAAGATTAGGTCTAGAATTATCATTTGTTTCTTCTTCTTCTGCGTTCTCGCTAGATTGGGATTTCGGATTCTCTAATAAAGGCAGCCGTCTGCCTCAAATTATCAGCCACGCCATACAGTTTGTCTTGGACGCTGGTGTAAGTGGGCCACCTCTTTCTTCTCAGGTCTGCTTACTGGGAGTAGTTCTGTATGATATTCTATGTTGTCATACTCGCCAAGCCACAAGGACACAGGTCGCTGGTGCCTATCTTGAATTTAGTGTACGGGTGGTGTCTCATTCTGTTATGATAATTTGTTTTATCCATGATCTAGGATTTGATTTTGTTTTTTCAGTGTCTTTTTCCCATCTAAATAATATATGTATGCGTTCCTTTTTTAATATTGTTACTGTATTGCTTTTTAGCATCATCGCATCCAAAAACAGTTGATGTATGGCGAGCTTGAAGAGGGCAGACGTTCTGCTGGTGGACAGAAAACGCATCCCAAAACAGTTGATGTATGGCGAGCTTGAAGAGGGCAGACGTTCTGCTGGTCAACAGGAAAAAAACGCTATAGAGACACTCTTATGTACAGGACAAGGTACTTTTACACGAGTGCAAAATTTAAGGTTGCATTTTAGTGCCGGGTAAAAACTAATATCCCCGGAAGAACTGGGATGGGTGATGCTGGCGAGCAGAAAATCCTCCAAAAGCTGCGTTGATAGTGCGAGTGAAACGACCCTCTGGATTATCTGTGTGAGACTCCAGTCCAGAATTTCCGAGGCCAGGAAAATGCAGAGTAGAAGTTGCAAACTTTCAAGTGCCGACATGCGTCTCAGAACGGTGGAGAATGTTCCTCCCAGAATAAACTCCCCGTGGCTAGAAAAGTAAAGTCGACAATGCAAGGGTTTGTCTTCTCGTACAAGCTTAATCATTGACAAGGGACGGCACTTTACGGACGCGATCGCCCTACAATTGTAAAACGACGTCCAACAAAAAGCGTTCACATGAAGGCTCAGATCAAAATGACCAATTAACAGCCGAAAATTGCTCGTTTCGAGTGAACGCAAACGTCTGTACGTGCAGGTTGATGCTCAGTACTCTATATGGCGAAAGTCACATAAGTCACAAAGAGTGGTCAATGAGTGGTTGTTCTAGAGCACCCTATTCTTTGCTGCCTTCATTTCCTTTGCTTCACACGGGATATTATATAATATAAAGAAGCTTTATTTGAAACCAGCAGGAACCACATTCTGATGTTGATAGAGTTGACAGACAGTCTTACTACTCATTTTTCCACCTCACATGATTCGGTCCGACCCACATGGCTTGGTCCTCTCAGCTTATTACACCGAGTTTTACCCCACATGATTCGGTCCGGCCCACATGGCTTGGTCCCTCTCAGCTTTATTACACCGAGTTTTACTCCACATGATTCGGTCCGGCCCACATGGCTTGGTCCTCTCAGCTTTATTACACCGAGTTTTACACCAATGGTTCGGCCTGGCCCATAGCCTTGGTCCCTCTCGCAAAATGGCGTCATCGGCGAGTGTTGTAAATCACGAACTCCGTAGCCCACAACAATTATATGACTCCTTTGAGATAATACACCGTAAACAGAATGTTCTGTTCGGATTTGAATCCACGCTTCGGAAGGGAGTCGAGGGTGTTATCACTTAACCACAGAGACCTGTAACACTAGTCTATTTGGTAGTTGTACAAAACATTTTAATTGTACTAAATACCTGAATAGTTTTTGCACGTGAACGAGCAGATGATAAATGAACGCTCAGTGAAATTCGGTAATTCCCGTAAAGGGGATAACACCCAGTTTGTGTCTCTTCGGGGTTAATGTGGCTAAATGTTTAAGCATTTGTCATGTGTTCTGAAAGTCGTTAGCTCCAGTAAAATTCTAGGGATCTGATGTAAACATTGACACATGTGACTCGGTCCAGATTTGAACCTACAATCTTCAAAACGTCAGGCAAACTTCTTAACCATAGACACACCCTAATCTGTATGTGGGTTAGTCAACATGCCCTGATATAACCCAAAAAAGACTCGATCTTGGGTTAAAAGAAAGTGTGAAATTAAAGATGGTTTAATTCCCTAAAAATAGACAACAAACACAGATTTTCTAAATTACATCGGGAACCCTCGCCGGTGCTTAGGAGTTCGTGCACTACCGCTGAGATCTTTCTGTGTAATAAACAAATCGAAGCACACATGACTATTCACCGAAGTGCAATGATGATGGGCAGATCACTCAATCAATCAATCAATCAATCACTCAATCAATATCTCTTGGTACTTGTAACAGTCTTTGTTTTATATTAGGTACAACCACTCTTAAAAGTTGATTGATATTATTTTACAAGGTAGAGATAACACCATCTTTCCCAATGCTTGATATCATTTACAAGGTAGAGATAACACTCCAATGCTTGATATCATTTACAAGGTAGATATAACACTCCAATGCTTGATATCATTTACAAGGTAGAGATAACTACTCAATGCTTGATATAATTTAGCATAGGTAGAGATAACACCCTCAATGTTGATATCATTTTACAAGGTAGAGATAACACTCCAAATGCTTGATATCATTTACAAGGTAGAGATAACACTCCAATGCTTGATATTATTTACAAGGTAGAGATAACACTCCAATGCTTGATATCATTTACAAGGTAGAGATAACACCCATGCTAATGCTTTAGATCATAGACTATTTGTGGTAAGAATATAGTCAAGTATATTCAATGCAATGCATCTATACTCGTCATCAGCATCTATACTCTCATTTTGTACTCTCGACGGAGTGCAATGACGTCAGTTTAGTAACCAATAACCAATAACCAATAACCAATCAAGTAGCATGTCCCTTGCGGAATGTCGCTTTCATCATTGCCGGCCTGAAAAAAACTAAATGTCTCTAGAAAGTTTTCATACCCCCACCAGCGTCAAGTTCAAGGTTTCTTTGATGTCCTGCTGCCACTTTCGTCTTGGTCGTCCCCTAACTCGGACTCCAGGAACCATATTTTCCATTACGGTTTTCTTCAAACCACTTGGACGTTTAACGTGGCCAAAAAATTTTCATCTTTCGGGACATTATATTATTTATAAACCAGTGCTTCTCGATATGCAGGTCTTGTATAATGTCTTCTTCTCTTCTCTGTCCATGATATTATAAGAACGTTTCTGTAACACCCTTTTTTCGGGAGCATCAATTTTGTTCTTTAATATCTGTGTTATGGTCCACGATTCACATCCATGTGTTGCCACAGGAAATATGCATGTTTATTTTTGTTTCTTTGCTTGTGTCGTGCCATAGTTTCTTCATACTGACCACCCTATGAAAAGCCATGACTAGTCTTCTAACTTCTTTCGTACAATCTACATTGTTGTTAATTATAGAACCAGTAAGAAAATGTTCAAGAAATTTTAATTTGATAACAAGTCTATGAACAATTAATAATTTATTACTTTCAGACAGCCAATGTGTATACTTTAGAGATAAGATGTGCATTTATCTTGAAGTGGGAGCCTAAGGATTCAAAGATAAAACAAAGCTCGAATGATCCCTGAAACGAACTTTACTGAAAGAGGTGATAAATATCGGACTTAATTTCATAGCAGATTGAACGAGTTGACCAGGATAGAGCGGTATGTAGAAATTGCTTATAAGCCTTATGTAACGTATAACGGTACAAGACTAATGTAATAATAAAAATAATATATTCTTACCTCTTCATAATAACTATTAACACGTCATTACTTGCTCACTTGTGACTCTCAAATGGAATTTTGCTTTGTTGGTCTGTCGTCTACGCTTCTTCTTCTTCTTTGTGTTCGTTCTTTAGACCAATTTTAATCACTCTTTGTGATAGGTTTGATCTTTGCCAAGAACGTGTACGTTGCACATTGGTTTGGTAGGCCCCTAAACGCATAGACTTCTACACGTTTAGGACACATGCATCCGATTTCAGCCAAACCTCCTTAGTCGCCTCTTACAACATGCGTGCAGGTAACAGTGATTCTATTCTTTACACCCCAAATTTGGGCCCCGTAACCACTCGGGTGGTCGTCTACGCTATTCGATGACCCTTCTCTACTATTGCTCATATCTTATCAATTTAAAGTGGTCTGTAATCAAGTGCGCGTACGAGTTGGCTAAAGTCTAAGGTTCACATCCTTCACTAGCTTCTTGTTCTGAACAATCTTAGCTTATTTTATTTCTACAAGATCCCCCTTCATCAACCATTGTCGTCTGACTTTTCCGTCTAGACAATACGTCACAACCTTGGCGATCACGCATTGGCGTCAGAGTATTGTCTACCAACATTAATTGGCCAGTGTATATGTGTCAAATTGTTTGTTTGTATTAGTTCGCCTAAGACTAGGATGTCCAACGCGGCGCCATGACGACCGTGTTATACATTCATGGAGACCTATTTTACTCTGTCTGCTTTAAAGCTAATAAGATTTCAAGAAAACAATTTGTCAATAACAGTTTCAGTTATTTTCTGTAGCATTCCCATGAACACGGTCTTCCAGTTTTTCCAACCTTGTTTTCTTCTGTAACCATTCTACTTGCCTTTAACCTCACTTTTCGCTTTTTCTTTTCACTGGCGAAAACATCGTCATCTCAATTGAATTAATATTACTATTATTATGTGTATTATTATTTCAATCGCCACACTGCTCTCACGACACCACATCCATCAGTTAGATGCGCTTCGATACATACAAATGAACAGAGTTAGTCTAAAATCTCATGTGTTCTACAAGGTGTTCAAGATAAAAGTAGACTGTCAAGGGAACCAATCTGGCATATATTTATGAAAATGAGAAGGTTCAGTTATGACGTAGTACATGTCAAGTACATGAGTCTTTTCGTAATTATGGTGCCGGGAGGGGCGATAAACTAATGTGACGTAGGACAAAAACTAGTCAGAACCGGTTTAAATAGTAAATAGACAAAACGCAATGCGTAACTGGCAACTTTTGATTTGTAAATCGGGCTACTTTTATCTTGAACACCCTGTATAACCTTCTATCAGGAGACTGCAGAAAAGCAATTGGTGACATTATCTATTAATAGTAATTCTGCAACAATTGATAAAGAGGGTTGGTAGTAGCTCGTTCTCCGTACCTCCCCGCTTGATCAACAATTTACATAAAAAAATGTTTTTTTGTCTCCGAACAAGATCACTCAATTCCGTAGCCCTCACTCGTCATATCTAAACATCTTCCCTGTACACTCCGACAAAACAATTAGTGCCCAGTCTCATCCAGAAAACATTGACGAGTATAGATGCTGAGGGTTCAGGTAGCTCGCAACTTAAACAAACTCTTCATTTTGCATCGCTAAGCCCTTATCTGCAACACTTGTTCAATATTCCTTCAACCACAATGTAGAGATGCATATGGTGAAACACGTAAAAACAAAGTACTGTAGTTTTATAAGTACAAAAATAATTTACAGCAATCACTATACAAGTTTCGACCAAACAGCCTTTATCAAGCAAAGGACACATTAGAAACAACGAAATTCAGAATTCTTGTTAAGTTTTAAGCTAATTGCATATCCTTTACAGGACTTTGCGAATCAACTCCAGCTTTTTAACGCTGTTTGAGATTTTTCTAGGCATTATTGCGTTCAGTAGTGTGACATTGCTTTCTGAACGTGTGGTGCCAATGTCCTTTTGTAAAAATTCACGCGAAACAATGTGCAACCAAACTGTCCGCAGCGTGTTCGAACTCAGAACGTGGGGGTAAATAGACCGAGTCACTATCCCCTAAGTCACAGACGCCACAGACATCTTGTACAGTAGACATAACATATACAATTAGACAATAAATCCTTAACGGCACTGAAATGAAAATGTGACTAAAAACGAAATAAATGTGAAAACTAGAATGGCAACAAAAAGAAGATAAAACAATAATAATCAAATATATGCGTAGCAAATATGCATTTAACAAATACATGTAAATTATACAGGGTGTTCAACTTAAAAGCAGCCTGTGAATGGAGCTAATCTGGCATATATGTATGGAAATGAGAAGGTTCAGTTATGACGTAGTATAGGTCAAGGTTGTGTGATGGTGTGTAATTGTAGTGCGGGAAGGGGCGATGAACAAATGTGACGTAGGACAAGCTAGTCAGAACCGGTTTAAATAATAAATAGACGAGATGCAATGCGTACCTGGCAAATTTCTATTTATGACTGGGGCTGTTTTTAAGTTGAACACCCTGTAGATGCATAATCACTTGATGTCTCCACATTACTACCATCTTCATATACTAGCATCGTTAGTTTTGAAGTTTGAAAGTCGAACACCATAACTGAACTAACAAATGAAATCTATGTCAGACATTTTATTGCGTCCGTTATGAATTCAGGGATAGTGATGGCGCCTAATATCAGGACCGTGCCGTGTTATGATACAGAGAGGCGACCGCATCAGGCGGCTCCGTAAAGGAGCGACATAAGCAGAGAAATCTTCTTCTTCTTTGCGTTCATTCTTTACGACCAATTTTAATCACTCTTTGTGATATGTTTGATCTTTGCCAAGAACGTGTATACGTTGCACATTGGTTTGGTAGGCCCCTAAACGCATAAGACTTCTACACGTTTAGGACACATGCATCCGATTTCAGCCAAACCTCCTTAGTCGCCTCTTACGACATGCGTGGCAGGTAACAGTGGTTCTATTCTTTACACCCCACATTTGGGCCCCGGTAACCACTCGGGCGAGCAGAGAAATGACGCAAGTTATTTTAAAGAATAAAACATTTCAGGGCGGCATTTCGAAGACTTGCATCATACTGAGAAAATATACCGCACATCCCTGCCTAATATACACCTCTGATTAATGTGTGTGAATGAAGGATTACGTTCCTTATCATAATTGTCCCTCGTCATTCAGGCTAATATTAATTCAACTTAAAGGGTATTTGTAATTTAGATCCCCAAGTAACGGATCAGGGTTTCCTGTAGTCTAAACTCCTAACGTGTGTACAACTTATTCTTTTCTTCGAACGCTCCATATCGACCACTTGTTAACCACTCTTTTTAATTTCTATGTGATCCGAACCTAAGTGCGATTTACGCTGTGCCAGTTATGCGCCAACAAGTAAGCCAGTACATCCAATTTTACGACGTTTTTATTTACTAGGATAGCTTTCCTATGCCCCTACCTCAGTCACATCTTACTACATGCCTTGTAGGCGTCAGTGTTACTATTCTTTGCTCCCGTTGAGAGCCGTGGCAACACACGGGAGGTGTGAGCACATCAAAAATATCCAGTGTTCGAACCCTCGGTAAAGTCAAACTTTTTTTATGTTGCGAAAAATCCTCTTCCTTCCTTTCGTTGGTTATTATCAACCAAATTAACCATTCTGTGTGATCTGTGTGGTTTGAGCTAAAAACGTGAACACGTTGCGGCCCAGTTCATAAGCACCTAGGCATGTAGGACATGCCCATCCGGTATAATTTCACCCTAATGTGATGCTTAGGTTTACCTGACCTGTCAGTCCCAGACATCAATCATTTCTTTTCCCACTGATTGCCATTCACTCTTCTTTGATCATTTCTCAGCCACTCAATGTAACTTATTATGTGATCTGAGAGGAAGAACATGTGCAGTCATTGCCATTTTCTTTTCTCAAGCAGTGAGGTCGTTCAGGAAAAGGAACATTTTGAATCTTTTTTGTACGTGGTCACTAGATAATCTAGTTATTTTCCTTTTATTTATCGTTCATGGAAGCGAAAACATTGGACACGAGATAAAACACTCAAATAACTAAGTAGGGCAGTTCTAGAAAGTGAAAAAATAAGAATTTTGTTTTTGCCTTTTGCATAATCTCCCCGCCCCATTCATATGCGTTTCTCCTCGTGTACAGCGTTTGGCTTATCATAATAATAAGAATCAGACAATCAAGGTTCTTCGGGCATGTAATGCAAAGAGTAAGATTAGAACATTTGGTAACAACAGGTAAAATTCAGGGAAGAAGATACCGTGGAAGGTAGAGGGAGAAGAAGATGTTGGATGGCCTGACATCATGGTTCGACAAAAGAACGACGTCAGAACAGATTTTCTGCGTCGAGATATAGTTGTGGAGAAATATGATCGACTTCGCCTGCAGGCATGGCACTTGACTGACAGCTTTTGACTGATCTTCTCTTGTATCGACATTCGTTTGCACAATAACCAGGATCATCCCACAGCGTAATTTCTGCTCCAAAAAGGTAGTCCCTTTGCATACGTACTATATATAAACCGATAAGCTGCACACCCGTGGCTACAGCTTCTGACAAGCGGTCTTAATTCATATGCTGTATTAAATCCCTCCGCGTACTTTCAGAAATGGGAACAAAGCAATGTGTATTGACATAAACCATACATTGTTTTATTTATGTTCTTGTGTAACGTAAACAAATCAACTTGACACCCCCCATAATGTTGACCATTCCAACGTATCATTGTCCCTGCGAACTCTATGTACTGTCATTTTGTACATATGTGTACATGGATGTGTATGATAGACTTTCATTTTCTTCCACTATGTAACATGTGTGTGTGTGTGTGTGATTGGTTGTTCTTTTTTCCATTATGTACATGTGTGTGTGATTGGTTGTTATTTTAGCCCATATATGTACATGTGTATGTGTGTGTGTGATTTGGTTCTTTTAGTCCATATATGTACATGTGTGTATGTGAGATTTGCTGTTTTTATCCCATATATGTACATATGTATATGTACGACCGAGTTTTATATTGAGGCATGTATGTACATGTGTGTTAATGCGTGCGTGAGTGCGTGAAAACGTGCTTGTATGCGTATGTGTCGAGACAAGGTATTTGACCTGCTAATATACAAATAATCTCAGGTAAAGCGTATGTAGGTCATACTATAAGGTCAGAAAAACAGACAAATAAAAGAAGTTCTAGAAAACCCAAAAATGAAGTCAGAATTACGACAAGAAATTAAAATTAAATAAACAAAATATTTCGGGCACATTAAGGGACATGGCTAAGTTAGAGAAGATGGCGCTGGATTTGACACACTTTGCGAGAACTTGGGAAATATAACAAAAGGGTAATTTCCTGGATCCCACAGGGATAGCGAAAGAAGGGGATGCCGAGAAGTACATAGAGACGAAATTTGGAGGCAGAGATCAACAATATAAAGAAGAGCTGGAGGGAACTGCAGGAGATCGCTAGAGATAGGAAGACTTGGCATGAGTTGGTTGAGTGCCTATGCCCCAATCCGGGCTAAAAAGGCAGAGAGAGAGAAGAGAGAGAGAGAGAGAAGGACGGAAGGAACATGGCTCAATTCTTCTCTTCTTTTTTCCATCTCTAATCCTGTTTTGTCTCACAGCGTCAGGATAAGGAGGTATTTCTAGAACGGGCATTTGTGTGCGCTTCATAAACATATTTTTTTTTCCTCTGTTGTCTCTGAGGTCCACATTTTGCGGGGACGCATTTTCTTTGTTATCCACTGCTGGCACAATTTGATCACAATACGTCTAAAGAACGAATGGCTGACTTTATTGCACTGGGTTTCCCTAAATGACTTCCAAAGACTCATAGGATTGTTGCTTCGTGATTTGTGCAATATTCTCGGCACGTGACGTGCTGTTTCTGGGGAGAGTTACCGAGCCAGACCTTGCTGGGATTTGAACACAAATCATCATGAGTTAGAGACCGATGTAGTAACCACTCATTTTTTATGAATAATATGAAATGATAGATATCTTAAACACTTGATCAATATCTGCAAGGCTGGATGAGCTGAGGGTGTACCTGAACTTTACAGGCAACTATTGGTTGAAGTTGTCAACAAAAGTAAGACTTCTGAGAACATGCATATTCCTTGTGGCAACATATGGATGTGAATTGTGGACCATAACACAAACATTAAGTAACAAAATTGAAGCTTTTGAACAAGTTGTTACAGAAGAGTTCTTAGAATATCCTGGAACAGAGGAGAGAAAAAACAGAGACATCCTACAAGACTTTCATATCTAAGAGCATTGGCTCATCTCTCATCTCTCTCTCTTTGCCGTTTTTAACCCGGATTGGGACATAGGCACTCAACCAACTCATGCCAAGTCTTCCTATCTCTAGCTATCTCCTGCAGTTCCCTCCAGCTCTTCTTTATATTGTTGATCTCCGTCTCCAAATCTCGTCTCCATGTATTTCTTGGCCTCCCCTTCTTTCGTTGTCCCTGTGGGTTCCAGGCAAGGACCCTTCTTGTTATATTCCCCTCAGGTTTTCGCAAAGTGTGTAATATCCAGCGCGAGCGTCTTTTTTTAACCTGTTCGTTCACTGGAATCTGTCTTATTCTCTCCATAAGTTCCTGATTTGTGACCCTATCATACCATCTTATTCCCTCTATTCTGCGCAGACACCAATTGATGAATGTTTGCAATTTATGTGTTATTGTTTTAGTAGTTCTCAATGTTTCAGTATAACATCATGTTCTGGCAAAGATGAAATATTTTGGCCATGATAAACGTCACTGTGGTTTGGAGAGAACGATAATGGAAGGCATGGTTCCTGGAGTGCGAGGCTGGGGACGACCAAGACGAAGGTGGCAGTAGGGCATCAAAGAAACCTGGAAGAGGCGGAAGATCTTGCAAAGGACAGAGAGTTTTTCAGTCGGGTTGTGAAGAAAGAGACGTTCTGCAAGGCACATGCTACTAGTTGATGGGTCGAAGAGATTACCAAGTCTTAGCTAATTATTCATAGAAAGTTATGAAACTGACAGTTCAGTCAGGTAGTTAATATCTTTCACGTGACAAGCACACATTCACGAGTTGGCATCACTGAACGAGACGCTAACAGGTAAATGTGAGTGAATTGTTTTAAAATGAAGAGTTTTTGCATCACTGAGTTTCTAAGACGAAAATAACTCACGCTAGAGCAGGCCATAAGCCAGAGTTCAGATGGTGCCACAAACACATCAGGTGTGCACATCGAGAGGTGGTGTGAGCACACGCTTGTGGTAGTGAGGGGTGAATATCTTTTGTGCATGTTTCTGCACCTTGTGCACAGTGCTTGCACGCGCGCGTGTATGTGTGATTTGTGTAACCTGTGCCAGCATGTGTTTAAGTTATATGAAGGTGTGCATATTTGCTGTACTTGTGAGCTTTTTTGTTTCTTAGTGTCTGAACAAAAGTATTATTGTAAGTGGTTGCACGTGTTATGTATCTATCTGTATGTGGACCAATGAGTAAATGTGTGCTTGTTCGAAGCGGATCGATGTGTGTTTGAGTCAATGTGTTTGTTGTGTGTTAGTGGGCGTATATTTGTGTTAGGGAGTGAGTAAACGTATATTTGTATGATTATGTCAATGGGTGTGTGTATAGGACACAACTTTAGGATATAACAAGAAGGGTCCTAAACTGGAATCAGCAGAGGAAGCCAAAGAAAAGAAGCCTCAAATACACGGAGAAAATATTTAAAAACAGAGTTTAACAGTATACAGAAGAACTAGAATGAAATGCAAGAGAGAGCTAAAGATTGGAAGACTTTGACTTTGAAAGATGTGTATCCAGACAAAGACATGTCTTTGACTTTGAAGATGTGATCCAGACAAAGACACTGACCTTAGACTTTGAAAGATGTGTATCCAGACAAAGACATGACTTTGACTTTGAAAGATGTGTATCCAGACAAAGACAAGACTTTGGCTTTGAAAGATGTGTATCCAGACAAAGACATGACATTTGACCCGTCTTACGCCTTTATGTTGCCAGGGCTCGCAAGGGGAGCAAAGAATTGTAACACTGCGACCTACAAGACATATCGTAAGAGGAGACTGACGTTGAGGTCGAGGAAGCTATCCTAGTAAATAAAAAGCATCGCAGAAATCGGATGTGCTGGCCTACTTGTAGGCACATAACTTGCACAACGTACAATCGCTATTAGGCTCAGATCACATACAAATCAGAGAGTCGTTTAACAAGTGGTCAATATGGAGCATTCGAAGAAGAAGAAGATTCGTCTTACGTGTGTTACTATCAACAATTCTCGGTAGTCTTTCATTTTTTTCTCTACTGGGATACCTCCTTCCATAATGGCTCTCTCCAACCCTTAGTGTCTTTTTATACAGGGTGTTCAACTTAAAAGCAGCCTATGAATGGAGCGAATCTGGCATACATATATGGAAATGAGAAGGTTCAGCTATGACGTAGTATAAGTCAAGGTTATGTGACGGTATGTAATTGTAGTGCAGGAAGGGGCGATGAACAAATGTGACATAGGACGAGCTAGTCAGAACCGGTTTAAATAGTAAATAAAGACAACGCAATAGGTTATCTGGCAACTTTCGATTTGTCAATGGGGCTGCAATTATCTTGAACACCCTGTATATCCAAAATTCTTCAGTTTTCTCATTCTTCTTTGCCGTATCAGCCAGTTTTCTGTAATTTTGAGTCCTTTTGGATAAATCTATTTTTTTGTTTCCTCTGTCGACGATATAATAAGGATCCTTCTGTAATACTTATATTCAAAAGCACATATATATTCTTTTCCAATATCTTGTTAAATGGCTATGTTTCACATCCATACGTTGCTATTGAATATATATATACACTCTTAGTGTTTTGATCTGTGTTTTTCTATAAGTTACATTACATGTTTTAGTTTCTTAATTTTATATATATGAAAATATAAGATGAAATATGTCAACCTAGTCCACAGTAAACTAAGTGCATGACCAGAGATCGTTGAAGAAGATTAGTGTAACAATAGCAACGAAACAAACTATTTTCTGTTTGTTCATTCACCATGATAAAATGTATCAAATATTGATCACTGATAGCAACAGGTAGTATCCCACCAATCAGCTTGTGCAATGAAAAATTCTCACTGTTAAGCAGTGTTGCCAGGTCGTTACAAGAATTTCAGTTCATCGTTATTTTATCTGTAACCTAAAACGAAGATAGCTTCCTTCCATCCGATCTCCTTCCCTCCCCCACCTTACCTCCTTGAAAAAAAATGTTGCAGATAAATATAAACGAGCATAACACACACCCACACACATACATACCACATTGGCTAGAGGGGGGAAACGGGCATGTCGAAATGGTCCAAAATTAACCCAATTTGGCGGGGAAAATGAGGACCTGGCAACTTTCGTTCGATTAAACTAGTTTCCTCATTTTTTTCTGCGAAAATATTTCTAAAACTAGACGACGAATAGCGAATTGACGTTGAGAAACTGTGTTAAACCAAAAACAGACCACACCGTATAACTATTCCCTAAAAAGAATACAATCAGCAACTTATTATATTAGAAATGTCACGTCGAACTGTTCTCAAACTAGCCAAATTAGGTAAGAAAACAGACTACCTTCTTCCAACTGCTGCTATGATAATATATCGTAATAAGCTTGTAAATTTATCTCAAGTAGGGAGAGAGAGGAAAAAAATGAACAGAACTATGTCAGTAGGCCAGTACAAAGATAGAATTCCATCACCTTCATTATAAATTATAGTACGTGCCCTTAGATCTGGTTCTCGCTTTATATCAAGTTAATAACCTTGATCAAATATTTTTCGGGGAAGAAGGGGATGGGGGAGGCGGAACCTAACTAATATTAGATCAGCTGTTCTTCAGTTACCGTGGACTCCTTTTAATATATTTTGTTGTTTTCCTCCCTACCCCCTCCCCTTCCCAATATTTCACACATTAAAATTGTCCTAAAATGTTTTTTTTCATTCATCATCATCATCATCAGGTGCCGTCTCCACATCGAAGGTTGGCTGCAATGAATCTCCAGCATCCTCTGTCTTTCGCTTTGGTGTTGCACACTGCCAGACTGTAACCTGTCCATTTCTTAAAGTTTCCTCCCACTTATCTCTCTGTATTCCTCTTGCTCTTCCCCAGCTTTCCCCTCTAGTAAATGTTTTATCATGGTGTCATGTCTTTTTATGTGCCCAAAATACTTTACATGTCTGAATTGTATTTCTCTTAATAATTGTTTCTTCATTCCTAGTTTTCCTAAATCTTGCATTCACCTGCTATGAATTCACGTGTAGTCAGGGCGCTTAATATGGCGTAATAGTTTCCTTTCGTTACCATCAGTGTCCTTCGCCATTCAGGCGAACCTTACTCCGGCTTCTGAGGTACTTGTAATTTAGATCCAGTCGAGCAAAACAAACCACGATTTGGTGACCAGACATCATTGAAGAAGAAAAGAAGAAGAAGACCCCAAGTACAAGATCAGGAAACCTGTAGCGCAAACGCGGTTGACCCAAGTGGTCTCGAACCATGGTTACTAGCGAATCGTGTTATCGGCTTTGCTATCAGCGCTCCTCTCAGAAATTGATTATCTGCATGTTTACACATATTAATTATCTGCCTATGCAAAATGCATTTTTAAAATAATAAAATTTCCGAATTTTTTCACCATTATCAAAACTACATTGAGGACTCTCGCAATTGCAGTAGAGTTTGTGCAAGATCTTCTCGTGTAAGAAAGAGAACGGAGCACACATAGTTATTCACCAAAGTGCAATGATGATGTTCCTACCAATCAATCAATTCCCAGATGGATTGATTACTCTCAGCAGAAATTGCTCGACACCTACCGAGAGTATTGCACACAGAACAAGCTCCGTATCTCCAGAAACAAACTTAAGATTCTCTTAGGGGAAAAAGCACTTACAAACTGAAAGATGCTGTCAAGATTCGAACCCTCTAGAGAGAAGAGATAGAGAAGAGAAAGAGAAAGGAGAGATAGAGAGAGAAAGGACAGAAAGAGAAGAGAGAGAGCCTGGGAGAGAGGAAAGAGAAAAGAAAGAGAAATGAGAGATAGAAGAAAGGACAGAAAGAAAAGAGAGAGAGCCTGGGAGAGAGGAAAGAGAAAGAGAAGAGAAAGAGAAATGAGAGATAGAAGAAAGGACAGAAAGAAAAGAGAGAGAGAGCCTGGGAGATAGGAAGAGAAAGAGAAAGAGAGAAAGGAGAGATAGAGAGAGAAATGACAGAAAGGGAAGAGAAAGCATGGGAGAGAGGAAGAGAAAGAAAAGAAAGAAAGGAGAGATAGAGAAAGGACAGAAGAGAAGGAGAAAGAGCCTGTGAGAGAGGAAAGAAAGAGAAAGAAGAGAAAGGAGAGATAGAGAAAGGACAGAAAGAGAAGAGAGAGAGGCCTGTGAGAGGGAAAAGAGAAGAGAAAGAGATAAAGGAGAGATAGAAGAAAGAACAGAAAGAGAAAAGAGAGAGCCTGGGAGAGAGGCCAAGCTTGAAGAATTAACTACACCAACATATGTTACTCATAATATTTAGTCGTACTGTGCATGTCATGACATTGCAAGTCAATTACTGTATGCTCCCATTGTTAGATCGATATTCATGCATACTATCAGTGGCGGCTCGTGCTAAGTTTTGTTGGTGGGGCCAGACATATTTTGTGTGGAAAATCATGGTATTGGGTTAGGTTATATTTTAATTTATACATGTTACAGATTATTTTTGGTGGGGCTCGGCCACTGGCCCTAATGACGAGCCGCCACTGCATACAATACTGCAGATGTTATACTACTACCTATATAAATACCACTACTGCTACTACTACCATCACCACCACTATTGTAGCTGCTATAGCAACAACTATTACAATTACTTATACTGTCAACACTACTGAAATTATTATTACTGTCAACACTACTAAAATTACTATTACTTTTACTGTCAACACTACTAAAATTATTATTACTGTCAACACTACTAAAATTACTATTACTGTCAACACTACTAAAATTACTTTTACTGTCAGCATTACTAAAACTACTATTACTTTTTCTTTCAACACTACTAAAATTACTATTACTGTCAACACTTAAAATTACTATTACTGTCAACACTTAAAATTACTATTACTGTCAACACTTAAAATTACTATTACTGTCAACACTACTAAAATTACTATTACTTTTACTGTCAACACTACTAAAATTACTTTTACTGTCAACACTACTAAAATTACTTTTACTGTCAACGCTACTAAAATTACTAATACTTTTACTGTCAACACTACTAAAATTACTTTTACTGTCAACACTACTAAAATTACTTTTACTGTCAACACTACTAAAATTACTACTACATTTACTGTCAACACTACTACTTCTACTATAACTATCACCCATATAGCAAATGCTACCACAATAGACACGAAGGGTTGGGTAAGACCATTATGGAAAGGCATCCTGGCACAGAGAAGAAGAAGAAGAACACTGAGGAGATGGATCTGGTGATTTGTGCATGACGGCTGCAGAACCGGGACATCTGACCTATGAGAGAAAGAAATTCCGACACACTGTAGTAGGGTGGTAAAGTTCGGCTCAGGACAAGCTATTTGATGAGCATGACGACTGCAGAGGCGGAACTTCTGACCTATGAGAGAGAGAGAGAAATTCCGACGGTCTGTACGGTGGTAAAGTTCTGCTCAGGACAAGCTATTTTTGATGATGATGATGATTTGACCAGAAAATTTGCGGGATATTTCTTAAACATTTATTTTGAAAATAATATAAACGAGGGAAAAAAATATGTATGTAATAGGTGGGGAGGGATCGTTGCAGCAGATTTCCCAGGGTTGATTCGTGATTTCTGTTTGAAATCACATAGATATATCAATGATACAAGTTATGTGCCTTGATAGACTTAACTAAACTGATATTCATTTGCTAATGATACTTTCTGACCGGTTCTATGTACTAAATGCACGCTCCAGCACGGCAGATGAAAGTGATCCCCAGTTCCACTCTCAAATGAAATATCTTGAAGTACGCAAAACGTTTGTATATTAGCACGTTCGTGCATATAGTATGTTTGAAATATCAACGTAACATCGGTCTACAGTGTGTGTTTTGCGTCTGGATCTGCATCTAGCAGAGTTGGGGTCAGTTAGTTTTTCACAGGAAGGGCGCAAAGGGGAAATTAGTGCAATGTTGATGACCACTAGAACACACAAGCTAACCCCACCTTCGAGTGGTGTAGACTGGGAAACTTTGACCGAGCGGTCACAGGCTAGGAGGGCTTTGGCTTGCCTATGGGATGGACTAGCCCTAGGTCAGCTGTTGATAAATTTATTTGTCCTATGTAAGACAGCGAATCCGAATTTTAAAAATACAAACAAAAATTCGATGTGTTGGCCTATGGTTATATAGTAGTCTAACTGTAACAACGAACTTAAACTCTAAGACACATATCGCATACTGCCCACAAAAAGTGGTTTAACAAGTGGTTGGGCAGAGCGAACTCAGGAGAAGATGATTGTAGAATCCAGTATTTCTTCTTCTTCTTCTTCTTCTTTGCGTTCGTTCTTTACGACCAATTTTAATCACTCTTTGTGATATGTTTGATCTTTGCCAAGAACGTGTATACGTTGCACATTGGTTTGGTAGGCCCTAAACGCATAGACTTCTACACGTTTAGGACATGTGCATCCGATTTCAGCCAAACCTCCTTAGTCGCCTCTTACGACATACGTGGCAGGTAACAGTGGTTCTATTCTTTACACCTCAAATTTGGGTCCCGGTAACCACTCAGGCGATCTCGTTTTCAAAATTAAAAATAAGATTTAAAAAAGAAATGTATTTTTCAAATGTTATTAATTAGTTCTCAAATTCAAGAACACAAGATAGAATCTTCTTCTTCGACGAACGCTCCTTATTGACCACGTGCTAAACCACTCTTTGTGATGTGTATGTAATCTGAGTCTAAGAGCGATTGTACGTTGTGCCAGTTATGCGCCTACAAGTAGGTCAGCACATCTGATTTCTGCGACACTTTATATTTACTAGGGTAGTTTCCCTAGGCTCCTACCTGTGTCGCCTCTTAGGACATGCATTGTAGGTCGCAGTGGTACTATTCTTTGCTCCCCTAACGAGCCACGGCAACACACAGGTGCCAAGGTATAAAAAAAATAGAATATATATATATATTGTATCGTTATACGTTACATAGAGCGTTCAAGTACTTTTTCCATACCGCTTTGTCCTGGGCAACTCGCTCTATCTAATATAAGTAATTGAGTCCGATTTCTCTTGTCTCTCTCATCAAAGTTCGTTTCAGGGTACCAGAAATCTTATGTCTGGAATCTTGTGTCTAAGATTGTATTTCTTTCCTGTCACGTAAAGTTTTAGCTGTCATCGCTAATATTTGTCTGTCAGATCAAATGTTATCCTGCTAGTGCCAATTTTGTTTTGTCACGGCCAATTTTATCATTTAATCATCAATTAGTGTCTGTCAATGCTGATGTTTGTCTCAGTGTCCATTCTTTTTTATCCTGCGAGCTTTTGTGTTGTGTTTGTAAATGACGATTTATGCGCCAGTACTAATCTCTGCCTGTCGTTGTAAATTCTGCCTGTCGTTGTAAATTTTGCCTGTCATTGTCAATTCGAGCCTGCCAGTTTTATTTTTTTAATTTTTGCTGTCAGTTACGATTCTGAACTGTCAACGCCAGTTTCTTTCTCTTGTCGTCAATATGTGCTTTTCAGTGACAATTTCTGGCAGAGAGCTCGGGGTTTTTGTCTGTCACCCTCACATTTTTACATGTGTAATTTTTATTGGGGGGACCCCGTGTCTGTCAACGCCAATCTTTTGCAAAAGAGCTTCTTTTTTGTCACGTTATCGCCAAATTGTTTCTTCTGAATGCCCTTTTTTTGGTCTGTTATCACCAAGTTGTTCCTTTTGAATGCCATTTTTGTATCTGTTATCGCCAAATTGTTCCTTCTGAATGCCCCTTTTTTCTGTTATCCCAAATTGTTCCTTCTAAATGCCCTTTTTGGTCTGTTATCGCCAAATTGTAGCTTTTTTGAATGTCCTTTTTGTCTGTTAACGAAGGGAGGGACACACACGTGTCTGTCAACGCCAATCTTTGCAAAGAGCTTTTTTGTCACGTTATCGCCAAATTGTTTCTTCTGAATGCCCTTTTTTTGGTCTGTTATCGCCAAATTGTTCCTTCTGAATGCCCTTTTTTTGGTCTGTTATCACCAAGTTGTTCCTTTTGAATGCCATTTTTGTATCTGTTATCGCCAAATTGTTCCTTCTGAATGCCCCTTTTTTCTGTTATCGCCAAATTGTTCCTTCTAAATGCCCTTTTTTGGTCTGTTATCGCCAAATTGTAGCTTTTTTTGAATGTCCTTTTTTGTCTGTTATCGCCAAATTGTTGTATTTGAATGTCCTTTATTGTCTGTTATCGTTAAATTGTTGCTTTTGAATGCCCTTTTTTGTCAGCTCATACCAATTTGTGTCTACCAGAGTCCAACTTTAGCTAAGTAAGTCTATAATATTTTTTTTAACTCAAAACTTCATTTTTTTTTCCTACCTGGAATGTAGATTTAATAAATCAGAATATTTTCTTGCTGTTAATCTTTCATGAATTTGGGCGTAACATGATACCTTTGACTGTTTTTGTGTGAAGGCTTGCTTTCCTTATCACCCGTTCCTTTGCCATTTATGCGAGCCTTCCTCCGACGTTAGAGATACTTATAATTTAAATCTACAAGTAAAGGATCTTGGTTTCGTGTAGTCTAGTCTCGTTCTGTGTACACACCAAGAATTTATTACTTAAGCTGACTTTGAACCGTGTAATTTAAATGGCCTGCCCAGCGTGTTCGTAGCGCGTTGGACTACGGGTGACAAGCTAACTGGGAGTGCGGGTTCAATTCCGCGGGCTGGCAGAAAAGTTACAGGGTCACCAGATTCACAGTGTTCGTGGCACCGAACCGAAGGGTTACGATATCCATGGCACCGATCCGAAAAGCTGAAAGCTTAAGTGCTTCTGGATCGATTTTTTTTAAAAAAATGACAATTGTCGCTAGCGCAGCGTGTTATCAGTTCCGCTACTCGAGACCTCCCTTCCCTCCAATCAAGTACCATGCCTGCCGATGTAGGCGATCAAATCTCTCGCTAACTTTATCTCCTTGATGCAAATAATCAGTCCTGGCGTCGATCTTTTGTCGAACCCTCATATCACACCATCCACCATCTTCTCCCTCTGTCTTCCACGATCTCTCCTTCCCTTAATGTTACCGGTTATCACCAAATGTTCTAAACCTTCTCTTCGCAGTATATGTACGAAGGACCTTGATTCTTATTCATTATATAAGCTTTCTTTGTGAGCAGCCTAGTTTTAAAACCTCATTATTTATTCATTATATAAGCTTTCTTTGTGAGCAGCCTTGTTTTAAAATCTCATTATTTATTCATTATATAAGCTTTCTTTGTGAGCAGCCTAGTTTTAAAATCTCATTATTTATTCATTATATAAGCTTTCTTTGTGAGCAGCCTTGTTTTAAAATCTCATTATTTATTCATTATATAAGCTTTCTTTGTGAGCAGCCTAGTTTTAAAACTTCATTATTTATTTTCTTCACTATCCTTGGAATTGTCAGCATTATTCTGTAAAACTTCCTCTATAGATCAATAAATCATCAGCAAGTAACATATCCTTTGCAGAATGTCACTTTCATCACATCCAGCCTGAAAAACTCTGTGTTTCTAGCATGTTCTCTCGCCTCTTCCAACATCATGTTTAAGGTTTCTTTAACCTTAATACCCGCCCGTCTGCCCAGCGTGTTCGTAGCGCGTTGGACTACAGGTGACTATCCCTCTGTGTGTGCGGGTTCAATTCCACGGGATGGCAGAAAAAGCCACAGATTCCCCAGATTTACGGTGTTCGTGGCACCGAACCGAAGGGTTACGATGTCCATGGCACCGAGCCGAACTGAAAAAGCTCAAGCTTTGGATCAAAAAAACACAAAACTTAATACCCAACCACGAAATGAAAATGAAAATCGTGTCATGTCCTTGACATGATTTCGCTATCAACCACAGTCTTCTTCTTCTTCATCTTCAAACGTTCCATATCGACCACTTGTTAACCAACTCTTTGTGATTTGTATGTGATCCGAGTCTAAGAACGATTTTACGTTGTGCCAGCTGTGCGCCTACAAGTAGGCCAGCACATCAGATTTCTACGATGCTTCATATTTACTAGGGTAGCTTCCTAGTTCCTACCTCACAGTCGCCTCTTACGACATGCCTTGTAGATTGCAGTGTTACTATCCTTTGCTCCCCTTGCAGGCCCTGGAGCACACTGCAGATATTTCAGTTAAGTAATAGACTGTGAGTGTCTGTAGTTCAAGCGGTAGTGAGCTTGATCACGAACCCAAGCGTACCTGGTTCAAATCCCACGGTAGACAGCTTTGGAAGCAAATTCGTTTTCCGTGGGATTTTTACAAAAGGTAAAAATAAACCTCACCGTTCAAAAAGCAATGGCAAACTACTGAACGTATAAGTTGTGCCTAGAAAATCAACGACTCGTTTACTGTGGTTGATGGCTACGTCTTTGGGATATGCCACGATTTTCATTTCAATAAAACGACATTTCATGGAAGAAATTGAGCTTCTTTCCAGAATCTTCTGTCATCTTCTTTGGTTTACAAATCATATTTAAATAGTCTGGAACCGTTGCATAAATAATCGCTAAATGTCTTTTTTATAAAACATGAAGACACACAAGCTGATCATTGGTAGTCTGTCTGCTAAGCTGGTCATATTGATTAAACTGTCGCTAGAAGACTGGGCTATGTTTCTGCCTGTCGTTTCTTGGAAATAAGAATATGAAAAGGCATTTAAATCAGAAATGTTCGAAGGAAAGAACAAATGAGGATGGCGGGGGAATTATAATTCACGGTGGACAAAATATTGATGGTTTAGTTGTGTTTAGAGGAAAAATGTTGCCCGTCTGCCCAGCGTGTTCGTAGGCTTGGACTAGCCCTCTGTGAGTGCGGGTTCAATTCCGCAAGCTGACAGAAAAGCCACAGATTCCCCAGATTTACGGTGTTCATGACACCGAGCCGAAGAGCTGAAAGCTCAAATCATCCCGGAGCTACAGAGTTCGTGTTTTGTGCAATACTCTCGGCAGGTGACGTGTCATTTCAGCGGAGAGGGACCGCACCATATGGGGTAAAACCCGGTGCAATGAAGTTAATCCTTCGGCTTTCTTGTTTTTTTTTTTTTTTTTATTTCCGATCCAGAAGCACTTGAGCTTTTCAGCTCTTCGGCTCAGTGCCATGGACATCGTAACCCTTCGGTTCGGTGCCACGAACACCGTAAATCTGGGGAATCTGTGGCTTTTTCTGCCATCCACGGAATTGAACCCGAACACACAAAGGATAGTCACCCAGTAGTCCAACGCGCTACGAACACGCTGGGCAGACGGGCAGTCCTTCGGCTTAAAAACCCTTTAATTACGTAAAGACTTGAAAATGGTCGCATTGACCTACAAATTTTGTAGGAATAAATTGTTCATATTTCATGATTTCAGAGTTTGGTGTTCTCAAGTTTTACCTCAGACACATAAACAGACAATTAGTTTTATAATTAAGATATAGTGTTAGTTTATGAATGATTGAAGATCTACTAAGAAAAACAACAATATAAACTGTGGACGGAAAATAACAATAAATTGACAGAGAAATAGGTTGATTGATTGATTGATTGATTGATTGATTGATTGGCCCCGTGCCCAGAGTGTTCGTAGCGCGTTGGACTACGGGTGACTAGTCCTCTGTAAGTGCGGGTTCAACTCCGCGGACTGGCAGAAAAGCTACAGGTTACCCAGATTTACAGTGTTCGTGGCACCGAGACGAAGGGTTACGATGTCCATGACACCGAGCCGAAGAGCTTTCAGCTCAAGTGCTTCTGGATCGAAAAAGAAAAGAAAATTGATTGATTGATTGATTCTTAGAACTATCATCATTGCACTTCGTTAGCAACCATGTGTGCTTCAATCTCTTTCTTATACAGGAAGATCTCAGTGGCAGAGCACGAGCTCCGTAGCGCCGCCGATGTAATTTAGAAGAGGATAAAAATATTTTTGTAGGAATTTTATTTTTAATCTTTCCAACAATTTTGACCTTGCATCGGCTTTCCAGCCTGCTCTTCTCGATGTTGAACTAACAATGGTTCTTTTCAGTGCTCAACTTCAATACGGGACCTCGGTTTTATCATCTGTCTCTGATAGAACTAGGAACTTGATCTCACCTACATTGATATCAGGGATGTTTGGAAAAATATCCCGATCACTCCTAAAGTAGCGAACCAAGCACTTTTGGAACAAGAGGCGAGCACCTTACCTCTACCTCCCCACACCACAGAGACCCAGAGACCCACAGAGACCCAGAGAGACCCACAGAGACCCAGAGAGACCCCCAAATAGAAATAGAATGATAAATCAAGTGCGGATTAAATTAATTATCTGTGGTCTGATTCGTTGATCGATTTCTTTATTTATGTATTGGTTATGGACCAAGGACGCAAGCAAATGACGTTTGGTTTAATGATCATTCACAGAACTAATGCTTAATTTATAGGCACCATGGGTTGTTCATTGATTGAAGAATCCGTAGTTGGAACGTGAACTGGGGACATTATTAATCATATTGATTGATTGCTCAGAAGTCGTCAACATGAATACTTGATAAGCTTGTTTTATTATTAACTAATCAAGTGTTGTATGAATGTGTTTAAGAAATGTTGAGCTGTTATTGATTCAAGCATTGAATGAACAAACGAACTTTATTCATTGTTGTTTTCTTACTAGTTTTTATTAACGAAGAAGTAGATGGTAGATATAGGGTGGTCTTTTATTTGGCTTCATATTTTTGATTATTTCCAATGAAGGATAAGACTAGAAATATTGGTTTTCTTAACCATTTATCCTGTGCATCATGGAGATATGAGAACTTTGTTCTGTTAAATATGTGTATGATTCTTCCTGATGAATGATCTTTTTCTTTAATCCCATTTTGCCTTACACTGTCAGTATAAGAAGAGATTTATAGAATGAGCTTTTTTACCTGCTGCCTTTCAGGTCGGCTGGTGACAGCCAAAGGCTGACGGAGAGCGAACCCAGCTGGTTGAAATCGGACACGTCGCCGAAGGATAAGCACCAGAGCTCCAAATGGTACTGAAGATTGTGTTGTAAAAAAACCGCTCTATGCAAAGGCTGTTTATACAGGGTGTTCAAGATAAAAGCAGTCTGTGAATGGAGCTAATCTGGCATATATGTATGAAAATGAAAGGTTCAGCTATGACGTAGTATAGGTCAAGGTTGTGTGACGGTATGTAATTGTAGTGCGGGAAGGGGCGATGAACAAATGTGATGTAGGACGAGCTAGTCAGAACCGGTTTAAATAGTAAATTGACACAACGCGATAGGTTATCTGGCAACTTTCGATTTGTCAATGGGGCTGCAATTATCTTGAACACCCTGTATACGCGGCCATCGTAAATTCTATAGAGAAGGCCGTGCTGTATATTACAATAAGAATGATCAAAATGGTCAAAAAGAACGATGAAGAGAGAAAGAGAGAGAATGGACTTTTGTGAACCCTTCATAAACAGTGTTTTTCGTTGCCTGTTATATCTGAAGTCCACCTTTTAGGTGGATGGCATTTTGATTTGTGTCCACTGTATCGAAGTAACATTGCTCTTTGAGAAGTACTGTCTGTTGGTAATCTACTTATGTAGCCGAACCATTTAATGTTGCTGTTTCTTGATGAAGTTGAATACTGATGTTGTAATATGGTTTTTTTTTTATTGATGTCTTCATTTCTAAACCGATCTCTTCTTGATACTCCCATAATTCTGTGTAGACACTTTATCTTTGTCGTGTTTAGTTTTCTTCTATTGTTTAATGACAGTTTCCAGGTTTGGCACCGATGAAGAATAAGGTTGCAAATGTTAATTTCCTCAACTTTTTATTTTCTCTATGAGTCCGTTTTCTGCTTAATTTTCATATTCTTCCCAAGGAAGGATAAGGTTTCAAATTTTTAACATTTCAACACGATCATGCATCTCCTGAATTCAACAGTCAATACAACATACATGAGTCACATACACAGATTAAGACTAGTTCTATAACATACATGCGCGTGTAGACAGACAGCACAGAGAGCTGAACACATCCTGCAAGATTGTCACCTGATGAATCAACTGCCGCCCGAGTGGTTACCGGGGCCCAAATTGGGGTGTAAAGAATAGAACCACTGTTACCGGCCACCATGTCGTAAGAGGCAACTAAGGAGGTTGGGCGTGGGGATAGCTACCCCACACTGTAAAAAACACAGAACGGAGAGCGAACCGAGTAAACACTGGCTGAAACCGGGCACATCGCCGAAGGATAAGCACCAGAGTTCCAAATGGTGCTGAAGATGTGACGTAAAACACACCAACGCTAAGGCTACATGAATCAGATTTCCACATGAATGAAATTTATGGGAGATCGTACATGGTCTGGGAGGTGATAGCGAGAGAGAGAATCAACTGCGGAAAGAACCAATAAAGATGAACGTTCGTAAAAATATTTTTTGGAAGTCTTAATGAACTAACAAACACGACAACATGTATCCAGAGAGCAAGACTTCTTGTGTAGACATTGAGCAACAGCGATGGAGAAGAAGAAGAAGAAGAAGAAGATGATGAAGAAGGAAAAAAACATACATTTTTAACCTGCTCATAAGGACATTAATACAACATCAAGAACATATATCTACCAACATATCCAATAACATGATTTATCATTCCGCACGGATTGTGGTAATCAATTAAACATTAAGCGAAGTGTCTTTCCGGGCAGCACGTTTTCTCTGATCTTCAGCAAATTGGTGTTTCTCAACGATACAGGATCCTCTACTTGTGTTACTGGATCGTGTGTGGGATCCACAAGGGTTTCCCAAATGGTTATATCGATATAGAATTTTTTCAGAGACATTTTATAGAAGTTGTATAGCGTTTCTAATGTCCTTATGCATTATTTTGATTTTGCCGAACTTGCCGTGTAACATCTAGTTTGAGCCCAAAACGTGTTCTGCTCATCTCACTTGGGATTTCTTTGGTAGTATATGGATGATTGCAATTTTGATTTGATGAAGACTTCGGTATCCAGTACTTTGTCCTGCCGCTTTATTCTGAGAAATATGCGGACATCTGAAAATGTTTTAGCTTATTCACTACGCAATATCTAAACATCGACTTTTTTACCCACTTGTTCCGACGTATATTTATATATAGAATCTAATTATTTCGTAGCTTTTGTAAACTTTGTTATTTTTATTAATATAACTTCTCTTCTTCTTTGCGTTCGTTCTTTACGACCAATTGTAATCACTCTTTGTGATATGTTTGATCTTTGCCAAGAACTGTATACGTTGCACATTGGTTTGGTAGGTCCCTAAACGCATAGACCTCTACACGTTTAGGACACGTGCATCCGATTTCAGCAAACCTCCTTAGTCGCCTCTTACGACATGCGTGGCAGGTAACAGTGGTTCATTCTTTACACCCCAAATTTGGGCCCCGGTAACCACTCGGGCGTAATGTAACTTAAATTACAACAGAAAAAGGGAGAGCTCATTCAGACATCCGGAATGGTTTCTTAGTTTTACCAACCGACATTAATGTTTGAACATATCATTTAAACTTCAATTTCATAAGTTTTTGGTTGAATTCTTAATGGTTGTTTATGTTGCCAGTTTGTGTATGACCGACACATGTTGTGTCTAGTAACCATTTTTTAAGTTGTAACGTATTTGTATATGAGTTATCTACACGAAATGTGTAGTTAGGATTTATTACTCAAAATATTGTAGTTGGGAGACTTTGATAGGTGACAATTTTTTATCACTAATTTCTAATTGTTGTTTGCATCATTCTTGTATATATTTTTTTTTCCAGATATATCTCTGCATTATATTTGCAAATGTAGTCAGCATATTTATAACGTTTATCCATTTTCCTTCAGTTTGACATATAATAAATTTTACTTTAATGGACATGAAGTGTAATATTTCATGTCTATTAACATACACGTGTGTTAGAGCTCAGATTCCCATTCTGGAGGACCGGGTTTGATCCTCGGTAACGTGAATGAGCTTTTTACTGTCAGGGTAATAAATAATAAATTCTAACCTGAATAGTTTCGTGATGAGCGCACTAACTAGTCGACCATTAACTCCCTCAGACTCATGCCTTATCCTATATCACCCTTAAAAACGGTATTACACAGGAAGTAAAGATAGTTAAGCGTATGTAGCTCAGGCGGTAGTGAGCTCGATCACGAACCCAAGCGTACCTAGTTCAAACCTCACGGCGAGCAAGTTTGAAAGCGAATTCGTTTCCGTGGGATTTTTATAAAAGATAAAAATATACCTCACCGTTCAGAAAGCAATGGAAAACTACTGAACGTATAAGTGGTGTCTAGAAAATCAACGATTCATTTATTGTGGTTGATGACCTGGAAAGAACAATACTAGAGGGCAGGGTCCCAGGACGCAGAGGCAGAGGCAGACCAAGAAGAAGATGGCTACAAGATATTAAAGAAACCATGAACATGACCATCGACGAAGTGGGTAAACTGGCAAGAGACAGAGTGAATTTCAGATGTGCTGCAAAGAGAAACGTCCTATAAAGGATACGCACCTTGATGATGATGGGGGGAGAGAGAGGGTTCCAACACACGCGTTCACAATTTGAGACAAAAACACAATAATTCCGTTCAGGGGCTGAAATAATTACACACTGAATCAGTTAATTCGCTGCCACGTCTGCTACAGACTGTTCAAGTCTCACGATGTATAAAAATATGTTGAAAACAATGACACATGATATATACTAGGTTTCTAAGAACAAAGTCACGTCAAAAACCGTCGATAATGTCTATTCATCTAGAATTTACCAACCACGCCTAAATACGGGCCAGTCCAGATCTGAACTATATGGTTTCTTGTATTATTTCTTGCATCTGTATTAATTATCAATATCATGTAGTAACATTTCTCTTGCGGAACATCACTTTCATTACAACCCTCATCAAAAACTCTCTGTCTCTAGCAAGTTCTTCCACCTCGATCAGCGCCATGTTCAAGGTTTATTTAATCTCCTGCTGGCACCTTCGTCTAGGTCGTCCCCTGCCTCGTACCCCAGAACCTATGTCTTCCATTACCGTTCTCTCCAAACCACTGTAACGTTTAACGTGGCCAAAATTGTTCATCTTCTGGGATATGACGTTATTTATGAACCAATGTTTCTCAATATGCAGGTATTGTATATTATCAATAACGAAACAGAAAACAATTAACATCATCATGAAATAAAAGAAATGAAAGTTGCTTAGTTTCCCATAAGAAAAGCAAACCTCAAGCCAAAAAAACATTTCTAGCCTGAGAATCCCTAATCGAACACCCCCCAACCCCTCCCTTTATTGATCAAAATTGTGACTTTTGATACCTCGGATAATACTGTCAGAATCTTAACTATAAGTGTGTACAGCATGTGTATTTTATGCACGTACACAAACACAACACACCTATATATATATATATTTATGTGTGTGTTGTATGCCTTGTATGTTCCACATAAAATTCACCCTGCGTTCTACCTGCGGCATTCTACGTGTGTTGGAAGCATTACCGGTATTCTTTAACTGAAATTCAAGTACAGAAAGTTCGTTTGTCAAGGTTTGTAGTTCGGTTGCCAGGGCACATAGTTCAATTGTCGGGACAAGTAGTTAGATTGTCGGGACAAGTAGTTAGGTTGTCAGGACAAGTAGTTAGGTTGTCGGGACAAGTAGTTGTTATCCCGGACAAGTAGTTGAGTTGTCGGGACAAGTATTAGTTGTGGACAGTGTTAGGTTGTCGGACAATAGTTAGGTTGTCAGGACAAGTAGTTGGTTGTCGGGACAAGTAGTTAGGTTGTCGGACAAGTAGTTAGGTTGTCGGGACAAGTAGTTAGAATTGTCAGGACAAGTAGTTAGGTTGTCAAGGACAAGTAGTTGGTTGTCAGGACAAGTAGTTGGTTGTCGGGACAAGTAGTTAGATTGTCGGGACAAGTAGTTAGGTTGTCGGGACAAGTAGTTAGGTTGTCGGGACAAGTAGTTAGGTTGTCGGGACAAGTAGTTAGGTTGTCGGGACAAGTAGTTAGATTGTCGGGACAAGTAGTTAGGTTGTCGGGACAAGTAGGTAGTTGTCGGACAAGTAGTTAGGTTGTCGGGACAAGTAGTTAGGTTGTCGGGACAAGTAGTTAGGTTGTCGGACAAGTAGTTAGGTTGTCGGGACAAGTGTTAGTGTCGGACAAGTAGTTGGTTGTCGGACAAGTAGTTAGGTTTCGGACAAGTAGTTAGGTTGTCGGGACAAGTAGTTAGGTTGTCATGGCACGTAGTTAGGTTGTCTTCTTCTTTGTGTTCGTTCTTTACGACCAATTTTAATCACTCTGTGATATGTTTGATCTTTGCCAAGAACGTGTATACGTTGCACATTGGTTTGGTAGGCCCCTAAACGCATAGACTTCTACACATTTAGGACACATGCATCCGATTTCAGCCAAACCTCCTTAGTCGCCTCTTACGACATGCATGGCAGGTAACAGTGGTTCTATTCTTTACGACCCAAATTTGGGCCCCGGTAACCACTCGGGCGGGGTTAGGTTGTCATGCATGGCACGTAGTTAGGTTGTCATGGCACGTAGTTAGGTTGTCATGGCACGTAGTTAGGTTGTATGCACGTGTTGTTGTCATGGCACGTAGTTAGGTTGTCATGCATGGCACGTAGTTAGGTTGTCATGGCACGTAGTTAGGTTGTCATGGCACGTGGGTACACAGGATCGGAATACACGATCTACAAACGTAGTGTATATTTAGATTCTCAATAGACGCCACTCAAACGTTATTGATTAATAGAACTAACATCTTTACGTTTTGATGAATAACCAGTGCCATGCTATGATACTGAGAGGCGGCCGCATCAGGCGGAACCGTAAGGGGATTAAGCAGCGAAATAGCATAAGCTATTTTAAAGAAAAAAACATTTAAAGGGCGGCATTTCGACGACTTGCATCATACTGAGAAAATATACCGCATGGCCCTGTGAATAAACATGTGTAATCCGATCTATTTCTTTCAAATGAAGATTTCAGCGACAGTGCTCGACTTCGTAGTATCAACGTAAGTTACTGATGTAATTTTTAAGATGATTTAATTTTTTTAATGAATTTTTATTTTAATATTTTAAATGAATTTTGCCTGGCAGCAACTTTGCAAAATATCCTGATCTCTCCGCACAGGAAACGAAACGAGTACATTAAGAACGAAACGTGTGCACTCAACCTCCCCACCTCAGAGACTCCAACTCTTCAAACAACAAGTGTAGATAAAGTCTCAATAGACGCGTTTCAAATAACGATTGTAAACAGGAGGCTTTTAAGTGGCTTTTCAAACGACGAGTGTAGATAAAATCTCAATAGACGCGTTTCAAATAACTACTGTAAACAGGGGGCTTAATAGTATCTTTTCAAACGACGAGTGTAGACAGTGCTTTAATAGACGCTTTTCAAATGACGAGTGTAGACAGTGCTTTAATAGACGCTTTTGAAACGACAGGTAGATCTCAATGAGCTTGTCAACGACGATTAGAGAATCTCAATAGACGCTTTTCAAACGACGAGTGTAGAAAGAGTCTAATAGACGCTTTTCAAACAACGAGTGAAACAGGGCGTAATAGACGCTTTTCAAACATCGAGTGAAACAGGGGCTGAATAGACGCTTTTCAAACGTCGAGTGTAGACAGTGCCTTAATAAACGCTTTTTAAACGACGAGTGTAGATAGAATCTCAATAAACGCTTTTCAAACAACGAGTGGATTCCATCTCACTGTAGCAGTGCAGGCAATGAGAGTATCGATGTCATGGCTAAAAAGGATCAAAAATGTACCAACCACTGTCTTTTCAATATCCTCATACAGAGAAAATCTGCAGTAGACTGGAAGACGAACACTGGATATGATTATGGAAAAGACTTCCTTAAAGACCTAAGCAGAACAGACCAGGTCATTATATTTCATCTAGGTACCGGACACTGCAAACTCAACAAACATTTATATAGACTAGGAATCAGTCAAACATCTCTCTGATAGTGTCAGCAGGAGAACAGAAAAAACTAAGTTTTGGGAAACCTGACAGACCTGAAGCTGACTGCCCAGTGTGTGGTCCACAGTAAACTAAGTGCATGACCAGAAAGCGCTGAAGAAACAACGAGTGTAGATAGAATCTCAATAGATGGTCTTAATACAACGATTGTGAGAGCCGCTGTAGCGTAGTTGTTAGTGAACTCGCTCAGCAAGGCTGGTGATCTGGGTTCAGCTCCCGCAATGCGCGTGGAATTTTACCCGACCACGACGGCTCTCAGGTCGACCCAGCCTCAACTGGGTACCAGACATGCTCTGGGAAAGTAAAGGCGGCCGGCGTGATGCTGACCACATCACCCATTGTGTGCCGATGGTCAATGAAAAATACAGGCCTAACACTGTATTGACCTGTATACCACGAGGTATGAAAGGGTTCGTTTACTTTTACTTACTATACAACGATTGTAAACAGGTGGCTTAATTCGATGCTTTTCAAACAATGATTGTAAACAGGTGGCTTAATTATATGCTTTTCAAACAACGATTGCAAACAGGGGGCTTAATGATATGCTTTTCAAACAACGATTATAAACAGGGGACTTAATTAGATGCTTTTCAAACAACGATTGTAAACAGGGGGCTTAATTAGATGTTTTTCAAACAACGATTGTAAACAGGTGGCTTAATTATATGCTTTTCAAACAACAATTGTAAACAGGGGCTTAATTAGATGCTTTTCAAATAACGATTGTAAACAGGGGGCTTAATTAGATGTTTCTCAAACAACGATTGTAAACAGGGGGCTAAATTAGATGTTTTTTCAAACAACGATTGTAAACAGGGGGCTTAATTAGATGTTTTTCAAACAAATATTGTAAACAGGGGGCTTAATTAGATGTTTTTCAAACAACGATTGTAAACAGGTGTATTAATTATATGCTTTTCAAATAACGATTGTAAACAGGGGGCTTAATTAGATGTTTCTCAAACAACGATTGTAAACAGGGGGCTTAATTAGATGTTTCTCAAACAACGATTGTAAACAGGGGGCTAAATTAGATGTTTTTTCAAACAACGATTGTAAACAGGGGGCTAAATTAGATGTTTTTTCAAACAACGATTGTAAACAGGGGGCTAAATTAGATGTTTTTTCAAACAACGATTGTAAACAGGGGGCTTAATTAGATGTTTTTCAAACAACGATTGTAAACAGGGGGTTTAATTGGATGTTTTTCAAACAACGATTGTAAACAGAGGCATAATAGACGCTAATCAAACGACCAGTGTACTTAGGAAATAAATAGACGCTAATCAAACGACCAGTGTACTTAGGAAATAAATAGAAGCTCAGTGATATGGAGAAGGTATAGAGAGAAGAGCAGAGTATAGAGCGCACTAACAAAGACAACTATAGTTTGTCCATTAATTCGTGAGCACGCTTGAAATTGATTTTCTCGAAAACTACCTGTTGGATCTCAGTGATTTTTGCATGCAGCCTTAGAATATCCATGACGCTAAAATAAAGCTAACCAGTAGTCCATAGATGCTACGGATTTTGCACATCGGCGAATTCCTTTGATCTTTTATGACAATTGCAAATACAGGGGCTAAAATTTTAGATTTTACAGTATCCTAAATTTGTCCATGTCAATTCTATTCATAGGTGTATCTCCATATTAACTTGATAGGTCAAGTAATTAAGTGTGTTGCCCTTTATGTGCAATCGTGAACTTGGATACAATATGCAACAGTTAGTCCTCCCTTCGGTCACCATTAGACCCCAGGGTGTCTTAACTTCACCACAAATTGTATGATGGTAGACGCATTTGGATATGGAAATGTATACGTTGCTATTTCTCAGTCTGTAATCAAAATATGATTTGTATCATCCCGAATCTGACGATTCCATGAGGTTGATAATTGTTACTGGCTGGACAAATTGTAATCCATCTCGGTGCCAGTACTCGTCTTCCTCTCGGAGCACATGTTCAACACACTTCTTCCAGAACTGCATGTCTATCATTGAGAGGGACTCACGTGTCAGAACTTCAACATCACACATTTTAAACGTCCTGTTCTGTTCGGCAACTTGCCCTTTTACTTTAGCCCAGACAAGCTCTATCGGATTGAGGTGAGCATGATATGGAGGTAGTCGCAAAGACGTGTGGCCGTATTCCGCAATGATTTTGTCAATATGAAACACATTTGTCTTATTTGTCATCCTCACCAGGTGCAACAACTCGGGTTTTAAATATGTATCATCGAAGCTGACATGTTCCTTAGCAAGCCAAGTCCTAATTTGATCTTTTGTATTTGATGCAGTTGGTACTTTGTCTTCCGCTGATACTGCGTTGTGATAGGATGCATTATCCATTACCAAGCATGATGATCTGTTTAGAATTGGAAGTAGATCTTTCTCCATCCAGTGCCTGAAAATATGTCCATTCATTTCTGTGTGTAGTCCCTACCGTCGGTACTTTTGATTGGAAAATAAGTCCAGCGTCATGGACAAGACCTTCTTCACTGCTTCCTGCATGTGTTAGTATAATACGCTGGCCTTTGCTGCTTGGAATTTTTCTTTTCTGTTCACCGCCTACTGATTGCCATTCTTTAGCATTGGTGTGGTGAGCATTGACCCAGGATTCATCCAAATATACAATATCATAGCCTTGCCTCCGCCGCTCACGGATCTGCCTCAGGTATTTACTTCGGGCAGCAATTAAATGTGGCTTTTCACAAATAATATTCCTGCCGCCTATAGTTTTCTGAAGGTGAAGCCGGCAGCTCTTATAATTTTCCATAGATAAGCCAACAAATATGATACAATAGCTTCATACAAATAGCGAGATACGCCTATAACTATACAACGGTATCCCAATTATAACGTCATATGCTTTCCGCTTTCAAAGTCGACTGGGTTAGGTGCACGGGATTTCGTGAAATTGTTGTATACTCACGATATTTCTATGTTACCATAATGTATTTTAGAACAACGCGTCTGTGTACCGTAGATCTGTTACTATTGTGTACAATCCGGTGAGGTTGATTTTAATATAACCTGGAGAAGAAATATTTCAAACTACATCAAATTTTCTTGGAAAAAAATATTTCTCTAGCGTCATGGATATTCTAAGGCTGCTTGCAAAAAATCACTGAGATCCAACAGGTAGTTTTCAAGAAAATCAATTTCAAACGTGCTCACGAATTAATGGATAGACTATATCAGGGAGTTTATAGAAAGTTCGAAGTACCGACTAATAAATAGACCACAACATGTAAGGTAAACAAGTTCAAAAATGTCCCTGACCCAAATAAACAAGTGTATGTCACAAAGTCTGTCAACCTCGTCCTGAAACAGAAATTATATTATTGTTGTCATCAATCACAAAAAGTAAAGCAAATTAAGTAGCTTCCCCCAATCCTGTTACTTATAGTTAGACGTGTTATTACTGTCCAGAAGTAAAGTAATATTACTTACGGATTGATCGCTACCTAGCAACTGTCTAATTACCGTATCGTCATATAAATTATAAATTATAATTGATATAGTTTACAATTTATATAGTTTTACAGATATAATGGAAGACTGCAGTAAAAATATAGCAATGGGGAAACACGTAAAAATAAAGTACTATAGTTTTACCAAAATACAAAAAAGTAACGATACACAGCAACGTTTCGACCAAAAGGCCTTTATCAAGCAAACGATAAACGATAAAAAAAATTAAACAACTAAGCACAATATGGAAATTGAGAGATTGATCGAACAAGTTTGCCCGTATGTTGCCGGGGCTCACAAGAGGAGCAAAGAATAGTAACACTGCGATCTACAAGGCATGTCGTAAGAGGCGATTGAGGTAGGGGCCAAGGGAAGCTACCGTAGTAAATAAAAAGCGTAGCAGAAATCGGATGTGCTGGCCTACTTGTGGGCGCATAACTGGCACAATGTAAAATCGTTCTTAGGCTCGGAACACTACACATCACAAAGTGGTTAAAAGTGGTCGATATGGAGCGTTCGAAAAAAAAGAAGAGGGAAGAAGATCTAACAAGTTGCCTAGGATAGAGTGATATGGAGAAATTGCTCGCCGGTATGTATAAATGTACGAGGGCGTTCTTTCTTTCTTGAATCATTTACCTCTCCATTTATAATGCCAGCTAGTGATTCTTTATTCATTTCTTCCCAGATTATGTCCAACATATCTTCATCTTCTCTTTCTTTCTTGAATCATTTACCTCTCCCTTTATAATGTCAGCTAGTGATTCTTTAATCATTTCTTCTCAGATTATGTCCAACATATCTCCATCTTCTCTTTCTTATAACAGTTGTTACTAGTGGTTGATTAGACATTTATATGATACAACTCCTGAATTCGTATCATTTTATTCATTATTATTGATGTGATTACTAAAGTAATGTAAAATAGTGAATTAGAGAGAGAAGGGGCGGGGGGGGGGGAGGAAGGAGAGAGAGAGAGAGAGAACGAGAGAGAGAATGAGTGCCATATTATTTGTTGAAATATTCACAAAATAGATGAGACTGCAGTAAAACTATTTGATTGACAAAACACGTAATCACAAAGTACTGTAGTTTTACAAATTACAAAAACAATGACAAAATACAGCAAAGTTTCGACCAACAAGGCCTTTATCAAGCAAACGAACAACAGGAGTGACAAATTTTAAAAAAACAAATGGACGACCAAAAACAAACGTTTCTAATGAAAATCTGGGAATGATTCATTTGTTGACGCTTACAAAGGATGACTTTGGTCTGCAATCTCTTGGCGACCTTCTTTTGGGAGATTACACTAAAATTGATGTTGTATCTATTCAATAGTTTAAGACATTACATGTGGTAGGAGATTACACTAAAATTGATGTTGTATCTATTCAACAGTTTAAGACATTACATGTTGTAGGAGATTACACTAAAATTGATGTTAAATCTATTCAATAGTTTAAGACATTACATGTGGTAGGAGATTACACTAAAATTGATGTTAAATCTATTCAATAGTTTAAGACATTACATGTTGTAGGAGATTACACTAAAATTGATGTTGTATCTATTCAGCAGTTTAAGACATTACATGTTGTAGGAGATTACACTAAAATTGATGTTGTATCTATTCAGCAGTTTAAGACATTACATGTGGTAGGAGATTACACTAAAATTGATGTTGAATCTATTCAGCAGTTTAAGACATTACATGTTGTAGGAGATTACACTAAAATTGATGTTGTATCTTATCAACAGTTTAAGACATTACATGTGGTAGGAGATTACACTAAAATTGATGTTGAATCTATTCAGCAGTTTAAGACATTACATGTGGTAGGAGATTACACTAAAATTGATGTTGTATCTATTCAGCAGTTTAAGACATTACATGTTGTAGGAGATTACACTAAAATTGATGTTGTATCTATTCAGCAGTTTAAGACATTACATGTTGTAGGAGATTACGCTAAAATTGATGTTGTATCTATTCAGCAGTTTAAGACATTACATGTGATAGGAGATTACGCTAAAATTGATGTTGAATCTATTCAGCAGTTTAAGACATTACATGTGGTAGGAGATTACACTAAAATTGATGTTGAATCTATTCAGCAGTTTAAGACATTACATGTTGTAGGAGATTACACTAAAATTGATGTTGTATCTATTCAACAGTTTAAGACATTACATGTTGTAGAAGTAGAAAGTGACACCTGATCATCATCCTCAGGTGCCATGCCGGTCGTCGTATGCGATCATAGATCACAAATCTCTGTCTCTGGTGTTTGCTATCATCTCAGATGTTGACGCACTTCCGCGCCATGAAGTCAGGTTATCCAAAATTGTTTCTCATTGTCTTCCTCTGTCTTGATTTTACAAGTTGTTACAATGTGTTCTAAACCTCCCTTTCTCTTCACATGCCCGAAAAATGATGGATAGAGAGAAGAGTATGTTTAACCAGCGGGTCACAGAAACCATTAGTATGCATAATTTTTGACATCTGTTGGGGGAGACTGAGTACCTACGGGTCTGCACGAAGTTCTATGACATCGGTTCAGGAACCAATCGCCCGTGTATTGCCGGGGTCCTCAATGGGAGCAAAGAATAGTAACATTTCTACCTACAGGGCATGTCGTAAGAGGCGAGTGAGGCAGGAGCCTAGAAAAGCTACTTTAGTTAATAAAAAGCATCGCAGAGAATGGATGTGCTGGCCTACTTGTAGGCGTATAACTGGCACAACATACAATCGCTCTTAGGCTCGGATCACATACACATCACAAAGAGTGGTTTAACAAGTGCTCGATATGGAGTGTCGAAGAAGAAGAAGAAGAAGAAACCAGTCATTTTTAAACACACAGAAGAATTTAATTAACCACTAATTTGTGAAAGTTCGCTGTTTGTAGTTTGTTGCAAGTACCATGTGGGAATTGCTTGAATGAGTCTGGTATTCTGCCACATGGCATCAGAATGTTTTAGTGTAAAAAAGACGCTGTTAAATTACCCAAGAGAATAAAATTGTTGCACTGCATTACATTCAAGAATAGTAATTATTTAAGTAGTTCTACTGTTGTAGTAAAAGAAGACAAAGAGATTTGTATATATATCTCTCTCGCGATCCCGACCTAGACTGATGAACCAACTTTTATCATGAATTTTACCGTGGTTTTGAGGGACTCCGTTCCTCCGTACAGCTTCTCGCAAAGCTCTGTGTTTTGTGGCCAGGTTTCGTTTCTTAAACCTGCTATCCGTTGACAATCGTACAGAACGTGTTCTGCCGTCATGTCCGCCTTTTTGCATGGGCACAGGCTAGTTGTGCCTATTTTAAATATGTTGTACATGTGGACGCGTAGCTTGTTGTGGCCGGTACGGAGGCGAAGTATGGCAACTTGTTCGCTACGAGACAAACTATAGTATCCGTCACTGTTGGAATGCTGGGGATGGTCTTTTGTCCACTTGTCTCTGTAGTGCGAACCGATGGTTGTTCGGGCTTCCTCATAACTGATCTCGTGATCAGTATGAGGTAATCGCCCGCCTTCTTTATCTAGTTTGTCGGCACTTTCGTTTCTCCTTATATTACAGTGTGATGGAATCCACTGAATGACGGTGCGTTTGAGTGAGCGCGTTAGTTCATCGAGGGTCGCTTTGAGCTCATTCAGCTCTGTTTTGCCTACACTTTTGAGTGCCGTGATGACCGATAGAGCATCGGGGAATATCACGACCTTGTTGCGAGAGGTGCCTCTTCTCTCTAGGATCGTTTCGGCTGCTGTTCTTATTGCCTCCGCTTCTGCTCGGTAGTTATTCGAGTATTTGCCGTGGCAATAATTTTGTGACGTCACTTTCTTTGATAGTTTAAGCACTAGATTGGCATATATAGGAACTCTCTCGATACCGTTCAAACAATGAGTGCAAATAGAAACTCACTCGATACTCATTCAAGAAACGAGTATAGATACGAACATAATCGATACCCATCAGGTCAAATATGAACATAATCGATACCATTCCCAACAACGAGTACAGATATGAACATAATCGATACACATCCAACGAGTACAAATACGAACATAATCGATACCCATCCAACAACGAGTACAGATATGAACATAATCGATCGTATTAAACAACGGGTATAGATATGAACATGGAGTCAAAGGCGCATGGGGACAACGCCACGCCAGGATTAGTAAGCTGGCACTAATCAAGACCCTGTCCTCACCTCCTCGTCGTGACCCTGGAAACAGCAGTGGTTCCGGTCTGGCTAAGAGAGCAGGGATTGAGGGAGAGCTACAGGTAGTGGTAGTAGTGCAAGCTCGGAAAAGCAATGCAGGTTTAAAAATCCCTTAACAAAACGCATGCATCTCCTGGCCGATGTCCGATAAAAAATTGCCCGAGTTTTGCAGAAACGTAAGAAAACAGTAGTGTACGAGTCATCAGAGAACGAATACTAACTCCCCGGGAGCTAATGACCACACCAAAATTGTCACCTACGGAGCAAGAGTCTATAAGCACGAAAATAAACATGAAGGGATCAGAGGTGCATCCCAAAGAAGAGATGTGGGCCACAAGGGCAAACCTCTGCTCCCGAGTCGAGCTGCTGTCAGGGCAGTCTCGAGGCTTGGCAAATGTGAGCACGGTTAGAAATCTGATAAATACGGTGGGGGCAGGTTCCAAAGAGAAACAAATGCGTACGGACGATACACAGGTTGAGTTGCACGCTGAGAAACTCCGAGCCCTGTGAGGTGGGGGGACGAACATATAGGATGAGAGGTGCATACAAGAAAGAGACGTGAGCCCACATATGGTGAAACTCGGGACCAAATGTGCAGAAAACTGGAAAGCCCAGCAGAGAGTGAAGCCAGTGCGCGTTTTGCACGTACGGAACTACCGCTGCCTTGTAGTATGATTGGGAAGTGTTTTGAGTCTATCTCGGTGACAGTCCCCTTCCACTTCATTCGTACAATCTTACGACATGTATTGTAGGTGACAGTGGTACTATTCTTTATTCACTTGCGGACCCTGACACCACACGGTTCTTTTCACGATTAAATCCGCAAACAATTTTGGAAATTTTGCAAGACAGGACAAAATTAACAGATTTGTTGACTGACAAAGGTGGGCACATACTCATCAAGGTGCGTATCCTTTATAGGATTTTGCTCTCTTTGCAGCACATCTGAAATTCACTCTGTCTCTAGCCAGTCCCCCTACCCTTCGTCGATGGTCATATTCATGGTTTCTTTAATATCTTGTAGCCATCTTCTTCTTGGTCTGCCTCTGCGTCCTGGGACCCTGCCCTCTAATATTGTTCTTTCCATGCCATCGTGACGCTTGATATGACCAAAGTATCTAATTTTCTGTACATAAATGAATCAAAGTGATTGATCAGTACGCAATCTGCATGATGAGAAATGTGCATCTACCTATAAAAACTAAGTACCATAACAAAATAGTGGTGTGACTGTATTGAAAACTGTAGAAGTAGTAAAACATACTCTGAAATCATGAAGATAGCACAGTTCTTCTTTGCTATTCCAGCACACAATTCTTCGGTGGGATGATTTTTTCTTTAATTCATGCACAATGAACCAATGAGAGAAATCGTTTTATTATGGATTCAGTCAAATCAATTTCACTTGTAAAATTAATTTTAAACACTTCACATGCAGGTAATTTTATGGACATTTGTGTAAATAAAAAGAAATTTAAAAAATAAGGAAAATTCATTCTTAAACAAAATCATGTGATCGTAACAATAAATATGGAACACAGTTCACATAAAATTTCGGTCGTGTGGTGCTGGGGCCCGCTATGGAATCAAAAAAATAGTACCACTGCGACCTACAAGGCATATCGTAATAGGAGACTGATGTATGGGACTAGGGAAGATACCTAGTAAATAAAAAGCATCGCAGAAATCGGATGTGCTGGCCTACTTGTAGGCCCATAACTGGCACAACGTACAATCGCTCTTAGGATGAGATCACATACAAATCACAAAGAAGGGTTGAACAAGTAGTCGATATGGAGCTATCGAAGAAGATGAAATTTAATATTAGATCCGCTCGAGTGGTTACCGGGGCCAAAATTTGGGGTGTAAAGAATAGAACCATTGTTACCTGCCACGCATGTCGTAAGAGCCGACTATGGAGGTTTGGCTGAAATCGGATGCACATGTCCTAAATGTGTGAAATCTATGCGTTTAGGGGCCTACCAAACCAATGTGCAACGTATAAACGTTCTTGGCAAAGAACAAACATATCACAAAGAGTGATTAAAACTGGTCGTAAAGAAAGAACGCAAAGAAGAAGATTAGTAGAACGGTGTTCTTATTTCATGAGATCAAAAGATGCCAACCCTAGATATAAACATAATCGATATCCTTCAAACAATGAGTGCTGGCAGAAACTCATTCGATATTTTACATTATGTAGTGTAGGATACTCACTCGATAATTCCATCTTTAAAAAAAAAAAGCAGCTCCAACAATCTATAACATTTTTCTATGTGCAGCCTCAGACTTGTGCTATTATTCTGATCTCGTTGCACAACTCTTGTAAGCTCCTGTTTCAATTTATTTATTTTTTCTTCTCAATTCTTTCAGAATATTGCATTTTTATCTTCTGGTCGATGGTGTGTACCGTAATTCAATTTGGAAATTGATCTTCCTGCTTAGCTACTGCAAGTTACATCAAATACGAAATCTTAGATACTGCAAGTTACATCAAATACGAAATCTTAACTACTGCACTTTACATCAAATACGAAATCTTAACTACTGCACTTTACATCAAATACGAAATATTAGATACAGTAAGTTACATCAAATACGAAATCTTAGATACAGTAAGTTACATCAAATACGAAATCTTAGATACTGCAAGCTATATCAAATACGAATCTTAGTACTGCAAGTTACATCAAATACGAAATCTTAGATACTGCAAGTTACATCAAATACGAAATCTTAGATATTGCAAGTTACATCAAATACGAAATCTTAGATACTGCAAGTTACATCAAATACGAACTCTTAGCTACTGCAAGTTACATCAAATACGAAATCTTAGATACAGCAAGTTACATTAAATACGAACTCTTAGCTACTGCAAGTTACATCAAATACGAACTCTTAGCTACTGCAAGTTACATCAAATACGAAATCTTAGATACAACAAGTTACATCAAATACGAAATCTTAGCTACTGCAAGTTACATCAAATACGAAATCTTAGCTACTGCAAGTTACATCAAATACGAAATCTTAGATACTGCAAGTTACATCAAATACGAAATCTTAGATACAACAAGTTACATCATATACGAAATCTTAACTACTGCAAGTTACATCAAATACGAAATCTTAACTACTGCAAGTTACATCAAATACGAAATCTTAGATACAGAAAGTTACATCAAATACGAAATCTTATATACAGCAAGTTACATCAAATACGAACTCTTAGCTACTGCAAGTTACATCAAATACGAACTCTTAACTACTGCAAGTTACGTCAAATACGAAATCTTAACTACGCAAGTTACATCAAATAGGACTTTATATATAATATATAATTATAATAAGAGCTGCTGGACAGATTGGTTCAATTGTTTCCTGATTTTACAAAGGACAATGGTACCACCCGTTCAGAAAGCGATGGCAAAATACTGAACGTTTAATGCCTAGAAAAATCACAAACTGCGTTAAAAAGCTGGGGTTAATCCGCAAAGTCCTGCAAAAGATATGCAATTAAGATATTTTTTTACCAGTTTCAGACCCGTTTTCAGAGTGTCTTCAGCTGAATCTGTCTCTGTCAAGTTTCTCTCCAGTTTGTGTATGTCTTCAAGTCAAGCTAGTATGCATCTTTGTAACGAAGGAATAGTCGCCCTATCGTTCTTTTAGCAGAAACCATCTCTTTATAGAGAAGATCCTTGGGGATACAGCCGCCATCTATCCTGGTGATGTGACCCAGCTATTATAGGCTGCGTTGGCAAATAAGTGTCCGAGGTATCGTAGAATATTTCAATACTTCACTATTTGTGATTCCGTCACTCCGGGTAATCATGGGTATACAACTCAGGCAGCGCATATGAAACGCATTCATTGTTTTATCTTGTAAAGTGTGTAGATGCCAAGAATCGTTGGCATATAGTAATGTTCTCAGTCACAGCCAACTATAAACTTATAGGGCCTCCGGACTCCGGTAAAAATTATAGGAAATCAGACCACAACCGGTCACGTGACCTCGCATTCCAGTATTGTTGTATATAGACAAATGTATTTTAAAATCAACAAAAAATGCTAAATCAAAGTTATATTATGCAACAAGTTAAGTTTAACAATAAGGAATATCAGTATTATGAATATTTTTCTGCACTACATAACCATAGACTCACAGAATTGAGTAAAATTGCAAAAAAGCTTGCAGTGGTCTATCAAACATATATAAATTCCAGCCCCCCAACTGAAACTAGGTATGGGGTTTTCCCGTCAGTTATTCGGCCCAGTATTAGAGTTGGCTGTGGCTCAGCACGATGGTTCTGTACACAGTAATCTTGAGGCTGATGATCAACATGCTATTTGTCCACACTGCCCGATGGGTGTTTGTGGCTTAACGATAGAGAGCTCGATCACAACCCTTTAATACCTGGTTCAAACTCCGCGGTGGACAGTTTGGAAGCAAATTTGTTCCCGTGTATTCTTACGAACGGTAAAAATAGACATCACCGTTCAGAAAGCAATGGCAACTGAACGTATAAGTGGGGCCTAAAGAATTGACGACTCGTTTACTGTGGTTGATGGCAACGCCTGTAATGAATATGCAACTATTTTCATTCTCTGTGATAGCCCCCGCTAAGGTTTTAATGCCTCGTCGATTCTTCTGTACAGTTCCGCGTCTAGCAAGAGATTTACTCGGTGATTTGTAGAGCCGAGATAAACGAACTTATTTACGGCACGCAATTAGTATTCACGGATGTTTATATGTGGAGGTTCTATCCTCTGAACCATAACAATGCTTTTGTTAAGACTGATTATGAGACCAAACAAAACAACCCCAGACGGTTTTTTTTTTAAAAACAAGCAGCCGCAGAAATCAGAGCCAACTATAAACTTATGGGCCTTCAAACTCGGGTAAGAATTATGGGAAATCAGGCTACAAATACACCACGTGACCTCGCATATTGTTGTATATAGACGAATCCATTTTAAAATCAACACAAAATGCTAAATCGAAGTTATATTATGCAACAAGTTAAGTTTAACAATAAGGAATATCAATATAATGAATATTTTTAACCAATAAGTAACCAAAGACTCACAGAATTGAGTAAAATTGCAAAAAGCTTGCAGTGCTCTATCAAACATCTATATTTTCCCGTCCCCTTTTCTGATCTAGGTCAGGGAACCCCTTGTCAGTTGTCTGGTCTAGTTATCTAGAGTTAGCTGTGCAGAAATAGACACAGTAAATAATCTAAATTGTTCCAGGTGCTATATTTATAGTATTGAATTGAGGGGAAATGTGTATGTCTCTGTCTAAGATTCCCTTAGGCGCCACTATGAATGATGATGATGATGACACTTTCTTGTCATACATAATAATATATCTCTCACAAATTGTTTCGTATTGATCGACATCATCATCATCAGATTCCTGACAGTAACATGATAAAGAGTAGGGTATTTGTCATTGTTCGCCAACTAAAGATATAGAAAGCAAGTTGAATGCATTTGAAAATAGATGTCTGCGAAAAATAGTTATTGGTTATTGGTTACTAAACTGACGTCATTGCACTCCGGGCAGACCCATAGGTGCTCAGTCTCCCCAACAGATATCGAAGAGTATGCATACTGATGGTTCCTGTGGCTCGCTGATTAAACACACCTCTCACTCTGCCTCTCAGGAATCCAGTTCGACTTGAACAACAGGTAACTCCAAACTGCTTAAATCGCTTGATCGATTCAACATCGATTTTAGTGTCCTCATCCAACAGAGAGTCGCGAAGAGACCGAAGAATATCCCCTTATCCATCTTCAACTCCCCAACAATCGATGCTGTTGATGCAAGCCTGTCCGCTCTCTCATTACCGTAAACACCCGCATGCCCAGGACAGTATATCCACGTAAGCCGCTGGAGGTTAGAAACTTAAATAATGAACATAAAATGGGACGAATTCAGAAGAAGTGACGAAATCAGAGAAATATCTGGTCAACCACTAGAACCAACTGTTATAAGAAGGAGAAAATGAAGAAATGTTGACACACCTTGAACAAGGATCAAAGAATATCAAAGCAGGCATTGAAGTGGGATGCAAATGGTTCAAGAAAGAGAGAACGTCCTAGGAGACCCTGAAACAAACTTTGCTGAGAGGGGCAAGAAATATCGATCCCATTTCCATGGAAGAGATTGGACGAGTTGCACAGGATAGAGCGGTATGGAGAAATTGCTTTCAAGCGATAACTCCTCTCGTAAGGTATAATGGTACGATAGGAATTATTTTCATTACTCGTCATTGTCGGTCCTCAGAATCTGATAATCCGCCGAAGACATCCGTTGACAAAGGTCTGAATCGACTTTGTACTTAACTTGGTGACTCGCCACGTTTCCGAGCCATGCAGCAACACAGATTTTACATTTGAGCTGAATATCCTGAGCTTTGTTTTCGTAGAGATGGCAATGGATTTCCACACTGTGTGCAGGATAGCTAAGACTTGCTATACTAAATACCGAATCAATAATAGTAACATTCTTATTTTCATTAAAAACAACTCCACTCATCGATATCTTCATCCTCAATACTACCACCATTATCTACATCATCGTTAATACCGCAATCAGTAACTCCATCAACATCAAAACTTACATTATCTCTACCACCAAAAATACTACCATCATTATCTTCACCATCAACAATACCACCAGCGCTAACTCCATCATCAATAATACGAACATCATCACCCACCATCATAAGTTCCATCATCAACAATACTACCATCACTAACTACACCATCAAGAATATTACCATCACTAACTACATCATCAACAATACCACCATCTCTAACTCCATCATCAACACTACCACCATCACTAACTCCATCATCAACAATACCAACATCACTAACTCCATCATCAACAATACTACCATCACTAACTCCATCATAAACAATATGACCATCACTAACTACATCATCAACAATACCACCATCACTAACTCCATCATCAACAATACAAACATCACTTGCTCCATCATCAACAATACAAACATCACTTGCTCCATCATCAACAATACAAACATCACTTGCTCCATCATCCACTTCTTCTTCTTCTTAAAACGCTCCATATCGACAACTCTGTCTAAAGTGTATGTGATCTGAGTGTAAAAGTGATTGTGCATTGTGTCAGTTATGCGCCTATAAGTAGGCCAGCACATCCGATATATGCGATGCATTTTATTTACTAGGTAGCTTCCTAGTTCCTACATTAGTCGTCTCTTACGACATGCCGTGTAGGTCACAGTGTACTATTCTTTGCTTCCCATGCGGACCCTGACCACTCATCAGCGAGCCACGGGACCCATCAGTATGCATACTCTTCGATATCTGTTGGAGGAGATTGAGCACCTATGGGTCTGTCCGGAGTGCAATGACGTCAGTTTAGTAACCAATAACCAAGCCCTGGCACCATACGGGCGCATCATCAACAATACTACCTTCGTTATCTCCATCATCAACAATACTACCTTCGTTATCTCCATCACCAACATTATCATCAATACCTACATCATAAAAGATAAAAGAACTATATACCATCATTGTCTCCATCATCAAATATATAATCGCTATCAATACCTCATTGCTATGCTACCAAACCTGTTTCACCAAATTCCAAAACTCACTGCTATAGCAAATAATATCTCAGCCTAAACCTATCTACAACATTTATCCACATAATTTGTGCAACCTTTTACTATCACAAATAGACTGGGAGGTCATCGATTCTTCCATCGTTACCAAAAGTTGCCAACATAATTACCATGTTTGAAGCGAAAACTGTACGATCACGTCCCGAAATCATTTCATATTTTAACTACACATACGGGTACATAAGATTCCGATTTTCATAAACCTAGACATATATAGGCTAAGATCAAATGTTCAATCTTAAAATAGTTATCAAACATGTTTTGCAACTTACCAAATGAATTCGATATCCTCTGTTTTACTTATCCAGATGAACCCTCGTTTTTCTATCTCTCTATCTGTGTGTATGTGTCTTGTTCTCTCTCCTTCTCTCGTTGCAAACGCAGACAAGATGAATGGCTATACCGACTTAGTTAAATGTATTCCCTTGATGCTCTGTCGTTCTGTCTATTCTAGTTCATTCTTGTTTCTGCTATCCCTTCCGCTGCTCTGCCATCTCGCGATTGATCAATTTCGGAATTTTTCGCACGCGCAACATACGCAAAAAGCATCTCACTCCCGCTCGCTCATCCTCTCGCCTCTCTGCAGGAGTTTTTCTACATCCTCGTCTATTTCCTGCTCTAGTATACTCTTAGGGAATGATATTAAATCTGGCCTGGTCGTTACACTGGAAGGGAAACTGGTCATATGTCTCGGACTTTGAAGACCTGAGAAGACGCAGAGAGAATTAGACGAATAAGAATGAAAATATTGAATTGATTGATTGATTGATTAATTGATTGATTTATTATTTGATTGATTGATAGGACCATCAGCTTTGCACTTTGGGGAGTAACCATATGTGCTCCGATCTCTTTCTTACATAGGAAGATCTCAGGGATAGTGCACGACCTCTGTAGCACTGGCGAGAGTTCCCATGTAATTTAGAAGAAAGTAAAAATATTGTGTATGAATTTTAATTATTAATCTTTATAAGGAATTTTGCCCGGGCAGCGGCATTTCAGCCTGTTCTTCTCGATTTGGAACTGCCAAGGCTTTCCATCCTGTTCTTCTCGATTTGGAACTGCCAAGGCTTTCCATCCTGTTCTTCTCGATTTGGAACTGCCAAGGGTTCTTTTACGTGCTCAACTTGAACACAGGACCTACATTTTATCGTCCGTCTCCGATATGACTAGGAACTCGATCTCGCCTACAATGAGATAAGGAATCTCTGAAAAAATAACTCCACGAGGGAACGAAACAAGTACCTTTGGAATGAAAGACGAGCACCTAGCCCGTCCCTCCGCCACAGAATGAAAGACGAGCACCTAGCCCCTACGCCACAGAATGAAAGACGAGCACCTAGCCCGTCCCTCCGCCACAGAATGAAAGACGAGCACCTAGCCCCTACGCCACAGAATGAAAGACGAGCACCTAGCCCCTACGCCACAGAATGAAAGACGAGCACCTAGCCCCTACGCCACAGAATGAAAGACGAGCACCTAGCCCCTACGCCACAGAATGAAAGACGAGCACCTAGCCCGTCCCTCCGCCACAGAATGAAAGACGAGCACCTAGCCCGTCCCTACGCCACAGAATGAAAGACGAGCACCTAGCCCGTCCCTCCGCCACAGAATGAAAGACGAGCACCTAGCCCCTCCGCCACAGAATGAAAGACGAGCACCTAGCCCCTACGCCACAGAATGAAAGACGAGCACCTAGCCCGTCCCTCCGCCACAGAATGAAAGACGAGCACCTAGCCCCTCCGCCACAGAATGAAAGACGAGCACCTAGCCCGTCCCTCCGCCACAGAATGAAAGACGAGCACCTAGCCCGTCCCTCCGCCACAGAATGAAAGACGAGCACCTAGCCCCTACGCCACAGAATGAAAGACGAGCACCTAGCCCCTACGCCACAGAATGAAAGACGAGCACCTAGCCCCTACGCCACAGAATGAAAGACGAGCACCTAGCCCCTACGCCACAGAATGAAAGACGAGCACCTAGCCCGTCCCTCCGCCACAGAATGAAGAGAGAGCACCTAGCCCGTCCCTACGCCACAGAATGAAAGACGAGCACCTAGCCCGTCCCTCCGCCACAGAATGAAAGACGAGCACCTAGCCCGTCCCTCCGCCACAGAATGAAAGACGAGCACCTAGCCCCTCCGCCACAGAATGAAAGACGAGCACCTAGCCCCTACGCCACAGAATGAAAGACGAGCACCTAGCCCGTCCCTCCGCCACAGAATGAAAGACGAGCACCTAGCCCCTCCGCCACAGAATGAAAGACGAGCACCTAGCCCGTCCCTCCGCCACAGAATGAAAGACGAGCACCTAGCCCCTCCGCCACAGAATGAAAGACGAGCACCTAGCCCTACGCACAGAATGAAAGACGAGCACCTAGCCCCTACGCCACAGAATGAAAGACGAGCACCTAGCCCCTACGCCACAGAATGAAAGACGAGCACCTAGCCCCTACGTCACAGAATGAAAGACGAGCACCTAGCCCCTACGCCACAGAGAACCCAAAATGTTATAACAAACCATCATCATCATGAGTCCTCGCCCCCCATCCAAGAGCACATAAGGCATAGATAATGAATTTCTGCCCGCGTGCCCAGCGTGTTCGTAGCGCGTTTTACTACGGGTGACTAGTCCTCTGTAAGTGCAGGTTCAACTCCGCGGACTGGCAGAAAAGCTACAGGTTCCCCAGATTTACGGTGTTTGTGGCACCGATCCGAAGGGTTACGATGTCCATGACACCGAGCCGAAGAGCTTTCAGCTCAAGTGCTTCTGGATCGGGAAAAAAAAAATGAATTTCTACTCAATTTTATCTTGTACTTTTCTGTCTATCGTAAACCTAGTCATGTACATGTTTTTTAAGCTTTGCCTCAAAAGTTCTCCTTCATGTTCCCATATGTTTCTTTTTTTCTGCTGCCCCTGCGGTGTCCACTGCTTTGCATGTCTTGTTCGCATTTCATTACTTATCCTGATAACATGTCCAACCATCACCGTCGTCTCCCTTGTATCTCTTAATTTAGATCTTCCAGACCAGTTAATTCTTAAAGTCTGATATTGTTTATCTTATCCTCTTTTTTTCGATCCAGAAGCACTTGAGCTTCTTCGGCTCAGTGCCATGAACACCGTAACTCTTATGTTCGGTGCCACGAAAACCGTAAATCTGGAGAACCTGTGGCTTTTCTGTCAGCTCGCGGAATTGAACCCCACTGACAGGAGGCGTGTCACCCGTCGTCCAACGTGCTACGAACACGCTGGGCAGGCTTTAACCCTTTCGCTGCTACATACGTTCTGAAAGCTGAGCTAAAAATAGCTACTCTTTGTTTCTAGGTCACAAACGTAAATGTACCCCTATAGCAGTGGAAGTAGCAATGTATAACGTGTTAACACGTCTTTAGCCCACAGAGGAGAGATAATACAGAAGTTTTGATGCGTCTTTAGAAGTGAATGGGAAAACGTATATATACGTCCTTAGCAGCTAAAGGGTTAAAGACGATCAATTGGCAAGTGTTTTACTGTGACAACCTCTGCGTTTTGTCTTTCAGCTTATCCCTAAGTCTGCCCGTCTGCCCAGCGTGTTCGTAGCGCGTTGGACTACGGGTGACTATCCCTCTGTGTGTCGGGTTCAATTCCGCGGATGGCAGAAAAGCCACAGATTCCCAGATTTACGGTGTTCGTGGCACCGAACCGAAGGGTTACGATGTCCATGGCACCGAGCCGAAGAGCTGTAAAGCTCAAGTGCTTCTGGATCGGGGAAAAAAAAAATCCCTAAGTCTCTTTTCAAAAGATTCTACGACTTTGAGTAATGTTGTTTTCCACATAACTCGGTCATCATCTAGTTTTTCCCATTTGCTGGGACCGATATAAAAGTTATTAATTGAGGCCTTGCAGACATCTTTATATCTGAGCAGTGATCTGCCATGGGTACCTCATCCCCTATAAAAGGTATACAATATTTGTTTTAGTATGTGGCAATTGTCCATTTTTCGAAAATGTCCTAGTCCTCTAAGTCTTCTACTGCTGAGCATGCCTATGATTGAAGACAAGTTTGCACGTTGCAGTACTTCAGATTTGGTTATCTTGTCGTACCACCTAATATTCATATTCTTGCGGAGACATCAAAGATGAAAGATGTTAAGTCTCTCTCTCGTGCCTTGAGTAGGCTGTCCATGTTTCTGAGCCATATAATAAAGCGTTAATTACACAGACTCGATATATTTGATGTATACCCAAGTATTTTACTTTTTTTTCGATCCAGAAGCACGTTAGCCATCAGCTCTTTGGCTCGGTGCCATGGATATCTTAACCCTTCGGTTCGGTGCCACGAACACTGTCAATTTGGAGAACCTGTGGCTTTTCTACCAGCCCGCAGAATTTAACCCCACTCATATGGGCTTGTCACCCGTCGTCCAACGCGCTGTGAACACGCTGGGCATGCGTATTTTACTTAGAAGTCTTCCGTCGAATCCTCTCAACATACTTTCGATTTTCTGATCGATCTATTTTTTTACAACATGGGTATGTAAAGAAAAGTCTAGAATAGCATTTGTTCTTGAAGACTTAGCAAGATATTAATCAAAGTCGAAGGTGGAAACAGGACAATAAGGTAACTTTGGACGCGACGTTGGAAGAAGCGAGAGAATTTGCTAAAAATTGAGAAGTTTTCAGGCGGGTTACGATCTTCTTCTTTGCGTTCGTTCTTTACGACCAATTTTAATCACTCCTCGTGATATGTTTGATCTTTGCCAAGAACGTGTATACGTTGCACATTGGTTTGGTAGGCATCTAAACGCATAGACTTCTACACGCTTAGGATACGTGCATCCGATTTCAGCCAAACCTCCATAGTCGCTTCTTACGACATGCTTGGCAGGTAACAGTGGTTCTATTCTTTACACCCCAAATTTGGGCCCCGGTAACCAGTCGGTGCCGGGTTATGATGACAGCCGACATTCTACAAAGGACATACTTCATGATGTTGATCTATAAATACATTTTATTAAAACGATCACATTTAAGGTTTAATGTATCTAATATCTTAATCTGTTTTTGTCTTTTCATTCTCTTCTTACTAATTACTTACACAAGTTGTCACACTAACTTCAACATTGTTTCATCAATTTAGATAGGAACATCGCCCGAGTGGTTACCGGGGGGCCCAAATTGGGTGTAAGGAATAGAACCACTGTTACCTGCCACGCATGTAGTGAGAAGCGATTAAGGAGGTTGGGCGTGGGGCTAGTTACCCGACACTGTAAAAACACTAGATGACTACAGAACGGAGAGCGAACCGAGTAAACGCTGGCTGAAACCGGACACATCGCCGAAGGATAAGTATCCAAGTTCCAAATGGTGCTGAAGATGTGACTTAAAACACACCAATGTTAAGGCTGCATGAATCAGATTTCCACATGAATAGAATTTATGGGGAAGTCTGGTACATCGGTCTGGGCGGTGATCGTGAGCGAGAGAGAGAGAATGAGAGATAGGAATATTGATCACTGCTTACTTCAGATTTCCATCAATTTCTGCATTCTTTTTCTTTTTCATTTCATCTCAAAATGACGTTTGTAAGCATATACCACAGTTTATAACAGCGATGCAACTACCCAAAATATGAGAAGATTAGAACAAGTTGTCGTTCTGCGCATCACAACGGGACAAAATCGATTCTCCAGTCACATGTATACGAAATTCAAGATTGATAGTTCAATCATGTGCACATATGCACACGTGGACAGGCACCCTAGATTACAGAACACGTACTTCAAAACAAACCCGATATTATTACCTTTTTCTTATTTTCCTTTTATAAATACGGGGGCGCTTATGGGCTACGTGGTTAAGCCTTTACCTTGCGCGTCGAAGGTCGTGGGTTCGAATCCAGACCGAGCCTTTCTGTTCACGAGTGTATTTTTTTCCAGAGAGCCCTGGGATTGACGTAGCTACGAAGTTTGTGCTTTTTCAATACTCTCGGCAGGTGGCGGGCCATATCTGCTGAGAGTGACCGAGTCATGTGGGACAATGAAGTCAATCCTACAGCGCAGTGAAGTCAATCCTACAGCGCAGTGAAGTCAATCCTACAGAGCAATGAAGTCAATCCTTCAGCGCAATGTAGTCAATCCTTCAGCGCAATGTAGTCAATCAATCAGCTTTTGACCCTTTAAATTCAGACGTAATTATGGTGCTTAATATTGTCGCTTCTTACTGATTTTTTGCGTGAATACCAGCTTTTCTTATCATAGTGTCCATCGGCATTCAGGCAAGCATTACTCCGACTTCAGAGATACTTGTAATTTAGATACCAAGTAACTGATCAGAAACCTGTACTCCAACCACGTACCGTATTGCACACCGATAATTGTTGGCCCATACTGGCTTTGAGTCCAGAATTTTTACGCCAAGTAAATACTAGCCTTGCGTGTTATTAATTACATTATCCGCGACTCAACTATGAATATTATATACTGTAGCAGATTTTTGTGTTCAATAGAAAGAGTGTCATGTCACAGTCCTACATCACAGTCCCACATCACAGTCCCACAGTACAGTCCCACATTTCTCTAAATAAATTACAAACAAATTACAAACACAAATTGTAAAGTATTAAATGTACTCGATGCTACTGTTTGGTCTAGCAATCAGTGAAATAATGTAGTTATCACTACTGTTTTGGTATAGCAATCAGGAATATCATGTATTTATCATTACTGGTTGGTATAGCAATCAGGAATATCATGTATTATCGTTAATAGTTGGTATAGCAATCAGGAAAATAATATATTTATCATTACTGGATGGTATAGCAATTTGGATAATAATTTGAAAGATAATAATTTGAAAGTTAATAATTTGAAAAATAATAATTTGAAAGATAATAATTTGAAAGATAATAATTTGAAAGATAATAATTTGAAAGATAATAATTTGAAAGTTAATAATTTGAAATATACAATTTGAAAAATAATAATTTAAAGTAATAATTTGAAGATAATAATTTTGAAGATAGTAATTTGAAAGTTAATAATTTGAAAAATAATAATTTGAAAGATAATAATTTGAAAGATAATAATTTGAAAGTTAATAATTTGAAAAATAATAATTTGAAAAATAATAATTTGAAAGATAATAATTTGAAAGATAATAATTTGAAAGATAATAATTTGAAAAATAATAATTTGAAAGATAATAATTTGAAAGATAATAATTTGAAAGATAATAATTTGAAAAATAATAATTTGAAAGATAATAATTTGAAAAATAATAATTTGAAAGATAATAATTTGAAAGATAATAATTTGAAAAATAATAATTTGAAAGATAATAATTTGAAAAATAATAATTTGAAAGATAATAATTTGAAAGATAATAATTTGAAAGATAATAATTTGAAAGATAATAATTTGAAAGATAATAATTTGAAAGATAATAATTTGGATAAATGTGTCTGCGAATGTTGAAATGCAGTTAGAGTAACATTTGCCAGTTCATAGGTTGTTGTTAGAATTCTGATTGTTGGACTCAGTTTATGACATTGTATTTCTTGAAGATTTTAAGAGATTAGTTGCTGGAAGCCAGGATTTATGCTTTGTGCATTAACTCTATTTAGACAATTATGTGAAGAGATAGCATTGGAAAAAGGGATAATAATGTGTGCTAAGACCATTTTTTGGATAATAATGTGTTAATTATTACTATTTGGTACAATATGGGAGATAATAATGTGTTGATTATTACTATTTGGTACAATATGGGAGATAATAATGTGTTAATTATTACTATTTGATACAATATGGGAGATAATAATGTGTTATTATTACTTTTGATACAATATGGGAGATAATAATGTGTTAATTATTACTGTTTGGTACAGTATGGGAGATAATAATGTGTTAATTATTACTATTTAATACAATATGGGAGATAATAATGTGCCGATTATTACTGTTTGGTACAGTATGGGAGATAATAATGTGTTAATTATTACTATTTGATACAATATGGGAGATAATAATGTGCCGATTATTACTGTTTGGTACAGTATGGGAGATAATAATGTGTTAATTATTACTATTTGATACAATATGGGAGATAATAATGTGCCGATTATTACTGTTTGGTACAGTATGGGAGATAATAATGTGTTAATTATTACTATTTGATACAATATGGGCGATAATAATGTGCCGATTATTACTGTTTGGTACAGTATGGGAGATAATAATGTGTTAATTATTACTATTTGATACAATATGGGAGATAATAATGTGCCGATTATTACTGTTTGGTACAGTATGGGAGATAATAATGTGTTAATTATTACTATTTGATACAATATGGGAGATAATAATGTGCCGATTATTACTGTTTGGTACAGTATGGGAGATAATAATGTGTTAATTATTACTATTTGATACAATATGGGAGATAATAATGTGCCAATTATTACTGTTTGGTACAGTATGGGAGATAATAATGTGTTAATTATTACTATTTGATACAATATGGGAGATAATAATGTGTTAATTATTACTATTTGATACAATATGTGAGATAATAATGTGTTAATTATTACTATTTGATACAATATGGGAGATAATAATGTGCCGATTATTACTGTTTGGTACAGTATGGGAGATAATAATGTATTGATTATTACTATTTGGTACAGTAAGACAGATAATCAAGAAACAAACGGAAAGTAGAACTGAAGCCTGTGAAATGTTGATACTCAGAAAAATGAGGCCAATGTGTTAGAATCTGGAGTAAACAAATAACGAAACCATTAAGGACAATTTAAATTGGAAAAAATAGAGAAAAATAGGACGAGAAATGTAATTTGTTGAAGCAAGTTTTAGTAGAAGCGAAATAGTAAATATCTAAGTCAACCCGTGGTAAACATATTAGCTTGGACATATAAAAACAACAATTAAGGTGACAATTTTAACAGAAGAAAACACTGGAGAAAATATGCAAGAAACTGTAATCAGAAAAGTGGCATGAAGATGTAGAGTTTCAAAAGCATGAATATACTCGTAACATCCATCTGTAGATAGAAAACGTCAAGTTTAACATCAATGTGTAGATAGAAAACGTCAAGTTTAACATCAATGTGTAGATAGAAAACGTCAAGTTTAACATGACTGTGTAGATGAAAACGTCAAGTTTAACATCCATCTGTAGCTATAAAACGTAAAGTTTAACATCAATGTGTAGATAAAAAAGTCAAGTTTAACTTCAATGTGTAGATAGAAAACGTCAAGTTTAACGTCAATGTGTAGATTGAAAACGTCAAATTTAACATCCATCTGTAGATAGAAAACGTCAACGATATAGCTGCTGTAGGAAGCGAACGAGCAATGAGCCAGGCTGATATTCTGAATTCCTTTAGAGAGAGAAGACGTGTAAACGATCCTTCTTCTTCTGCGTTCTCACTAGATTAGGATTTCGGATTCTCTAATAAAGGTAGCCGTCTGCCACAGATTATCAGCCACGTCATACAGTTTGTCTTGGACGCTAGTGTAAGTGAGCCACCTCTTTCTTCTCAAGTCTGCATACTGAGAGCAGTTCTGTAGGATATAGGCCATTTGAGTTGTTCGTATGTCGATTCCTCCCGCCAATAATGCTGACCATTCCGTTTCTGAGGACATCTTTTTTGAGGTTGTTCTCTAGACAGTTGCAGTCCCCTGCTGACGAGATCTGTCTTCCCAGGTTTGTCTGGAGTCGTCCTACTCTAGATGACTTCAGCCTTCTGTTGCCAGGCTCACCAACCAGGCTTTTATGCAGGGTGTGCTCCTGGACACTGTAGTTTAATCCTTACTCTTAAGGAAAGTGTCTAGAAGTAGAAGACAAGACAAGAAAAAGGATGTCCTCCTCAGAGAGAGAGAGGACAAGTGCTATTTGTCCCATAGCTGGGGATGGGTTGGTTGCAGCCAGAGCATTTACCACTCGCCGGTGGGTTCACTGCTGTCACCTTATGAGGCCCCATCCTGCTCCCCGCCTTTTGGTCTGACCTTTCACCTTCAGTCTGTTCGGCTTGTTAGACCTGCCAGGAGTTAGACTCCGGACATAGCCTGAAGGATCCTAAGGACACAAACCTCAACGCGATAAGGTAGGCTAATATGGAGGGTTCTGTAGGATATAATTCCTATGATTTCTGCTTCCCGTTTGTGCCGACCTTTTCCCGCAGTAAGTTTTGGCCACTCTCGTGATGGTAGGTCTGACATTCTTACTGCGTGGCTAAATCTCCGAGGCAGATTGGCGACCGTAGAATCCATTATCCTATTCCTCATTGGGAGGGTCGTTGTACCATGTTATGCGCCTTACGGCCTGGTGCATACGTTTTCTGCAAGCATTTGTTTCGGGTTAGCATTCCCTAGCCAAATTCCACATCCGATTTCAGCCAAACCTCCTTTGTCGCCTCTTACGACATGCGTGGCAAGTAACAGTGGTTATATTCTTTACACCCCAAATTTGAACCCGGTAACCACTCGGGCGGTAAACGATTCCAGGAATGAGTGTGAGTCTGCAACCCTAACCAGACTGCAAGAATACCAAATGTGGTATAGCTAGACAAGAGCACTAAACTGGAAGTCAAAGAAGAAGAATAAACTAACATAGAACTGGTGTCACTAGTTGTCACACGCTGAGAGATATACAGAGAAAGAGATCGGAGCACTTATTGGTTCGATGTTCAGTGACGATGATTTGTTGACTAAACTAAACTAAACTACGGTAGGAAACAGATCAACATAAGTGACTTTCAGTATAAACAGCTTCAAGCTTTCGATAATGATCTATGCCTTCCAATGCGTAAACAATCGGGCATGCAGGACAAAATACACAAACTGGCATGCAGGACAAAATACACAAACTGGCATGCAGGACAAAATACACAAACTGGCATGCAGGACAAAATACACAATCGGGCATGCAGGACAAAATACACAATCGGGCATGCAGGACAAAATACACAAACTGGCATGCAGGACAAAATACACAATCGGGCATGCAGGACAAAATACACAAACTGGCATGCAGGACAAAATACACAATCGGGCATGCAGGACAAAATACACAAACTGGCATGCAGGACAAAATACACAATCGGGCATGCAGGACAAAATACACAATCGGGCATGCAGGACAAAATACACAATCGGGCATGCAGGACAAAATACACATACTAAACGAGTAAGCTAATACAACTATAAAAATAAATTGGAACAAAACAGAGAAATTAGATTAACAAACACAAAAATTGTACCATTATTATTGATGACAAACTAATTCAAACGGTACAAATTTTTAAAGTACAAAAACTATAATAATACACAGCGACTCTTCGACCAAAAGGCTTTTATCAAGCAAACGATAAACCAGAAGGGAGAAATTCACTTCTTAGATGCAGACAAATTAAAATCAAAATGAAAATATCTGATTAAAAACAAAAACGAAACAAATGCAAAAAATTAGAAATGGAAAAATAAGATAAACAATAATAATTAAATAATAATTGAAACTGTCCAGCGATTTAAGGAGTTTGGAGTTTTCTGTTGTACAAGTAGAACTGGATGCATGAGGGATAGAGTGAGGAGTGTGCTTAACCATTGAGCCACGGGAATCATCAATACCCTTCGACATCTGTTGGGAGAGACTGAGCACCTATGGGTCTCCTAAGAGTGCAATGACGTCAGTTCAGTAATCAATAACAAATAACTAAATGCTGAAAGTATTTCATTGTTCCCTCCCTGATCAACAAATTCTCTTCAATGTGAAGCTGTTACAAAATGGACATTGTTGTTCTTGTTTATGTCCGTGATACCCTGAGTACTCTTCTGTAACACTTGCATTCAAATACATGAATCGATTTTCAATTATTTTATCAATAATCCACGCCTCAGTCATGCGTTTTTATGGGGAAATGCACGCTCTTAAAAATCTCAGTCTTTGTCTTTATATCAGTTCCCTTCCATTGGTTTTGTATTTCTTTTTATTTCTAGAGTCATGTTCATTTTTATTTTATCTCATCTATAACATTTCTGTCGTTTGTTAGCAACGAATATAAATGTTCAAAACTATCAACTCTTTCCAATCTATGTTTATTGATGCATTTGGGTGACGATTAATCAATGAATACACAGGAACAAAAAATGGAGCATTTTGGATAGCGATCGATTACGGGTTTTGATTGATTTCTTGTATTTAATCAACTACTTGTACACGTTGCCAGTAAATTGAGCACGCTACCTTCAAGCACCTCTACATCTGGCATTAGACCAGCAATGCGACATTGATAAATCAACTTTGTGATATTTCTTCCGCTTCACTGGTTGCAATACCTGATTTCTTTAGTGTGTAAAGTTATGTGTTCATGTGCCAGTTAGGTAAAATAATATGCTTTTATTTTTCAGTTACAAAAAAAAATAGTCCCAGATACTTTCCAGACCTTATGGTATGAAGTGCTTTTCATTTCACATTTCTAGGCCCAAGTGTGCGGGAGCTAGGAGGGCCAATTACTTTCCTCACCTGTTGAACGTCGGTTATGGGACTGAACCAGCAACCTTATTGTGTCCGATTCATTAAGGAACGCTCTACACATTGAAAAACAACAAATGCAGTGTTTTGGACATTTCATGAGAATGGAATACAACAAACAACCAATAAAAGTATACAATAGAAAGTGATCGGGTACTAGAGCAAAGGGAAGACCAAGAAAAGATGGATAAACAATATCAAGACCACACTAAATAAACACGAATATAACACAACAAAAGCGATTCATCTGGCCCTGGAACGCAAATTAAAGCTTCCATCCTACTGTCTATAGCTAAGCTAATTGTTTATAAATAAGAAAAGTATCGTCTCATGTATTTGTGAAAACGGATTTTAATTTTAATCCCATTGATTTTGTTTGAATCTTCCAGCTGTACCTCTCATTTTTTCTCGACCAACCAGTTCGTGTCCTTCAAGAAAAATTGTTGATCGCTGAACTCTGGTATTATGAGAGAGATGCAAAGTTTATTTATGATGGAATTTCTCGTACAATGCGACTATTTGAGCTTCTCACATTGTTCCATTCCCGAGTTATGGTATGTTTAAGTTAAAGACCACTTTAAGATAATTTGATGCATACGGCAAATGCAGGTTACTGGTTACTAAACTGACGTCATTGCACTCCGGGCAGACCCATAGGTGCTCAGTCTCCCCCAACAGATATCGAATAGCATACTGATGGTTCCCGTGGCTCGCTGATTAAACACACCTCTCACTCTGCCCTCGGGCATCCAGTTCTACTTGTACAACGGGTAACTCCAAACTGCTTAAATCGCTTGATCGATTCAACATCGATTTTGTGTCCTCATCCAACAGACAGTCGCAAAGAGACCGAAGAATATCCCCTTATCCATCTTCAACTCCCCAACAATCGATGCTGTTGATGCAAGCCTGTCAGCTCTCTCATTACCGTAAACACCCGCATGCCCAGGACAGTATATCCACGTAAACCGCTGGAGGTTAGAAACTTATATAGACGACATCTACTCATACCGAAACCTGCTCTTCTGGATCTTGTGAAGCATCGACTGAGAGTCAGACACAACAACCGCCCCAGTAAATGAAGTCCCAAAGATCCAAAAGGAGGGCAGCAGTAACGGCCTCAACCTCCATCCTCATACTAGAAGTAGTTGTCCTGTATGCCCCACTTCGCTCTGCAACAACCCTTCGATGCGCATTAGCCAAGAAACCCCAGCCGGACTTCTCACCACTTTGAACCAACCCATCGGTATATACAACAAAATCATCATCCCTTGCATTATCTTCTATCAGCTGCTTAACTGCGAGATCAGCCTTCATGTTGCCCCAATCTCTACATTCTCTTCCAAGAGTAATGATAACGTTGAGATAGTTCGTCATGCTACCATCTGTTAGGATCCACTTTTCCCCTTTTGGTAGGGTCGCAACCGTAGTCACCTGGCCAATTGTTCTCCCAGCCTGGGCCATCCACGACATGCCACGCCTGATTCTCGTGCCCTTAACATCATTAGTGTTCTTGTGTAGTGGATGTCTCTTATCCGCAGTAACCCGCATATATGCCTTGGTTTGGGCGATTGCATGACGGAGCGTAGTGACAGAAGGCCAAGCATATATCTCATCTTCACAATGAGGGTATTTCTAGTGCAGCCCAAGACTATACGCATATCTTCATTCTGAATCCGTTCGAGTCGTTCATATTGTGACCTTGATATTGTAAGAGTCCGAAATCTACCACTGACATAACCAGTCGATCGAACAAAAGGGCAAGTAGTCTCTGCTCAAGGTGTGCGGCCACCATAACTTTGAGAGCCGCAAGACCACGCTTGCGCCGTTGTATCATCTGTTCAATATGGTTGGAGTGACTACGATCGAAGGTTATTCCAAAATAGCGCAGCCTGTCTCTGCGCTCGATGGTATGTTCATCAAAGATTACACAGGGTAGGTCAGCCTTGACTATGTGATTATTCAACGAGCACCACAACATACACGCTTTTTCAGGATTGCCCTGAGAGCAAGACTTCTACACCAACCCGAGATGGTTGCAATGTTTTCTGAATGTCGTCAACCATCTCTCGCTCATCTGACCCAGTCCTATATATTAAGATATCATCTGCAAATGTCAATGTCCGACCCAATCCGGTTGGCTGAATTTTAGCTACATTTGCTGTGTAAATATTAAACAACACGAGTGATAGAGGAGAACCCTGGGGTAGTCCCGGGCATATACGTGCAGGATCCGATGTTCATGTTCCTAAACGTAGTGCAACAGTTCTCTCCATTAAAGAAGCAGCTATCCAGTTCACTAGCAGGTAATAATGCAGGTAATAATGACTATCTATTGTCTTTCCCCAGGTAGATGATGGAATTGGTTGTCCACTCTTGCCGTTAAGCGTAGGGGTGGGAGCTTTAATTGAACCAGATCATCGTGGGCTTATTCAGCACAGCGAAATGGTCGCACACTTCATGAGGACTGCGGTGCTTTCAAGACAACGACATCGAGCATGACTATGGAGATCACTGCTGCCTCCAGGGCTCTGTCATTGGTGGCTGAGCAACAGGTTACCCATAAGATCATCATATCAGACTCGATGAATATGCTTCAACTGATTGAATCTGGAAGTATGCGTGTGGAATGGGTGGACAGCATTCGGAGATCACATCTCAAGAAAATGACTTGGCTGTATACACCTGGACATGCTGGAGTGCAGGGTAACGAGCGTGCAGACTTTCTTGCAAACAATGCCCCGACTCAAACGGGCCGAAGTATGGACAGAACCGATATCATCAATGCAGTACGTTCTCAATTATGTGACATGGGCACGTCTCAGATACTGGAACGAGTTCGTGAATTATGCGTTAAGTGTGGACATGCCAGACAGTGTCGTCTTCGTGGTAGAGAGAGAGAAGATATATAGTCCGTTCAACTTGTCATGCCCACAGATAAAAATGTGTATCTTTGTAACCATTTGATGAAATAACTTGAAAACTTGCATGTGAACTACACATGTTCCCGACGCTACAAAATATTTTTGCCATTCAAACAATCATACCATCTAGAAGTTGCCTTCTTTGTGCTATATATTTAACACCTTTGTTGGCATGGTTGAAGAAAACTCATGTTTACAGCAATTTAATACATTGATGACAAAAATAGCAACATTCAGGGCGAAATTCATGGTTTTGAAAAGTTCTTGCATTTTTCGGCCACCATAACGACTCAGGCTTGAACTTGGTAAAGAATTGACGTCGTTAGTGCGAGACGGACATTTAGTTAAAGGCGTATATCGAAATTAGTGTGAAGTTATTTTGTAATATTGTTGACTTCTATATTGTTGACAGTCATTGATTTAACATACATAATGAGTTTGAAGTGCAAATTTATTACAATGCAAAAAGTGTCATTAATGATATACGCGCATTTCCGACATTATTTTTTTTAAAAACAATAATACAACTATGTCTACATTTCTTGTTTATTTCATGACACCATTGCAGTATCAACATTGACCCCCATGTATGAGCTGGGATAATACGCCTTTGAATGAGACTTGACATCAAATGTCATATGTGTGCGTTTACTGTAAAAACTAAAATGCTGTATCAGACTTGCCAAATATGCCGCCAACATCAAAGGAAACCGTTATATTACAAAATCCAGGTTTCCTATAGCCATTTCTTCCATCATAAATTTGCGTCGGTATAATTCTAAGATTGTGTGCAAAGTTTCGACTACTGTGAATATATGGTTTTGCTACAGATTCGCATTGCTGTGGCAGAGTTGTTGAACGGACTATAGTAATCAACTTCTCATGGGTACGGTGAGCAAATGGACTTTAGGATGGCTGCTGCAGCGGAGGACAGAGCATACATGGGAATGCCCAATGTGCAGTGACGTCGATCGCATAACATAGTTAGTTAGTCTTTCCTCTTGGGCCTGTGGGCGGCGCATAGGGCAGAGGTCATAGTTCTCCATGTCTCGCGGTTCGTTGCTATCTGTTTTAGGTCTTTAATGTTTACTAGGCCCATCGTTGAGCCTTCTCTGGTGATGGTTCTACGCAGAGTCTCTCTTGGTCTTCCTCGTTTTCTTTTTCCCTCTGGTGTCCATATGAGGGATTGGTAAGGAGTCTTCTCTCATCCATTCTAAGTGTGTGGCCGATGTAGTTCCAGCGGCGCTTTCTTATAAAATTTGATACATTTTCTTGCTTGGTCTCTTGTCTTATTTGTGTATTAGGTCTGAAATCTGACCATTTGAGGTTCAGTATTCTTCTAAGACATTTATTCTCAAAGTTATCTAATTTTCTTTCTAGAGCTTTTGTTGCTTTCCAACTCTCGCATCCATAAGTTAATACTGGAATCACACAAGAGTTAAAGATCTTTAATTTTAAGTGCTTGCTGAGTGAATTGGACTTCCATATATTTGACAATTTGTTAAAAGCACTTGATGCCAATGCGATTCTGTATGGAATTTCTGGCGTTGTATCCCCATAGATGTCATCATACTCCCTAGGTATGTAAAACTTTTGACTTTTCAAGAGTGTAGTTTTTTAGTTGGATATTTTCTGGACTACTGGTAAGGTCAAGAATTTTAATTTTTGTGGTGTTGATTTGGAGACCAATTTGTCCTGAGATATTTTGGAGAAGGTTTGTTTTCATTTGAATATCTTGGTGTGATGAACTCAAAAGGGCTATGTCGTCGGCAAAATCAAGGTCTTCTAAAATTTTATCAACCCACTGATGCCCATATTTGCGTTATTGGTGCATTTTCGCATGACCCAGTCAATTGCTATTCCAAGAGCATTGGCGATAAGACGCAGCCTTGTTTCACTCCTGTTTCCACTGGGAACCAGTCAGAGTTACTGAAATCTGTTCTTACACTGCAGCGCGATTCACGGTAGAAGGATTTTATGATGTTGGTGAATTTAGTAGGGAAACCGTAGTTTTTGAGTAATTTCCAAAGCGTAGGACGGTGAATACTGTCAAACGCTTTCTGAAAATCAACAAAGTTGATGATTAAATTCGATTGAAATTCTACGAACTCTTCAATGATTACTCTTAGTGTGAAGATGTGATCTATGCATGCTCGTTTTGGTCTAAACCCTGCTTGTTCTTCTCTTAGCCTTTCGTCTATAGACTTTTTCAGTCTCTCGAGTAACATGCTACAAAAAGTTTTCCTGGCACTGATAGTAGGGTGATCCCACGCCAGTTATTACAATCAGACAAATCTCCTTTTTAGGTAATTTGAAAATAACACCATCTTTCCACTGTTGTGGTGGGGATTCATTTGCCAGATTTCATTTATCAGTTGGGTATATGTTGTAAGTTGTTATCATCTGCTGCTTTGAGCATTTCTCCAGAGATGTTATCATCACCAACCGCTTTGTTGTTTCTCAATTTTTTAATGGCAGATTTCAACTCTTCCAGTGTGAATGGCTCGCAGGAAGCTTCTAGTGTGGGCATGGTGATTTCTTCATCTAGGTTGACATAACATAACTTTAATTGGCCTTTCAGGGCTAGATGAATCGCCCTTGTTGTGTTATATCTGTGTTTATTTAGTGTGGTCTTGATATTGTCTATCCATCGTTTTCTTGGTATTCCCTTGGCTTTAGTACCTAATCTCTTTTTATTGTATGCTGCTATTGGTGGTTGGTTGTATTCCATTCTCATTAAATGTCAAACCACTGCATTTGTTGTCTTTCGATGTATTCGGTGCATGAAGTTATGCCACTGCTTCTGATGTCCTCATTTCGTAGGTTATCTTTCCTGGTGACCCCCACTACTGCCTACCTCAAGCATTTCATTTCACACGTGGTGAGCTTTCTGTGGTGTGCTGCTGTCAGAGGGCAAGTTTGGCAATGGTAACAACGTGTTGGTAGAAAAATACTTTTTATCATCTGTCTTTTCACTTCCATCTTGATCTTTGGGTGTTGTAGTAATGGTGCCAGCTGGTATGATAATCTCTTCTTCTTCTTTGCGTTCGGTTTCGTATGCTCGTCTAAAACATGAGATGGGTTGCCTCTATGAAGCTGCATGTCAGTTGGAGTTCTTCGAGAGTTCCCATAGCTTGGTCTGTAAGCTTTATTCATGAGGCCATGTTTCATTTCGTTGATGTATGTATGATGGACATGACTGCATGATGTACTCTGGAGTCTGTGTTTCTGTCTGGCATGCACACTGTGCAGTCTGAGCAGGCTTTATTCTGTGCATGTGGCGGTTGAGCCTGCAGTGACCTGTTCTTAGGCTTGTTTTGACCAGTGGCATTACTCTGCTTAATCCTGGTTCTTCGATGCGCAGAGCTACTGTCAGTAGCTTAGGGTGGATCCCTTCGAGGCTTGGGATCCGGCGCTGCTCCCGCCTGGCAGCAGTCCACAGGAGCAACCCCATATCTAAGTAAATATCTGAGCATACTCACTAACCGTATTGTGCGTTGATGTCTTTTCCATTTCTGGGTGCCCACGCCATTCTGGCTGACATGTCCGTCTTCAGTGGGGAAGTTATGGAGTCTTCCTATCCATGTCCTGGCTCTTCCCAACACTGCCTGCCAGACATCAGAGGTTTTTAGGAGTTACCTTCTCCGCTTTTTTCAACCAAGGTGAGCCCCCTGAGTGTGATCTTGGTGGGGATCTGGACTTGTCCACACACAGGTGGGCCATGCATCCGCTTCACCTATCAGGGGATCACACCTCCCCAGGGGTTTTTGTCTGGCTTACCCCAGCCATGGCCTGGTATTTTACCCCTTCCGGCATTGGGGGCCCAGTTATAGCGCTGGGGACTCGCTTTTGTCAGAGCCGTGTTAGTTTAAACGGGGAGCACCACGTGAAGGTACGGTTGACTTGACTGCAGGCATTTCTCATTATTTAGATGAGGCCTATAACAGTCCTTGCTCCCCGTATGATAATAATACTAACTAACGGAAATTTAAAAGCGCTTGCAGTGATGCGAATTATAAACATTCAATCAAAGGGAAATAACAATGACAATTTAAACTTGGGAATGTATTATCTGATTGTTAATATTACGTCTGCCATATAAAAAGAATACATTACTTCGTTTCTGTTGTATCCTTTATTTAGTAAAACCATAGTACATATACTTTGTTTTTACTTGTTCCGCCATTACTACATAGTTTTACTGCAGTCTTCCTTTATATTGCATGATGGATTTTCCGACAGGAGTTATTTCTTATTTTTCATTTTTGCTGGCCTACACGGTCTGATATAACTAAAACAAGGTTCGTCATTTGGCTGAAGGATCGTGCCTCGGCTTAAATCCCCTACATAACAAACACATAACTTATATCGATAAACTTAAAGCATATAATGAGCGGACAAAAATATAAGTTATTCGACGACGAAGCAATATAAATGCTAAGGAAATATAGGTGCAACTTCTAAAGATTTTAACGCGAGTTAAATTAGTGTACGGCTTAACAATTGAAGTGTATATCCTCAACAAGTGACAAGTTTGTGAAAATCTCAGCTAGTACAAAAGTCATCCCGCTCACGCTATTTCCTTCATATTGGAATTGCATATGAGTGTCGTCAACAGTTTCAAGCATTTGTAATAAATTAAACAATATCATTGTTCTATTTCCCGTGCAAAGTCTATAATTTCGCTTGTATTTATATTGTGTGTGTTGTGCGTGTGTGCGTATGTATATGGGTAACGATAAATAAAGAGAGAGGATGAGAACAAGAGATAACTAGACTAAATTTGCTTTTTGTTTTTAGTTTCAACTGTTTGTATTAATGAGAATGGTAATAGTGTGTAGCAGTGGCGGCTCGTGATCGTTTTGTTGGTGGGGCCAGACACAAATTTTCGGGAAAATCATTGTTTTGGTTAGGTTATAATTTAATTATTAAATAATAAATACACGTTACAAATTTTCTTTGGTGGGGCCCGGCCTCACTGGCCCTTAATAACAAGCCGCCACTGTGTGTAGTCTGAAATATTTCTAATTGATCCTAGCCCCCAACACCCACGCACAACACATGTGTTAAGGAACGTAGAGGACTTTTTCATTTGTGTTACCTTCAGTATAACAAGCGTAGTCTAGTAGGCTTGATATATGCCTTTTTGTTAAAATAATATGTATAATTCTAATTATTTTTTTTTTAGTATCATAGTTTCTTAAATGGTTTAAATTTGAAAGACTGATTACATTGCACCGGGTTTCCACATATGGCTCAGTCCCTTTCGGCAGAAACGGCACGAAACTTGCCGAGAGTGTTGTACAAAACATGAACTCCTTAGCTCCAGCAACAATTCTAGAGATCGGAAAAATGCACACGCAAACTCAACGACGCAATCCGATTTCGAACCCAGAACCTTCAGAACGCAAGGTAACGCCTTAACTACTTCGCCACATATACCACTCTCACCCCAATCCCTTCCATATTGTCTTAAGAATAATAATAATAATTCCTCTCGTACCGTTATACGTTACATAGGGCCTGCAAGTAATTTCTCCATGCCGCTCTATCCTGTGCAACTCGCTCAATCTCCTCCATGGAACTGAGACCGATATTTCCTGCCTCTCTCAGCAAAGTTCGTTTCAGGGTCTCCTTAGGTCGACTTCTCTTTCTTGAACCCTTTGCATCCCATTTCAATGCCTGCTTTGATATTCGTTGATCATTCCTCCTTTAAGGTGTATCCAACATATCTCCATCTTCTCCCTCTTATAACAGTTGTCACTAGTGGTTTACCAGTGGTGTCTTAAGAAAGGGGTAGTTAAATCTGAACCATTTCACTTGGCAAATTCTACAGGGTGTTCAACTTAAAAGCAGCCCGTGAATGGAGCTAATCTGGGATATATGTATGGAAATGAGAAGGTTCAGTTATGACGTAGAATAAGTCAAGGTTGTGTGACGGTGTGTAATTGTAGTACGGGAAGGGGCGATGAACAAATGTGACGTAGGACGAGCTAGTCAGAACCGGTTTAAATAGTAAATAAACACAACTCAATGTACCGGCAATCTCAGATTGTCAAGGGCTGCAATTCGAACACCTGTATTTCACCGAACTTATTTAAATTGCAATGTATACTTCTTCTTCTTCTGATTCGCCGCTAGAATTGTGAGTCGAGCGCCTGGATGGTCTCACTGATTTTTAAGTCTGACTGTATCAGTATCCGCCCATCCAGACAGACCTTATCCGACTTGAGATGCAATGTAACTAAGTATTCAGTGTACTGTTTTCGTGATCTAAAATCAGTTTTCGGATCATCATACAGCACTCCGACACGTTACAGGTGATCGATCTCCCTTAACAAATCCAGCAGCGTCAACGGTCAAAGACAGTTAAATTTTGATTAATCATTGTCCTTCATATTTTATGTCGTTCTTTGGGGCTGCATTAACATCGACAGATAATTTTAATACTGCGAGCCAGTAGATCGCTAAAGGGCCTAAAGTTAAAATAAACTGAATGTTTCACTGATAAATATCATCATTTCATTTTATTTCTGCAAATAAATGAATATACAATTTATAAATAAGATGTTTCTCAAAAAACGTTTTCATCACACGGGCTCCAGAGGATCAAGAATTGGGTCAAAGAAGCGGGCGCGCCAAAGGAATGGCTCTAACCTGCTCACCTCCACTGGTACTCTGGTAAAAATGTTCCTCGTTGCTAAGAGGCAGGTGCCGTGGGAGCTACCTCGGGGAAGCTAGAGATGCAATGGTAGTCATGCTGATGGGATCCGCTTGGCACCAGACAGCGAACTCCAGAGTGATATTAATGCTACTCTCCGTCCGATGGAAACTGAAGGTACATTGAAGTGGGGACTGTAACCTCCTCTCTTTTGAGTCTCCTCCTGAGCCGTGAGTATGCTGTACGAGTTGCAACCAGTTGGTCCACATAGGTCAAAAGTCTAGCCCCCATTACAGAGATGGGGGCACGAATCAAAGCCATCGAAGAGACCAACGTTGACCCGTGTGGCGAAATTCGGAGCCCGCGCATGCTCTCTCTTGAGCCGCCTCTCTTGAGCCGATGAGTATGGTGGGAGTTGAATTGAGTTGCACGTGGGTCATCAAGGGGCGAAACTCGGTTTTTCCTCCCCCCACCACGAAAAACCGATGATGACCAGGCACCAGGGTAAAGCTAGCACACACGCTGGCAAAGCCATAATGGGCCCCACCGAGGGGCAGGCCGGCACGGAAAGGCACGGTACAGTAAGCGAGGAAAGCGAGGCAGGAACTGCAGAAGCGAGCACGGCAGGCAAGAGGGTGTGTGTCCCATCCAAATGAGCAGAACAACTGGAAAGCCCAGAAGAGGCAAAACCAGTGCAAGCAGGACAAGCACGACAAACGCGGCAAGCACGGCAAGAGGATGTGCGTCCCACCCAAATGTGCAGAACAACTGGAAAGCCCAGCAGAGGTAAAGCCAGTGCGTGTTTCCGCTCGCAGGGAACTACTGCCCCCTTGTAGTTGATTGGGGACAATCAAAGGCTAGCTGAGCAAACCGTACACAAAACTGGACGGGCGGCAAACCAAGGTGTCCAACAAAACGACCGGTTTTGCTGGCAGATGGCGCTCATAAGCCCGAGGAGCAGGCGTCTAGGGCCGATGCCCTAAAAGAAAATTGCAATGTAGGTTTCGGCTTGGGACAGTCAAAGGCTAGCGGAGAGCGAACCGCACACAAACGCTGGTTGAAATCGAACACACCACCGAAGGATAAGCAATTGAGCTGCAATAGGTAGTGAAGGCTGTGCACGTACATCACGTTCTGATGTTTGACTGTTTATATATCACAATAGAATGATAAAAACGGCTTAAGAGCGATCGCGAGAGAGAATGAGAGGATCAAAGAATAGTAATACTGCCACCTTCAAAGCATGTCGTATGAGGCGACTGAGGTAGGGCCTAGGGAAGCTACCCTAGTAAATTAAAACCCTCGCAGAAATCGGATGTGCTGGCCTACTTGTAGGCGCATAACTGGCACAACGCGCAATCGCTCTTAGGCTCAGATCACATACAAATCATAAAGATTGGTTAACAAGTGGTCGATGTGAAGCGTTTGAAGAATATACTATGAAGTATATTGGTGAATACAGTGTTGAACCATATTTATGTTCCTTCTTCTTCTTCAGCGACCTCTGGTCATGCGCTTAGTTTACCGTGGACCACAAACTGGGCAGTCAGCTTCAGGCAGGTCACGTTTCCCCAAAGCTTAGTTTTTAGGTCGACTGGTTGTGGTCACATGTTGCTTCTCAGCTCACCCAAGAGAGGACAGTCTTGCAGGGCATGCTCTGGTGCCTGTTCCTCATGATGACACTGGCAGAGAGCTGTTTGCCTTATTCCTAGTCTATGTAAGTGTTTGTTGAGTCTACAACGCCCGGTACGTAGGCGAAATATAATGACCTGGTCTGTTCTGCTTAGGTCTTTGAAGAAGTCTTTTCATAATCACATCCAGTGTTTGTCTTCCAGTCTACAGCATAATTTCTCTGTATGGGAGTTTTGACCACTTTAAAAGACACGGGTGGTAAATGAGCTATTTGGGACTGCCCTCCTAAGCCAAGACATCGGCACTCTCATTGCCTGCATGCCACAGTGAGATGGAATCCACTGCAAGTGAATTTCTGCCTTTTTCTGAGAGCTGAGCAAGTTCTCTTTTAGGTTCTGTACTGCGCTGTCAGCGGTTTAATCAGTCTTGTAGTTGACAGTGAGTCTGTAAGTAATACCATCTTGCCTGCAGGTGCTTAGTAAAATGGGGGCAGCTAGAGACACAGTAGTAGCGTCTGGATGCCTAATGTAGACTCCTGCTCCACCATTCATGGTCGCTTCCATTGCCGATCCATCTGTGTAAATTCTTGCCAAGCTGTCCTCTGGAAACGAAATGGCAAACGGTGGGTAAATGTGGTCGCTATTACTTCACAGATTTTTTTTACCCTGGTACCCGAATGAAGTGGGGTTGATCTGAGAGCCTGCACGGTTTACAAAATTTTACACTTAAATCCCATGTGAAGTTCAATAGTAAAGCTAGTATATTTTGTGTACAATACACATGCTGACAGTAGACAACAAAAGTGTTACGGGAAACCCCATTGCAAAACGAAAGGATATTAAAATAATTCACAAATCATAAAATAACAATAAATTTAAATATGTAATATTCCAGTTACATATGATTATAATATGTATTAATAATATGATATGTTAATATCGAAAAAATATGCATAGAGCAATAATTTGACGAGCTACATTTTTCTATATGGGATGTTCACTTGTTTGAAATCCTTTCGATATAATATTGTTTAGATATTCTTCTCAAAATGGCGACCGTCAGGGGAATCCCACTTAGCAAGGTACAAATATCCATGGTTTTGTTAATAATTGTTGTACTTTTATATCTATTTTTTATACAGATTCCATTGCAAAGTCATAATAACTTTATATGCCACTATTATATGTAATGTTGGAGATTATATTTTAGCTTAAATATATATATTCATGATATTTATTGCTACCGCTAATTTAGGTACCGCTAAGCCCTAGGCTAATATTAGTAATAATCAATCAATTTTATCAATGGATCATCATGATTCAAATTCAAAACAATTTGAGTTAGTTTATTTGTTTTAGTTCTTCTATCGACTTTGTTGCTGCGCTTGTATACGTAATTTTACCTATTATGCGTAGGTACTTTGATAAATTTTTCAAAATAGTCCTCTACCCGCTACGTATTTTATATTTATTATTATTTTATTATGCGATTAAGCATGTTGTTTAGTCACTTAGTGATAGTCTAACTACATGAAGTCAATGGACTCAATGGTAAAAAAGGTATTTTAATTATCAAAATATAAATACTATTTACTTGAACTTTATTAATTAAAAATAATAATAATTCCATCCCTCCCTGTTTTCATACGTTTAACTTAGTTTAAGTTAGTTAGCCTTAAACCTTTGTTTATAATCTGGAAATCGCCAAATTCAGATTTAACATTTAACCTTTTATTTAATATTCTTATGCAGTTTTTTTTTTTTAATACTGAAAATCATAATGATACATATTGTATGTACTATGTATGTTAATGTATCTCACCTGTGGGACATTTTTGTTCAAGTTCTACTGCAACTTACAAGACTCTGGATCTGCCCTTGCCCATCAAACAACCATAGATTTTGATTTGGACAAAAAGTTTATCACTGCTCTGTCCCACTACATTCTATTAGATATGTGGTGAATCCATGAACACTCAAATGCACTTTGCATTGACAAAGGAAATAGATTAGCAAAGAAAGAATTGATACTTGTCTTGCAGGAAGTGTCATGGGAAGTTTCAGTTTCTATCCTGTGCCAGATGTGTTGCATATGTAGTTGCTAGTCTTTGATGTCGCAGGATATCTGTGATATTATATATCCATCTGGTTATTGGTCTTCCTCTGGCTCTGCATCCAGGTAGCCGGTTGTTATAAACACTAGATAGCAATAGATCTGGTTTCATTCTCATTAGGTCACTGAACCAATTTATTTGTTGTCTTCTAATATGTGATTGATTGCATGATGTGATTGCAACGATATTTCTAATGTTCACATTTTTCAATCTATCCCATCTTGTAACATTGACGACTAACTGACGAGTTCATTTAATATTTCTTCGAACGCTCCATGTCGACCACTTGTTAAACCACTCTTTGTGATTTGTATGTGATCTGAGCCTAAGAGTGATTGTACATTATGCCAGTTATGCGCCTACAAGTAGGCCAGCACATCCAATTTCTGTTACGCTTAGGGTAACTTCCCTAGGCCCCTACCTCAGCCATCTCTTACGACATGCATTGTAGGTTGCAGTGATACTATTCTTTGCTCCCCTTGTAAGCCCCGGTAACACACGGGTGGTTCATTTAATATATGAACAACCTTAAAGTTCAGCAGATTGTGAACTGCTGTGCTGTCAGGTTGACCCGGCCTTGAATATGTATCATAGAAACATTGGGAAGTAAAGGTGGCTGGTGTGATGTTGACCACATCTTACATTGTGTGTTACAGTTCAAATAAAAATATGGACTTCACATCGTAATCCAGAATATACCATATGGTATGAAAACAGGATCTTTAACATTACTCAGTGAACTGGGGAGCAATGTATACATGTTCTCGATGCAAACCACACATATTATAAAGAGTGGTAACTTGGTGGATAAGATTGAATACAAAGCAGAATTCTTTACTGATCATCATCAAGGTGTATATCCTTTATAGGACGTTGCTCTCTTTGCAGCACATCTGAAATTCACTCTGCCTCTTGCCAGTTCATATCTTTACTGATACGCTGAGAAATTAGCATACTATTGCAACATTTTGAACAAATGATTAGCGAATGTACCAATAAAAATGTTTGATTATAATGATTATTAACTAAACAATGGTGGATTTTCAAGATTTAAAAAAATGTGAGAGCACTAAAACAAAAAAAGCGATGAATATAGATATAAAGGATTGTGATCACAAACTGTGCATATCAATCTGTCATTGCAAGCGGTTCTAACATAACAAATAAAAATCTACCATTACGGTTTGTAAAAATTCAACCCCAACTGAGGAATTTGATCACGGGACAATGCATCTCTACAACCAAGTGCACTAACCAGTATGTTATTACAACTCTTTAAAGTATCAATACATGAACTATATTGTGCGTGATAAAAAAATGTATCAGGTAACTTATTTACTCTTATTGTTATAACAGAAATAATAAGAGAAAATAAGCTACCTGTTGCATCTATATCACTGTTTGTTTATTACAGGTGAGCCCAGCATTTTTACATGCAAATTCTACCAGTCACACATGGATATTCAGTGCTTTTGCAGAATTGATTGGTAAGTGGGCATCTTCAATGCAAATAAATCGAACTACATTGTAGTCAAGTATTGATTTTGTAGTGTTTATGTTAAAACATTGCAGTTTGAAGATTGGTACAGTTACTGTAGCATAAGTGACATACTATTTTTAATTAGAGATTCAGTCGATACTTAGAAAAGTCCAGCGTGGAAAATTATGTGATGCATGTAGATATCTACTGAAGTCTATGGAATTTAATGGCTAGTGCAGTCGCATGGAAACTGTTCAGGTTATAAATTTTCTTAATCCCCAACAGAAAAAATTCTTTGGTTTTACCAGAGATTGAAACCGGGTCTCCCGCATGGGAGCAGCGCCTATTCCTTCGCCAGTTGCTCCACATCAACATCCACAAAGGATAATGCGGTCATTATCATGCAACACCAATTTCGATTTCCAGTATTTCTATGGTACTCAATTGAGGATGAGTTAATATGAGAACCGTAACAGTTGAACAAAATCTCACTCCTGCTGTTGAATTTATCCAGGGACCACTACGAGCAAGTGTACTAATCACACTGTCCAGGCTTATAAGTGGAGTCTGTAACATATATTATAAAGAGGTCCTAAAAATGTTGCCCACATAACTATTAAAACATATTTTGCACTTGCATAATAAAGGTAATTGTATTTTCTTGATTTAACATTATTAAACACCCAATCATTTATAAATGTTTACAACAGAATATAAATATCTTAATAAAGCAAGTATATCTTCTTCTTCCTCGAATGCTCCGTATCTACCACTTGTTAACCACTCTGTGTGATTTGTATGTGATCTGAGCCTAAAAGCAATTGTACGTTGTGCCAGTTATGTGCCTACAAGTATGCCAGCTCATCCGATTTCTGCAACGCTTTTTATTTTCTAGGGTAGCTTCCCTAGGCCCCTAAATCAGTCGCCTCTTATGACATGCTTTGTGGGTCAATGGTACTATTATATGCTTCCCTTGCTGACCTCAGCACCAGACGGACGAAGCAAGTATATAACCACTGAATCAGAATTTTATAGCTTGCAATTATTTATCGTAGTAGACTTCAAAATTTGGGACCTGTAGTGTTTAATCATTTTAATAGCCCGTGTTCGTAGCGAGTTGGACTACGGGTGACTAGTCCTCTGTTAGTGCAGGTTCAACTCCGCGACTGGCAGAAAAGCTACAGGTTCCCCAGATTTACGGTGTTCCTGGCACCGAGCCGAAGGGTTACGATGTCCATGACACCGAGCCGAAGCGCTTTCAGCTCAAGTGCTTCTGGATTGGAAAAAGACAAAAAAAATCATTTTAATACTAAGATATGCAATAAAAAATATGCTGAAAGAATTCTGAGCAAAAGACTGTATTGGGGACTGGATAGCAACAGTGTATTTGGCTACAGCCAGGAAGACTTCAGAATAAGTTGCATAACAGAAGACCAACTATTTCAAGTTGTTCAAACTGTATTAGATGATGTCTAATAAACCAAGCACACAACAATTGTATTTATCAATCCATAGCAAGCATACATAACAGTTTGGAGACACTGATTTTTTGTCAAGATCATGGACATAGACATACATACACTTCAAGCTGGAAGAAGCATATGGATGTGGATGACAGATATGACCCAATTGCCTTCAAAGACACAAACATACTAGAGGTCTCTATGGCGAAGTGGTTAAGACATTAGCCTGTCATTCAAAAGGCTGTGATTTTGAATCCGCAATCAAACCGCAATCCAGACCCCTAAACACATACTTCAGAACTGTCCAGCCTACAATGAACAAGGGTAACAAATATACCTAGAGGATGCAGAGCTGAGGCAGAAGCTATGGAACTTTATTATATAATTTATTTTCTTCCTCTATTATTCTGTTATCTTATCTTAATTTACAGACAATGCCTATGATCCAGACGTCAGTGCATCGGAGCTATTAATTGATAAAATTGATATTCACGGTGTTCCCAGTCTCATATTTTTGGATAACGGAGCTGGAATGGACGGTGAACATCTGCTGAAAATGCTGAGGTTTGCAGTAATTAATGTTTCATTTTTGTTAACAACATTTTTATCTACCAATCCATTATTTAGAAAATAGGAAAGTAATATCATCATCAAGTAGCTTGTCCCTTCCGGAACTTGGCTCCCATGACAGCAGTCCTGAAAACTCTGTTCTGTGCAGATGATGGTGTCTGCAGCAGTCATTCTCAGATTGTCAGTGACATCTTGCACCCATGTCTTCTAGGTCTTTTTTAAACACATCGATAAGTTAATAATCTGAATAAATTTAATTTGCCAATTGTTATTTTTCAGCTATCACGGGATTTCAATTGTATCAGATTTTTCTTGCTATCGGAATGAGCTACAGTTTATGTGGGCTCGGAAGATCAGCGGAAAAGTATAACAACTTAATTTTAAAAGTAGTTTAGATTTAAACTAAACCAACCAAGCGCTTGACGTCAATCCATGCTTTCGCAAGGACTCTGAGATTTTATCTATCCATCGTGTTCTTGGCCTGCCTGAGTGTTGATTATTGTAGGCACGCAATGGTAACAAATGTGGTTCCATTCTCATTAGATGGCCGAACCACTTGGTTCTTTGCCTCTCGATGTACTGTATGCATGGTATAGTACCAATGATACTTCTGATATTCTCGTTTCGCACTCTATCTCTCCTTGCAACGTTGACAGCTTTTCGTAGACATCTCATTTCACATGTAATCTTTCTTTCTTGTGTCTTAGTCAGGGCCATGTTTGGCACTGATAGCAGAGAGTTGGAATAAATATGCAGTTTATCAGTTGTCGTTTGACTGCCATGTTAATGCTTGGATGTTTTAATAGTGGTGAAAGTTGGTATGTCACTTCGTTTGCCTTCTGGCATATACTTATATGTACTTATATATATATATATATATATATAATTTTGTATTGCTAATTATAAATGTTGCCAAATATCACATGGTCTGTTGTTTGCTTTTTCAGCTTTGGTTTCTGTGAAAAAGATGTTTATGAAAGACAAGGATCTCACCAGCCAATTGGCCATTATGGGAATGGATTTAAATCTGGTTCTATGCGTATGGGACAGGATGCTTTGGTCTTCACTAGATGTCATAAAAGTGCAAGTATTGGACTTTTGTCACAGACATACCTGTCTGCAATACAGACAGACTCTGTGATGGTACCCATACTGGAGTACAGACTACCAAGTCATATCCTTTTTTTTAATAGTGCAACAGTGACTCCTATTATATTTTTGAATGACAGCACTTGACAAACTAGCAATATTTTGTGCCACCTCTTATGCGCTTTTATGCTCCATTTTGTGACTCACCATTTGAAATCAGCTAGCTACTTTGTGGTTCCTGAGAAACTTTCCTTCTGATGTTATAACTCATTCGTTCAGCCCATATAAGATATACTAAGACAAACTCACTATGTCTCTCTTATACCTTTTTTAACCCTAGTTGGGCCCTCAACCAATTCCTGCCAAGTCTTCCTCTCTTTAACTATCTCTTACAGCTCTTCCATATATCTTTAATCTCTGTTTCCAAATCTCTCCTCCGTGTATTTCTATTCTTTCCTTATCTTTCCCTGTGGGTTCCAGGAAAGAGCCCTCTTGTTATATCCCCTCAGGTTTTTACAAGGTATGTCCTGTCCTGCGCTAGTATATTTTCTTCACCTCTTGGTTCACTCCAATCTGTCTCGTTCTCTCCATAAGTTCCTCATTTGTGATTCTATCATACCAGCTCATTGACTCACAGATATAATACTGACACATTCAAATTTTGACTATAATTTATGCATATTATCCAGCAGGACACCAATTTGTAGAGATGGGTTTCTATAAGATTTTGCAAACAGAAAAACCCCTTTTTTTCTTTTCTTTTTTTTCGATCCAGAAGCACTTGAGCTTTCGGCTTGGTGCCATGGACATCGTAACCCTTCGGTTCGGGGCCATGAACACCATAAATCTGGGGAATCTGTGGCTTTTTCTGCCATCCGCGGAATTGAACCCGCACATACAGAGGACTAGTCACCCGTAGTCCAATGCGCTACGAACACGCTGGGCAGACGGGCAAACCCCACTTTAAAGTGCCACATCTGGAGTTATACTGTAGCATTATATCAGATCTGTTTGGTAATAGGGAGTCTGTTAGAGCTGACTCATGCCAGTATTTGTAGTCTTTGCTGGTCCATCTACCATTAACACTCCCAAACACATAAATGGTTCCCACATGATATTGGAAAACTTGACATATTTTTCCATGTATTTTAAACCTTAACCATTCTGTACTAGAACGAATTAAAAGTCAAGAGTCTAGAAACAATCTCAATGCCATCCTTCAGTTCTCAGTGTTCAAGATGGAGAATGAGCTGAAGGAGGAATTGAAAGCTCTGGAGGGGTCCAAAACAGGAACTAAAATTATTATCTCCAATCTTAAAAGGTATGTTGATTTTAATCATGCTTATCTTAATTATCTTTAGTTTTAGAGGGTATGCCATCTTACTTATCTCTAAATTTAGAAGGTATGGATCTTGGGCATCTCTAATTTTAGAAGGAATGCTTTGCCCATGTGTTGCTGGGTCCGCACGCACTGTGACCTATGAGGCATGTCGTAAGAGGCAATTAATGTGTATGGACTAGGGAAGCTACCCTAGTAATAAAAAAGCGTTGCATAAATCGAATGTGCTTGCCTACTTGTGAGTGCATAACTGGCACAACATATAATCGATCTGAAGCTCTGATCGTTTACAAATCACATAGAGTGGTTTAACAAGTGGTCGATATGGAGCGTGACAACAGAAGAAGAAGGGATGCTCATCTTGGTCATCTATACTTTTAGAAATGTTGATTTTAGTCTCATCTTAATTTTGAATGTTGATTTAGTACTTAATTTTAGAAATGTTGATTTTAGTCTCATCTAATTTAATGTTGATTTTAGTCTCTCTTTAATTTGAAATGTTGATTTTAGTCTCATATTTAATTTTAGAAATGTTGATTAATCTCATCTATAATTTTAGAAATGTTGATTAGTCTATTAATTTTGAATATTAAATCTTTATATTCAACAATACATTAATTTTTTTTAGAATTCTAAACTTTTGAGACACTAGAAAACTTGCTAACTAATAACCGATGGAAATGGAATGAAGGAAATTAAAAGAACAAACATGGCTTTACAAAAAAATTAAACAATTAAAAACAGTATGGAATGGAACTGATAGGAAAACAAAGATCAGAATACTAAGAGCATGCATATTCCTAGTGACAATGTATGGGTGGGAAGCATGGACATTTAATAAGGCATTGGAAAAAACATAAATGTGCTTTTGAATAAAATGTGTTACAGAAGAGTTCTTTGTGTATCATGGACAGAGAAGAGAACAAATAGATCTATCCAGAAGGAACTCAAAATAAAAAAACTGGCTGATGCTACAAATAAGAAAGAGAAAATTGAGATATTTTGGACATAAAAAGACACAAAGGGCTGGAGAAGACCATCATGGAAGGAGGCATACAGACAAAGAAAAGAAGCAGAAGACCATGGAGAAGATGGATTCAGGATGTAACTGATGGTTTGAACATGACGGCTACAGAGGTAGGACATCTGACCTATGAGAGAGAGAAATTCGGAGGACTGTTGGGGTGGCAAAGTTCTGCTCAGGACAAGCTATTTGATGTTGATGAGAAAACTTGTGTTTTCCTATTCATGTGTCATCAGTTGCATATTGTTATGTCTTCCATGCATTCACATTTCTGTTACCTGTTCCATTCATTTATTGTGATACTCTTTTACACATGGTCAGCTTATTCCAACTGTCTTTTTTTCTGTACTGATAATTCATATGTTGCTGGTTATTCTTAAGGTTACAAGATGGCAACTATGAGCTGGATTTTGCCAGTGATCCCAGAGATATCCGTTGTCCAGAAGCTCATGAAGTTGATATGACATCAGTCTACCATCGCCCCATCCAGAACAATGGATCGGAGTACAAGCGTTCACTGAGGGTGAGTTTTTGTACACTTTTTTTTCATTAGGACTTTGGACCAGTTGTCTTCAGGTTAGAGTGAAGGCACCCAAATTCATGCTAATCTATTAGGGCACAGGCACTCTAAATCATGCTAATCTATTGGGTCACAGGCACTCTAAAATCGTGCTCTAATCTATTAAGGTACAGGCACTCTAAATCATGCTTACCTTTTGGGTCATGGGCACTCTAAATCATGCTAATCTATTGGGTCACATGCATTCTAAAATCATGCTGATCTATTGGGTCACAGGCACTCTAAAATCATACTAATCTATTGAGGTACAGACACTTAATTCTATAAACAAAACAATGGTTTGAAACAAATATTCAGGTTTGCTGATTGTGAAGTTGACAACATGCTGCGCTAGCGACCACATTCAGTGGAAATTCCCGGAGCTTGGGCAAACAATTTTCAGAAACTTTAGAGCTCTAACTTATACTGACCTAAAGAGAGCTACTAGAAAAAGAGTACAGTGGAGAAAAATGATCAGCAACTTTGTGACCAGTCTTCGCACTATCTAACCTGATGATGATGCCGACAAGAATATCATCATCATCAAATAGCTTGTCCTGAGCAGAACATTGTCACCCCAACAGTCCTCCGAATTTCTCTCTCTCATAGGCCAGATGTCCTGCCTCTGCAGCCATCATGTTCAAACCATCAGTTACATCCTGAATCCATCTTCTCCGTGGTCTTCCTCTATCTCTTCTTTGCCATGCCTCTTCCATGATGGTCATAACTGGACAGATATAGGAAGAATATCAGACTTCCTTCTTTGTGTACACTACTATAAATTCAGGTGTAGCCTTGTGTGGTACTTTTGACTTAGTTTTTTTGTGAAGACCTGCTTTCCATTTTTATGGATCTACAACAAAATCTATCTTTTATGGTGATGATGCAATCCTAGAAACTATTATTTATCAACTTCCTATACAGAATTCAAGATTACCATTTCTGTTGTGTGGATAGGCACTATAGACTACAGAGCACATACTTCGTCGAATACGATACACTGAGGTAAACTCACTGGCCTAATGAAACAACACTGGAAAGATAACTGCACGGACTTCTATTATATGAGCTACAAAAGACATTGAAGTTTATACAAGAGGCAACATTAAATATATAGATAATATTTCCAGAAACAAAAAGAAGAAAGTATCCACTTCATTGTATTTCCTTACCCTCTTATAGCATTTTCTTGTCATTTTACTTTCAAATTCAGATGATTTTTTTTTACGTGTTCACAGGAATACTGCAGTATTCTGTTTCTCAGACCAAGGATGAAAATAACAATCAGAGGAGTACGAGTTAAATCAAAACTCATTTCAAAGTCATTATCAAATACAGAGATAGACATGTATAAGCCCACTTGGTTGGTAAGTTGGAAATAGCATTTAGAATCATTAGAAATCTAATGTGCATTCAGACTTGTTATAGAAATATGATGTGCATCAGATTTGCTATTGTAACCTGGTGTGCATCAGATTTGTTATAGAAATCTGGTGTGCATTTAAGAGCAGGCTGTAAAGCCAAATTCGTACAGAATATTTTCTAAATTTCATTAGGAACCCCCGCCTGAGCTATGGAGTTTGTGCACTGCCACTGAGATCTTCCTGTGCAATAAAGAGATCAAAGCACACATGGTTACTTACCAAAGTGCAGTGTTGATGGTCCAAACAATCAATCTTCTTCTTCGAATGCTCCATATCGACCACTCCGTATGATTTGTTTGTGATCTGAGCCTAAGAGCGATTGTATGCTGTGCCAATTATGCACCTACAAGTAGGCCAGAACATCCGATTTTTGCGCTGCTTTTTATTTACTAGGTAGCATCCCTAGGGCCTACATCAGTCACCTCTTACGATATGTATTTAGGTCGCAGTGGTACTATTATTAGCTTCGTATGGGCCCCGGCACCACACAGGCAAAACAATCAATCAGTGGTGTGCATTCAGAATTATTATAGAAATCTGGTGTGCATTCAGAATTATTATAGAAATCTGGTGTGCATTCAGAATTATTATAGAAATCTGGTGTGCATTCGTAATTGTTATAGCAACCTAGTGAGTGTTGTTAATTGTTATAGAAATCTGGTGTGCATTCAGAAGTGTTATGGAAATCTAATATTATTTCAGGATGGCTAAGAAAGATGAATAAATAGATGAAATTAACCAGTATGTAACTAGTATTTGCCAAATAAAGCCATGTTTCTGCACTGTCTTTTACAATAAAAGTTGAAACCCTATCATAACGTTCTTATAGTGAGCACTATTTCATTTATCAGTATTAAAAAAAAGTAAAGAAACCCTTTTATACCTCAAGGTATATTGGGTAATATGGTGTTAGGCTCGTGTTTTTTATTGACCGTCAGCACATGATGGGTGATGCGGTCAACATCACACCGGCCGCCTTTACTTCCCAGTGCCATTCCTGGTACCCACTTCAGGCTGACTCGACCTGAGAACCTCTATGGTAGGGCAAATATTCCACACAGACTGTGGAATTGAACACGGACAACTAGCCTAAGAAATGAGTTCACTAACAACTATGCTACTGCTGCTCTCATAAATCAATATGGACAGAATTAAACATGAATAGAATCAACTGTATCTTGTGAACATTTTTTTAAAATAAAACATTTTGGCACATGAGGTAGCTTCTGAGAATTGGCACTGTCTGAATGGTTTACCAAGTGGCTTGTTGAATTATAAGTATTAAGACATTATCACAAATGTTGCTTCGATACAATGTATACAAAGTAAAAGGCCGGCCCACATAAAGGTGGACCTCAGAGATAACAGAGGCAATGAAAGACACTATTTATGAAGCGCACACAAGGCTTGTTTTAGACATATCTTCTTATCCTGGCGCTGTGAGGAAAAACAGTATTGGAGAAAAGAAAGACATTAGGGCAAATAGACGTGAAAAAAATGTGAAAATAGAGAACTGTTTTAACTTGGTCATGATATGATTTTGAGTGAGACTTTCATGTTTATCTTTATTTCAATTGATAAATATACCGTATCTTTATTTTAATTGATAAATATACCTTATCTTTATTTCAATTGATAAATATACCTTTTCCTTTTTGTCAGTCACGTCCAGTGAAAATCATATTTGGTTTCACATGTGAAAAGGGCAGAGCTGATGATATTGACTATGGTATGATGCTTTATCACAGAAACAGACTCATCAAAGCCTTTGAGAAAGTAGGATATCAAAAACAGGTGATAACCATATTTTTGTTTTAAAATGTAATAAATAACTCAGTTTCCATACACTTTTTGCAAGTGCCCGCTCTTATGACATGCCTTGTAGGTTGCAGTAGTACTCTCTCGTGATGTTGCAGTGGTACTATTCTTTGCTTCCATTTGGGCCCGACATCACACTGGCGAAAAAGCTTGTTCTAAAACACTTGTTGCTTTCTTGCAATCATATGTAGCATGTAGTGTTTTATTTCATGAGACTACTAGTCATAAGCGTAGTTGTTAGGGAACTCGCTTCTTGGGCTAGTGGTCCGGGTTCAATTACACAGTGGGTGTGGAATTTTCTCCTGCCGAAACAGCTCTCATGTCGACCCAGCCTCATTTGGGTACCTGGAAAAGCACTGGGAAGTAAAGGCGACTGTCGTGATGTTGACCACATCACCCATCATGTGCCGACGGTCATGAAAAAATACGTGCCTAACACCATATTACTCTATATGAAATGTAAATTCTTGGCATATTCTTTACAGGATGTAGCCACCAACCACAGTAAACGAGTCGTTGATTTTCTATGCACCACTTATACATTCAGTAGTTTGCCATTGCTTTCTGAACAGTGAGGTCTATTTTTACCTTTTGTAAATATCCCATGGAAACGAATTTGCTTCCAAACTTGCCTGTCGTGGGGTTTGAACCAGGTACTCTTGCGTTTGTGATCGAGCTCACTACCACTTGAGCTACAGACGCTCACATTACCCTATATATCATGTGGTTTAAAAAGGATTCCCTTACTTTACTCTTTTTTGTTACCAGTCACACAAATAATCTCTGTTAGTCACATTTGTTTTCTATAATATTGGTACATAGTGGACATATTTTTTACTTGTTATTTCAGTTTGAAATATTTTCATTGCACACCGGACATGTCCATAGGTGCTGTGGTCTTCTTCGCAATATCTCCAACAGCGTCCTGTGACTAGCCGTAGGATACTTGTTATTATCATATCACAGGTTCCACACATTGTTTGTTTTTTCTCCTCAGTCAAATGGTCTTGGTGTTGGGGTGGTTGGTGTCGCTCAGGTGGACTTTTTGCAGCCCATTCACAACAAACAAGACTTCAATAAGGATGAAAAGTTCAAGTAAGTTTTTGATACTTTCTTTGTTGTGTTATATGGGTTGTTGTGTGTAAGGTATGACAAGCTGTGTTATACAAGGTAATGCTGTGTACAGTGTAAATGTGTCATACATGGTATTGTTGTGTAAAGTATAAATGTGTTCCACATGGTATGCTGTGTAAATTATAAATAAGTGTCACAAATAGTATGCTGTGTAACGTATAAATAATTGTGTCACTAATGGTATGCTGTGTAAATTATAAATAAGTGTCACACATGGTATGTTGTGTAAGTTATAAATGTGTCACATATGGTATGCTGTGCAAGTTATGTTCTGTTATTCAATTAACGTTATGGCAAATTAGGAACTCCCATATGTGCTCTGTCCTCCGCTGCAGCACACATATCAAAGTCCACTTGCTTGCCGTACCCATGAAAAGTTGATTAATATATCTTCTCTCCCTACGATGAAGATAACACTGTCTTGTATGTCCAAACGTTACTCCTAATTCTCGCAATCGGTCCAGTGTCTGAGACTCGCTGACATCACATAAATGTTGGCCGTATCCATGGGAAGTTGATTAATACATCTTCTCTCCCTACGATGAAGAAGACACTCTTGCACGTCCAGACTTTACTTCTAATTCTCGCAATCGGTCCAGTGTCTGAGACTCACCCACATCACATAAATGAACGCACATCGCGTAATATATCATATTTCTTTTAACAAAATATGAATGTTTCCTTCCATCCACAGTTCAGTAATGGCAGCATTTTCTAACAAACTCAATGATTATTGGAATGAGAAGAAAGGCTTGAATAGCCAGCCATCAGTACATCCTGTCAAGTAAGAAGATTGTGTTTGTTTTTCATTGTGATGTTGGTCCATCTTCAGCAATTCTTTGAGTTACATTACTTCTGTCATAAACCTGGTAGTTGTCAATGCCACAAAAATACTGCAAGAAAAACATACAAAACAACAAGCTTGTCTTGTTTTGCGACTGCATGTCAGTCCTACGGGCCACGCAAAGGGAACCACAAGATAATATGGAAAGAGAGCTGACACTACAGCTAAACAAGCTCTCAGAACACAATCAAATTATTTTCCAGTGGATACCAGCCCACTGCAGCTTACCATGAAATGAGAGAGCAGACAGGCAGGCTGAGAAGGGAACAAAACTGATACAATACAAACACACAGTGTCACTACCAAAAATCAAGACATATATCAAGCAAAAATACAAAGAGTTGTGGAGGCAACAAACCCACAGAAAACAGCACACAACAATCTTTTGCCTAAGAACAGATCACTGCAGGCTCAACCATCACATGCACAGAATTCAGACTGCACATTCTGCATGTCAGACAGAAACACAGACTCCAGAGCACATCCTACAGTCATGTCCATCATACATACACCAACGAAATGAAATGTGACCTCATGAACGAAGCTTACAGAGCAAGCTATGGGGAACTCTCAGGGAACTCCATCTGACATGCAACATTTTTAGAGGCAACCCATCTCATGATATAGACGAGTGTGCTAAACCGAACGCAAAGAAGAAGAGTGATAAAACTTATAAATAAAATGGAATGATGCAGTTTCTACTTTTTAGATAGAACTGTGTGATGGTTGGTGACTTTTACACCTTTCACTGCAGTCAGTGAGCCATTAATCCAAAAGAGACGCTAGAGAGAGATCAGACATGTGATATGCATGGAGACTAGCTGTGACAAAAATTGCACTGAGATGAACGTCAGAGGGTAAATGTGAAAGACCCAAAATGGCCTAGAGGAGAACAGTAAAACAGAAACTAACAAAAATGGGTCCCAGTTGAAACGCAATACATTGGATGACTAAGAACAGTGAAGAATGGCATGCATTTGTTGCTGTCCTATGTGCCAAGGGCATCACACAGAGCGGTTAGAGCATAGATTCCCAAACTTTTTCGGTCCACCGCCACTTTGCACGGCATAAAATTTGTAACCTCGCCATCACTGCGCCCCCAAACAAAATATATATATATATATATATATATATATATATATACATGCTCAATTTTCATTTTGACATAGAAAATTGATATATATTTCTGTCATACATGCTCAATTTTCAAATGATTATATACATAAATAGAACACTGGTGGGAAAAAATGAATCAAAATTCAAATTTTTAATGATTGCAAAATCATGAATAAAAACTCGCCCAAATGCTTCTGAACCCACTATCACCCCACCTGGAAGGCTTCATCGCCACAGAGGCGGTACCACCACTTTGGGAAACACTGAGTTAGAGCATTTGCTTCATGTATCTAATTAACTGGAATTTATTATATGTTGACAATCTCTAATTTACCCATCTTGTATTAGATACATCATGAGTCTGCTCTGAATGCAGTGAGGCTGAGTGTTTTAATCAATATATACAAACTCATTGCCAACTAATTGCTAGACATACCAGAGGCAACTTACAAATAATGCACAAAAAGATTGCCAGAAAAGAACAGCACAACCAACATATGAGTAGATTCATCAATCAACATCGAACTGTATGGTTAGCTGCTGAACGCTGTTTGAAATATTGCAAAGGAGATCGGAGCACCTATGGACATGTCCGGAGTGCAATAAAGAGATTCCAAACTGAAACTGAACCAAAATAATTGTGCTATTGTGTCTGATGTAAGATATAATTTGTAATTGGAAGTAAGTAAGTGTTTTACAGGTGGTATAGTCAACCATTGACCTAAGGAAACCCTGAAATGTACTTCGCTGAGAGGGACAAGAAATGTCGGTCTCAGTTCCATGGAGGAGATTGAGCGAGTTGCCCAGGATATAACGGTATAGAGAAATTGCTTGTAAGCCCTATGTAGCGTATACGATGACGAGAGGAATTATTATTATAGTCAACCATCAGTGACCATCAAAGTAAATGAGAAGAAGCCGCTAAGACAAGTCAAGTTAATCAATTTAAATATATTGAAACCCTGATAACATCAAATGGCAGATCATAAATAAAGAGTAGAATAGGTCAGGATAAAAACAGTATTCTAAAAAAATAAAAAGGATTATATGCAAGAAATATTGTCAGTTGAAATCAGAAAGAGTTAGTTCTTCAATGTGGCATAGAGCCAATACTGACATATGGATGCAAGTCATGGACAATAAATAAGTAGATAGCAAAATTTCTGTATGCCACAGAGATGTGGTTTTATAGGAGAATGCCGCCTGAGTGGTTACCGGGGCCCATGTTTGGGTGTAAAGAATAGAACCATTGTTACCTGCCACACATGTCGTAAGAAGCGACTAAGGAGGTTTAGCTGAAATCGGATGCATGTGTCCTAAACGTGTAGAAGGTCTATGCGTTTAGGGACCTACCAAACCAATGTGCAACGTATACATGTTCTTGGCAAAGATCAAACATATCACAAAGAGTGATAAAAATTGGTCGTAAAGAACGAACGCAAAGAAGAAGAAGACAGGAGAATGCTAAGGATCTCATAAACTGATAAAATTTGATAAAATTATTAATGTTGAAAGGAATCAAGGCGCACAGAAAATTTGTTATCAATATAAGCAAGAGAGAGTCATCATTTTTCATGTGATGAGAAAAGGAGGTCTAGAATACATTGTGACAATAAAATCAGTGGGAGAGAAGACAAAGATGGAAAATTCTGGACAGTCTGGCTTCATGACATAGAAGAGAGTCAACATTCAAACTGATAGTCAGCAAATAGGACAAATGTTTCTGGAGGTCCATGATTGCCTTTGCCAACCAACGTGGCACATGATGATGATTGTTCTCATACTATGTGACATCATATTGGGAAATCCTGTCTATGGCCTGTTTTTTTCTTTGTCCAATGACACACAGTGTGTGATGTGGTCAACGTCACATCAGCCACATTTACTTTTCAATGTTTCTCTGATACCTTATTGAGACTGAGGTTCAACTTTCTTTTGCATTCGCCCGCTGTGAATTCAGGCATAGTCAGTACGCCTGTTATGATGCTTCTGATTGATTTTTTGCATGAAGGCTTGCTTTCATTAGACGGGTCAACCTGAGAGTGTTGTGTTGTGAAAAAATACTCTCTACTGAAGGTTTTTAACAAGAGAACTACCATCTATGATGTAAGTACACTAACCACTACGCTGTCACAGATGTATACGGGTGATAACAATTTTAAAATATATTGATTTATCAGATATTTGTAAATAAAATTTTTGCAATTAAGTTGGGCCACAAATTTCTTTTTAGAAGTCATCCTGATTGGCTTTGGGCTCAATGTGATCATTGTTTGAAGTGGCGACGTCTACCTGATGAGGTTGATCCAGAGTCTTTGCCTGATCTTTGGTACTGTCGAATGAATCCTGATGCTACACACAGGTAGGTTGATGAATTCTCTGAATTATAAGATCACTGATAATGTAAACAGGGAAAGATATTTTGTAGAGTTTAACTTCGAACACTCCATATTGTTAACCACTCTTTGTCATTTGTATGTGATCTGAGCCTAAGAGCTATTGTATGTTGTGCAATTTATATGCCTACAAATAGGCCAGCACATCCCGATTTCTGAGATGCTTTTCATTTACTATGTTAGCTTCATTAGGCCTCTACCTCAGTCGCCTCTTATGACATGCCTTGTAGGCCGCAGTGTTACAATTCTTTGCTGCCCTTGAGAGCCCCGGGAAAACACGCAGGCGATCATAGAGTTAAACTAATTTAAGTGGATTAACCCAACATTAGAGAATAGAAGATAATACAAGTGATAATGATGTTGCATTTATACTGATGGGTCTGTGCATCTTGGTGAGAAGTGAGGCTGAGGTTTCTTGGCTAGTGAGCATGGTAGGGTTGTTGCAGAGAGAAGTGAGGCATACAGAACAACTACTTCCAGTATGAGGATGAAGGTTGAGGTCATTGCTGATGCCCTCCAATGACTCTGGGAAACTCCATTTACTGGGACCCTTATTGTATCTGACTCGTAGATGATGCTTTGCAAGGTCCCTAGTGGCAGGTTACTGGATGAATGGATGTTGTCTATCAAGGTTTCCAACCTCTAGAGGCTAATGTTGGAACCCGCAGGGAGAGCGAAAGAAGGGGAGGCTGAGAAATACATGGAGACGATATTTGGAGGCAGAGATCAACAATATAAAGAAGAGCTGGAGGGAGCTGCAGGAGATAGCTAGAGATAGGAAGACTTGGCATGAGTTGGTTGAGGGCCTATGCCACAACCCAGGGTAAAAAGGCAAAGAGAGAGAGAGAGGCTAATGTGGATTTACTGTCCCGGACATAATGTGTACACTGCAATGAGAGAGAGTGGACAGACTTGCATGAACAGCATCAATTATCAGGGGGTTGAGGATAGATAAGGGGTATGTTCTTCAGTCTCTTCACAAATCGATCCAGTGATTTAAGAAGTTTTGAGTTACCCGTTGTATAAGTAGAGATGCATGCCTGAGGGGCAGAATGAGGATGGGGTCTCTGTGGCTGAGTGGTTAAGCCCTTTGCCTTGCAAGTCGAAGGTCATGGGTTCGAATCGACTGCGCCGTCTGTTCACGAGTGCAGTTTTTTCCAGAGACCCCCTAGGATTGTTGCCGTAGCTATGGAGTTCATACTTTGTGCAATACTCTCGGCAGGTGGCGTGCTGAGAGGGACCAAGCCATATGGGGCGAAACCTGGTGCAATGAAGTCAATCCTTCTTTTGAACCCCTTTTAATGAGGAGTGTGTTTAACCAGCGAGTCACAGGAACCATCAGTATGCATACCCTTTGACATCTCTTGGGGAGACTGAGCACCTGTGGGTCTGCCCAAAGTGTAACTGTGCCGATTCAGTAACCAATAACCAATAAAAACTACAAATTTTCACGATTCTTAAAATTACATTGGGAACCATCTTCTGTGCTAGAAATTTTGTGCAATGCTGCTGAGAACTTTCTTTGTAAAGAAGACATAGAAGTGTGCATGGTTATTTTGTGCAATGCTGCTGAGAACTTTCTTTGTAAAGAAGACATAGAAGTATGCATAGTTATTTTGTGCAATGCTGCTGAGAACTTTCTTTGTAAAGAAGACATAGAAGTGTGCATGGTTATTTTGTTCAATGCTGCTGTTGTAAAGAAGACATAGAAGTGGGCATGGTTATTCATGGGAAGGACATTGATGATGGTCTAATCACTCAGACATAGACCATCAACAAAACAAAGATATGGCAGTTTGTCATGTTTTCATTTATTCCTGTTTATTTGCATCTTTGTATTACTAAGTCTCAAGATAAAGATTGACTTCATTGCACAGGGTTTTACCCCACATGGTTCAGCCCCTTTCTGCAGAAATGACCCACGCGCGCCAAGAGTATTGCACAAACTCTGTAGCTCTGGGGAAAATCCTAGGTGTCTGGAACAAATGCACTCATGAACAGAATGGCACAGTCCAGATTACAACCCACAATCTTTGGAACACAAGACAAAAGCTTAACCACAACCACAGAGACCTCCCACTATTAAGTCTATAAAACTGATTATATTTGCTTTAATTTGACCGTGCATTATGGTATGCATTATGCACTGTTACCTGCCATGCATGTCGTAAGAGGCGACTAAGGAGGTCGGTCGTGGGGCTGGCTACCCACACCGTAAAAACACCAGATAGCTACAGAAACCACAGCCAAGAAAATTCAAAGCTCGCCACCCAAGAAAGAAGAGGGACCCCAAATAGAGGGACTCATGAAGCGACCCGGTGAAATTCGAAAGAAAATCGGGCTGCCGACTCACCTTCTTTCAACCCAGAAGATCTTCAGGATTGGCACCTGGAATGTCCGCACGATGTTCGAAACTGGGAAGACGGCACAGGTGGCACGGGAAATGAGGACATATGGACTGGCCATCCTGGGACTGGGCGAAACCAGATGGACAAAGGCAGGACACACTAGATTATGGTACTGTTTATACAATTTTAATGTGAATGATTGTATTCTATGTCTTACAGTCGTTGTGATATCCCTGAGGAGCCAGAGGATGAAGATTTGGCAGTCAGACCAACATATGAGAAAACATTCAAGAAGAAGCAGTAAGTAGATGGTTGATTAGTTGATTAATCGGTTGATATGACCATCTTCATTGCACTTTAGTGAATAACCATGTGTACTCCAATCTCTTTCTTATACAGGAAGATCTCAGTGACAGTGCACATACTCCGTAGCACCTGCTAGGGTCATCAATGTAATTTGTTTGAGGATTCAGGAATTTTTTAAACAATTTTAAAGATTTTGCCTAGGCAGCAACTTTCCAGCCTGCTCTTAAAGACTCAACTTCCAAGGGATCGTTTACAGCCTGAACTTGTACACTGCACCTATGTTTAATCATCCGTTTCCAAGATAGAACTAGGAACTTGATAACACACTAGGACTATTGGAAAAATAGACTGATTGCTCAGCGTATGAAGTTAACCGAGTACTTGGAGCAAGAGCTACGCACTGTACTTCCACACTACAAAGACCACATAGAGACAGACAGACTGGTTTATACAGAGCCAACTATAAACTTTTGGACCCGGGTAAAAGTTATGGGAAATCAGACCACAACGGTCACGTGACCTCGCTTTCCAGTATTGTGTATATAGACAAATTCATTTTAAAATCAACACAAAATGCTAAATCAAAGTTATATTATGCAATATGTTAAGTTTAACAAAAGAATATCAATATTATGAATATTTTCACTAATAAATAACCATAGACTCACAGAATTGAGTAAAATTGCAAAAAAAGCTTGCAGTGTTCTATCAAACATATATAGATTCTATACTTGGATAGATCACTTTTTTAATATGGTTTGTATTGCTATTTGTATTATTTCCTTCATTATATAGAGAGGAGAGAAAGAGGTTACAACAGATTGAGAGAGAGAAAGAAGAGGAATCCAAAGTAAGAACTTTTTTTTTGGATTTGTCATTTATTTATAATTTAAATTGACATTGACAAACAGTTCTAAAAGATGTGCAGGTCTATGAGTCATGCAGACAGAATAGGTCTCATGGGTCATGCAGACAGATAGGTCTATGGGTCATGCAGACAGATAGGTCTATGGGTCATGCAGATATATGAGTCATGCTGTCATATAGACAGATAGTTCTGTGAGCCATTGAGACATGGTGCATTTGGGTCTTGGGTAGTAATCTAACCTGTGATAAGGAACTTTGGTGTGCAGACTGAATCATTACAAGTGTCAACAATTTGCAGAATTACACTTATTTTCATTTCGGGGCACATGGGTGTCGTCTGGCTGGCTCTGCCCCATATTAGGGGTCGCTAATGGACTCATAGAGTGTGACCACAAAGAGTATTTTTTAGTTAAACAAATCCACTTCAACTGCTAGATTGCAAAAGCTGAGATTGAAGATTGGTGTGACCAGAAAAGGTAAATGAGTAGGCTCATCAATCAACATCGAACTGGTATGGTCAGTCGCTGGACGCTGTTGGAGATATTGTGAAGGAGATCGGAGCACCTATGGACATGTCTGGTGTGTAATGAAGATATTTGAAACTGAACTGAAGGAACCGTCATGCCTTTTTTTTATGGCAGCTCAAACATCTTTGGTCCAACTCTGATACCTAGCTCTAACCTGTGACTCCTCGCAGTTGTCAGCATGCTAACCTCGAGCAAAAATTTTGGCATGCTAGCTAAACCAGGTGAAAGTAATTGATTGGTTACACCTTTGGTGAGTTAAAGTTTGCAACCCATGCTTGCAAAAATTGAATATGTGAATGAAACCCTAGTTGATCCAATAGGCACGGTGGTGACTACCAGCAAAACACTGCGTTTGGGAGTGCAAAGAGCACAGTGAGGTACATAGTAATTAATTAGCTGCCTGTTACAAAGCTATCTTCACAATGTTTAGTAAACTTGTTCTTAACTCTTTCCACGCTTTAAGCCGCACACTGCGCCACGGCGGATGTCTGTTGCACACTATTAGCCGCACACTGCACCATAGAGTTGCTTTCCTTACAAGAAGTCTTTCTAGTTTTACTTCTACTGTTTTACCTATACTACTTTTCAACCTTGTTATTCTATTGGTTGTCCAGTTTTCTTCAATTTAGTATATAATAATATATATATGTTTATTTATTGACTGAGTAATTGGGATTGTTTTTTTTTACTTCCCTTGAATTAACTGCTTAAAAATTGAGGAAATACTCCGCGTGGAAAGAGTTTAGCTATTCTCACGCTATTCTCACAATTGTTATACTGTATTTCTTTTTTTTTTGTCTCAGAGAAGAAAAATCATGGAAAAAGAACGAGAGCTGAAGGAGAAAGAGGCCACACTAAGAGCAATACAGCAGGTTGCAGCTTCTCAGCCAGTAAGTTTAAATTTAATTGACATATGCCATATTAGTAGGTATATGTGATCATGGGCTTCCACATTTTCCTGCTCTTACTCAGTTTCAGTCTTCATTGCACTCCAGACATGTCCATAGGTGCTCCGACAGCATTCAGTAACTGATACCAGTTCGATGTTGATTGATGAGCCTACTCATCTACCTGTTGTGCTGCTCCACTCTGGCCATTCCACTCTTCAAGTTCTTACTCTGTTGTTGCAATGTAATGCTCTTTTTCTCATTGAAAGGTTCAAATCAACAGAAACAACTACTTCCTTATCTGTTAGATATTCTTAATTTGTTATATTTGTCCTTTTTTGTTTTGTTCTTCATGAAAGGGAAGTTTGTTACCTTATATTATAGTTTACAGCAAGACTGCGATATCTTACAGACCCACACATTAATTTGCATTTTGGGACCTGATTTGTCTTGATCCTCTTTGATCCCTACTTGCTTAGCTAGATTGCAGTATTGCAGCCTATTACCATGACCACCTCTTAGAGTCGGTGTAGGGTTTTGATGAGAACAAGGAGTTTTTTTACAAGAATCCCAGAGGAAGCAACGGAAGCAATGAATATGATCAACAAATAAACAGTGTACAGGTATGTGGCCTAGGGGTTAGTGACTCGGTCTATTAACCTCGACGTTCTGAGTTCGAATCACGCTGGACAGTTTGGTTGCAAATTGTTTGCATGGATTTTAACAAAAGGGCGATGGCACCACCCTCTCAGAAAGCAATGGCAAACTACTGAACGTAATAATGCCTAGTAAAATCACAAACAGCGTTAAAAGCTGGGGTTGATTCGCAAAGTCCTGTAAAGGATATGCAAACAGGTATTAAGAGCTTCCGAAAAAACAAATTGAGTGTAGCTGGCTGTATTTGTAAGGACACTCCTTCCTTCCTTTGCGTTCGTTCCTTACGACCAATTTTAATCACTCTTTGTGATATGCTTGATCTTTGCCAAGAACGTGTTTACGTTGCACATTGGTTTGGTAGGCCCCTAAACGCATAAACTTCTACACGTTTTGGACACGTGCATTCGATTTCAGCCAAACCTCCTTAGTCGCCTCTTACGACATGCGTGGCAGGTAACAGTGGTTCTATTCTTTACACCCCAAATATGGGCCCCCGGGAACCACTCGGCGGTAAGGACGCTCGTATTGCTAAGCTAGGCGATGGGTGTCATAAGAAATGAGGATAAGTGGTTCGAATCCTGTGTTTGTCTATTTGTTTTTTTCGTAAGCTCTTAATACCTGTACACTTTTTATTTGTTGATCATGCAGGGTTTTGATCAACTTTGGGAGGGGAGGTAATAGACAAAATAAATTTAGGGTGACAATTCAGCTCCAGTCATTGAGCTAACATGAACCAAGATCCTGGTCCGCCTTGTCGTGGTAGCCCTGGAAACTCTGCAATCTGGAAAAGCAGATAAATATTGAGGTGTAAACTATCCAAGAAAGAATATTGTAGTGTTACTGCAGCTGTGAATGAGATGAGCTTGGATCACGCACCAGTTGAGCAACATCTCTTGCTATGCAACTGTCTGAGATTTGACAAACTTTGCCAAAATGCTTTGTGATATTCCTACAGCCTAACTTGCTGGTTGTACCAGAGTTGCATGGTCTTGATAAATTCTGTCTAGCGCTGATGTTTGCATAATCCAGTACAAAGTGAAAGATTATAATTTCTTGAAGAAGATGCAAACAACTTGTCCTGCCCTGAACTTGAAATATGTGACATACAGCTGTCAGCTCTCAGGTCTACCCAGCCTCAATTGGTTACTAGGTAAAGACTGTGAAGCAAATGCAGCTAGCATGACTTTGACCACATTGCCCAACGCATGTTTTTGGTTAGAGAAAATATGGACCTAACACCATATTCCTGAAATATCTTCTTCTTCGAATGCTCCCTATCAACCATTTGTTAACCACTCTGTGTGATTTGTATGTGATCTGAGCCTAAGAGAGGTTGTATGTCATGCCAGTTATGCACCTACAAGTAGGCCAGCACATCCGATTTCTGCTACGCCTTTTATTTACTAGGGTAGCATCCCTAGGTCCTACATCAGTCGCCTCTTACCACGTCTTGTAGGTCGCAGTGGTACTATTCTTTGCTTCCTTGCGGCTCCGACACCACACAGGTGATGTTCCAGAAATATACCACATGATATAAAAAGGGGTTCATTTTTACAATACTTTACATTGTTAATAATTACATTATGAATTCTAAAAGTTATTTTTTTTTTTTTATTCAGAAGCATATGAGCTTTTGGCTCGGTGCCATGGACATCGTAACCCTTCGGTTCGGTGCCACGAGCACCGTGAATCTGGGGAACCTGTGGCTTTTCTGCCAGCCCGCGGAATCGAGCCCGCACACACAGATGGCTAGTCACCCGGAGTCCAACGCGATACGAACACGCTGGGCAGGCGGGCTCTAAAAGTCTTTAAAGAATTCTTGTTGCTTCCATAGACCAAAATCTGCAGCATAGTATGATTTAGTTTTATATGTGGCCTGTTGTAAAATTTCTAAAAATGCATAGTCTATCTGAGGTTACCAGATTTTCCACTTTGTTTATTATTCATAGGAAAACAAAACAGTCACATCCTTGCAAAGAGCGCTAGCTGAAGTTCGTCGCAAAGAAGAGCAACAGAAGCGTCTAATCCTGCAAATTCAAGAGCAGAAAAAGCTCATGGAAGAGCAAAGAAACTCATTGTTACAAATGGCTGAAAGTTTAAAGGTTGCAGGACGGGTGAAATCTAAAGTAAGCTTGTATATATATTACTGGTTAGACAAACTGACATCACTGAACTGAGTAGTTCTTTTCTCTGTGTTTTTAGCATTATATCATGATATCTGTATCTTGCTGGTTTTACACACTCCTTAGCCATCATCTAAGCACCGATTTTCTTCTGTATTGATGCCACAACATTTGAGCCTTGCCCTTCGGCCCAATGCTATGTAGTGGTATCTGCATGTGTTTGTAAGTTGTTCTTTGTTCCGTATAATGTGTTCCATTTATCTGGCCTTGGAGGAAAAAGGATCTTCCTGACATCATCTAATGCTTAGCACCTGAAGAGGTGGTGGTGAATGGTTTCATGATGATGTGCACACAGCTGGCACTCTGGAGTGTGTTGTGGTTGAATTCTGTTCAAGTGATTAGTAAGTGTTTATGTTGAGTTTGAGTCTAAAATGGTGCTCTGATCTTTTCTTGTGGATACCAGAGGGAGGAGAAAAACTACAAGCCATATTGGACACCAGAGATGAAGTTCTCATAGCCGCTTGCAGTGCCAGAAATACAATGGAACTCGCACCAACGGACCAAATGTAATGCAACACAATAGAGCAAGGGCCATTTATGTTAGAGAAAGAAACCAGCAGTGTAGAAAATCCTGGAAAGAAAGACAGCCTCTTTGAACATGGAAAAAGATACTCAAAAGTTGTGGGGACTTACAAAAGCCCTGAACGATGACAACCCATCTAGAGGGAAAACAGTTCTCCAGCAAGGAGAACAACTTCTCACAGGAAAGCGAGCAGCCACCCTGATGGCCCAGTGTTACAAGCAAGAAAGCTCATGCTCAATAAGTCAGGAGCAAGGGAAAGAAGTAGAAGTGAGATAAATGCTACATTCAAAAAGCAACAAGTGAACCCTGTATGGAGGTAGACATCACACTGACTGAGCTGCAGAGAGCACTGAAAAAGCTCAATCGTAAAAAGGCCCGGGGACCAGATGGAGTATCAACGACATCCCTCAAAAAAATAGGCCCAATAGCACAGAGTCTTCTACTCCAGATTTTTAACAATAGTTGGAGACAGGGGAGAGTCCCAGACATCTGGAAAATGCCACAATCCACCCAATTTTCAAAAGTGGAAAGACAAAAGGATCCAGAGCTACAGACCTATAAGTTTGCTAAGTTGCACTGCAAACTGCTGGAGGGGTGATAACCACTAGATTTCCAGTGGTTTTTGAATCCAACCATAAACTGGATCCAGCCCAGACAGGCTACAGGCAGCATAGAAGCACTGATGACCAAGTGGCATACCTCGCACAGGACATAGAAAATGGTTTCCAAGAAAAGAAGAAAAACCTCACAGTGTTCTTCGACATGTCTAAGGCCTTCGACAAAGTCTGGAAAGATGGTTTGCTACTCAAGCTCTTACGCAGTGGAATACGGGTAGAATGTACTATTTGATAAAAGACTTTCTTACCCATAGACAAGCATCTGTAAAATTGGATGGAGTGCACAGTCCCAGATTCAAATTAAGAGCAGGAGTCCCACAGGGCAGCGGACTGTCCCCATTGCTTTTCCTGGTATATATTAATGATCTGCCACAAACTCTGCCCAGACATGTATCACACTCTCCATGCTGATGATCTAGCTGTGTGGTACAACTCCGAGTTTCTGGGTCCTGCCATCTTTAAACTCCAGGCCAGCCTGAACAGCGCCATAATGTGGGCAAGTAAATGGGTCTAGAAATAAACCGGAGCAAAACTATAGCAACGCTTTTCTCATTGTCAACAAAGGAAGAACACTCAGACTGAAATTTAACGATGATATAGTTCCCTGTCCCATACTCCAACCTTTTTGGGAGTTAAGCTTGACAGTCGTCTGACATGGAACATCACATAATGGAAACAAACAGAAAGGCTATGAGGAAACAAAGTGTGATGCGAAGCTGGCTGAACTACCTGGGAGCTGATATTCAATCTGAGTCAGGTGTACACTGGTGCAGTTAGACCGACACTCGAATATGCATCATCGACATGGATATCAGCAGCCCATTCAAACAAATCGATACTGGAAAAACACAAAACAGGTGTCTGCGTACTATTTGGGAGCCATGAAATCTACACCAATTGTAGAAATGGAAAAGGCAGCCAACATCCAGCCCTTGGAAGACAGAAGAAGGAGAAAGTGATTCTACAGACTGAAAGGATCAAAAGAATGCCTCACCATCCACTGCATGAAAAAAAGGCGGCTAGAACAAAGAACAGACTAAAGCGCACAAGTCTAAACCACAAAGCAAAAGAAATAGGAAAGTCATACTTGGAACTACTAAATCATAATTCCATACCTGAAGAATTGCTTTTGATCACTGGGAACCAGACTCAGTACCACTAAACTTCTCAACCTCCATCCCTAAATTATTAAGCAAAGATGCCGAGCCTAATCTAGTGAAAAAGCAATTACAATGGAACATCTCCATTACATGTTTCCCGAAGACAGCTGGATAAGAATTTTCACAGATGGATCGGCAATGGAGGCAACCATGAATGGTGGAGCAGGAGTGTACATTAGGTACCCAGATGCTACCATTGTGTCTCTAGCGGCTCCTACTGGAAGAATATGTTCCAACTACAAAGCAGAACTCATAGCCCTTCTGATGGCAGCACAGCACATGAATAAGCTGCAAGCAGCTGCAAGCAAGATGGTATTTACAGACTCATTGTCAGCTATCAAGCCCTGGAGGCTAAATCCACTGACAGCACAGTACAAAAACTACAAAGAGAACTTGCTCAGCTTTCAGAAAAGGCAGAAATTCACTTGCAGTGGATTCCATCTCACTGTGGCATTGCAGGCAATGAGAGTGCTGATGTCTTAGCTAAGGAGGGCAGTGCCAAAGAGCAAATTTACCAACCCTTGTCTTTTCAAGAGGTCAAAACCTCATACAGAGAAAATCTGCAGACTGGAAGACAAACACTGGATATGATTATGGAAAAGACTCCTCAAAGACCTAAGCAGAACAGACCAGGTCATTATATTTCGACTACGCACGGACACTGCAGACTCAACAAACACTTATACATTTCTAGGAATAAGTCAAACAGCTCTCTGCCAGTGTCAGCAGGCAGAACAGACACCAGAGCATATCCTGCAAGACTGTCCTCTTCTGTGTGAGCTGAGAAGCAACATGTGGCCACACCCAGTCGACCTGAAAACTAAGCTTTGGGGAAACCTGACAGACCTGAAGCTGTCTGCCCAGTTTGTGATCCACAGTAAATTGCGCATGACCAGAGATCGCTAAGAAGAAGAAGAAGAAGATCTTTCTTGTAAGGTGGTTGATGTTGTCCTTGGGGTTAGGTTGGCCATGTGTCTGAAAACCTGTCTTTCTGTGTCAAACACCTCTACTAAACGATATTTGTTTCTTGAGTTGTAAACCTGAGATGATCTTTCTAGTTCGGCCAGCGCTGCTACAATTACCAGCCTGCACCATTTAAAGGTGGGATTTGCTTTAAGAGCTTGATTCATCAGTAGATTACTAAATTTATTTTTCAACTACTGAAGAAAGCTGTCTTTTCCCTGGCATACCCTTACCTTGCAGACCAAATTGTGATACAGTGAATACCACCTAAATGCAAGACGCTGGAAATGATGAAATTTGCAGTAGGGTAAAAATTGTGAAATTACCATAGTATAATCCAAGCTTACCTGGTTCAAACCTCACGGTGTGAAGTTGGATCAATTATTTCTGTGGATTTTACAAAGGTAAAATAGACCTCACCGCTTAGAAGCAATGAAACTACTGAACGATAAGTGGTCCCCAGAAAATCAACAACTAGTTTTCTGTGTTTGATAACTACATCCTGTAAAGGATATGCTACGATTTTCATTTTCATAATCAATGAATAGAAGAAGAGGTTTGTCAGGAGCAGATTTATTGGTTACTGAACTGATGTCACAGTTGACCCACCGATGCTCAGTCTCCCCCAACAGATGTCAGAGGGTATGCATACTGATGGTTCCTGCAGCCGCTGGTTAAATACACTTTCTCTCACCTCAAGTATCCAGCTCTACTTGTACAATGCGAATTCCAAACTTCTTAAATCGCTGATTGATTCAACATCAATTTTAGTGTCCTCATCCAACAGTGTGTCATCGATAGATGCTGCCATGCAATCGCCAAACCAAAACATATATGGGCATGTAAATAAAACATCCGCTGCACAATACATTAATGACGTTAGGTACAAAGAATCAAGTTTGGCATATCATGAATGGCCCATGCTAGGGGAACAATTAGCCAGGTGACCACAGTTGCAACTCTATCAAAAGTAGCAGATTTTTTTTAAAAAGAAAGGTGAGGAAAGAATAGCAGAGCCACCAGAGAAAATAGATCCATGCAACCAGCACAATGGAGAAGTACTAATGATACTTTTCACTGGTCGCAAACAGACTTAAACTAGATTTTTAACATTAGGAAAGCTAACTGAATGGTTAAATGTGATGGCATTTCCTGATGGGAAAAATCCCGTGGTCCACCTCACAATAAGGTCAAAAGTTGTTACTATTGGGGAGACAATAAACTGATGACTGCACATGCAGGACAACAACATCTTTCAAGAGGCCATTAATTCCTTTCTGTTCTATAGCCCTGTGGACAGATTAGCGTAATGTGTAAGCATTCACCTATGGACTCCAGACGGTTGATTGTCAATCCCACACTTGACTTTCCACACATGAGAAAAGGAATTGGACCTCCTGCACACCAGAACCTAAAATGTGAAGTGACAGTCATTTCATCTAAGGTCTTCTCCACAAGATCGTCTTAAGGTTTTTATCATTCTATTGTGATATATAAACAGCCAAACATCAGAACGGGATGTACGGCACATCCTTCAGTACCAATGGAGCTCAAGTGCTTATCTTCGTGGTGTGTCTGGTTTCAACCAGCGTTGTACGGTTCGCTCTGTTAGCCTTTTGCTGTCCCCAGCCAAAACGCACAAGGCAGCAGATTGCTATTGTCTTTCAGGGCAGCAACCCGAGACGACCTGCCCTCCCGGCTGATGAGGCCATCTGCCCAGCTATACCAGTCTTGTTAATGGACTACTGGTTTGCCTACAGTCCAGTTTTGTGTATGGTTTGTCGCTGCCTTTGATTGTTCCAATCGACAAGGCAGCAGTAATTTCATCCTAAGGTCTGCGCTATGGTAAGTTTTATTTTTATACAATCCCCCAGCACACTCTCAGAAATTGAAACGAACATTGTAATGACAGTTTAATGTTATTCTTAACTTTCTGCATTCAGATTATTAGTCATACTGGGATGGAAGGAAAAGAGACTGATGCTGCATCCATTATGACGAAAACCCAACTTTAATGCATTAATATGTTTTTACCTGAATTGTTTTCAGAATGTCCTGAACAGATGTCCAAATATATTGGTACAATCAACCTAATGCATGTGTCATCTTCACCAGCGAAGTAATTAGTAAAACATTCAATGCTTTGTATAATTTGTTTCAATTGTTGTAGATTTTTAAAACCTCTGAAATTGAGAAGGTGGGGACACTGATAATAAGGAAAGCAGGCCTTCACGCAAAATCAGTCTAGAGTGCCAACTTACTTACTTACTTAATCCCGTCATGCCTAGTGACACATGGGGCTTCAGAAGGACTTTCCATGCTCTCCTGTCCCGTGCAACCTCAGGCAGAGCCCACGCCAGAGATGCGGTTCCAGTTCCTTCCATCATGCGCTCCATGTTGTCCGTGGTCTGCCTTTCTTCTTCCTCTGGTGTCCAAGTGAGGGCTATCCTGCAGGCATTTCATTCTCAACATGTCCGAGCCATTTCCATCTTCTCTTTTTGAGTATGGCATTCATTGCCTCTTGTCTTGTGTCTTGGAGTAGTTGGTTATTGGATATTTTAACTGGCCAAAGATTCCAAGATTCTGCGAAGACAAGAGGTGGAAAACTGACAGCCCTAGTATCTCCTTGGTCATCCTCCAACACTCGATCCGAGAGCAAAACTGGCAAAACAATGCTTTATAGAGTTTAAGCTTTGTGGTCCTATTGTAGATTTTGGACTTCCATACTGGTTTCATTCTGGCAAAAGCGGTTCTGGCCTTACTCAGACGTGATTTATATCTTCCTCTGTCACCATTTAGTGTCATACGCTACCAAGATAGTAAACTCTCAACCCTTTCCAGTGTTTCATCTTCTAACATTACTGGTTGTTGGATTTCACTGTTTGTCATAATTTTTGTTTTTCCTGTGTTTGTTTTGAGGCCTACTGTCTTTGCCGGTGAAGTATTGTACTTTTCTTTGTATAGTTCATATTGTGTGACACCAGGGCTATATCATCTGCAAAGTCCAGGTCCTCAAGCATCTCGAAAGGGGTCCATCTTATTTCTCTTGGTGCTTGTTGTTTTATGGCATTTATTAGCACCCAGTCAATTGTAATACTAAAAAAGAGAGGACATTACGATCCCTGTCTTACACCAGATTTTACTGGGAATGTTTTTGTTGGAATTCTTTAGGTTGCAGGAAAAATTTCTTTATAGAAGAGGGCTATGATGTTGACAAGCTTCTGCGACGCCTGTATTGTCTCAGTATCTTCCATAGGCTGTCTCTGTGGACGCTGTCTAATGCCTTTTCAAAATCTATGAAGTTGATATATATGTCCTTGCCACTCACATTGTTCTAAAATGTTACGAGGTAAATATGTGTTCATTTGTTCTCTTCCTTTCCTAAATCCTGCTTGCTCCATTCGTAGACACTTGTCTACTGCTTTTTGTATTCAGATTATGACAATTTTGCAGAATACCTTACTTGGGATTGAAAGCAACGTGATTCCTTCCAGTTATTGCAATCTGTTAGTCTCCTTTCTTGGGGATTTCACCACAGTACTCCTAGTCCAATCCTTAGCAATTTTTCTTCTCCCAGATATCTGCAAACAATGGCTCTAATATGTTTGCAGCTAAGATTGGATCGATCTTGAAAAGCTCTGCTGTCATTTCATCATTTCCCCGTGCTTTGTTGTTTCTCAGGGATCCAATAGCTTTTACTATTTCTTGCTTTTCTGGCAATTTGAGGTTGATATCAATATCCTGTGCGCCGGTGGATATCCGTGGATGTTCAGGATCAGGTCTGTTTAGCACATCTTCAAAGTGGGATGTCCATCTCATATCCTGCTCCTGCTCTGTTGTCAACAGTTGTCCTAGGCTGTTTCTGACTGGCATGTTATGGTTGTGTCTTTTACCTTCGCATAATTGTTTGGTAATCTTGTACAGTGTGTGCAGATCATGTACTTTAGCAGCTTTTTCTGCTATTTCTGCAGTTCTTTCCATAAATTGTCTCTTGTCTGTTCTAGCACTTCTTTTTACCATTTGTTTAGTTCTGTATATTCTTTTCTTGCCTTATCTTTTGACGTTCTGATCTAATGCTATTGATGAGATTTTTTTTCTCCTTTCGCTTTGGATGTATTCTAAGGTCTGGCCACTTATCCACTCTTTATGTTGTCTTTTACTGGTTCCCAGTACACTACTGCTAACTATTTTATATGTGCCTTTGATCGCATTCCATTTTTCTTGGATACTTTCAGTTGGTGTTGTGTCTGACTGCTCTGACAGGATTTGAAATCTGTTCTTTAGTTCCACTATATATTTTGTAGCAATCTCTGTCTTTAATAGGTTAACATTAAAGCTATTCTGTTCTTGTCTTGGCTTGTATATATGTTTTTTGAGTTTGAGCCTGATCATGGCAACGACATGGTGGTGGTCGCTGCCCACGCTCAGCTCCTCTTTCACCTTACATCAAGTAATGTCTTTCGCCATTTACTGTTGATCATAAAGTGGTCTATCTGGTTTTCATCTCTTCCATTTGGGGATATCCATGTGTACTGTGTATGGTCCTGTGGAAACAATGCCTCCTATGATCAGTCTGTTTTCTAGACAAAAATTGCTCAACATTTCTCCATTTTCATTTGCAGTGCCACATCCTCTTTCCCCATTATTGCTTTCTGTGTCTGTTATTTTCCAACTTTATGCTTAGGTCTCCATTATGCACAAAACATCCTGAGCTGGAACCTTGTCCACTATTTCCTGCAACCTTCTATAAAATGTGTTTTTGTCCTCTTCTTCGGCTTCGTTAGTGGTGCATAGCATTGAATGATAGTTAGCTTTCCTTGTTTCCCATTAAATCGGCTTTCAACAATCTTTCATTAATCGGGTGCCCCCTAAGAGATGTTTATTCAATCCTTTCCAATTAGTGCAACTCCTGCTGAATGATTCTGCGCTCTTCCTGAGTATAAGATGGTTTCCACTGTTCTAGTTGTCGTCTGTCCAAAGCCTGTCCATCTACTTCGCTGACCCCTAGAATGTGTAATTTATAGTGTTGCATCTCTTTACCACCTTGATAGAGTGCCAATGAGTACTTGAATTATAGCAGGCAATCGAAGAAGAAGAATATTCTAAATTTTTTATTACCTTAAAATAGTTATGAAATGAAAATCATGGGATATCCTTTACAGGAATTAGCCATCAACAACAGTAAACAAGTCATTGATTTTCTAGGCACCACTTATACGCTCAGTAGTTTGCCATTGCTTTCTGAATGGTGAGGTCTATTTTATTGTTTGTAAAAATCCGAGGAACTTATTTGATTCCAAACTCGCCCAGTGTTGCCGGGCCACAGGAAGCAAAGAATAGTAACACTCGACTCTACAAGGCATGTCGTAAGAGGCGACTGAGGTAGGACTAGGGAGCTAACCTAGTAAATAAAAAGCGCACAGAAATCGGATGTGCTGGCTACTTGTAGGCGCAAACTGGCACAGCACAATTGCTCTTAGGCTCAGTTCAGATACAAATCACAAAGAGTCGTAACAAGTGGTCATATGGAGTGTCTCCAGAAGAAGCTTCCAAACTTGCCCGTCATGAGTTTGAACCATGTATGCTTGGATTGTGATCGAGCTCACAACCGCTTAAGCTACAGACACTCACAAAATAGTTATACAGACAGAAATTCTAATATACCTAACAGTAACAATTTATCAAAGAAGGGATCAAGACACACAAAAAATAACTATATACATCATGAATTTTCAAAACAGGTAATACGTCAAGAAAATCTTTTACTTGTAATACAATGGTAATACGCTCAAGAAAATCTTTTTCACTTGGTAATACAATGATGATACGCTCAAGAAAATCTAGTCAGTCTAAATATGACATGAATGACTTAACACACTTAAGACATCACATATAACATTAAATTTTGTACCTGGTCATGAAGGAAAAGCGAGAAGATCGCTGTTGACACAGCAGGATCTATGAAGAATGGATAAGTCAGTCATCACAGTACCAAGAGAAGCAGATTGAATTGATGCCTTTATTAACAGATACATATTAATATGCATCCTATCCAGAGTGAAAGAGATCTTCTAGGGAAAGCCATACCGATCACTTGTTAACCACTTCTTGTGATTTGTATGTGATCCGAGCCTAAGAGTGATTGTACATTGTGCTAGTTATGCACCTACAAGTAGGCCAGCACATCCGATTTCTAGGACGCTTTTTATTTACTAGGTAGCTTCCTACACACCTACCTCAGCCGCTTTACACATGCCTTGTAGGTCGCAGTGGTACTATTTTTTTCCTTCCGGCCCGCACAACACAGATGGGCTAAGGGTACAAGAAGTTTGATTAATCAACACAGAACTGAAGTGATCCAGTCACCTTGCTTTATGGAAAATTTAAGGAGGGATATGACATCTATGGACCTGTCCGAGTGTAATGATGATCCTACTAATGTCTAAACTCACAGAAATTACCTTTACTGAGAGAGTTGAGAAATATCAGACTCAATACCATAGAAGAGATTCAATGAGTTGTCCAGAAAAGAACAGTATGGAGAAGTTGCTTGCAGACCCTGTGTAAGGGGAAAATCGTGGCATATCCTTTATAGGACGTAGCCATCAACCACAGTAAACGAGTTTTGTAAGGTTACAGGAGGAAGAAAATACTAGTTGGTTCAAATCTGGACCAAGTTGTTTGATTCACATGTGCAGTTTTTGTAGAAATCCTTAGGTTTGTTACTGGAGCTACGGAGTTTGTGCTTTATGCGTACTTTCGCAGGTATATGGCCATTTATTTGGAAAGGGACCAAGCCATATGGGGAAACCCGATGCAGTGAAGTCAATCCTTCCTCTTTAGACTCTTTTATCATTTTATTGCTTTTTTGCTAATGTTGGAATCATTATATGTTCACTATTGTTTAGAGTGGGCATTGGCTGGGTGATAAAAAAATGTTGCAGGGGCAAAACTGGCATCGATTGTGTGAAAAACATGATTCCAACTAAACTCCGATTTCAATTAAAAATAATGGATATACTTATTGAGCTCTACATTTAGTATTTTTCTGTTAGAAATTTAATGACAGCATTCCATGAAGAAAAAAAAAAGCCTAAATTTAAACACAAATTTTCCAGATTGTCTATCAAAAGGAAGTCCAATGAAGAAACTCCAGCTGCTGTATCCAATGGCAAAAAGAAAATGTGCATAAAAACAGAGACAGGAGAAATGCTTTCAATTACTGAGAACAATATAGATTCAGATGATGATCAAGAGGCTAATACAAGCAACAAATATTCAGTTTCAAAGAAACAATCAAAGGAGAATGCTTCACCAGCAAAACAAACATCCACTGTCTCTCCATCAAAATCACTTCTTGTCAGTCCACCATCTGCTAGCAGTGTTAAAAATACACCTATAAAAAAGGACAAGAAAATGATACCTACAGCTCAACCATCAACACAAATAATAGGAACAGAAACAGAACATTTGGAACCATCGCCTTCATCACCAAAATCTAACGAAACGTCAGCAGAAAGGTACAGTCATGGCAGTGATAGATCTAACTAGTGAAAGTGAGTTTGGTGAGCTGGTTGATATCAAACCTGATTTGGATGGACTACATGCCGCTGTTCAAGGAAACTTACAAGAACTAGCTGACCTTAAGCCAGACAAAGATGCTCTTGATAGGGCAGCAGCTAAGACAGGTTAGTACAGTCTTTCTAACCTCCTCCTTCCTTTCGTTAGCTTGAAATATTGTCTATATTATTCTTTGAACACTCCACATCGACCACTAGCCAACCACTCTGTGTGATTTGAATGTGATCTGAGCCTAAGAGCGATTGTACGTTGTGCCAGTTATGCGCCCACAAGTAGGCCAGCACATCCAATTTCTGCACTGCTTTTTTATTTACTAGGGTAGCATCCATATGGCCTACATCAGTCGCCTCTTCGACATGCATTGTAGGTTGCAGTGGTACTATTCTTTGCTTCCCTTGCGGGCCCACCACACAGGCACTATTATCTATATAATCAACGTTATCTCTTGTATAAACTTCACTGTCTTTTGTAGCTCGCACAGAGGTCCATGTAGTTTTCTGTCAAGTGTTGTTTTATTAGGCCATTGAGTTTGCCTCAGTATATCATATTTGGGCAGTCTTGAAGTATGTGCTCTGCAGTCTGATGTGCCTGTACACATTGCTGAGTTACCATTACTTTACTTACTTTATTTCTCTCAACTCCTTGTGGAGCATAAGACCTCAACAGTTGTTCACTACTTTTCCAGGACTTTAGCCTTTTTATTTATGGTCTCCGCCCGCGTGCCCAGCGTGTTCGTAGCGCGTTGGACTGTGGGTGACTAGCCCTCTGTGTGTACGGGTTCAATTCCGTGGGCAGGCAGAAAAAGCCACAGATTCCCCAGATTCACGGTGTTCGTGGCACCGAACCGAAGGGTTACGATGTCCATGGCACCGAGCCAAGAGCTGAAAAGCTCAAGTGCTTCTGGATCGGAAAAAAAAAAAAAATGTATGGTCTCCCAGGGCAGTCCAGCACCCCTCAGTTCCTCAAGAAGACTCCGTCTCTAGGTCTGTTTAGGATTTCCTTTTTCCTTGTGGATTCCACTCAAGTGCTTGTCTAGTGAATTTCAACTGTGTCTTCCGTATGGTATGCCTGACCCATTGTCATTTTCTCCTTTAACCTGGGTCATCATGAGTTTCTGTACTGTTCTTATCCACAGGTTTGTGATTGCAACTCTTCTCATACCATCTCAGTCTGAGAATACGCCGAAGACATCCGTTGACAAATTTCACCAACATAAATGGGATTTTAATTCTTGAATACTTCGTGTAGTTTCATTTCTGATACCCCTTATATAATTTCATTCTTGAAACCATAACACATTTTCATGTGGTTGTAACAATGCTCCACATAATGTACCAGTAGTGACTTACAGAAGAAGCGAGTCTTGGACAATGTCCACAACCCATGAAAGCCAACTCAAACCTCAGAAATTAGGTATCTAAGAAAGGTAGCGCAAGTGACAAGAATGGACAAAGTTTATAACCAGGCAATGCGTAATGTGGTTACGCCATTAACTTGCGTTCCTAAGGCCGTGGATTTGAATCCAGACCATGCCGTTCTGTTCACAGCTGCATTTTTTCCACAGGCGACTAGGATTGCTGCTGGAGCTACAGAGTTTGTGCATTGTACAATACTCTTGGCAGATGGCGTGCAATTTCTATGGTGAAGGGCCGAGTCATATGGGGTAAATCCCGTTGCAATGAAGTCAATCTTTCGGCTTTTAGTAATGATCTGAAAACCCACGGCCTACAAGCTCAAGTGAAACAGTCATAACTGATGGTTTGGACATATATGCAGAATGGGAGAGGATCGACCATCATGACAAGCATTGGAGGCCAAGAATCCAAACCTCCAGGATGCACTGGGAAGACAACATCCGACAGTCTCTTTTTTTTTTTTTTCTTTCGTCCGCTTCAACTCAGACGAAGTTTCATCTCTGAAACTGATTTTGCGTGAAAATCGTTTTCCAATTCTCACAATGGCAGCAGCGTGCACACTGTAAATTACTTTACACTGGCAGCCGTGTGCTCAATGTACTCGTAATTAGTATTCCTGCCATACAGGCAGATTTTCTCCGACTTCAGAGGTACTCACGTTATCTGTCCTGAGTAAGACCAGGGGACTCGAACAAATGCCGGACAGTAGGTTCGAACCGAGCTATGAGCGTTCTGACAGCTAGCAGGCCGAGCTACTATCAACTACTCTAGGCAGTCGCGCTCCTCCGCCCCGACAGTCTCTGATTGATGAGGACTGGACTGGAACAAATCCAAAAGGAAAACGGTCAATAGAGAAGTTTGGTGCTCTCTCTGACATACCTCTACACTCCAGCATAGAAGAGGATTATGTGAGTAAGTAAGGTTGTCATAACGATATTTAACTCAAATGTCAAGGCTGTCCTTCTATATGGAGCGGAGACATGGAGAGCAACTAAGGGGAACACCAAAAAGTTGCAGACATTCATCAAGATGCCTGCGCAGGATACTCCATCTGCGATGGTATGACAAGACTACAAACAGGGAACTCTGGATAGAACAGGACAATGACAGGTGAAACAAGAGATAAGGAGCAGAAGGGGGTGATGGATAGGACACACACTGAGGAAACCCCCTAACAGTATCACAAGACAGGCTCTCTGATAGAACCCCCAGGGCAATAGAGGTAGGGGAAGACCCAGGAACACATGGAGACGGAATGCAAGAAATTGGGAGAGAGTGGAGAGATCTGGAAAGGATGGCCTTGGATAGGTGGGCTTGGAAGGCCTTGGTTACGGACCTATGCTTCCCTAGTGGCGAACGGTGAAGAAGAAGGTTGTCATGATATTGCTTGTCTGCTTGTAAGAGATAAAAAAGGTTGTCGTAATGTTACCTGCAAGAGGTAAATGGTTGTTGTAATGTTACCTGCAAGAGGTAAATGGTTGTTGTAATGTTATCTGTAATAGGTAAATAGTTGTAATGTTATCTGTAAGAAATAAATGGTTGTCACAATTTTATCTGTAAAAGAAAAATGGTTATCATAATGTTATCTGTAAGAGATAAATGGTTGTCATAATGTTACCTGTAAGAATCTATAATCTGTCTATAATGTAGAGATTGGGGCAACATGAAGGCTGATCTCGCAGTTAAGCAGCTGATAGAAGATAATGCAAGGGATGATGATGTTGTATATACCGATGGGTCGGTTCAACGTGGTGAGAAATCCGCTGGGGTTTCTTGGCTAATGCGCATGGTAGGGTTGTTGCAGAGCGAAGTGGGGCATACAGGACAACTACTTCTAGTATGAGGATGGAGGTTGAGGCAGTTACTGCTGCCCTCCATTGGATTTCTGGGACTTCATTTACTGGGGCAGTTGTTGTATCTGACTCTCAGTCGATGCTTCACAAGATCCAGAAGGGCAGGTTTCGGTATGAGTGGATGTCGTCTATAGAAGTTTCTAACCTCCAGCGGCTTACGTGGATATACTGTCCTGGACATGCGGGTGTTTACGGTAATGAGAGGCGGACAGGCTTGCATCAACAGCATCGATTGTTGGGGAGTTGAAGATGGATAAGGAGGATATTCTTCGGTCTCTTCGAGACTCTCTGTTGGATGAGGACACTAAAATCGATGTTGAATCGATCAAGCGATTTAAGCAGTTTGGAATTACCCGTTGTTCAAGTCGAACTGGATGCCTGAGAGGCAGAGTGAGAGGTGTGTTTAATCAGCGAGCCACAGGAACCATCAGTATGCATACTCTTCGATATATGTAATGTTGGGGGAGACTGAGCACCTATGGGTTTGCCCGAGTGCAATGACGTCAGTTTAGTAACCAATAACCAATACCTGTAAGAGACAAATGGTTGTCGTAATGTTACCTGTAAGAGATAAGTGGTTGTCACAAAATTATCTGTTTAGTTAGACATTGTTATTGCTGTGTTATTTGTCAATATGTAATGAAGTGAAAAAATATTTTAGATTTTAGGGATATTGTTTTATGAATAAATTGTTTGAAAATGTAGATAATTTTCTAATTTTGATTTGGTATTGTTTTGGTTTATTTTAGTTGCGACTGACAAGCAGACGACAACAGTACCACTTCCTACTGAATCCAAACAAGAAATTGTTGACACGCCTTCACATACCGAAAGTCTGCAGTTAATCAACATATCAGAACCAGGACACAAGGAAGGAGGTCCCACAGACGTAAAGGAAGATAGCATGATTAATTTTGGACCATCAGAAGATGACCCTGAGTTTTCAATGGGTATTCCCAACATTTCAGGAAAATCTTGAGGCTGCCATTGCAGCTATTCAAGAGCGAATGGAATTAGAAAAACGAGAACGAGAAAACAGAGAAGGTAATACTGCTGCTACTGGGGCACAGAATATACCAAACATTACTAGTGGAGAACCCAGTGGAGAGCTAAAAACAGACGAGTCTGCAGCACTAAATGTGAAGGAGCACTTTGATTTAGAGCTGTCACTTGAAGGAATGACAGAAGCTACTAACTTAAAAATAAATGGGGAGGAAACGAGGATGGAGGATAGCAATGGGAAAGAGAGGAACACATCTAAAAGTTTTGCTGTAAATGATACAGCAACAAAGGATGGAGAAGACGACAACAGTGAATTTGACTGCCCCAATGATGATGATAGTGATTACAGAGATTATTCCACTTTGTATGAGAAAGGAGATTCTAGTGAATCTCATATTAGTAGAAAAAAATGTACTGGGACAGAGACGACGAGCAGAAACAATAGCATTGAAGATGGGGGTGGAAGTTCCAACCAAGGCATTAGCGATGATGGTGAATCATCAATTAAACAGGAGAATGTAGTAAGCCCAGATAACAATCATAGAGAGGTTAATAAACAAGGTAATATAAATGAATCGGTTGAAGAAGATAACTTCACAGACTATCGTAAGAGTAAAGAACAGTGTGAACTGCAGAACACAGAAGAAATTAATTCATCTGTGAGTTTGTCTAGAGAGAAAGAATATGTTCAGGCTTCCACAGACAGTATCCCTAGACATGAAGAGAATGCTTCCAGTAGACCGAGCAGTTTCAAGAAACAAAACTCATTGTCTTCAACACATATTAGTATGGAAGATTTAAGTAAACATGGCAGCATTGTAGCAACAAATGATGAAGATTATAGCGAACCAATGGATAACAATGAAGTAAATTCAGTTTGTGAAATGCAGTCGAAAGAATCAGTTATATCTGAATCATTTCATTCACATTCGGATGCTTCTCTTGAGAATCCAATGGATATTGACAAGGATTTGTGTGAGAATGGCAATCTTATAACTAGTCATGATCCACATGAAAGGTTTAGCGGTGGAAATGACTGGGGATCACATTCTCACTCTGCCCCAGCCTCACACCAATCGCAATCTTCTGAAGATCCTATTCTTCTCATGTCTCCTCTGCCAAATTTATCATCTCCGGATGTCTCTGTTGCAGGGGATTCCAGAAACGTAAGCATGAATATCATGCAAGATAATACCAGCGATCAGGAAATTTCTGACAAAAGTGTTGCAATAGAAATGAAGAATAAGAAACAGGGGGAACCTGTTTTGATTGATTGTGTAAATAAAACACTAGATAGATCTTGTAACTTAAATAACACTTGTGACCAGTGCATGCAGACAGATCTAGATATGCCAGCTATCAATGAAATCTTCCGACTACAAGATTCGAGTGTTGGAGAAACTTTCAGCCATTATGTTCATAGAAAAAGTAAACCAATTTCGAGAATGAAAAACAAGCACATCATTTCAAAATACAGATCTTGAACAAAAATTATCTTCCATGGAATCACAAACAGATGAAATAGATTGGAAAAATGGTGACAACAGCGAAGAAGAAACAATAAATAAGCTTCAGACAGAACTTTCTCTCAAGAGTCAACGTGTGGACGAAGTTGAAAATAAGCTTGCTGATATTAATGTCAACATTCACAAGCTTCTTGGCATCCTTGTCCCAGGGGCACAGCTAGGAGACATTGACAATATGGACCAAATGATCAAAGACATGATCCGTGTCCATAATGATCCTTATCAACAGTCAGATTCTCAAGATCATGATTCTCAAGGTTCTGCCAGCATCTCATAGTTGTGAAATGTTCATGTTTTATTTGATTTCTTCATCAATTTTATGATTTACTATTGTACTTGAATTTTGTAATAAAATGCTAGACAGATTTTTCTCACTTGTGCTTGTCTGTTAGAAGGGTCTAGAGTGGCGCAGATGTTAGGTGCTAACCTCCCGTTCCAAATGTACTCAGTTCGCTCCCTCATAGAACCATCTGGATATTTTTCCAGTGATCCCTGATCTCAGTGTAGGTGAGATCGAGTTCCTAGTCCTATTGGAGACAGGCGATAAAACATAAGCCCTGTGTTCGAGTTGAGCTCGTGAAAGAACCCTTCGAAGTTCAAAATCAAGAAAAGCAGGCTGGAAAGCCGCTGCCCTGGAAAAATTCATTAGAAAGATTTTTTAAATTCCAACAAAATATTTTCACTATCTTCTAAATTACATGGGGGACTCTTGCCAGAACTATGGAGTTTGTGCACTGCCATTACATGGGGGACTCTCGCCAGAACTATGGAGTTTGTGCACTGCCATTATATGGGGACTCCAGAACTATGGAGTTTGTGCACTGCCATTACATGGGGACTCTGCCAGAACTATGGAGTTTGTGCACTGCCATTACATGGGGGACTCTCGCCAGAACTATGGAGTTTGTGTACTGCCGCTGAGATCCTCCTATGTAAGAAAGATATTGGAGCACACATGATTACTCACTGAAGTGCAGTGATGATGATGATCCAATCAATCAACTTGTCTGTGAAACCCTACTTTTTTAGGATTTGCTAAGGTACATATAGAATCTGATTCATTCATTTATACCGCCTAGTGGTTACCGGGGCCCAAATTTGGGGTGTAAAGAATAAAACCACTGTAACCTGCCATGAATGTCGTAAGAGGCGACTAAGGAGGTTTGGATGCACGTCTTAAACGTGTAGAAGTCTATGTATTTAGGGCCTACCAATCCAATGTGCAACGTATATATGTTCTTGGCAAAGATCAAACATATCACAAAGAGTGATTAAAATTAGTCATAAAGAACGAACGCAAAGAAGAAGATTCATTTTTACTTTGTATCATCATGTGGCATGTCAACTGGAATAGGTTATCATGGATCTCCACAAATGTCTGTCCTTAGTACTGATTATAAGTATCAGAACTAAGATTAATATATATATATATAACACAGCTGTGTGCTATCAACTTTACTATATGGATCAGAATGTTGGAGAGTGATGAAACGTCCTCCTAACATACAATTTGTGACAGATCTTACACAGGTTCTGGCTAAATACTATCTCTAACCAAGAACTGCCTGCACTGTGTCAACAAGAGACTGTGAGCACCACCACCCTTCTTCTTCTTCAGTGGTCTCTGGTCATGCGCTTAATTTACTGTGGACCACAAACTGGGCAGTCAGCTTCAGGTCTAGGTTTCCCAAAGCTTAGTTACACCACCATCCAAAAGTGATGCTCTTTCATGAAAACTACACTGAGAGGGACACCAGAGGGTAAACAAAAACATGAAGGACTCAAAACAACCTAGAGAACAGTTGAACAAAAACTCAATGAAATGATTCACAGCTGGAACATAATATAAAGGACGGCCAAGATTAGAGAAGAATGGTATGCATTTGTTGCTGCCCTAGGGGTCACAGACTAGATAGAGAGATAGCATTGAAGAGCTAGGGTGTATGTATTTTCTACACACTATTCTATTTTCCAGACAGAAAACAAGTGGACTGCGCTAGCTCTAGAGTACAAAGGGGGGAATTTGTTTCCATGTTCAGTGGTACAGCGGCCAAGGTAAGGTTCGCTGTGCTCATTTGCTGCCACCATCCTTCCTGTTGATCATACCAAGTTCTACTATACTCTAGCCATGTGTACACATGTTCAAGACAAGAGGATCATCACGTCCTGTGTCACTGCACATTTTTGATGAATGTCAGTTGTCAGAAAGCTCCACATATTGGTTCTCTGTTCTCAGATTATTTTAACATTCTGACTTCTTTCAAGCCACAAAGATTGCATGCATATTCTCCAATAAGACAAATTTGTACAGATGGGTCACTGGTAAAATTTTGCTGAATCAAATCCCACATTATTATAGTACTACATCTACGGAGTTATACTGTAGCACTGTTAGATCTAAAGTTCATACGGGAGGTCATCAGAGAGGACTCATGACCTTGTACTTTTATTAAATTTGTGAAGTTATTGTGAAAAGTCAGTCAAGTTGAATGTTTTCTTTGTAATAATATTTTAAATAATTTTTTACAGTTCAATTTGAAGTTATTTTTCAGTTTTTGATGACGGAAGTCTAAAACGGTCTAAACCCGAAGGATTTACTTCATTGTGCCGGTTTTACCACATATGGCTCAGTCCCTCTCCACAGAAATCGCACGCCGCCTGCCGAGCGTATTGCACAAACTCTGTAGCTCCAGCAACAATCCTATAGGTATCTGGAAAAAAATGCACTTATGACAAGTCTTCTTCCAACGTTTTCAGACATCGATTTGTAAACTTTTAAAGTAGTTAGTGGTCAACCCGAGTCCATGTACATCTCCATATAGCTTGTCTTGGACTGATATGGGGATTGGCCATGTGTTTTCTCTCTGTTCCGTGAATGTTGGACATTCTTGCAGTATGTGTGTCTCTGTCATCTTGCTGGTGCCACATGTACATATGTCAGATGGGCCTATTTTATACTTTTTAAACAGATGGTACCTCAGCCTATTGTACCCTGTTCATAGACGAAAAATGACAACCTGTTCCTCTCTACTCAGTCAGATGGTGGTATGCATCATCCTTTTCATGCCCTGTGTGATCTCTCAGCCATTTGTTCTTGTAGGCCATTTTTATTCGTACTTTTGCTTCCTCATATGTCATACTGGTGTCTGTCTGTAGTAGCCTGCTTTTGCCAATATGTCCGCAGTCTCATTGCCAGGTATTTATGACAAGTAATGCAGATATCTCACTGAAATCCAAAATGATCAAAATAACAGCGCTTCACCTATGTGGATAGCAATTTTGACTATGAGAGATACCAAAAAAGAAATGCTGCGAATTGTCAAAGCAGCATCAGCTTTTAGAAGCACGGTAAAATATATAACTGCAAGTTATAAAGTTTTAAAACTAAATTATGAATTTTCAATTCCAATGTTTTGATCCTAACATATGCCATCGAGAGTTGAAAAATAATTAAATGGAACAATTCAGGAAAGTCAATGAAATCAGAGAAATGTATTGTCAACCACTACTAACAAATGTTATCAGAAAAAGAAGATAGAGATATATTGATCATACTTATTGAGAAGAAATTGTCAGAAAGCAGCGTTGTAGTGTGAGGAAAATGGTTCAAGAAAGAAAAGACACCCTAGGCAAACCCTGAAACAAACTTACAGAGAGAGATCGAAATATCAAATCTCAATTCATGAAAATATTGGACGAGTTTCCCAGAATAGAGCGGAATGGAGAAATTGCTTGCAGACCCTATTTAACTATACGAGAATACAATATTGTTCTATGTTTTACAGCAAGCTACGATATCGTCCCGCTTTGACCTAGCATATTCATTAAGCTCTTTTTATTTGGGGTCTCTTTCAGATGTTTCATTTTGTCAGAATTAAATGGAATTTTGTACATCTCAAATTTTTGTACTTGCATTGACTTTACAGTATACTACTGGTTTTTTCATTCATGCCAAAGATCTGAGCAAAGATCTAAGAGTCATTCAGAACATATATTGGCAGCAAACAGTAGCTATAAGAATAGACAAAAAGATTGGAACTTTCCAGAAGATCAAAAAGGGTGTTAGTTAAGGATACGTATTATCACCAGACCTGTTCTCACTGTATTGTGAAAACATTTTTAGGTCTATAAAAGATATTCCTGGAATAGCTGTGGGAGGACATCATAAATAACCTGAGATATGCTGATGATACTGTCTTAATAGCAAGAAATGAAATGGAGCTCAAGAAATTAGTTGATACGGTTGTGACAGAAGGTAACAACAAAGGACTAAGTTTGAATATTAAGAAGACAGAAGTTATGATCATATCAAAAACGCTGATTTTGCCAAAATACACCATCACAGTAAATGGGACTGAGCTAGGACATGTGCAACAATTTAACTACTTCGGAGTCCTGGTAACATCAGATGGTAGATGCCGATCAGAAATAAAGAGCAGAATAGGGCAACATCATTCCTGAAAATGAGAAGCAGTATATGCAACAAGTCCTCGTCAATTGCGATCAGAATGCTAGTTATTCAGTGCCACATAGAACCAATACTGACATACGGGTGTGAGTCATGGACAATGAACACACAGATCGAAAAATCTCTGAGGTCACAGAGATGTGGTTTCTAAAAGAATAATGAGAATCCCATGGACTGCTAAAATGACTACTGTTGGGGTATTGAACGAGATCAAGACAGAGAAAGCTTATCATCAATATAAGAAAGAGGCAGTCATCATTTTTGGACATGTGATGAGGAAGGGAGGTTTGGAACACATTGTGACAACGAAAATCGAGGAGTAGGAGACAGAGAGAGAGAACATTTTGGATAGACTGACTTCATGACACGGTAGAGCGGCCGCATGGCACCTGATGATGGTGATTGGTTTTTATTAAAAAAACTAGTGTATATTCTTTTATATGTTTAACTTTAACTTGACTAATTTGGTCACCCATCTGATATCATTAGTTGCGAATCTGACCTACCTAAGATCAGGTATTCATGGAAAATAGCCAGATTACTCATGCTAGGATGTGAACTAAGTACCTTTTGGCATCAGACAGAAACAAATCAAATTTATGGGAGACAAGGGACAGCACTGTTTCAGTTTGGAATATCTTTTTTACACTACGGACATGCCCATAGTTGTTCTAATCTCCTTCACAATATCTCCAACAGCGTTCAGTGACTTACTGTACCAGTTTGATGTTGATTGATGAGCCTACTCATATACTTTGTTGTGCTGCTCTTTCTGGCTACTTAATCCAGGCTCTTGCAGTCTAACAGTTGACATGGATTAAATATATTCCTCTCGCATCCATATATGTACATAGGGCCTGCAAGTAATTTCTCCATACCGCTCTATCCTGGCAACTCGCTCAATCTCCTACATGGAATTGAGACCGATTTTCCTGCCTCTCTCCAGCAAAGTTCGCTTCAGGGTCTCCTTAGGTCGACCTCTTTCTTGAACCCTTTGCATCCCACTTCAATGCCTGCTTTGATATTCTTTGATCATTTCTCCTCAAGGTGTGCCCAACATATCTCCATCTCTTTCTTATAACAGTTGTCACTAGTGGTTGACCAGACATGTCTCTGATTTCATCACTTCTTGAATTCATTCCATTTTATATTCATTATTTTTCGTAGACATCTATTTTCAAATGCATTCAGCTTGCTTTCTATATCTTTAGTCATTTTCCAACTCTGCTGCATATGTTAGGATTGATGCAACATTTGAATTGAAAATTCGTAATTTAGTTTTTAATACTATATAACTTGCAGTTCCATATTTTATTTAGACTTTTAAAAGCTGATGTTGCTTTGCCAATTTGTATCATAATTTCTTTTTAACATTTCTGTGCAATCAAATTCTACTCAATAGGTGAACTGTCTCTGTTATTTTTATCATTTTAGATTCAGTTGACGTGATTGGTTTAAATGAAAATCCTCTTTGCTGCCACGCTGTATGAGGGTGTTTACAATGTCAACTCTATCCATTGGCTGACCCCCTAATTTGGTGGCAGAGCCAGCATGTCTGCTCTCTCATTGCCATCGACACCCACATGCCCCAAAACGAAGATGAGTGTAATTCTGCAGATTGTCGACGCTTTATTTATTTAGTCCATTGCCTGCGCACCGAACCAGCCTCCACTTTCCAGATTGTACTCAATGAATCACTCAGAATTCACGCATGAGTGCAGTTTTGTGACTCCAGTCAGAGTAGTGCCTTAGTCACTGCCAGTACTTCCATTGTCATTCTTTTGCTGTCATACTAAATGCACCACTAACTTCCTTGACCTTTCTGCCATATGAGGTTGCAGAGAAGGTCCTTTCTGGCAACCACCGATCAATTCTTGTAAATCACAACATCCCTTCATTGCAGTTTTCATTAATGATGGTCTTGCGTCTGCATTCAATGCCAGGATTCCTCTTTCAGCATTATTTATAACAGGAAAGGATGCACAGAATATGAAGATCTATGCTTGTATATCCCAGCTGGCAATTTGCATGCTGATGTTTAATTTCAGATATTTAATTTATTTAAATCACAACAAGCTTACCTGGTTCAAGCGCCCAGCAACTTTAAAGCAAATTTGTTCCCGTTGAATTTACAAGCGGTAAAATGGACCCCACCGTTCAGAAAGCATTGGCAAACTACAGAACGTATAAGTGATGCCTAGAAAATCGTCGACTCGTTTACTGTGGTTGATGACAAAGCCCTGTACAGGATATACCTTGATGTTCATTTTATTCAATTATATTTATAAGCTAGTGGTTCTCAACTGTGTACAAGTCACAGCCTCTCCTTGAAGTTTGTGTTATGCATACAATACTTGACTACTTTTTAAAAATGAAATAGAAAATTATGTTACAATTAAATAAATATTAGTGTTCCATTTTTTCAAAGTAAGTCTACGGGCTCCTAGTTACCGCAGACTCATATTTGAGAACCTCTGCTACAAAATGTTGAATAGTATTATCATCATAAAATTGTAGTAATACTTGTAATCATGTTTATATGATATCTAGAATGGTGACTTTGAGTATCAATTTTTACTTCTGTATATAGATTAAAAATCTGTTCAAACAAATTGATGCAATTGAAAATCATCCTTCTTCCTTGTTTTTAAATTGGATATGTTCATGGGGTTGTTTATTCATCATTAGCCCTCGTCATGCCCAAGGACACAGAAGACATAGATATGTGCTATGATGATAGTATTCTTATAACTGAAGAGGTACATACTGAAGTTACCTGTTTGATGAAGACATAGCAAGTGATGACATATCTACACTGCAGAATTTGAGTATCAAACATTGCCGATAGAACTGTGCACCTGAGGGACAGAAGTATTTTTATCAGGATCAACAGGAACCATCAGCGTCCATACCCTTCATTATTTACCTGGAAAGACTGAGCACGGTTGGCTAAATACCTATGATAATTCTTCGACATCTTTATTTTATCGTTCATATCTAATTATACATCATTCTTCACATGTGATGGCTCTTGGTCTCATTGACAAAACTTAAATATGGAGTTTAGAACATTACTACACAAAGAACTAATGTAGATGTGATGATAGAGAGAGTCTGTGAGGAAATAGTCCTTCTGACTACCATCCAAAGGAAAGCTATCATTGTTTTATTGGGCATGTAATGCAAAGACTGATTAGGATACAATGTTGTTGGAAAGAGAGAGAGAATACTGAGTCAATAACTTAGTTGATCATCACTACCACCAAGGATAGAACTGTGGCCCACCACCATCAGGGATAGAACTGTGGCCATTCATCATGGAAGGCGTCAAATACTGAGCTGATCATCACCAGTGAGAACAGAATTGTAGGAGTTAACAAAACTACACGTCACCAGAGAGGAGCTCCATACAACAGTTGACAGATTAAAAAACACATCTGACAGTATAATCATACAAATAGCGATTGCAAGAAGCAGCTAACAGTAGTGGCGGCTCGTGCTTATTTTGTTGTGGGACCAGACACAAATTTTCAGAAAAATCATGGGGTTAGGTTATATTTTAATTTATAAAATAATAAACACACGTTACACATTATTTTTGGTGAGGCCCGGCCACACTGGCCCTTGATGACGAGCCGCCACTGGCTAACAGCATGCCAGCTTCTAACTACGGATGTCACCTCGCGGTTCCTTCTTCTTTCTCTAATTTTGTTTTGCTTCAAATCATCAGGATATGAAGAGATATAAAAAAAAAAACTTCTAGTGTACTCTTTGTGTCTTTCACTACCACTGTTATTTTTGTAGTCGATCCCGTGACAAAATGTGGTATCCCATTGATGTCTCTGTAACGGTTAATTTTGTTTTTGCGCAGACAGGATTGTTGGCATTGTGCTCGATTCCATAGGAATCGCCGCAGGCTGCTAGTTTAGTCTGCCCCCTCTCCTGAAGACCTGTCCGACTTGGTTAAACTTGCCAGAAGCACAATGCTTCTGCCGTCAAAGCACTGTCATTTTAATACTCAAAACGACACGGCACTAGTACCGTAAGAAGCTAAACTGACTTCATTTGTCCTAAATCATGTAGAACACCAGGCTGCCCTTAAGCTTAGCGATACGTAGAGGGGCCGTCCAAAGATCCTAGTCTGCGGACCCACTTCGTGATATGGGGATCATGCAGGCGGCTCAGTGCAGTGTATCTGATCCTTTTTCATGAATGTAGCGCAGAGGCGATGGACCACAGAAATATAAGAGGAGGCGATTGGAACCACCACGTACGAGATGCACACGATGACACTTGCAAGAAGTCTTCGTACAGCCTTACGTTGAAATACACAACCGCACGAGAAAGAAAAAAAAAGAATAACATGTATGACGTCTACACTCTCCATAAATCTCTCACTTTACAATATCGAAATAGGGAAGATTGGTAAATAGTGAAACACGTACAAACAAAGTACTATAGTTTTACAAAATACAGAAACAGTGACGATAAACAGCAACGTTTCGACCACAAGGCCTTTATCAAGCAAACGAACAAACAGGAGTGACAAATTAAATGAAACACAAATGGACGACCAAATACAAACATGATCTAAGGAAAGCTGAATAAAAACGAATAACGAAATAAATGTAACACAAAAAACAGGAATAGAACGGAAAGAAACAATGAAACATCTAGTAAATATATAACTTGAATACATGCAACATATACCATATAGAGACAAAGCATAGGAAGAGAAAGTACTAAGAAGCATAAGAATGTAATACGTTGAGCCCGCGTATCTCCGCGTGATACAAAGAAATCAACCGATTCTCCAGAGCAAATCGACTACGATCATCAGAGGAACATGATCGGATGGCTGTGACCTGGACATCGCAAGCTCCTGAATGGCCAGTATCATTGAAATGGGTAGCTACAGGGTCACAGAGCATTGGCGTATATCGCGCAAGTGTTGGGCGAATCGGTCACTGAGTCTCCTGCCGGTTTCCCCAATATAGGCCTTGTTGCACCGCTTGCAGATAATGGCATAGATAATATTCAGGACTCGCATGTGAAACTGCTTCAACAACGAACGTGGCTTTTGGAAAAGACACCGTGCGGGTCTGTATGACATAAGCACAAGTGTTGCAGCGCCGACGGCCACACTGGATGGTGTCAAAAGGACTCTGGATATTAGGCTTGAGGCGACTGTGAACCAACATATCCTTAAGGCTTCTGTCCCGCCTGTACGCCACCAAAGGATAGTGTTGGAAGATTGAACGTGTCTCAGGATCAGACTGAAGAATGGAGAGATGACGGAATAAGACTTTCTTCACAAGGGAACTATGAGGGTGGAAAGTTAAGACAAGTTTCACCCTGTCAGAATTGGAAGTTCTATGCTGGTTAGAGAGAGCCTCCTGGCGAGAAATTTGTTGAACGCGCCGCATAGCAGAAGCAAGCACCGTATCCGGGTATAACTATCAGCCTATCCACCATCACTACATCAGTTTACTACAAGCCTACTGATGCACATAGTTTTCTTCTTTATACCTCTTCCCATTCCCAGGCTTGTCGTGATTCTTACCATTCTCTCAACTCTTGCGCCTTCGTCGCCTCTGTAGCGAGGACGACGATTTTCTCGATAGAGCTCACGAGATGCTGGATTTCTTTCGTAGCGCTTATACCCGGATACGGTGCTTGCTTCTGCTATGCGGCGCGTTCAACAAATTTCTCGACAGAGGCTCTCTCTAACCAGCATAGAACTTCCAATTCTGACAGGGTGAAACTTGTCTTAACTTTCCACCCTCATAGTTCCTTGTGAAGAAAGTCTTATTTCGTCATCTCTCCATTCTTCAGTCTGATCCTGAGACACGTTCAATCTTCCAACACTATCCTTTGGTGGCGTACAGACGGACAGAAGCCTTGGATATGTTGGTTCTGATCGCCTCAAGCCTAATATCCAGAGTCATTTTGGCACCACCCAGTGTGGCCGTCGGCGCTGCAACACTTGTGCTTATGTCATACAGACCCGCACGGTGTCTTTTCCAAAGCCACGTTCGTTGTTGAAGACAGTTTCACGTGCGAGTCCGTAATATTATCTATGCCATTATCTGCAAGCGGTGCAACAAGGCCTATATTGGGGAAATCGGCAGGAGACTCAGTGACCGATTCGCCCAACACTTGCGCGATATACGCCAATGCTCTGTGACCCCTGTAGCTACCCATTTCAATGATACTGGCCATTCAGGAGCTTGCGATGTCAGAGTCACAGCCATCCGATCATGTTCCTCTGATGATCGTAGTCGATTTGCTCGGGAGAATCGGTTGATTTCTTTGTATCACGCGGAATACAGGGCTCAACGTATTACATTCTTATGCTTCTTAGTACTTTCTCTTCCTATGCTTTGTACTCTATATGGGTATATGTTGCATGTATTCAAGTTATATATTTACTAGATGTTTCATTGTTTCTTTTCCGTTCTATTCCTGTTTTTGTGTTACATTTATTTCGTTATTCGTTTTTATTCCAGCTTTTCCTTAGATACGTTTGTATTTGGTCGTCCATTTGTGTTTCATTTTAATTTGTCACTCCTGTTTGTTCGTTTGCTTGATAAAGGCCTTGTTGGTCAAACGTTGCTGTTTATCGTCACTGTTTCTGTATTTTGTAAAACTATAGTACTTTGTTTGTACGTGTTTCACTACAAAAATATCCTCATCATCTTCTAAATTAAATCGTGGGCCTCGCCAGTACTGCGGAGTTCGTCCACTGCAGCTGAGTTCTTCCTGTGTAAGAAATAGATAGGAACACATATGGTTACTTACCGAAGTGCAGTGATGATGGCCTTATCAATCAATTATTCAAAGTCCACAAACATAACAAATATGAATTAGTCCCTTGCGAAGAATCCAATCGAATCCTTGTTTGTTCAAACTCTGGTTTCTCTGCACACAATCTAGTGTGGAGTCGTCGGTCATTACTGGACATGGAGCCACCCGTGTGTTGCTGGGACTCGCAAGGGAGCAAAGAATAGTAACACCGTGGCCTAAAGGCATGTCTTAAGATACAACTGAGGTAGGGGCTTAAGGAAGCTACCCTAGTAAATAAAAAGCGTCGCAGAAATAGGATATTTGTCGGCGCATAACTGGCGCAAAAACGTTCAATCGTTTTTATGCTCAGATCACATATAAATCACAGAGTTGTTTAAGTGGTTATTATGGAATTTCGAAGAAGAAGAAGTTGGTGCTCTGTTGTTTCTCATCCTCCACTTTATAACTTCGAGAAAGATTGGCGAAAACGGTAGACACCCATTTCTGTCGTCAATTTTAATTTGGAAAAGTTCTTATAGACTCTAGATCTATGGGCTTGAAGTTGCGTACAGGGGCAGTAGGGTTACTATCGGCTTGTAATAATAATAATAGCATTTAAAGAGTTTTTCTGTTCACCAGCAGAACGTCTGCCCCTTCAAGCTCGCCATACATCAACTGTTTTAGGATGCGTTTATCAGGCATCCGAACAACGTGACCGACCCATCTCACTTGGACCTTCTGCAACAGGGTGGTGATGCTTGGGATCTTTGCTCTTGTGAGGTCTTCGGTATCTGGAATTTTGTCCTGCCAGTTTATTTTTAGTATTCTGTGTAGACAGCTTGTGTGGAAGTGGCTTAGTTTTCTTGCGTGTCTGCTATCACCTGTCCATGTTTCACTTGCTTATAGCATCGTGCTTAGCACTATGGCCTGGTAAACTTTCAGCTTTGTGGCTACCCGTATCCCCTTCCGCTACCACGTTGTGAGTAGTTGTGACACGTAGCCTTCCGAACACAGCACTGGCGTTGGATATCCTATTATTGACCCAGAGTCTATGTTTACCGATCTGGATAGGATGCTGCCAAGATAAGCAAAGTTGCCCGCTGGTAGGAGACGCTGGTGTTTAATGTTGATGACTGGATCGTAGTACTGCTCTCTAGGGGCGGGCTGGAACATGACTTCTGTTTTATTTTTTGTTAATGGTAAGGCCAAACATATCACAGGCCATTGAGAACGTGTCCATATACTTCTGAATTTCTTCCTCAGAGTTGGTAGCGAGGGCGCAGTCATCAGCAAACAGGTTTGCGATAGTTGATTCTTTTACCTTGGTGGAGTATTTTAATCTCCTAAGATTGAATAGATTACCGTCTGTCCTGTATCTAATCTTTACCCCATAATCTTTACCTCATAATCTAATCGTTATCGGCTTGTAGTCCTGTGTCGTCGTCTTCCGTGTTTGTCTTACGCGCGTTTCTAGCTCGGATCGCGCGTGTTGCTATTGTTTACTTCCGGTTAACTGTGTCAGTTCACTGTTGTTAGCAACCAAAAGCGTGCTTAGCCACTATAAAATTATGAACACGCACGTGTTAATGGTGTGACATAATTGAGTAATAGAAGACTAGAAATTCGATTATCAAAAGTTTCATATAATTGATATATTTTGAACGAAATAACAAAGTATAATATGTTAATATAAACTACATCTTGATTATTTTTTAGTCTCGATTAACTAAAACCAGGCCTACAAACTCAACTGAAACTTCAAACTGTGAGTCACGTGAATTTAGAATTACATTAAAATGAAAACAAAATACATAATAAACTACAACAATTACTGTTGTTACGTGCACGTACACAAATAGATTTCAGAGTTATACTTATTTTATTTTGTATTTTTATGTTCATATCTGCTGTTAAGTTAACACACACTGACATCATCTTTAAAAATGGCAAGATAATCAGGTTTCATTTTCAGAAAGTGGGATTCACTTCCATTTTATATTCGGTGATACATCAGCAGTTACATTACATTGTGCCATAATATTAATTAACAATACAGTCTGTTTTGTAATACCCTAACTCATGTTTTCAATATGTGATAGTTTATACTCAAATATTTTTGTGAAGTCAGGCGTTAGAAAGAACACAAATAGAATATGATGGTGTGGTTTTGAGTTCATTACCTTTTGTATTACAAAAAGATCAAATATCCATGTATTGGGTAGGTCTACTGTCCCTGAAGTGTTCTCTGTGTAATTTTGAAGATGGTAAATATTTGTACGAATTTTATTTTAATATTAATGGATTATGCTCTGGAAGCGACTTTGCAGCACACTCTTATCATTTTAATTCTATTTAATATTAAGGGATTATGCTTGAAGACTTGAAAGAACCTTTATCATTTTCGTTAAAATGGTTCTTAGGCCTAACTTGAACACGGGATTTGTATTGTATTGTCTGTTACCAAAACGACTAGGAAATCTATATGCCCCATATTGAGTTATGGAAAAATATCCTGATTGCTTCATGCAGGGAATGAAGGTACCTTTGGAGCAAGAGGTGGGCTCCTTACCTCCACACCGCAGAGCATCCAAGTTATCCCTGATCTCATTGTAGGTGAGATCCAGCACCTAGTCATAGACACTGGCAATAAAATGTATGTCTCTTGTTTGAGTTGAGCATTTATAAGAACCTGGCAGTTGAAAATAAAAAAGAACATGCTGTAAAGTTTGACGACACAATTACAGAATAAATAGTAATTCCTACCAAATTCTCCCCAATTAATAATATATCCAGCATATTAACCCTCTGTGATAAGAAAGAAACCTGTGGAAACAGAACATTTACTGATTCTCTAGTAATACAATGCATTAAGCCAAAGAGGCAAAACTTGAAAGACTACTAACCAGCAACAACAGCAAAAAATAAGGACTAAGTAGTAATAATAAGCACAATTCTAGACAAGTACACCTATTGTTAATTTCTGCTGTTCCATTTTCTGGATATGCTGTATGAAAAGGCAACTGTTTATATTCATTTTGGAAATCTGTGTAGCCAAAATGACAGACTTATGATATACTGTTACAATGAGTAAACTTCGATGCACAGGGGATATCATTTATAAAGAAAATACAGCTCCAGGCAGAATCTGTGATGTTTATGTTGAGTCATATACCAAGACCAGTAATTTCCTCCAGTACCTGAACCCATTATCACCAGAACAACCTTATTTCTTTGCTCAGGTCAGAACATTAGGTTAGTAACCTGTAAAACTTACTTATTTTTCTACAGAGGAGAGCAATTAATTCAAATGTTGATGTGCTCTAAACAAAAAAAGTACAAGTTAACATATAGAGTATTTGAAAAGTATTAAAGAACGGAACAAATAGGTCTAGGGCAGAGAAATACTTTAATATTTCTTTGAAATCGAACTTTGATTTAATGTGCTCTAAATGAAGTGCACTCTACTGTTCTTGTTTAAATATCTACTATGAATCTTTCAATCTTCTACTTCTTGACGCTCAATATCAACCACTTTTTGGGATTTATATGTGATCTAAGCCTAAAAGTGATTGTACATTGTGCCAGTTATGCACCTACAAGTAGGCCAGCACATCCGATTTCTGCTATGTTTTTATTCACTAGGTAACTTCCCTAGACCCCTACCTCATTTGCCTCTTGACATGCCTTGTAGGTTGCAGTGTTACTATTCTTTGCTCCCTTGAGACCCCCGGGCAACATGCAGGCGTAAGCTTTCAATCTTAATGTTTCTATTAGAATGAAATATTATCTGTGCTTATACTGATAAGAAACTATAGAGACATCAGATGAATCAAAGTATTTTATTACAAATTATGTTAGAACACAAATATGTATACACTTTATGCATGACTGCTCTCTAAAAATTGGGAAATTATGGTATTTTGTGTCAGTGCAATCCTTACAATATTTATCATGAGAATTACTTTTGTGTATTTCTAAGAGATAAGGAAAGATAAACTGGCACATTTACTGACATGAGTAGTTGCTGTAGTTAACTTTTTCAACTATCTCAACTTTTTTGAAAAATTTAATTTTTCTTCTTCGCATACTTTCATTTTGAATACTGTCAATTTGAATAATTTTTAAAGAGATTGGTAGCTAGATTCTTCTTCTACTTGTTTGTTGTTGTTTATTGTCTACACAATCTTCTTCGAACGTTCCATATCGACCATTTGTTAACCACTCTGTGTGATGTGCATGTGATCTGAGCCTAAGAGCAATTTACATTCTGCCAGTTATGTGCCTACAAGTAGGTCAGCACATCCGGTTTCTGCAATGCTTTTTATTTACTAGGGGAGCTTCCTAGGACCTACATCAGTCGCCTCTTACGACATGCCCTGTAGGTCACAGCGGTACTATTCTTTGCTTCCCTTGCATGCTCCAGCACCACATAGGCGAGGTCTACACTATGAGTCTGGTTCTCTGGATGTATGTTGTAGTGTTTGTTAGTTCATCAGGGCTTCCAAACAGCTTTGCATGGATGTCTGTTGGCCATTGTTCTTTCCGCAGTAGATTTATCAGGTGACAGCCTTGCAGAATGTGTTTGGCTGTCTCTCTACATGTACATTTGGGTGATGGAACCGGTCTTAGTCTGTGTAGGTGACTGTTATGTCTATTGTGTCCAGTTATGAGTCAAAACAATATCACTAGTCTTGCTCTATCTAGATAGTTCTAATTATAGTAGCTAGAGTAAGGCTATTAGTATCTCTACAAATCTTGTTCCATATCTGTACTGGTGGTTACTATATAAACTTTCTCTTGCTCTTATTTGCAGGCCCTTTCAGTAATAGATGGCATTTTATCAGTGTCATAATAAATATACATTTAAGCATTTCTGCATCAGTACAAATTGAGAACCAAGAGCTGGAAATAGCAAATACATTCACATACTAGCGTGAGGGGCAATAAGCAAGCAGATCGACTGGCTGATTGATGAATGATTAATGAAGGATGGCAATAGACAGGTCAGACATCATCAATGCCATAAGAAAAGCAGATTGAATCGAAGATTTTCTTAAAGACACATATGACTTTGCATCCCTATCCAGAGTGATGGAGATGAGACTGAAACTGGGAACTGTCAGACATGATCACTTTACTAGTGTTACAAGATGCTTGATTAATCAACACAGAACTGGAATGATCAGTCACCTAACGCTGATGAAAATTTTAAGGAAATCTGACTATGGACTTGTTGGAGTACAATGATTATGATTCTCATCATTCACATACATAGGAAGCATAGTAACACCAGATGGGTGTGCTGATGAGGATATAAATGAAAGATATTAATACAATCAGAATCTAAAGAACATTTGGAGATCTTTCCAGTATAACACAAAAACCAAATAAAGACAATGGTTGGAGTCGCTGAAGAGGTCTAGGCTGACATAAATCAGTTTTATTTTTGTGCCAGGGTATGAAGGTGTAAGGGAAAATGAACGCGTCACTAGGCTTGCATTTATGGCTGGTGTAAAAATCGGGCAAGCAATGGACCAGGCTGATACTCTGAATTCCCTAAAGGAGAGAGGATGGGTGAATGATTCAAGTAATAGTGGTGAATTCTACCACCCTAACCAGACTGCATGAATTCCAAGTCAAATGTGGTGTAGCTACGCAAGAGCACTATAAAGTTAGTCAAAGAAGAATAGTAAACCAACAAAGAACCGGTGTCGTTAGTTGCCACATGCTGAGAGACATACTGAGGCAGAAATCGATGTATTTATGGACTTATTGGTTTAATGTGCAGTGATGATGATCCGACAACTAAACTAGACTAAATGAAACCAGTTTTGAAAGCTTGGAAAATATCCTTAAAAGAATTGGCTGGGACAAGTCATGAGAATCAACTATGGCAACCTTTCAGAACATTTATCACCTGAACACAAGAAAAAAAAGGGGAAAAGGAAGAGTAAAATGGACCGGGAGACACGCAATGGAAAACAAAATGCTTGGAGTATCTCTGATATGGAATACTGCACAGAAGACTACAAAAAACAGGAATTGGGGATAGCTTTTGTAGTAGAATCATGTGACACAAGGCACAACAATAATTAACTAACTAATAATAACATTATTTTATATTTGCTGTTACAGCTCCTCATAGTAAGTTTACGCTTGGAATAGCTGGTCCTGATATAGCAACACATCACAGTCCTGGACACTGGCTAAACTCTGTGGGTTATCATAGTGATACAGGTCGGAGCTACACATCTCATCAGTGTGAAGCATATACAGTAGGAGAGGAATTGGGAATAGGTAATTGTGTTAACTATTGTTTTTTTATGCTAATATTATTACTAATAATAAGGAAATCAGGCTTTCATGCAAAATATCAGCCAGAAGCGTCATACCTCGCCTGATTATGCCTGAATTCATAGTGAGCAAGCGTAAGAAGAAGAAAAGTATGGACTACTAAGAAAACTAATGCAGGTTTGCTAAGAGATGGAAATGAAAAGAGAAACCTCATCTCTCTCTCTCACGATCGTTCTTAGGCCGCTTTTATCATTCAATTGTGATATATAAGCAGCCAAACATCAAGAACGGATGTACATGCACAGCCTCCAGTGCCTATTGGAGCTCAGGTGCTTAACCTTCGGCGACGTGTTCAATTTCAACCAGCGTAAAGAGAGACCTTATGATAAACACCTAAAGAAATCTGTCATCGTTTTTGAAATATGTAACTCGAGGACAGAGGTTAGAGCATATTGTGGCAGTGGGAAGAATTACTGGGAAGAGAGATAGATGCCGACAGAGAGAAAAAATACTGAACAGTCTTACATCAGGGCATGAAAGAGCATCAACAGCAGAGTTGATCACCAACACTGAGGAGACAGAGAGCTGTGTAAGAGACACATGTTTATCAACGTCTGCAGATGTGTTGGGGAAGAAGGCGGGGGGGAAGGCGCGCCTGAAGATGAATGGTAGGAACATTCTTAGGTTTCTTAGCAAACCTTTTAAATGAGGACACTGAAATTTATTTGAAATCTATCCAGTGAATTCATGAGTTTGAAATCTCATGTTGTATAAGCAGAACTGGATATAGGAAGCGCAGAATAAGGAGTATATTTTAGTCAGCGACCTACATAAGGCATCAACACATATACTTTTCCGCCCAGTGGTTACCGGGGCCCAAATTTGGGGTATAAAGAATAGAACCAATGCTACCTGCCACGCATGTCGTAAGAGGCGACTAAGGAGGTTTGGCTGAAATCAGATGCACATGTCCTAAACGTGTAGAAGTCTGCGTTTAGGACCTACCAAACTCAATGTACAACGTATAGACGTTCTTGGCAAAGATCAAACATATCACAAAGAGTGATTAAAATTGGTCGTAAGAACGAACGCAAAGAAAAATAAGATATACTTTTCTACATTTGCTGGGGGAGACTGAGCACCTATGAGTCTGTCAGGAGTGTTATGATGTTGATTTATTCATCAATAACCAATCTCTGCTCAGATCATGAAAAAATTATTTGATGCATTTCTTTGTTTATATTTTTTCTCTAGGGGATGTGCTAGGCGTTCTTGTAACTCACTTTGGAGAAAATAAATCAACAGTTATTTTCTTGAAGAATGGATCTCCTGTTGCCACCAGGTACACAAATAATTCATAAATCAGCAGTTGATAACTAACTGTCAAAATGTTAGTTAAGCTGATATATAGTACATTGTTTTTTAGTACAAGCTCAGAGTTAAAGTTTATTCACAAAGGTGGGAATATGCATGAGACAAGCATGGTAGTACTATTAATTTAACCTCAAATATTAAATAATTAGCTTTATAACTTAGCAGCTTGTACGAAGCTAGAACAAAATTCCAACTGAATAGGTTATTCGTTATTTGTTACTGAAATGATGTAATAGCACTCAGGGCAGACCGCTAAGGAACAGTTGTCGAAGACAATGCATACTGATGGCTTCCATGGCTTGCTGATTAAACACACTGCTCTATAATAAACTATATGTGGAGCCCCTGGGGACTGGTTGATTGCTTAGACTATCTAGTTTTCTGATTACTATAATTTCTTGGTGAGAGCTTGTTGACAGACTTGTGAGATGTCCCATGTCTCTGCAAAGCACATGTAAGATTTGAAAATTATGTTATTTTTTTATATACATCAGATTTTGTCAGAAAATTAAACAAATTAACTACTATATGCCACAGACTACACCAATTTGTCCGTTCTGTTTGGTTGTGACCTGCTGACTATACCGTGACTTGTTTCATTGTCACTTAAGCTATAAATTTACTTTAATGCATTCATATTGACACTCATTCTCAATTGATTCTATCACTTTCTGATAACTTGTGATAAAAGGACATTAATTTATCTCAAGGCGAAGGAATTACTTCATTGCACCTAGTTGTCCCATATGGCTCGATCACTCTGCAGAAATGGCACTTCATCTGTCAGAGTATTGCACTGAACACTGTAGCTCCATATTTTTAAATTTTATTATTATTTTTTTGGTTTATCTATAAAGCTACATCAAATTTCATTGAAAAAAACACACAAAAACTACAACTTAATTTGTTCACATACCTGGGAAGTGGAAAAGGGAACAAGAATTAATGTTGCTACAGAACGTTTTTCAATGCAGCAGTTAATGTGTTAATTCTAGTTTTGTTTATTGCTATAAAATTCAAATAAAGTTTTCGTTATTTACATTATTGAATTATATACAACTATTTAATCAGGTAGAAAATTAATATTATCATAATTACATGAATGACAAGTATTATTTTGTTGATGTATTCTTTTTTATATTTAGGTTTCTCTTTGAACTTAATCACGATCACTACTTCCCTACAATAGCATTGGAAAATGGTCCAATACACTTAGGTCTAATGTGGCCTCACGCAGCTGTACCTGTGCCTAAACTCAGTGAGGTAAATGATATATACATAAACTATAGATTTTCATGAGAAGTCAATTCTGAAATCAGGTGCAGCTCTCATGCTAGATGTTAATACTCTTCTTCTTCTTCTTTGCGTTCGTTCTTTACAACCAATTTTAATCACTCTTTGTGATATGTTTGATCTTTGTCAAGAACGTGTATACGTTGCACATTGGTTTGGTAGGCCCTAAACGCATAGACTTCTACAAATCTAGGACATGTGCATCCGATTTCAGCCACACCTCCTTAGTCGCCTCTTACGACATGGGTGGCAGGTAACAGTGGTTCTATTCTTTACACCCCAAATTTGACCCCGGCAACCACTACTGTTAATACTAATTAATAAGCAGCAATTGACAAAAATGGATGATTGTTTCTGATATAAAAAGGATATAGAAAACTATGTTTGTATCCTATATATCTGAATGATGTGTGTAGCAATGAGAAAAAGGCATATTAACTTGTCTTGGGCATGAGTCAGCTCTGACAGTCTCCCTATAATCAACCAAATTTGGCATCAGACTACAGAATAACTCAGGTGATGTACGGAAATCTACAAATCTGAGGCGGTCAGACCGGATCATATCAAGTGATCATATCATAGATATGATGACGGAAATCTTTGGATTGGTAGGTGGAAGGTCACCGACCCTTTCATTCTTTGTCAATATGTGACCTCTCCATTGCCTTTCTTCCGCCATCAAATCTACAGTGTCTACACACATACAAGTATCTAGGATTCAAGTTGTATCTTGTATCCCATTACAATAATTCTTTTACTATAGATCCATGTTTTGCCTGTGTGGTGCTGCCAGGTCCGCAAGGGAAACAAAGAATAGTACCACTGGGACCTATACAGCATGTAGTAAGAGGCGACTGATTGATGTAGGACATAGGGAAGCTACCCTAGTAAGTAAAAAGGATCACAGAAATTGGATGTGCTGGCCTACCTGTAGACACCTAACTTGCACAATGTACAATCGCTCTTAGGATCAGATCACATACTAATCACACAGTGAGGTTAACAAGTGGTCGATATGGAGTGTTTGAAGAAGAAGATCCATGTTTTATTTTATTTGTTTGTAGTTTTTTTTCTTGATAAAAGCCTATGGTAGAAATGTCGATTTTTAATATTTATCTGAAATGTTATTTTTTTTGTCAGAAAAATATGCTCCATTGGATCTGCCCACTGTCTGTGAGGTATGATGTCATGTCTAGCTCATTTATATGCCATAGTGAAAGTGCTTTAAAGACAGAAATTGCTATACAAAGTCCACTTCCTCTAAGCCAAGGTGAGGAATACTCTAAATTAACATAGTAAAGACACTTTATTTTTACTTTAAAAAAAGAAGCAAACAGACAGTGAATTATACAGGAGAATACAGTAAACAAAATATGGAAAACAATAAATATGAGCAAATGAGAGAAATAGGAGGTTAAATAGAAAACGTTTAAAAATAAAATCACTTGTCATAAAAACAGACATCTCTAGTCTCTAAATCTTTGGAACCCCAGGAGTAGAGGAAGCCTAGACAGACTGAGACCATTCTTCCCTGTTCTGGCCTTCCTCTGTATTGTGTTCCAGCTATGATTCATTTCCCTCAGCTCTTGCTCTATCGTTCTCCTCCAGGTCGTCTTGGGTCTTCCACGCTTTCGCCTACCCTCTGGAGTCCATCTCAGTGCAGTTTTCGTGTGGAGCCAGTCTCCATGCGCATCACATGTCCAATCCATGGGCTTGGGACTAACGATCCCATCCTTTAAAAAAATTAAAGTTACGGAAACAACAACAAAAAACAGACATGCAATAGAATAATAGATATGAAACAATGAAATATTTGGAACCCCCAAGGAAAGAGGAGATGGGGAAGGCCTAGACAGATCTGGAGAAGAGAGCTGGAGGCTGATATTAAAAAGATAGATAAAACATGGAAAGAATTGGAAGGGATGGCAGGAGAGAGGTAGAAACTGGAAGAAATTTGTTGAAGACATGTGCTCCATTGGTAGTTGAAAGGTGACGAGAGAGAGATATGAAACAAGCAAGAATGAACATGAACACAATGTATTGAAAACTTTGAGATAATGCAATAATTTCTTTTATATTTATTCAGTCTACCAACATTTTGAAGTAATTCTAAATGAAACAGATCATGAACATCCGTCTGTGGCCCTGGTTGCATGCAGTCCCATGGTTCCATCCCCAGCATCTACCCTGGCGCAAGACTGTATTCGATTTGACTTGAACCATGACAGTAAGATACTGAGAACAATCAATAAAACTAACATTTATATAGTTTTATCTTATTTGTTGCTCTTCTGAAAATCATGAGATCACAGTAATAATAGTGTCAATGAACTGTATGATTTGCTTCTTGATGTCCATAGGACCACTTCAGGTTCGAAAGTAGAGCAGTCTCGTTCTACCATATTTTCTTCTTGTCATATTGTTACACATATATATGATTTATAATTTCACTCACATTCTGCCATTTCTGGGAGTTCACTTTTACATTACAGGCATAAATGCTGACCACCATGAGTGATTTCGCAGTGAACTTTAATGGCCTGAAGTTGCATTTTCTCACTGTCCCATCAAAACATATTTACTTCCATCACAAACAAGAATTTTTAGACTCATATTACTCTGTTTTGGAAACATTTTTAATCAGTCGCACATAGCAAACCATCACCCAGTCATGGGTGGGAGGTTGAGTGTGTAGGTGTATATATCATTGTCTCTTCCGGAACTTGGCTCCCATGGAAGCAGTCCTGAAAAACCCTCTGTTCTGTGCAAGTTGACTGGCGTCAGCAGCAACCATTCTCAATCATCAATTATATCTTGCACCCATCGTCTTTTAAGTCTTTCTCTCATTCTTCTTCCAGGCACCATTCCCTCCAAAATTCTCTTCTCTAGTCGCTCATATCATTTATGTGTCCAAAATATTAATTTTTCTTGATTTTATTCTCTTTAACTTTCCACGAGCAGTTATTTCCTCAATTTTTAAGCAGTTAATTCAAGGGAAGTAAAAACAAAAATAAAAAACGATCCCAACTACTCATCAGTAAATAAACAAATATATATTATTATATACTAAATGAAGAAAACTGGACAACCCAATAGAATAATAATGTTGAAAAGTAGTATAAGTAAAACAGTAGAAGTAAAACAAGAAAGACTTCTTATAAGAGAAGCAACTCTATGGCGCAGTGTGCGGCTTATAGCGTGCAACAGACTTTCGCCATGGCGCAGTGTGCGGCTTAAAGTGTGGAAAGAGTTAATAGCCAACTCTCTTTCCAAGCGGAGTTATTTCCTCAACTTTTAAACAGTTAATTCAAGGGAGGTAAAAAACAAAATCTTAACTACTCGTCAATAAATGAACATATATATATTATTATATACTAAATTGAAGAAACCTGGACAACCCATTAGAATAACAAGGTTGAAAAGTAGTAGAAGTAAAACTCAGTGTGCGGCTAATAGCATGCAACGGACTTCCGCCGTGGCTTAGTGTGCGGCTAAAAGCATGAAAAGAGTTAATATCAAGCTGTTGCAGAACAGAAGCATTCTTTTTTTTCTGTATGTGTAAATATATATAACAAGTCAATCCACTACTTACTATTCATTTATTTTTCTATTTGTGTCAGTTTATATTCAGTGAGAGAGTTTTCTAAAAAGTCCACCAGTTAAAAAGTGTTTATTTGCTACTACTCCTAGTTCTCTCCTGTCTTCTGAAGTGGGTAGGGAGCTATTTTTGCTTATTCCTGAACTGTCTAGACAACAGTCATCTGAAGATACTCTGTTTGAGATGTGTTTGTGGCAGCATTTAGTAGTCAGTTATGTATGTTAGGATTATGACAGACTCAACAATGATACTGTCTTTGACTCCAGCTGAGAAACCCCATCCTGATATTTTACCTCTCAGTACAATCCTATCAGTTTATATCACAGTTTAAAAAGCTGAAGGATTGACTTCATTGCACCAGAGCTTTACCCCATATGGCCCGGTCCTCTCAGCAGAAATGGCACACCACCTGCCGAGAGTATTGCACAAAGCACGAACTCTGTAGCTCCAGCTTTATATCACAGTATTGTTATCAAATATTTTTGCAGAAAAAAAAAGATAATCTATACATTAGAAGCTTTTGTGCCCGTGTGTTGCTGGGGCTCCCAAAGGGAATAAAGAATAGTAACACTGTAACCTACAAAGCGACTGAGGAGGAGCCTGGGGAAGCTACCCTAGTAAGTAAAATTTCATCTGACTCTCACATCGACCACTTGTCAACCACTCTGTGTGATTTGTATGTGATCTGAGCCTACGAGCGATTGTTCGTTGTGCCAGTTATGCGCCCACAAGTAGGCCAGCACATCCGATTTCTGCGCTGCTTTTTATTTACTAGGGTAGCATCCCTAGGGCCTACATGAGTCGCTTCTTACGACATGCATTGTAGGTTGCAGTGGTACTATTCTTTGCTTCCCTTGCTGACCCGGCACCACACGGCGATTTTCAATCTAAAAGGGTATAAGCATAATTTGTACATACAGCTATAGGGTGAATAGTGATAATAATAATTCCTCCTCTCGTACCATTATAAGTTACATAGGGCCTGCAAGAAATTGCTCCATACCGGTCTATCCTGGGCAACTGGCTCAATCTGCTCCATAGAACTGAGACCAATATTTCTTGCCTCTCTCAGCAAAATTCATTTCAGGATCTCCTTAGGTCATTCTTTCTTTCTTGAACCCTCTGCATCCCACTTCAGTGCCTGCTTTGATATTCTTTGATCATTTCTTCTCAGGGTGTATCCAACATATCTCCATCTTCTCCTTCTTATAACAGTTAGCACAAATTATGTCAGGTTTTTTTTAAAATTTGGTAGTCAATATGTTAGTAGCTTTTTTTTCTTAACAAGAGTGTAGTGGTACTGAAGCACAGTGGAAGTACATTTATTTCATCAGCAAGCATGAACATCATAGTCTGGTTTAAAAGTTCTGGTTTCATTTGCTTCCCAGTTCACACAGATGGTACCCAACATTCTAAATAATGGAATAATTTGAAATTATGAGCTACTGTGTAAGTTCTCTGACATGGGCACTGTTAGCAAGCTGTGGGTGCCTATAGCTTACCCCTGCTGAGTGTAGTGATGGTTTATCAGACAAGTTATGTAATAGTACTAAAAATGTGGGTAATTTATCCATTTGAATATTTCTTATATGTAGAAATATTTATATATATGTGAAAAACTAGCTGATGACAGAGCTTTTTTTAGAAGAGACTTATGTAAGAGCTGAAAGACGAGAGAAAGCGAAAACTCAGATGTTGTCACAGTAAACACTTGCAATTGACCGTCTGTAAAGATGAAAAGGTCATATATATATATATATATATATATATATATATATATATATATATATATATATATATATTTTTTTTTTTTTTTTTATATAATATATTCTTAATATAGTCGAGGAGAATTAAATTGCAATATTGTTTTAGTACGTGGTTTTTAATGAGTTATGTTTTTTTGCTTAGAGATAATTTCTGTGGGGAGTCACAGAATAGGCTGGGGCATTCACTACAGTCCTGAACTTCGTGACAGACAAGACTTTAACCCAAAGACACAACAGCTAGTATATTGTTACGTAACAGCAGACATGAAGGTGATCTCAGGTCAGTTGATCATACAACCAGAAGGAGGATTCTATCCAGCAGTGATACTTTCACGCAAAGGTACTTAGTGATTATAATAAATATCTATTTTTTTGACACACAATCCATGTGGTTCTAGTTTAAAAGAAACATATAGTTGTTGTTTGCATTCGTTCTTGCACAGTTGAAAATGTTAAAATAAGATTTCAAAATGCAAGATCAATATTTGCCATTCTGAAGAACATATGGAGCTCAAGAATGATCTGAAATAACACTAAGATAATGATATTTAACTCAAACGTGAAGGCTGTCCTTCTGTATGGAACGGAGACATGGAGGACAACTATGGGGAACACCAAAAGGTTACAGACATTCATCAATAGATGCCTGCGTAGGATGATCTGTCTACGATAGTATGACAGGACCACAAACAGGGAACTGTGGTATAGAGTGGAACAGCTGCAGGTGGAACAAGTGATGAGGGGTAGAAGGTGGTGATGGATAGGATACACACTGAGGAAACCTGGCAGCATCATGAGATAGGTCATCCGTTGGATAGGATACACACTGAGGAAACCTGGCAGCATCATGAGATAGGCCATCCGTTGGATAGGATACACACTGAGGAAACCTGGCAGCATCATGAGATAGGCCATCCGTTGGATAGGATACACACTGAGGAAACCTGGCAGCATCATGAGATAGGCCATCCATTGGATAGGATACACACTGAGGAAACCTGGCAGCATCATGAGATAGGCCATCCGTTGGATAGGATACACACTGAGGAAACCTGGCAGCATCATGAGATAGGCCATCCGTTGGATAGGATACACACTGAGGAAACCTGGCAGCATCATGAGATAGGCCATCCGTTGGATAGGATACACACTGAGGAAACCTGGCAGCATCATGAGATAGGCCATCCGTTGGATAGGATACACACTGAGGAAACCTGGCAGCATCATGAGATAGGCCATCCGTTGGATAGGATACACACTGAGGAAACCTGGCAGCATCATGAGATAGGCCATCCGTTGGATAGGATACACACTGAGGAAACCTGGCAGCATCATGAGATAGGCCATCCGTTGGATAGGATACACACTGAGGAAACCTGGCAGCATCATGAGATAGGCCATCCGTTGGATAGGATACACACTGAGGAAACCTGGCAGCATCATGAGATAGGCCATCCGTTGGATAGGATACACACTGAGGAAACCTGGCAGCATCATGAGATAGGCCATCCGTTGGATAGGATACACACTGAGGAAACCTGGCAGCATCATGAGATAGGCCATCCGTTGGATAGGATACACACTGAGGAAACCTGGCAGCATCATGAGATAGGCCATCCGTTGGATAGGATACACACTGAGGAAACCTGGCAGCATCATGAGATAGGCCATCCGTTGGATAGGATACACACTGAGGAAACCTGGCAGCATCATGAGATAGGCTATCCGTTTAAACCCCCAGGGTAATAAAGGTAAGGGAAAACCCAGGAATATCGGGAGTTGGAAACAGAATGCAATGGAATGGGGAGAGAGTGGAGAGATCTGGAAAAAGATAGTCTTGGGTAGGAGGCTTGGAAAACCTTGGTTGCAGACCTATGCTTCTCTAGGGGTGGAGAAGAAAGAAGACAGTTATATTGAATTCATTTTTTAAATGACATTTCTTAATTAATCAAATTAAATCTTGCTGCTCATGTTCTTGTGTACCTTAACACTGCCTGCAAGATCCTAAAGACTTGAAGAATATTTTACTCTTTGCTTTTAACTGAGCTGGCGGTATGCTCCCTGGACAAGTCTTGATCGGAACTGGGACATGCTCATGTGCCAATTGCATCAGCACATTTATTGGATGTCGTTTAAGAAATTTATGTAGAATTTCCTCACATATTTGAAGAGTTTAACCCCAGTAAACTCCAGGGTCAGTTTTTTTAGTTAGTTGCTTACCAATTGCCAGAGCAATGCTTGTAGAAGTAGCATGCACTGGATCTAATAATTGGACCACTCAGGAAAGTACGAAACACTTGGTTAGCAATCCTTACCTTTCCATTAGGCGACAAAATTAATAATTTTGTGCCCATTAAAGATAACTATAAAAGTTTATTATGTAACGGGTTGACTGGATTTTAATGATGTTCTTGAGTGATAGAACCTTAAAGTTTGTGTCCATAAATGTCATAATATTCTATTTTATGTCTTTGCAAGAAAACAATATTAATTCAATTATATCCTCATGAGAGATGGAATGGTTTAATGCAATGCACAAATGTTAACCTGTCAACTCGGACACATGAGGGTTGTGAGTTAATCCCCCGCATGATGTTCCACGCATGAGGAAAGAAATTGACCCTCCTACCTCTTGTACACTAGGACCTAGAAATGTGAAGTGACTTCATACCTGTCTGAAAAGGCTATGGGAAATTATATTTTTATTGTTACCTTTGGAAGACAATTGTAAAGTTTTTGTAGACAGGGGACATAATCTTGATGTAACTTACCACAATGATGTTCTAGCCATCATGTTATGAACTTACTCAGAAAGATTTGTTAAAATGTTAAATAAATTTATTAAATCATGCACAAGGACAAAACTGGATATAAAGTATTATTTATATTTTAGTGTCAAGTATAACAGTTGATATGGAATCAAATTCAAGACCTGTTAAACTCGTGCAACTTCTAGACAGCTTATTTAAGAAGGAAATTGTTAAAGCCAACAAGGAAATACTTGCCTCTTTCAGAAGAACAGGTAAATAATAGCAGGTCACACATGAATACGTCTTCAACTTGTCATCTGTCTCGAAAATCAATATATAATCATAGCTCTTTCAGATTCATCTGAAACACAGAATATCAACATACATTTGCCATTGCTTTCTGCCATGTACAGGATGTTCAAGATAATTGCAGCCCCATTGACAATTCGAAAGTTTCCAGGTACAGCATTGAGTTGTGTTTATTTACTATTTAAACCGGTTCTGACTAGCTCGTCCCACGTCACATTTGTTCATCGCCCCATCCCGCACTACAATTATACACCGCCACACAACCTTGACCCATACTACGTCATAACTGAACCTTCCCATTTCCATACATATATGTCAGATTAGCTCCATTCACTGGCTGCTTTTAAGTTGAACACCCTGTACTTTCCAAGTTTCACATATCTTCCCAGTCACCTTAATATTTGTTTCTAACTCTATTCTTCATTAGGTTTTTTTGTTTTCCTCAGGATTATCTTTCCTGGTGGGTTCCAGAACAAGACCCACCTTGTCAATATTAGCTGATCTTTGTGGTGTGTGCGTTATCCAACATCAGTGACTTTTCTTAAACTCTCATTTCACTTGTGTTTGTTTAGTTCTTTTAATGTGTCCCTTGTTTGTCTTCTTCTTTGAACGCTCATATCAGCCACTTGTCAACCACTCTGTGTGATTGTATGTGATCTGAGCCTAAGAGCGATTGTACGTGTGCCAGTTATGCACCTACAAGTAGGCCAACACTATCCGATTTATGCGCTGCTTTTTTTTACTAGGGTAGCATCCCTAGGGCCTACATCAGTCGCCTCTTACGACATGCATTGTAGGTTGCAGTGGTACTATTCTTTGCTTCCTTTTGGACCCGGCACCACACATGTCAATTTTCAGTCCTTCTGTTCTATGCAAGCAATCATTTATTAAATCCTTGCAGTACTAACAGTGGGGTATTGCAAATGGTTTTTTGTGAAGTGAAACAGTGGAGCATTACCATAATGATTTTTGTGAAGTGAGACAGTGGTTGACCATGAACTGGTAGCCTACAGCTGACTACCTTTTTCAGAAACACTAAAATGAAGTCTTAAAGTGATGAATCAAGAAGTATCCGTACTTGATAAATATAAAATATCATTGATGTTTTGAGAGTCATTAAGGTCTCTTAAACATCTTGAATCTGTAGTTTAGAATGACAACAATTTTAGATGTAACTTTGAGTTGTTTTATATGAAACAGAAGTCAATAAGTCAATGTTATGCTCGAGCAAAGATGTGGAGATTACTATCACTTCAGAACACTGCAAATTGCAACTATCACACAGCAAACCAGGAGTACATGTTGTTCAGTTTACAAGACCATTAACAGAAGTCAGCAATTACTTTCTTGTATGCATCAGATATTTACGTGAGTATTTAGTGTAATCGGGTGAGGGACTAAGTGAAGCCTATAGTTGTAATTTTTGAAAATTACTTTGATGATGATGAATTTAGCTACCATTTACATCTTAGTTTAGTCGTCAGATCATCATCACTGTACATTAAACTGATTAGTCCATAAGTGCCCTAATATCTTCCTAAGAATGTCTCCGAGGATGTGACAAGTAACGATACCAGTTCTATGTTGGTTTACTATTCTTCTTTGGCTCTTAGTATTGTGCTCGTCTCCAGCTACACAACATTTGATTTGGTATACTTGCATAAAGACAATAGCAATAACCTGGCTGACCATAATTTTTAACATAGCTTTGGAGACACAAGAAGTTCCAGATGACTGGCAGAGTGCAATTATAATTCCCCATATGGAAGAATAAGGGAGACAAAGATTGCAAAACATTGCATTTCTCTTATGAGTCATACAGGAAAGATGTTTGCAAAAATATTGGAGCGAAGAGCCTGACAAATATTAGAGCCCCAGTTAAGCAATAGCCAGTTTGTGTTTTCCCAGACTGTCATGCCATAGACTAGTACAGGTTTAACTATGCCTGTGTACTGTTTTAAGAATTTTATTATTGTTATTTTAAAAAAAAAAAAAATCTTGGTTTTCTCTAATGCTAACCACTTTATGGCTGGTATGTGTTTTGCACCTTAGAGCATGGTTTTTTTTGTGCTAATACACAAGACACCCACAGACCTGTAGGCCACCCCATCTGGTTTCTACATGCTTTTCTATTCAGGTTTGCCTCACACAAAAATTATTGTTAAAAGTATTGACTTTAAATCCATCCTCCTAGGTGAGTCATTTCCCTGTTATCCTTTGACCTTGCTGTCAATGATTTCTGGTCTACACTACACCACTGGGAGGTGAGGTTGGCTTGTGTGTTCTACGGTTCATCAGCAGGCTACTAATTTTCATTTTTTACCCTTTCTAAGAAAGACTAGCTGACTCCAACTCTGCTTGATGCAGAGCGAGGCACAGAACACACCTTTAGCCGAATACAAAATAAGATTACCAGTTTTGCTAGATTGAAATAATCCTTCCTTTCGTTCGATTGAAATATTGTCTATAAATTCAATGTTGTCTCTTGTATAAACTTCACTGTCTTTTGTAGCTCACGCAGAGGTCTGTGTAGTTTTCTGTCAAGTGGTGTTTCTTTAGATTAGTGAGTTTGCCTCAGTGTATCATATTCGGGACAGTCTTGAAGTATGTGCTTTGCAGTCTGGTGTGCCTGTACACATGTACACATTGATGAATTGCCAATCTTGAATTTTGTATACATGTGGCTACAGAGTCGATTGTGTCCTGTTCTAAGGTGATTGAAATAATGATAATTGTCTTTTTTGTTTATTGATTTTCCTAAAGGCATTGATGTCTTTTTTTGGTGATAAAGTTTATGGCAGATTACGAGTACATTTGTTATAATCATTCTTTATAAGATGAGGACTCATCAGTTGGTGTTGGAGTTGCAGGGAAAGACTTTCCTTTGGACAACTTCCCTGGTAAACTCAATCCATCAGTTGGGTGGGTATCTAAAGATGGACGGCTAAACACAAACTCAAGACATGATGGAAACTTACCTGGAGAAAAGTATTTTGAAGGTTAATATACTATTATTTTAAAAAGAAATTAAGATAGATTTGCAAAAAACAGCAATACATGAATATGAAAGATATTGTATGCACAAAGTAATTTGTCCATGGAAGTCAAAAAGGTAGTTCTTCAGTTCTACATAATCCATACTGATATTGGGAAGTGACCCATCAACAATAAATAAACAGCAAAATCTTTGGAGACCACAGAGATATAGTTTTACAGAAGATTGCTAAGATCCCCATGTGCTGCTAAAATGACTTCTTATTCTTCTTTGCGTTCGTTCTTTATGACCAATTTGAATCACTCTTTGTGATATGTTTGATCTTTGCCAAGAACGTGTATATGTTGCACATTGGTTTGGTAGGCCCCTAAACTCGTAGACTTCTACACGTTTAGGACATGTGCATCCGATTACAGCCAAACCTCCTTAGTCGCCTCTTACGACATGCGTGGCAGGTAACATTGGTTCTATTCTTTACACCCCAAATTTGGGTCCTGGTAACCACTCGGGTGACTAAAATGACTAATATTGATGTACTAAAATAGGTGAATGCATGGAGAAAGCTTATTATCAACATAAAGATGAGATAATCATAATTTTGGGGCATTTAATGAGAAAGGGAGGTTTAGAACTTTTGGTGACAATTGGCAAAATCAACTGAGTATGAGACAGAAAATTCTGGACAGCCTATCTTCATAGCACAGGAAAATATCAATATTTGATCTGATAGTCTTTTTTTGGTGCTAATTCTTGTACTATCACTGGATTTAGCAGAGTGCAGTCCAGAGAATGGAAGGCTTTGTGTTGCAGTTTTAAGCATGAGCTGTGGTATGAACTGCATCTTTTGGTCCAACACATTCGACTTCAGCATAGCCTTTTGTGGGTACTGGGTTAGCTTCTCCCTTTGATCTCCGTAAACTTAACCAGACTTTTTGATAGTCGTCTATTATCTGGGCCGCCGAAGAATTAGAGAACGAATGAAGAAGCGTTATATTTATCGCAAATAATTACAAGTATTAAAAGTCAGTGTAGCACAGTGTTTAAAATCCCAAGATGTTTAACTCTCCAGTTCAACCAACTGCAAGTGTGTACTTGATTTGAGTTTAAGAAAAATATGAAATCACTATTGAAGTTACTGTGTAATACTCTGACACTTTTAGCGTGCTGAAATGGACTGCATTTATGAGGGTGAACTAAGCAAAGTGATGTTAACATTTTAGCATAAATTCAGGTGGAGTCATAACAATTAATATGGCTCCTCATATTGATTTTTGCTTGGAGGCTTGCTTTCCTTATTATAAATATAATAATTAAATGTTTATTTCAGGTGACATGGTTGGGGTTGAGGTTGAAGCCTTTGCCAAAAGTATGTCTGTGGTATTGTTCACTAAAAACCTACGACCAGTTGGCACAGTTTATTATACCCAGTCCAAGAGAGAAGAGTTTTTGCCAACAATAGCATTGTGTTCTAATGGTCATGATGTTGTTGTGGAGGTGTTCTGGCAGAATATGATGAGGGGCTCTCCAGCTTTAAGTTTGGTAAGCTATCTCTCCCTTATGATCAGCTCTTTTACATGAAAACACTAGAATGGAAAGTGGATTTTCATCAGATATAGTCTCATTAACGCAGCATGTACTGTAATGAAACTTCATCATTTTTGGTCTTTTTGCTATTGTGGCTAACTCTGAATTTGGTATTAGTTCGTTTCTTAGTGTTCTCTTTCTAGTCTTATGTTCATGTCTTTCTTTTGTCTCTTTGCTTTCTACATTTTCTTCTCATATATCTTTCAATATATTTGTTTTTGTACATCCAATATATTTTATTTTTTTATTTATTAGATAGTTAATGATTGTGGTTTAGACTAATAGAAGATTTTCATAATGATGATCTTTAATAATTAGTGAGGAGCGTGTCAAAAGTTTATTATCTTCATTACATTTTAACATAAAATGAAAAATGGCAATAATTCAGTCACTTATCATTCTTTTTCTTCTGATCATTCTTTTTGCCATTTTAATCATTCTTATTGTGATATATAAATTGCCTACACCAAGAACGGGTGTGATTTGTCACATCTTCAGCGCCATTTGGAGCTCTGGTGCTTATCCTTGGCGATGTGTCCAATTTCAGCCAGCATTTACTGGGTTCGCTCTCCATCAGCCTTTGGCTGTCCCAGCCGACCTGCAAGGCAGCAGGTTGCTATTTTCTTTTAGCATAGCTATTCTTAGACAACCTTCCCTCCCGGGTTGTTGAGCGTCATCTGCCCAGGTTACCAGTCTTTTTGGACTACTTGGTTTGCCTGCCATCCAGTTTTGTGTACGGTTTGCTCCTCTAGACTTTGATTGTCCTCAACTACAAGGCAGTAGTGGTTCTCTGTGAGGGGAAACACGGTTATTGTTCTACTTATCATTCAATAACTTATTCAACAGTCCTTCTGAATTTGTTACTTATAGACCAGGTTTCCTGCCTCTGCCATGATCACCATGTAAATCATCAGTTACATCCTGAATCTGTCTTCTCCATTGTCTTCCTCTTCTCTTTGCTAGGATGCCTCCTACCCTAATGGTCTTCTCCAACCTTTCGTGTCTTTTTTGCATGTCTGAAATACTTCAATTTTCTCATTCTGTTTAGTAGCATCAGTTAGTTTTATTTTATGTTCCATCTAGATAAATCTAATTGTTTTCTCTATTCATGGTGTACATAGGACTCTTATGTAACATTTATATTCAAAAGTACAAACATTTAGTTACTAGATTCCTATGTTGTATGAATTTTCATTTTAATGTGAAAAAACAGAAAGTTAAACATTTTGTAGTTACACTTATTGAAATATTATACCCGACATTTCTGTATTTCTTGCACTTTAAATTGCATTGCGACAATATTCATATTTTAACAGGTCAACCTAGAACACTGGTGTCTTCCACCTGAATCTACAGTTGATCACAGAACCAATACAGTCTATGTCAAAGACCATCATGCCCCTGTTTCTATACAAGCCCCATATAGCCTTCACAAAGGTAATAACAGCACCATTGTTAACATGTTTTAGCAAACAAAACAGTATTTTTAACCACACCATATCTAAACATATAACAGTAACAACTGTTATAAGAAAGAGATATGTTGGACACGCTTTAAAAAGAAATGATCAAAGAATATCAAAGCAGGTATTGAAGTGGGATGCAAAGGGTTCAAGAAAGAGAGGAACGACCTACTGAGACCCCGACCTCTGCTGAGAGAGGCAAGAAATATCGGTTTCAGTTTCATGGAAAAGATTGAGCTAGTTGCCCAGGACAGAGTGGTATGGAGAAATTGCTTTGAAGGCCCTGTGTAACATATAACGATACGAGAGGAATTATTATATCTAAACAACAGATGATCAACATCATTTTCATGCCTACTTTGTGTTACCAGAGCCAAACATGGACATGAGCAAAGCACAGTTGCAAAATGTAACTACATGTGAAGCCAACAAAAAGCTACCAACACCAGAAAAGACAGGCTCACCAACTTCAGCATAAGAAAGTTGGGACAGAACCTTTCTTAAATTACATTGAAAAACAAAGAATGAAGTGGTTAGGCCACTTGATAAGAATGCAACCAAACTCCATTGTATACAGTCTTCTACAACAGAACATCGGGAAAGAAGGTGAGAGAAAGACCATGAAAAAGATGGTTATATGGCACAGCAGAATACGGTCAAAAAGCTAAAATAACTATCACACAAGACACCAGAGAGCAGCGCAAGACAAAAACAGAAAACCACGACACTGGACAACAATCCAGTTATGAGGGTAAAATAAGCAGAGTGATGTTAACATTTTAGCATAAATTCCGCCCAAGTGGTTACTGGGGCCCAAATTTGGGATGTAAAGAATAGAACCACTGTTACCTGCCACGCATGTCGTAGAGGCGACTAAGGAGGTTTGGCTGCAGTTGGATGCACGTGTCCTAAACATGTAGAAGTCTATGCGTTTAGGGGCCTACCAAACCAATGTGCAACGTATACACGTTCTTGGCAAAGATCAAACATATCTCAAAGAGTGATTAAAATTGGTCGTAAAGAACGAACACAAAGAAGAACAATCCAGTAACAGTGTGACGACAAAAGAAGAAGAGGATATAAAATAATTATTTCTGCACATTTTAAATATAGGGAACCATTTGAACTTCTCCAACAGATGTCAAAGGTTGTAAATGTTGATTGTTCTCATGGCTCATTGGTTAAATACTTTTCTCGTTCTTCCCAGCAGACATCCAGCCCTACTTGTTCTACGTTTTATTTCAAATTCCTTCAGTCACAGTATAGAGCCATCTTCAATTAAGGTGTCTATTCAAGTTGACATCTGACAGTATGCACAGAAGAATAATAAATTATACAACATAGTGGGAAGTACCTGAGAGTTACCTTCTTGAACGCTCCATATCGACCACTTGTTAACCACTCTGTGTGATTTGTATGTGATCTGAGCCTAAGAGCGACTGTACATTGTGCCAGTTATGCGCCTACAAGTAGGCCATGCCTTGTTTCTGTGCTGCTTTTATTACTAGGGTAGCATCCCTAGGGCCTACATCAGCCGCCTCTTACGACATGCATTGTAGGTCACAGTGGTACTATTCTTTGCTTCCCTTGCGGGCCACAGCACCACACAGGCACCTGAGAGCTATCAATTTGCCATGTTCCATAAAAATAAAGAATAATGTTACTACATTAGAAAACAAAACACTGTATTTATGTTTGATTGTGATATTAAAATTGTCTTCCAGATTACAACCATTTTGAAGTGTATCTCACTATGAACAATAGCCCTAAATGTCCTCTTCCAGCAATTGTCTTATCAACAGCGACACCACTAGAACCTCCACCAAAATCATGTTTCAAATTTGATTTCCTCAGATTCTGGACAGTCGATTATGAAGGTATGCATTGCTCTTAAAGATTTGCATATGTTTTTATATGCAGATTATACTAGATACACTATAATACGAATATATTGCTTAAGCAATATTTAATACCAATGGCAACAAATAAACTAGCAATTCTGGAATTGAAAAAATTCAGTTATATTCATTTTCAGTTGTCCTTAATTAAGAATAGGCTATGTACATATATATACATATATGTTTTGTATATGTGGCAATATAAGGTATGTTGCAATGTTTAGTTATACATACATAAGCACTGTGCTACTTTTGAAAAGGCAGAATATTTAGTTAAAATATTTTTTCATAACTATAGGAGACAAAATATACATAAAAACCAATGGAAGGAGAGATTGTATCGTAAAGATAAACAGTTGAACTACATTAGATAGCGATTTTTAAAAATGTAAACAATACCATTACCTCCTCTGAGACCATTACCATGTGGGGGAGCTTTTGTGGGCCTCATTAACCTGGAGAGCAGGGTCAGACAGGTCAATTGACTAAATGTGGCCTCCTTGTCTTAAGGTTGGGGCTGTTTGATGGAGTTCTTCTATAAGTTTGTTCTTATCAACCAAGTTAACCACCCATTGTGATCTGTGTGGTTTGCGCAGAGAACATGAATACGCTGCACCCAGGTTCATAGACAATTATGCATGTAAGACAGGTGCATCCAAAATGTTGGCATACATCGATGGGCTAATTATACATCCATATAAAAAATGTGCAATTACGAAAACTAAAAACAAATTGTTTAACATGAAAATGTCGGTAGGTCAGGGATATCTTGAATGAGACACAGTTGAGTGTCACTACGCCCGAGTGGTTCCCGGGCCCAAATTTGGGGTGTAAAGAATAGAACCACTGTTACCTGCCATGCATGTCGAAGAGGCGACTAAGGAGGTTTGGCTGAAATCGGATGCATGTGTCCTAAACGTGTAGAAGTCTATGTGTTTAGGGGCCTACCAAACCAATGTGCAACGTATACACGTTCTTGGCAAAGATCAAACATAACAAAGATCATAAAGAGTGATTAAAATTGGTTGTAAAGAACGAACGCAAAGAAGAAGAAATGTCACTAGATGAGCACTTGTAGAATCTGCAAGGGAAGTGGAAAATGAAACGCTTCAAACTTACCTAGAGATGGAGTCTTCTTTAGGAACTAGAGGATGCTGCATTATCCTGGGATACCATAAAAAAAGCGACAAAGAAAGGGCCAACTGGTGCTCCATGAGCAGAGGAACAAGAACACATTACAATTGCAACAAAATATATGGTTTAATTCCCATATAATTGGTTTTGAAAACAAAAGCAATGAACAGTAATGTTAGCAAAACCTATTTGTTAAAAAAGAAAAAATATCTTAATTTATTCTTATCTATGAAAAGAAAGACACAAATTATAGTATTATATAGATATTATACATTGCCCGAGTGGTTACTGGGGCCCAAATTTGGGATGTAAAGAATAGAACCACTGTTACCTGCCACGCATGTCATTAGAAGCGACTAAAGATGTTTGGCTGAAATCGGATGCACGTGCCGCTAGGAATGCTAACCGAAACAAATGCTTGCAGAAAATGGATGCACCAGGCCGTAAGGCGCATAATATGGTGCAACGACCCTCACAATGAGGAATGGGATAACGGATTCTACGGTCGCCAATCTGCCTCAGAGATTTAACCATGCAGTAAGAATGTCAGACCTACTATCACGAGGGTGGCCAAAACTTACTGCCGGAAGAGGTCGGCACAAACGAGGAAGCAGAAATCATAGGAATTATATCCTACAGAACTGCCCTAGTATGCAGACTTGAGAAGAAAGAGGTGGCCCACTTAAACTAGCTTCCAAGACAAATTGTGGTGTGGCTGATAATCTGAGGCAGACGGCTGCCTTTATTAGAGAATCCGAAATCCCAATCTAGTGAGAATGCAGAAGAAGAAGATAAGTACATATATCGAAATAAATATTTTAGCATGTATTCTGATGTTTCAATGAATATTCCAGACTCATTAACTATGTTATTCTCCCTAACACAGCTAGTAATCTTGTCCAGGTTGGAGACTTGGTTGGCTGGGGTTTGTTGTACATTGATGACACTCTTCATCATGATGAGGAACAACTGGTCATATGTTACTTGACTGTGAACCGCAAGATTTTATTGGTCAGTGTTGTTTATCAACCCCCAGGAGGATTTTACCCTCTTGTTGTTCTACCCCCTGGATGTGAGTCAGTATTTTCAATATTGTTGTTATTACTCTAAATTAAAGTTGGTAAAAAACAAATATACTGAAGACTACAGTGAAACTAGTTTTCCAATAATGGAATATACACAATATAAGCAGAGCAATAAAGACAAGGTTTTGACTAAATGTTACCAAACCGACATCATAGCACTCCAGGCAGAACCATGGGTGTTCAGTCCACCCCAACAGATGTTGAAGTGTATGCATACTGATGGTTCCTGTGGATTGCTGGTGAAAAACACTCCTCACCCTGCCCCTCAGTTCTACATGTACAATTTCAAAATTCTTAAATATTTGGATAAGTTCAATGTCAATTTTAGTGTCTTCACCCAACAGGCAGTCGCGAAGAGACTGAAGATCTCCTTATCCATCTTCAACTCCCTAACAATCGATGCTGTTGATGTAAGTCTGTCCAGTCTCTCATTACGTAAACACCCGCATGCCCAGGACAGTAGATCCACGTAACCCTCTGGATGTTCGAAACTTTTAAAGACGACATCCAGTAAATGGAGTCCCAGAGAGTCAATGGAGGGCAGCAGTAACGGCTTCAACCTCCATCCTCATACTGGAAGTAGTTGTCATGTATGCTCCACAACAACCCTACCATACGCAGTAGCCAAGAAACCACATCCTGACTTCTCACCACGATGAACCGACCCATCGCTATATACATCATCATCCATCACATTATCTTCTATCAACTGCTTAACTGCAAGACCAAATATTGTTTAACTGCAAGATCAGCCTTCATGGTGAACTCCCGATTAATCTGTGTAAATAATGTCACCTTCATTAACACTTTCGCTGCCCCGCCGACAAAGTTGGCGAATGACCAACTACCTTTCACTGCAGTGATCGATTTTTGTCATCCAGGGGAGGTCTTTTTATCATGGGGAGTTTGGCTGACAGTACACCAGTATTACATTATGCATTACTTCTGTATTGTTCAGAAGAGCTCTCCAAAATGACAGATCTAGCGTACATGCGGTAAAAATACAATACATCCGATTTTAAACAAATTTTTTCTAGATTTATTGTAAGTAAACAGATTTTCAAAATGAGTGATGTAGCTGATGATAGTCAGGTCCAAAATGACTCTGATTCGGACTTCTTATCCAGTGATAAAGTGGGCTCTGAATGTGATACAAATTTTGGACTTTGATTCACATGACGATGTTTATAGATCAAGTTCGAGTACTATGAAAATCTCATTTATAAATGAGATGCTTCATGATTCCGGAACTAGCAACTAGATTCCGGAAATAGGAACTATTTGGATATTATTTATGCATTTAAATGCATATAATATGTTACATAATGCAAATCATGATATTACCACAAAAGTAAAAAAAAATATATTATTCATTTTTAAGATGTCTAATCTTGTTGATTAAAGCATACTATTTTGTTCTTCTTCTTGTGTTCGCCCGCTATGAATTCATGCGTAGTCAAGGATCCTGGTAAGGCGCTTCTGACTGATTTTTGCATGAAAGCCTACTTAACGTTTCTACAGTGTCCCTAGCCATTCAGGCAAACCTTCTGACTTCAGTGGTTAGAGCATGCTTTTATTACACTGACATTTCCGATCATATCGCCATTTTGGATAATCTCTGTAGACGTGTTTTCACTTGCTCTTGTTAAAAATCACACATTTGCTTATAAAATGGCATCTAATAACTCAGATTACTGTCCTGATCAAGACTATAAGTGTTAGTTCTTTATTGGTTGCTTACTAGACCAGTTCTGCATCATTTTCTCTTATTTATTTATTAATTGGTGTCTTCAAAATATGGAAATATTTAGAAGTAACAAATTTCCTGATTACTACCTTATTTATTGTCCAAACTGCATGTTTTGATATATTTTGTAAATATGAAGGTACTTAAAGACTGTGTTAATAGTTTTCATGATATATTTCATACTCCCTTCCTTCTTTGTGACTAATTATTTGAAATTTGTAGAAAAGTCTATTTTTAGCATCACCAAAATTAGGTCACTGATATCACATGATACTGATATTAAAACCACACATCGTGATAGTACATTCAATTAGCATTCTAATCATATATAACATAATAATAATTCCTCTCGCACTCTATAAGTTACATAGGGCCTGCAAGTAATTTCTCCATACTCTATCCTGGGCAACTCGCTCAATCTCCTCCATGGAACTGAGACTGATATTTCCTGCCTCTCAGCAAAGTTCATTTCAGGGTCTTTCTTACAAGTTTCTGTAGCTCTTTCAATTTCTTGTGATGAGGTAGCTGGCCTCACGCACAAGTCCTCCTTTTTCAACCGGGCTTAGAACCGACATAGTTCGTATATAACATACCTATTTTCAATTCATGGTGTATATATGGCTTCTAGTAATAGAGCAGGCCTTTAAAAAAACCTAGTAATGTTAAAGAGTTAAGCGGTTTCCCAGAATGCACTGGCTATCTGCTCTAGAGACTTAAATTTTGAAATGAACATGTAGTAATATATATGGTTTCCTAACCAATTTCTACTCCATCATCATCATCAGGTGCCGTCTCCACATCGAAGGTTGGCTGCAATGAATCTCCAGCATCCTCTGTCATTCGCCTTGGTGTTGCACTCCGCCAGACTGTAACCTGTCTATTTCTTAAAGTTTCCCTCACACTTATCTCTTGCTCTTCCCCCTCAACTTTCCCCTCTAGTAAATGTTTTATCATGGTGTCATGTCTTTTTATGTGCCCAAAATACTATACTTGTCTGAATTTTATTTCTCTTAATAATTGTTTCTTTATGCCTAGTTTTCCTAAAACTTGTTTATTTGTCTGTTTTTCTGTCCATGAAACTGTCTATTCTTCTATATATCCACATCTCAAATGCATCTATTCTGTCTTCTTCTAACTGCTTGTTCATTGTCCATGTTTCCGAGCCATACATTAATATAGGATATATATAGCATTTGATCATTCTCATTTTTAGCCTGTTTGTAATTTGTTTGGATGTCAGTAACTAACTCATACTATTGAAATTATCCTTGTTCATTCCTATTCTCTTTTTAATTTCTGTTATACATCTGCCATCGTCTGTTATCATCTGACCAAGATATAAGAAACTTTTACTTGATGTAGTTTTTTCTTTTTCTTTTTTCTTTTTTTTTTTTTCTTTTTTTTTTCTTTCGTCGCTTTCAACTCAGCGAAGTTTCATCTCTGAAACTGATTTTTGCGTGAAAATCCGTTTTCCAATTTCTTACAATGGCAGCAGCGTGCACATTGTAAATTACTTTACACTGGCAGCCGTGTGCTCAATGTACTCGTAATTAGTATTCCTCGCCATACAGGCAGATTTTCTCCGACTTCAGAGGTACTCACGTTATCGTCCTGAGTAAGACCAGGGACTCGAACAAATGCCGGACAGTAGGTTCGAACCCGAGCTATGAGGCGTCTCACAGCTACAGCCTTGTTAGCTTTCTATTCTTTAATTCTACTCTGCATGTTGTCTCCCTACTTGATGTAGTAATTCTCCCTGTATTTTTATATTCATTTTAGGTTTTTCCATTTCCTTGTTGATCACCATAGTTTTTGTTTTCTGTATGTTAATGTCTAATCCATATTCCTTGCTAGTTCTGTCCAATTGGTCCACTAGTTCTTGTAATTCTAATTTCTACTCCAGCAAAATTTGAAATGTCATTTTGGTAACTAAACTGACGTCATTGCACTCCGGGCAGACCCTAGGTGCTCAGTCTCCCCCAACAGATATCGAAGAGTATGCATACTGCTGATTCCCGTGGCTTGCCGATTGAAATGTCATAAATCAAAATATATACTTCTATATTTCCAGTGTCTGAGCAGATAAATCATTCTTTCTCATTCCAGTGAATGAAGTAACCCTTGAGTTTGGTGCAACTGTTGTCCAGAAATCTTCAATCTCAAGCCAGAATGTTAACACTCTAGTTGCTGAAGCAAAAGACTTAATGCAAAAAGAAAAAGCCATGCTAGAAAATGGTGAACTCATTTCAGAGATGCCAGGTTTTACCTTGTTTAAACCACTACCAATTCAAGCAGACAAAATCAAGTCTGCCGAATCTATAGATCAAGTAGATGAGATAATGCCAGACACAACGGTTAAGAAATGCAGGAAAGCAAACAAAATGATAACAACGCTAACAGGCTTCCCATTCCAGAAAAAGAAATTAAAGAAGACAGCGGATGGAAAATATTTGTATTCAGATCATAGACGTTCAATAAGTTGTGTTGTTTTATGAGTTGTTCAGGCTATGTTTTGTTTATGTAAGTTGAGGGTGATTTATTCAGAACTTATGTTATGCATGCGGTTATTTATAACTGAAGTCATTTATAATCACATTTTGTGTGTGTAAGCTAAGTGGAGATTTATTCTTCTTCCAATGTTTTCAGACATCGACTTGTTTACTTATAAAGTAGTTTAGTCGCTGGATCTTCTTCTTCCTCGATCGTTCTAGGCCTGTTTTAATCATTCTCATTGTGTATATAAACAGCCAAGCGCCCGAGCAAATGTCGTGCACCAGCCTTCAGCACCTATTGGAGCCCAGTTGCTTATCCTTCGGTGGGGTGTTCGTTTTCAGCCAGCTTTTGATTTACTAGGTGAGCTTTCCCTAAGTACGATCAGCTTTGCCGTATTTTTGGGCTTTGTGATCTACGCCGGGACAGTGAGTTTCGCTGTTTATGCCCGTTCTGACTGAGAAATATTTCTCGGGGCTTGTAAGCTTATCCTCGGACGGCGTCTTACTCGTTATAAGACCGTTAAAGTATCGCCATCGCAATGTTCAGACCGAACTTCCTCTTTGAGTCCAGTATTATCAGCGCTTCTTTACCGTGCATCACTAGTTTTGTTCTGAGTTAAGAACCATATTCCTGCTGTTCTGCCCAATTGGTCCACTAGTTCTTGTAATTCTCAATTACTCAGCAAATAAATGTCATTTGGTAAGCAAACTGACGTCATTGCACTCCGGCAGCTATCCAGCTAACAGATTCGAAGGTATGCATACTCGCCCAGCTTCCGATTGAAATGTCATGGAATCAAATATTACCGTATTTTCCAAGTGCGGGAGTCAGATAAACTCATTCTTCCAGGGATGAATTTAACCCTTGAGTTTGTGCAACTGTTTCCAGAGAATCTTCAACTCAACCCAGAATGTTCCTTTTGCTGAAGCAAAACTTGCCCAGACAGCCTGCAGAAAATGGTGAACTCTTTCAGAGATGCCAGGTAGACTTTGCTTAAACCACTCTCATTCAAGACAAAATTCTGCCGAATCTAAGACAATAGATGAGATATTGCCACCACGGCTTAGAAATGCCAGGGCATACAAATGATAACTGATGCACCTCCATCCAGGATTAAAGAGACGTTGGTTTTGTTTTCAGTTCAGACTTCAATATCTTGTTGCTTAGAGTTTGTTCAGGCTTGTTTGTTTATGTAATTTTTGAGGTGTTTATTCAGAACTATGTTTTCTCTTATTTATACCCTGAAGTAATTATAAGCCCTTTTCGTGGTAAGCTAGTGGAGATTAGTCTTCTTACAGTTCTAACATCGCTCATGTTACTTATGAATGAGTTTAAAGTCGCTGGATCATTATCACTGCACATTGAACCAATTAGTCTATAAGTGCTTACAACTAACGGCACCTGTCAAAAGTAGTTAGTGGTCAAATGGAGTCTCTGTACATCTCCATATAATTTGTCTTGAACTGACATTGGGCTGGCCATGTGTTTCCTCTGTACAAGGTATTTTAAACATTCTTGTGTGATGTGTGTCTGTAATCTTGCTGGTGCCATAAGTGCAGACCTTATACTTGTTAAACAGCTGTTGGTGCTGCCGATGGTTGGAATAAGACTCGCTTGAATGGTGAGGGACACTGGTAATAAGGAAAGCAAGCTTTCACACAAAAAATATCAGTCCAATGACTAGGCCTGAGTTTGTAGCGGCCAAACGAAATTTTAAAAAAAGTGGTACCTCAGCCTACTGCACCCAGTATGTAACTGAAAGATTACAACCTGTTCTACTTGACTAGGTTGGTATCATCTTTTTGTTTGGACCTGGCTGATTTATTTAAAACATCTTTCAAGTTATTTATAATCATATTTTCTTTTGTACAAGCATGAGTAGTGGTTTACTGAACCTCAATTGTTATAAATGCAATTTTGGAGTTATTTATAATAAAAATATGTGCATAACTTTAGTGCAACAGCAAGACCACAGAACCTCTCATTGATGCAAAAATATAGAAAGGCATGTGTACTGGGGCACATGGGTGTCATTGGCAATGAGATAGCAGACAGGCTGGCCCACCATATCAAGGGACCAGTCAATGGATAGAGCCGACATTCTGAATGCCCTCAGAGTTTGGTTGCAAAGAGGATTTGCATTTAACTTAATCGACGTCAATTGCTAGATTGCAAGAGCTGGGATTGAAGTGGCCAGAAAAGAACAGCACATCAGGTATAGGAGTAGGCTCATCAATCAAAATGGTATGGCCAGTTGCTGTTGGAGATATTGCGGAGATCAGAGCACCTATGGACATGAGTGCAATGAAGATATTCCAAACTGATAGGCATATTTGGAGTTTATATTATATTAATGTACATTGCACATTTGTCATTTACGAGGCTGGCTGTATGTATGCGCATACAGTCTGACATCAGTTTTCAGTACATAACGGAGGATAAACAATAACGTGAATGAGCCAAAATGACCAAGAACTGAATTAAATCACAGCTGGAATACAAAGAGTTGTGTGCAGTTGTTCTGCTGTGGGCAACACAGGTTAGAAAGAGGTCATATGTATTGCTTCATGGATATAAAAAGGCATCATGGAGCATAATTGCCTGAAAAGGAAATACATTTCTAAACCCTTTGATTCGTGCCACAGAGTATCTGCAAGACATGCTGCAATTATGTAAGAATATCTGGTCAAAAGAATTCAGAACTTTCAATTGGGCAAGACGGTGAAGTATTTTAGAAAAAGATTGTTGTATGATATTCCTTATGTCTATTGACATATTTGTTGCTTTAAAAGCCGAAGGATTGACTTCATTCCACCATGTTTTACCCCATATGGCTTGGTCCCTCTCCACAGAAATGGCATGCCACCTACTGAGCATGAACTCCGTAGCTCCAGCAACAATTCTAGGGTCTCTTGAAAAACTGCACTCATAAACAGAATGGTGTGGTCCGGATTCTAACCCACGACCCGCAAGGCACAGCTTAACCAGAGACCCCCTAGACATTTGTTGTACAGTATTATAACATACATCATTCATAGATAGCTTATTGTAACAAAAGAGTTTTCAGAATCCTTCTTCAGCGATCTCTGGTCATGCGCTTAATTTACTGTGGACCACAAACTGGGTAGTCAGCTTCAGGTTTCCCCAAAGCTTAGTTTTCAGGTCGACTGGGTGTGGCCACATGTTGCTTCTCAGCTCACACAGGAGAGGACAGTCTTGCAGGATATGCTGCCAGTAGTAATACTGTCCTCCCCTGGCTTTGCAAGAATCAACAGGGCTGCCAGTAGATAAGGGTGGACCCCTTCGAGGCAGGGGTCCGGTCCCACCACCACCTGGCTGTTTCCCATGTGGTGGCACCAGTTACATAAATATGTGCGCATGGCCATTGAGTTGTTCGTATGTGTCGATTTCTCCCCGCCAATAATGGTTTGACACATTCTGTTTCTGAGGACATCTTTTTTTTGGAGAGCAGTCCCCTGCTGACGAGATCTGTCTTCCGGGTTTGTCTGGAGTCGTCCTACTCTAGATGACTTCAGCCTTCTGTTGTCGGGCTCACCAGCCCAGGCTTTTATGCAGGGTGTGCTACCTGGACACTATAGTTTAATCCCATATACTTAAGGGAAAGTGTCATAGAAGTAGAAGACAAAGGATGTCCTCCTCAAGAGAGAGGACAAGTGCTATTTGTTCCATAGTTGGGGGATGGGTTGGTTGCAGTCAGAGCATTTACCACTCGCCGGTGGGTTCTGCGCTGTCACCTTATGAGGCTCCACCCTGCTTCCCTCCTTTTGGTCTGGCCTTTCACCTTCAGTCTGTTCAGCTTGGTTAGACCTGCCAGGATCCGACGGCATAGCCTGAAGGATCCTAAAGGTACACAAACCCTCCAACCACGATAAGGTAGGCTAATATGGAGGGTTTCAGAATCCAAGAGCCAATGAATATGATCAATAAATAAACTAACAAGGTTTGTCACCTGTATGTTGCTGGGGAGCCCAGAATATCAACACTGACCTACAAGGCGACAGAGGTAGGGAAGCTACCCTAGTAAATAAAAAGCATCACAGAAATCAGATATGCTGGCCTACATGTAGGCGCATAACTAACAACATGCAATTTGACTCAGATCACATAGAGTGGTTAATATGGGGTGTTCGAAGATCAAGGTTTGTGTAACATTACTTTCCCGGAAACCCCTAATAATTGGTTCTGGTGCTTTCCCCCCTGTTTATTCTTTCTCAAAGACACCCCACATCAACCACTATGTACAAGCACTGTGAGAACGCAGGCAGAAAAGTTTGAGTATGCCAAGCCATCCAATGGAAAAGATTCCAAAATCTAGCATTGGGGCTGCTGAAAAGAAGCAGCTTTATTCATATGGCCAAATGACTGAATAGGCAAACTTCAGACCTACCAAAAGTTGGTATTCCCCGAAAGTCTGTGCCAGAGCAAACCCCTTGGAGAGAGGAGACTGAACCAGAAGTATGTATCCAGACAGAAGTGAAAGGAATACTCGACAAGGATGAGCAGAACAGCATACAACGCAAGACATTCACTCTCAGTTTACTTGATGAAGAATACCCACATGATCTCTGGGTCCGGGTATACACGGATGGGTCAGCAGAAAATGCAGTGAAGAATGGAGGAGCAGGAGTGTACATAGAATACCCAAACAACGCTAGAGATGCGATTAAAGTACCAATGGGGAAATTCTGTCACAACTATGATGCAGAAATTCAGGCAATCGAGGTGGCAACTGAAAAACTTGCAATACCAGACCCGATCTTCAACCTGTTGTATTTTTGACTGATGCAAAATCAGCACTCCAATCCAGAAAATTGCCAGGTCTACAGACCCTACTGTCTAAATTGTCCAAGCAGCGCAGGGTTGTCTTGCAGTGGATACCCTCTCACTGTGGAATACCAGGAAATGAAACAGCAGACCGAATGTGCCAGTTACCTACCACCAAAAAAGGATGATTAAATCAATGAGAAAGCCACAAATACCAACACAAGTACTATAATATGAGCAGATTGGAACAAGTTGTCATTCTGCGCCTTAGAACAGGACACAATCGGCTCCGCAGCCACGTGTATATAAATTCAAGATTGGCAATTCAGCCATGTGTACAGTCACACCAGACTGCCCCGAATATGATATTATAGACATATTTCAAGCGAACGAAAGGACCACTTTGTGATTTATATAGATCTGAGCAATTGTGCACCTACAAGTACAACAGCACATCCGATATCTGCAACTTTATTTACTAGGGTAGCTTCCCTACCTCTCTTACAACATGCCTTGTAGGTCAGTGTTACAATTCGTTGCTTCCTATAGGGAAAAACACGGACAGATGCGGCGTAGCAAAACTTTAAAAAATAGAACTAGGCAATGAGTGCTGTAATAAATAAGGGTTTGTGATTCAAATGCTGTGTTCAGCAATTTATTTTTTTTAGCCGTAAGCCGCTCATAATGCTGGTTCAGTATTGGTGCCTTTTGCATTAATTAAGTGGGTTTGCTTTCAGTCATGTTTCAATTTGCAGCTACGGCATACATTCTAAATACTTTGAAGTTATATACTTGTCATTCCCGTTGATTTTCATATTATATTTAGAGGTGCTAATTATTACTGAGAGCTGCGGTAGCGTAGTTTCAACCAGTGCATGTAAAATTTTTCCTTGCCGCGATGGCTCCCAGCCTCAACTGGGTACCATACATGATCTGGGAAAGTAAAGCGGCCGGCGTGATGCTGACCACATCACCCATCGTGTGCCGACGGTCAATGAAAATACAGGCCTAACACTGTATTGCCCTATATACCACAAGGTATGAAAAGGTTCTTTTACTTTTTTAAAATTATTACTAGATCTCTAGTATTCGATTTTTGCCCTTCTTGAAAGAAAGTAATGCACAATGCTCAGTTATTTGCATATAAGTTATGAATAAGAGTGGAGACGGGACTTCACTACCTCCATGATCTGAGCTTTGCTCCAGGTAGAGCAACCCATGTTAGACACATTGAAGGCAGACCAAAATCTGACAACCCACCCCTGTAAAAAATATTAACAGAAATGGAAGGAAGAGATACATCTGAACATATACCAGACGGCGGGCAGAGAGAATGCCATAACCACTGACACATGCGCGCGTTGAGGAGGATATTTCAAAACAATGTGTTATGATCAAAGAATATTCAATACTCAGATCACCTGACGACATGCAAAAGATGGGAAAGATCTATAATAAACTAAGCTCAAGATTCTTACCAGGGAATACCAAAATTATTTCTTTTTTTGTAAATTTACATTAATACTAACTATGTCTTTCATGATTATGTGAAATAATCAATGGTGCCTTTGTTTACTTAATAAAAATGTTCAACATTGCACGATAATTGAAAGATATATTAAACTTAATACCACATTGTTTGTTATTCTGGCCCATACAATTTATCACTCAAGACATTCACATTATAAAACAATAAAATTTGTTAAAACACAAAAGCAACAGGAAAATTGTTTATTGACTTCCATTTTTATCTCTTGCCACCAACACGCGGTGCTTTGGCAGCAACTTGTTTGGCTGCCTTTTGTTGTTTCTGTTGTTTGGCTGGAACAGTCTGAAGAAAAGTACAGTAATAAAATTGTTAGGTCTATACACTTTCGCTGGATTACAAATTAAATAAAAGCAACACATGAATTTTTAAAAAAAATACTGCAAACTCAATATGGCATGCATTGCTTATAGTCACTGTAGCATAGTTCTTTCAGGAAGATATTCAACACAATAACTGGATATTTTTGTTCTAAAACAAGCCACCACAAATAATTCTAAAATAGCACTGATACAAAGAAGTTTTCTGGTAAATGTTATGCATTCCTCCAATTAGAACAAGAAATACTTTTGCAAATGATTTAATGAAGAGTATGGTCACAAAATAAATAGTTGCAGCTAAGTGTAATCATAATGAACATAAAACAAATACAGAACTCTCCCAGACCGACACGCAGGTCTTTATTAAACATGGCAATCAATTACTAGAATCGAAGAACCACAATTTGGTCTGAAGCGGTTTCCAAGAAAATTAAATTATCCTAGACCTTTCCACGCTCGGATATATGAGCAAAAAGTTCCCGAATTTAAGAAGCAATAGCTCCTGGAGCTGAAAAACTCATAGGAAAGCTGATCAGAGCAGCCAGTGTGGTTTCCAGGAGGCACAGAATCAGCCTTATATCAAAACACATAAAAGTGACTTAGTGGGATTGGTCGGGACTGCCTAGAGTAGTTGATAGTAGCTCGGCCTGCTAGCTGTGAGACGCCTCATAGCTCGGGCTCGAACCTACTGTCCGGCATTTGTTCGAGTCCCTGGTCTTACTCAGGACGATAACGTGAGTACCTCTGAAGTCGGAGAAAATCTGCATGTATGGCGAGGGAATACTAATTACGAGTACATTGAGACACGCTGCCAGTGTAGAATTACAGCACGCCTGCCATTGTAAGAAATTGGAAAACGGATTTTCACGCAAAAATCAGTTTCAGAGATGAAACTTCGTCTGAGTTGAAAGCGGACGAGAAAGAGAAAAAAAGATTGGTCGATATGTGGTTTTGCGTACCTAGTTTTAGAAACTGTCAAAATGAGTGGAATTTCGTATCTGTCATTGAGAACTGATAATTAAGCGCAATATAAACTTCCTACAAAGGCTGCAGGAACTATGTAATAACATGAAACCACCAAAGTCTGAAGAATTTAAGAACACTAGTGGCTTAAGACATGGCAATACTCAGTACCAACACATTTTCATTCTTCAATAAATGCAATTAAAGTGTGTAAGATGTACTTAGGGTACTGGAGGATGGACCTAATCTACATAGCTAGCATTTCTGTAGACAATGCTAAATCAGAGATTTCAAGACTAGAACAGATCCACCAGCTCAAATACCTATGGAGTTGTAATAGACGAGAACTGTTTTAAAACAGTTTACAAATCTAAAAGCAGAACCTGGGAATCCTTGGCCATAAATCGTTGCGGCTTCAGTAAGAGAAAAATTAAAACGAAAATTCAATATACTATTCCACGAGATGATCCGAACACACATGCTTGATGGAAGAGAATAGACCAGAAGCACTGGGTCAAGAATCCGGGCCTTCAAGACGACACAGAGAAGACAACACCCACTGATCGACAGGACTGGATAAAAGCCAAAAAGAATTGGCAGCAAAGGGGTCTGGCGCTAACTTTAAAAATACCTCTACATTTCAAGGTAGAAGCTTGACAAAATAAAAGAAAAACAGAAATGTTTAATGCTATTTACAAATGAACTTACCTTGACCAACTTCTTCTGGGTCTCCTTTACCTTTGCCTTCTCCTTGTAGGCTCTGTGGGAAAGAATTGAAAGAAAATCCTTATATTACATACAAGGCAAAAGCCAGTGACATTCCAATCTAGCAATTAAATATTGGTAACATTTATATTTACACATTTCTAATACACAACAATATTTTTGTTTAAGTGTAGCACACACTATGTCTGTTTTCATAGCAAGCAGCATATGCCAGCTTACACAAACTATTGTCGGTCAAGAGATAGTAAGTCTTTAAATTGTAGCTGTGGTCATAGAGAGCCTTGTTATCTAGAGTGCTTATAAAACATTGCGAGTTAACTTATGCATGAAACTAATACCTGTCTGCACATTCCAAAATGGACAGTAGTTACATTAACTATGTATCTAATTGTATAGCGCGCTACATCGTAGAAATGAACAGCAATGCCATCATGTTTGGTGTGAATACTAGTGGGAAAACAGCATAAACTGAATGTCAAAACTGATATATCTTCATGAGTTTATTTATCGCAATGTTTTCTCTACTCTTGCAAATGTCAATACAAAGTGTGATCTGAATAAAAGCTCCAGTAGCAGAGAAAATCAAATCCAAGGTTACAATATCAAAATTACTGGCATGTACAGTTGTCACACTAACCATCTGCTTCTCAGTTTCTGTTTATAGCAAGTTAACTCTTAGTGGACCAGGGCATTTGTTTTTACTATAAAAAACGGCACAAGTTAAAACATTTATCTGCAATAACACTAGCCAGATCTTCCGCTCCATATCAACCACTTGCTAACCACTTTGTGATCAGCATCTAAGAGCAATTGTGCGATCTGCCAGTTATACACATACAAGTATCATAGTATGCCAGCAAATCTGATTTCTGCTATGCCTTTTATTTACTAGGTGGTTTCCTATTTCCTACATCAGTTGCCTCTGATGGCATGCATTGTAGGTAGCAGTGGTACTATTCTTTGTTTCCTATACCACACGAGCCAGATCTGAAAAAGACTTGAGCACCTAAACTATTATTACCCATGAAGACTTTCAAAATGTTACTTTGCATCACACTACCTACCTACACACTGGATTAAAATCAGAGGCATGTTAACAAAATAGAAGTATTTAAATGGACTATTTAATTTACCTGATAGCCTGTTCACGTTGGGCTTTTCTGACCTCTGGTTTCTGATTCCTTTTGGCCAGAATATCATTAAGAGTTGCACCAGTGATAGCCCTCTGGAATTTCTGAGTTCTGCGGGACTTCTTTTTAGCAATCTCCTCTGTCTGACCCTTCTTGTGCTTACGACGGTACAGAACTGTCCAATTGATATTTCTGGGGTTACGCTTCATCATGTGAGAGCGTTCACACTTGTGGCTCAGAAAGTTGAAAGTCTGTTAAGAATAGATTAAATGACATAATTTTACCACTATAATATACATCAAATAAATTAAATAAATTTTGATTAGCTGATTCACACAAGCAGTAGCTACCAAATTATAGGTAATAGTCTTGGCTAAAAACAACCCAAAAGCAATTTAATGTTCTGAAGTTAATCTGCAGAAAACCAGAATTGTATTTTTAAAACATGGCCAGGAAAAAAACCCACCAGGATACAACAAAATATAAAGTACTTGTAATATAGACGACCAAGCACCAAGCAAAGGATCAGTGAATCTGTAGTTGGACCGTGCAAACCACAGAATTCCATAACACATGGTTACCAGCGAAGTGTGTTACAGGCTTCGCTAACTACGACCCACGTATTGGCAAGTCATACAGAAACTTTCACAGATAAGACATTTTTACAAGCCCTTCAGAGCAAACCTCCATACATGAAAAGTGACTGCTGCACGATTTCCGACAACATGCAAAGTTATACTTCAATGGGTTCAATCTTACTGTGGTATTCAGGTAACAAGAAGGCAGACAAACACAATGACTAACGAATTTGTAATAAATAGACAATATGATCACATACCTAGAAAAAAAAATTTCTGGACATAAGAAAAGAACATAATAAACTATCCAGTAATGACCATTACACACTCAATGGGCAAGGACAGAGAATTATCCTCAGTCTCTGGACATAACAGATTCAATAAATCACAGGTTACGATCCAACTCATTACACTGACCATTCTGATAATTATAATACTACAGAACACACTTTGCAATGCTATCTGTCCCCTGTATATCACTATATCATTTCTAGAAAGGGCTGCTGCCTTTCTACATGACACTACAACTACATTTAAAACTACATGACACCAGAACTCTAGGCAAGTGAACATATGAAGGTATGTATAATCATTTAAACAACAATCACACAAGTATATAACATGAACATGAGTGAATCTGGAAAATTTTGATTAAAATTTACACCAGCAATGTGCTTATGAACAAAAGATCACATCAAAATATTTATATAGCTACTCGTTACTAAACAAGACATGATGCCCGTTTAGGTTACTCAATGAAGAATCACCAAAAGTAACATTTGATGTTTAGTTTTGATAAAATTGCATATTCCATCGACTACCTAGCTCTTGAAATAAATTGTTACGTTTGTAAGGTATAAATAAGTACTTACTCTTCCATCGGCCTTAACCAGGCGTTTGCCATGGCCTGGGTATATTTTATATCCACTGTATGAGCACAGTTCGATCCTGAAATAATAACATAGTACCAATGAAGGTCAGTATTATAACAAACACAAAAAGTAGTTACAATAACATTTAGAATACATGAAAAGAGTTTAATACAAGCAATTAATTAGCGAGCATAGAACGATGAAATAAGATTAAATTATCGACAACCATATTCGCCTTACCTCATCTTGACGAGCTTGAAAATAAAAAGGAAACGGATGCCTAAATGGTAACGCAGTTAATCGACTAAAGTTATGTCATATTGAAGAGGAAGAAATCCATAGTTACAAAACTATATTTTTCTTTATTAAATAATAGCAAAATTAATATATATGTTAATATCCATATAAAATAATATAATGCTGCAAATATTTTAAAACAACTTAATATTTATCTTGTTTTATTAACTCCGAGCGAGTCGGAAGTACGCGCGGGAACTAAATCAAAATGGCTGATCTCGAGGGTAAACAATATGGATTTTATTGACGATCAATCACTATTATTATTTGCTTTCAGTGAATTAACTTCATTGAACGTGATAGCGTATACATTTTTTTGAACCATACATGACATTTATATTATTTTGATTCATGTCTAACCATTATTTATATCATTCTTCATGCTACTCTGGGTCTAACGCGTCAAAATAGAAAGTTATGTTAAGAAAGGAATGTGGTATATATAATTTATATTGGATACTACTGGTTCGTCTGCATATGATGTTTGTTAGGTCTTTCAATCCAAGCAGAGGACTATCGTAATGGCCTATTGGACCGTGATAAGGGACGGAGTTTCACCTGTCGTATTCAACACGGCATAGGCTGTAGGGGTAGCCGGAATTTAACAATTTGGTCTTGATATTATAATTATTTTATTTTAACTTTTGCTGATGGCGTCCTAACATAAGGGTCTGTTTTAGAAATTGTACGAGACATTCAAATAATATTCATGATATGCCATTCATATAGTATTGGGTGTAAAACTACAGAGTACAGCTACAATGTCAATCTTGACAAAGCAGGTGTGTTGTGGTGCTCTTTGAACACTGCTCCTTAGTGAAGATTGACTTACCTGGAGTCACCTTTGTTTGTCACATTTGATCTGCAATCATGACAGGATGCACTATCTTGAAATAAAATTTAATCTTACAAAAACAATGTTGAGCAAATGATATCCCGCTGTAAATGAGATTTTGCAGCACTCAGTCCTATGTTAGCCACACATTTTGAGCAGTGATTTCTTGTCCACTTTCCCATCAATTGATCATATCCATAGTGGATGACATGTCATGACAATCTTAGTGTAAGTCTGGATCATGTTCATAAATAAATAAATCATATAGTCCTTGGCTGCACTAGGAATTCTCATATTATGCAGATTAGATACATGCTTGGAGTTATATAGCTATGTTCCAGTAAGTATCTTTTCAAAGAATATATGCATTCTTACTGTAGACCAGAGACACCTACTAAGCAATAATACTAATAATATTTAGGGCTTAAGAATCAAGCATTTCATGTTGTTACTGGCACAGGGTGAATGACAATAAGACAGTTGCAACCCTAACATCACGAAAAGAATGAATTCACATTGATGTTCCTATGACAAACTTTCACAAGGTTAGAATTAATCTTTAAAGAAAATATAAAGATTGAAACAGAGAAAAAGCAGAAATTGAAATTAATCAACTGATCGCTAAGAATTCTGGGGATTATTATGTGTTATACATAAATTGATCTGTGCATTGTGGTGAATAAAACTAACTTGTGTTTTTTTAGCTAACTCACATGGTGAGAAAAAAATACAGGGAAAAAAATCAAGGTTATGCAAGTCATTACATTACTGATCTGCTTCATATTTAAGAAATAAAAATAAGCAACAGGATAGTACAGAATAGAAATCAGCTCAGATGTAATTAATTTTTCAAGTTTCAGAGGTAGAAAGTGAACTGTTGATGTGAATGAGCTACAGGGTGTGTGTGTGTGTCAAAATTGCCAGATAAAAACTAATTCTAAGTCCAACATCCCTTTCTGTTTTGACTCAAAAATATTCAACCACCTTTTTTTCTGTTGTATATGTATTCTGTTTTCTGTTGTATATGGCTTATCAAAATATGACACTATTCAAATATACATACATATCTTTCTTGTTTTAAGCTATATCCATATGTGAAGATGTATGTGTTGATGAAGAATCTGAAGATGGTGAGGTCTTAGACTTAGAAGGACAAGGACTGACAAGTATTATATTGCCAGAAGATGCTAACCCTCAGACTTTGATACTCAACAACAATGATTTATCCAAATTAGATGGATTGGACATATTTTCTGGCCTTTCTCAGGTTTGTTGAAGCATATTAAAAATTGTTATTTTGTCTCTTAACATAGTAATGGATTTGAGAAATACAAGGTCAGTTAAGGTTGATAATGAGACAAGCTGCAACGTATATCCGAGTGAAGCCTGGTTAATTAGCTAGTTATTATTATATTCCTTTCATACTGTAAAGTATGGTCTGCAATCAATTGCTCCATACCGCTCTATCATGGGCCCAGTCTCTTCTGAGGAATTGATTCCGATATTTTACTATTATGGTTGATAATTAATTAAGCTCTGTTTAGTTATTGAATGGGGTCACTGATATCTAACCTGGTAACACTCTGCAATAGTGACCATGTGCAGTGGAAATTGCAGGGTTCGAAACCAGTTTTGGCCAAAAATTCTCAGTGTGCACACAGTTTATGGCTGAATCACAGATTCCCTGACCCTTTACTTGGAAATCTAAATTACAAGGACCTCTAAAGTTAGAGTAAAGCTTTCCTGAAGGGTGAGGGACACTGGTGATAAAGAAAACATGACTTCATGCAAAAATCATTCAGAGGTGCCATGATTACATCTGAATTCAGAGTGGGCAAGCTGTATGTTCAAAGCTGCAGTTGAAGTGACCACAGAAACTGATCTTGTGTGTTTGAATTTGACAATGAATTGATACATGAAACAATGCTATTGTTTTCAAAGCTGACATTAAATTAACACAAGAAATCTGTCATTCCAAAACTAACATTCATCCACCATTCTCTTGCAGCTTTCTGCTGTCAGCAACCACATTGTGCGTATGAATGGCCTACATACACTCAACTCTCTTACAGTGCTCAGTCTGTCAAACAACAGTATTGGAGAAATAGAAGAACTTGAAAATCTTAGTCAACTTATGTGGCTAGACCTGTCCTCAAATTCTATTAAGGTAATGTTTGCATTAATATGACCTGTAATGAATACTGAATTTTGACCAAAAAAATATAATGGTCAGCACAATAATGTGTAATTCTCATGTACTTTATAACAGTTTTTCCTCAGGATGGGCTTCACTTTGATTGTTATAACTTGTGTTTTGTGGGGTGCAAAGGGATCCACTTTACTTGTGTTAGAATAGCAATATTAGACCACTAACAAAGATCCTCATGCACATCCACCTGGTGCATCCAATAAATCTGCATTTTTTAATCTTCAGTTTGTGACTTGCTTGACTAATGCTTTTATGTAGAATAACAGCACCATTGTGGCCCATTCTATTCTACTTTTGGTGCAATATACTGAGAACCCAGCACTGTTCACTAAGCAGGGAGAAATATTCTGTACTTTGGCTTAGTCGCAGCTTTGATTTCACAGGCTGTGTATAGAACTATCAAAAAATGGATTTAGGACCAGTAGGGGTACTTTATTTTCCAGCTGTAGTGTTCAGAGACAATGGTTGGACTGTCTAAGGGGGTCTAGGCTAACAAAAGTCAGTTTGTACCAGTGCATAAAGGGGAATGAACAGGCTGATAGACTTGCGAACATGACTACTGTAGAAAATGGATGAACAATTGACTGATATTCTGAATGCCCTAAGAGAGATGGAGTGTGTAAATGATTCAATGAATGAGGGTGAACCTACAGCTCTAACCAGACTGCAAGAATATCAAATGGGGTGTTGCCAGACAAGAGAGTTAGAATGGAAGTCAAAGAAAACTAGTAAATGAACACATAACTGGTGTTGTTAGTTGTCACATACTGAGGGACACACTGGGGACTGCCTAGAGTAGTTGATAGTAGCTCGGCCTGCTAGCTGTGAGACGCCTCATAGCTCAGGCTCGAACCTACTGTCCGGCATTTGTTCGAGTCCCCTGGTCTTACTCAGGACGATAAAGTGAGTACCTCTGAAGTCGGAGAAAATCTGCCTGGATGGCGAGGGGAAAACTAATTACGAGTACATTGAGCACACGGCTGCCAGTGTAAAGTAATTTACAATGTGCACGCTGCTGCCATTGTAAGAAATTGGAAAAACGGATTTTCACGCAAAAATCAATTTCAGAGATAAAACTCGTCCCGAGTTGAAAGCGGACGAAAAAAAAAAAAAAAAGGACACACTGTGGAAGATATCAGAACACTTATGGACTAATTTGTTTGATGTGCTGTGGTGACAACCTGTCAATTAAAAATACCTAATTGTTTTACTTCTTTCAGTAAAAAATATTTCTGTTACTTTTATTCTGGCTCGAGTCACACTTTTTAAAAACAGATATGCTCCTTATCTGTTTTCTATGAGACATTGTTATTGTTCATTTGATGATCATCTTCATCGCACATTCCATAATTGCTCTGATCTCCTTCTAAGCATGTATTGCAGTGTGCTTAGGCTAATAACTCCCATTCTGTACTGGTTAATTCTTGACATATGCATCTTGTATCCTTTGCTTGACAAAAACCTTTTAATCATTCTGGTTTGTTGTTGTACTTTGCAAAACTACTTTCCTTTGCGTTTTGATATTTCATGGTTTGTTATATAGTTCTACTATGCTGTCTACCTATTATCAGTACTGACATTTGGAAGACATAATTATTGTTCTTAGTATATTTAAATTGTGACGGGTGTGTTTAATCAGCAAGCCACAGGAACCATCAGTATGCATACTCTTTGACTTCTATTGGGGGAGATTGAGCACCTATGGGTCTACCTGGAGTGCAATGACGTCAGTTTAGTAACTGGTAATGAATAACCAAGTATATCTAAATACTATATAATTTTACTAGTTAATGAGGTATAATTGAACTATTGTCACATGCAATCATACCTCAAACTTTCAACAGGTTGTGGACTAGAGCATGTTTGTTTCTTATACATGAGATCTGGTTATGTATTTTGTGTTCACTTTATGGAACCTGTTTCCACGTTTTTATTTAATTATTATAATTTAGATGTTTTGGAGCAAAATTCAACATTTTTGTATTATTTTGACTTAGGTCATTGAGAATCTACCTAAAGGAGGCAAACTTCATTATTTGGATCTGTCAGACAATGATATCACTCACATATCAGATCTAAGTACACTGAATAACTTGAAGGTTAGAAACTTGTGAATAACATGGCAATTTATTAGTTATTATTCTATCTAATTTATTATTGTAAATTAATTAGTTTGTTTATTTTAAATATGAATTAACACTTAGTGGAACAGGAGAAAATCCATGTTTTTACCAGCCATTTGTTTTTAGTATTAAAAACGCCCTTTAGTTTGGCTCCTGGTAAAAAGGTGTTCAGCCCAAAGCCACGTAGTTTGGCGTTTGGTCGACAAGGAGTTAAAATGTCATTAGGCATGGGTCTTTCAACCTAAGGATGAGCCTTTACTTTAAACATGAAAAATAAGAATTTAAACCTTACAGAGAATCCAAGATTGTTAGGAAAACAATTATATGCATATTATTTATTTATTATTATGGTATTGTTTAAAGTAACTCCTTAAAAAAAGTTAACAATGTGATAAGTAGTTTGTTTACTAAATAAAATATGTTTACATCTTGTGCTTTGTATTTTGCACAAACATAAAAAAATTTAAATAACCATTTTTTTTATTTGCAGACACTACTCCTCCATAGTAACAATATTTCATCACTAAAAAATGCACAAGTTTGCCTGCCTCAGAGTCTTGGAGTTCTGTCCCTTTCTGACAACAACATTTGTGATTTAAATGAGGTACAATATAGTTATAATAATGAGGCATAATACATACTAGAAAAAAAGATTATTTGCTAGTACGTGGAGTACGTGACAACTAAGTTCCAGACATCAAAGTCCTCATAAGAGCCACAATTCCAAGTATCCATACTCTGTTGCAGAAAGCCCGGGGGAAATAGGCTGGCCATGCAGCTGATGTATGGCAAACTAGATGGAGACAAACAGCCGATTTGTAGACAGAAAAAAGAACACTTCAAAGCACTATTAACCCTTTTAATCCCAGCACTTCAAAGTCCCTATGGAGATGACTCTGCAACAACAAGAAATATTCCTGAAATAAAATTGAAAACAAATAAAATTGTAATAAATATTTAAAGTTCATTTCTCAGTAAAATGGATGCAGTACTAATTTGTGAATGTGTATGTTGTTAATGCTATGTAAATTGTATGTGAAAAATTATACAAGTAAAGAAGTAAAAAAATGAATGACAATATCAAAAATATGTTTCACTCAAAAGTTAGTTTTATTTCTAATAAATGTCCAAGGCTCAAGTAGTCTCCTTTTGCAGAGTTTAACTTTACAGGCTGGGCAGCCTTCACTGGTTTTCACACACCCTTCTGATGCAGTCCTCATCTTCATTTTGGAACACCAACTGCGGGCTCACCTGTGTATCCTCCGTATGCGTGTTCGCTCCACTTTGGTGCCTGCCCCACCATGTTTATCGGGTTTCTCACCGTGCTCACATTTACCGTGCCTCACAACTGCCCTGACACGCAACTCGACTTGGGCTCAGAGCTCGAGTTACGCCCGTGTGGGCCCACGTCTGTACTCTGGATGCACTTTTCATACCTTAATGTTCATTTGTACAGCCCTTCCCATCGGCTGGGAAGCTGATAATTGTGGTGCGACCGTTGACTTGTTGCACTTCGTGCTTGTGGACTCTTGCCCCGTAGGTGGCAATTTTGGTGCAGTCATTTACTCCGGGGGAGTTAGCATTCGCTCACTGGCGACTCGTGCACTGCTGTTTTCTTACGTTTTGGGAATTATTTGGGCAACATTTTGTCGGACATCGGCCAGGAGATGCGTGTATTTTGTTTATGGATTTTTGAACATGCATTGCTTTTCCGTGCTTGCATTGCTACTACTACCTGTAGCGCTCCTTCGATCCCTACCTGCTTAGCCAGACAGGAACCGTTGTCTGTTACCAGGGTCACCACGTGGAGGTGGGGTAGGATCTTGATTAGTGCCAGCTCACTATTCCTGGCACTACGTTGTCCCTATGTGCCTTTGACCCCGCTTAGTGGTTTAAATAGTACAGCATTGGAGAGAGTGGTCTTACTTCAAGTAAATACAGTTTTCCCCATGAGGTTACTATGTTGTAGTGGTGGGGACCTCCATGATCCGGAAAGCTATGCTGACAGGAACTTTGCTTCTGGTAGGGACACCTATGTCAGATAAGTTGAAGAATAAAGGGCAAACAGAATATGATCTCCTGTTCCTCCAGGTTGGGGGTTGTACAAGAGGCTGACAACTTATTCCTGAAAATAATATTGTGTTACAGAAGTGGAAGCTAGAGAATTCTTTGTTGCAGCATGTGAACTGAGCGAGGTCAGTCGGGCATGTATGTTATATACCAGTAGGGGCATTGGCTAGGACAGCTCTACAATAAATAGCAAATGGGAAAATAATGCCTGTGGGTTCAAAGGGAACATGGAAAAGTACTTTGGAAAAAAAGTTCAAAATTTTAGCCTTGGAATAAGGAGTTTTAAGAACCTCAGGGTCGCCCGAGAGGTTACCGGGACCCAAATTTGGGGTGTAAAGAATAGAACCAATGTTACCTGCCACGCATGTCGTAGAGGCGACTAAGGAGGTTTGGCTGAAATCGGATGCACATGTCCTAAATGTGTAGAAGTCTATGCGTTTAGGGGCCTACCAAACCAATGTGCAACGTATACACGTTCTTGGCAAAGATCAGACATATCACAAAGAGTGATTCTTCTTCTGTGATCAACTTTTGCTATGCGACTACTCCGGTATGTGTCATAAAACCGCTTTAGTTCTTCACCGGTTCCCATAGTTTGTCTTGTAGTGTTGTTTCTGTTGGCCAGATCTCCATTCTCTCACTACTCAGACTAGGGCAGGATGTGCTCTGGGGACTGCTTTGGTGCTCCACAGGTGCAGACTGCCGAGTCCTGAGACCCATTCTGTGGAGGTATGCTCTGAGACTGCAGTGTCTCGTTCTAAGTCTGAAGTGTGGTCTGTGCTTGTCTGTTTAGTGTATTTACAAAGAGTGATTAAAATTGGTCATAGTTCATAAGTACGGTTCCAACCTCACTGCAACGGGTCACCCCTTAATTGCTCCGTTCCTGTGCCAATGAAAATCACACGAAATACTCACAACTGTGAAATGTTTCCTGTGTGAACTAGTTCCAGAATGAAACAGCCGTGTACCACCACAATAAGAAGCCTGCACCGCATAAAATGCATATAATTGGTCGTAAAGAACGAACGCAAAGAAGAAGAACCTCAGGAGAAGCACTGGAGTCAATGAATATGATCAATAGATAAGACAGTGAACAAGTATTAGGGCTTCCGAAAGAAACATTACCAATCATAGGAGAGCTAGCTGATTGTGTTCTTAAAAACACTTGTCTGTAGGACTAGGCAATGGGGGCCATAAGAAATAAAGGTTTGTGGTTCAAATCCTGCGTTGGGTACTTTTCTTTAACGGAAGACCCTAATACTTGTTCACTATTTTTTGAAAATATTGTGACCGGAAAAGGGGAAACAATTAGTAGAAAGATGGCAGAACTGCACCAATTGAAATCTTATGTGTAAGTCTTAAGTGTGAAACAGAACATGAAGATGATAATAATTCCATCATTTCTACAATACTTGAATAACCTTTCACTTGATACCAGGATCTAAATGATGCTGTATAAATATTTACCATTTATTTTTCAGATCTCTTTTGTGGCCTGCTTGCTCAATCTACAACAATTGTCCTTAGCTGAAAACCCTTGTGTTCTCAAGACAACTGACAGCAAATATCCTTTTCTGCAGTGTATTTCAGAGAGCTATGAGATACAAAAAGTTTTTTCTCATTTGCCCCTTATGAAGTGAGGTGTAGTCATGACTGATTTTTGTGGGAAGGCTTGCTTTCCTTTTCACCGGTGTTCCTCACCATGCAGGGGAAGCTTAATCTGACTGCAGAGATACTTGTAATTTATATTCCAAATTAAAGGATCAGAGTTTCATATCGTTCAACTGCGTACATGTGCACACAAACATTTGTTGGGCCCAAGCTGACCTTGAACACCGTAATTTCCACTGCAAGTGATCACAAGCACACTGTGCTATCAACTAGGCTATTGACAACCTCATGCAAGTGTTAATATGAAACTAAGAAGTAAAACTCATGATCTCCAAATAACAATAATCAGATCGGGACGTTTAAGTCTGGAAAACAAAATAAAAGTAGAATTCCAAAGAAACAGATTTGAATTAATTTACATTATGTAAGTTCACATATTTATCATATTACGTATTCATCTCCAAGTTTTATACACATCATTTTCAAATTCCTTAGCCAATATTACAGGATTTGATTACCGGCCTTTTGTCTGGAATTGGTGCCCCTCACTCCAGATTTTGGATGCTCTTGTTATAACTGAGAAAGAGAGGTAAGCTAGATGGCTTTTACATTCTAATAGTTATCTTAAATTTCAAAAGAAAGAAATTAGAGCATGTTAATTTTTTTTTTCCTTAGTACATCTGAGAATATAAACACTTGTGTTACTGAGCTCAGAAATAGGATAATTATATGATTTTTTTTCACATGACATTCTTCTTCTTTGAACGCTTCATATCGACCACTTGTTAACAACTCTGTGTAATTTGTATATGATCTGAGCCTAAGAGCGATTACGTTGTGCCGGTTATGCGCCTGCAGTTAGGCCAGCACATTCGATTTCTGCGCTGCTTTTATTTACTAGGGTAGCTTCCTTGGTTCTACATCAGTCAGCCTCTTACGACATGCCTTATAGGTCACAGTGGTACTATTATTTGCTTCCCTTGCGGGCCCCGACACCACACAGGCAACACAACATTCAAGTATAGTAGAAAGACCATATGGCTACATTTGACAGATTTCCACTGCAGATAAATATTTTATGCTACATATATTTTTATCATCAACTTGTGTGTATTCAAGTATAATAAATAAAATTCCCTGTTGCCTCTTCAAATCTTAGGGTATGAAGTTCCTGTCACTTCACATTTCTAGTGTACAGGAGGTAGGAGGGTTACTTCCTTTCCTCGCTTGTGGAACGTAGAGTGTGGGATTGAATCCATAACCCTATTGGGTCCGAGTCGAGAGATGAACGCTTATGCATTATGCGAATCTGTTCCATGTATTTAAGTATATATTGTTTATACTGAAATGTACAGCAGTGTGATGGATATGGTCCTGGTACAGATTTAATAGTCTAACCCTGTCAAGCATAGACCATACATTGACTTAAATGTCATTTAGTGGGATTAAATTTGATTCCTGGTTGTCTATGATTTTTGTATTTGTTTGGTGCATGCTTGTCTTCAAAGTGTTCTACTATAAGTATGTTTTTTATTTCACTCTCTGATTTCTTTCACTTCCCAATAAAACATATGGCTGCAACTTTTGACTAACATTTATATTAGTTTTTCCTGTTCATCATGCCTAATAGAACATAATGCTGAAATTGTTCCAAACATTTCCATTGCAGTTTCAGTAACAAAGCCAATGTCATATATTTGGGCTGTTAACCCTAACGCAGTCTCTGATAACCTGGGAGAAACTTTGTTTCACTACAGTTTCTATGTTTTCCTTTCCTCTCTTCATCTTCTGTGTTCAGGTATTTGGTCATGCTAGATCTCATTAAGTTTGTTGCCAAGAAAATGTCTAGTCTTCTCCAGGTCTAGACAGCAGCTCATATAAGCCTGCCTTTACTCCTATCAGTTTTAACTGAGAGAAATGATGATACAGGGACATATAAGATTTTTACATAACCATGTTTCTGTATTTCTATTTATGTCCTGTTTTGTACCAATTTCTGAAGCATGATTGACATATTCTGCCTTCAGCGGATTCGGCAAACTTTTCTTTGAATATCCTTTGAAAGTTTAACTTGAAATAGTGATCTTCTTCTTCAAAAGCTCCCTATCTACCACTTGTTAACCCTTTGGTCCCCAGCACATCAAAAAAAAATTACCTCCCAAAAAACACTAAAAGGGGAATAACTCCTCAAAAAACACAACATGTCTTTCTAAAAAATTAATAATAATAAAACTATTGCTTGTAGAACATTCAAATAATGAGCAACAATACTGTGAACTGGATAAAGTTTCACAAGAAACTTACAATGAGGCAATGAAATAAGACAGGTGCTGAAAATATGCTGTGAAAGTTTGAACAAAATGAAAAGTGAAAAATTTTAGAATAAGTTTTGTATAAAAAAAATGAAAATTTACTCACTCCGGTCAACTGTGGAGTGATGCATGGTATTTGGAAAAGCACTCCCCTCTGCACAGATATATTTGGCAGAGGTTGCATCCAAAAACTGACTCTCGGGGCCTCTTCTTCTCCTTTTCCTCCTTACGGCATGCCCTACACCAATAACAGGTTTTTGATTTTCCCTCCATGCGAATGAGTCGATGGTCCAACAGGTTCCCAGTACCTAGTCCCTCAGTGGCAGGAGTGAAGCTGGTGGCACGCCTCTTCCTGCAGATGTTGTTCTTCATCAGTGAGGAACAGATACTGAGTCTGTATGGAATTGGGTGAACAACCTTGCTCTTTGGTCGTGGCCGATGTGAGGTGGAGTAGATGATGTGGCTGTTGGTAATGGCAATCTGCAGCAGAAAATTGAACAAGTACCGCCACCACTTGTATGACTTTCTGCCCACAGGGTAGTACGAGCACAGCTGGTCGAATCTATCCACCCCACCCATTGACCTGTTGTAGGCTGCCACTGTAGCTGGGATCAGCATGTCCTGTCTACCACCGGAGGCACGACGAGATGCTGTTGTATTACCTACTGAGGTATTTGTACTCAACAGATGTACAAATCTCTTGTCCCTCCAGACAGTTGCCACAACATTACCCCTTTGCCTATATTGTGTCACCTTTTGCAGGCGCTTTGTGGCAATCGGTTTACAGTCAACTGGCCAGCCCTTGTGATCCGACCGAATCGTGGAACACATGTATGTTCTCTTGAGCAAGAGGTCCTGCGCCAGCTGAATGGATGAAAAAAAATTGTCATAGTAAAAGTGGTGGCCTTTCCCAAGGTATGGCTCGCCCACCTTGTGAACAATGTAATTGCCTGTTCCATGAGGCATTGGGTCATGGATCTTTCCAAAGTATACATCAAAGTTCAGAAGGTAGCCTGTGCGCGCGTCTGCAGCACACCATACCTTCAACCCCCAAGGATGTGGCTTACCCTTGACGTACTGCTTGGGGCCAAAGCGGCCCTTAAACGGGATCATGGCTTCATCGATGCTGATTTCCTTGCCAGGCTTGAAATGCAGTCCGATGTTTCGCCTCACCATATCAAGCAACGGTCGGACCTTGAACAAAGCGTTATAGTTAGGGTGGCCTTTTGGAGACTGCTTGCTGGAGTCGTTAAGATGAAAGTACTGGGTTATTTTATAAAATCTGTTTCTGGACATACATTTAGAGATGGCCCTCTGGTTCAGTCTGTCATCCCTACTTCAATACATCTCATACTCTGGCATCAAAATTATACCCATAAAGATGTAATTCTGCAGATAAACCTTGATTTCGGCAGCAGTTACTGCGTCCCACTTTGAATCAATTTTCCCAGCTCTTTTCTGACGTTGATCAGCGTACAAATTCGTTTGATCTGCCATAAATTCAAAAAACTGCTCCTCAAAAATTAAGCTGAAATAATCGAATGGTTCTGCACCCTCCTCTAGTGTATGAGAAGGTCCACTCTCTTCCATAAATGGCTCCACAACTACTGGGGAAGTGGTATCACTCCAACCATCCCTGTCAACAACGGGCACAGGGCCGGTCTCCTCGATGTTGGAAGAAAAATCCTCTAAATCTAATTGAACATCGTGGTCGACAGGTTCAGCTTCGTCGTCACTGGACAATTCAACATCACTCTCAGAATCACAAGATCTAATGTAATCCCCTATCTCACCTAGCTGCATGAAATGTCCCTCAAAGTCCTCACTTTCACTATCGGTATTGAAATTAGAAGCCATTTCAAAAAAATTTTGAACTTTCTGAAGCACAATTTATAAAATTCACAAAGAAATACTAGCTCCGATCAGTTTTCGGCGTGAAATAAGGAAAATTTTCGCGTTCGTCCTACTTATAGGTCTATATAAAATTTGGACATCTCATTTTATTTAGCGAATTCTTCCGAACAATATAAAAACCTGTATATTTCCGTATACGGTGCCCTACGGTAAACCCGTATATTTCCGTATATGGCGGTCAAAGGGTTAAACCATTCTTTGTGATTTGTATGTGATCTGAGCCTAAGAGCGATTGTACGTTGTGCCAGTTATGTGCCTACATGTAGACCAGCACATCCGATTTGTGTTACGCTTTTTATTTACTAAGGTAGCTTTCCTAGGCCCCTACCTCAGTCGTCTCTTACGACATGCTTTGTAGGTGGCAGTGTTGCTATTCTTTGCTCCCTTGCAGCACCGGCAACACACATGTGGAAGTAGTGATCAAATTGAAGAATCTGTTCTAGAGGTCTGTACATATAGTATAGAATGTAATACTGACCCAACAATACAACTTCATTTACAAAACTATATGGAAATAAAGAAGAGCTTCAATCAACAGTAGAGTTCTTCATCAAAACTGATCTAGCTGTGTCAATGTTAGTGATCACAAGAAGAAGTAGAATAGTTTGCCATTAAAAATTACTCAATGTCTTTCCAGAATAGTACTTGAAACAGTTAAAAATGACAAACTACTGAGCATATGGTGCCTAGAAAATCAATGACTCATTTACTGTGGTTGATGGCTACGTCCTGTACAGCATATGCCACAATTTTCATTTTTCACTGTTTAAAACACATAGGCACACATATTATGTATGTTATGTTTAAAACAGTCAACCAGCTGGGATCATATAAGCTCCACAAAGACTTTGCTTTTGAAAAGCTCATTTAGGATATAAAATACAATTGAAATGTTATAATTTTTAGATATTTTTACTGGTTTAAGACTACTCAAATTGTAAATGTAACTTTCCAAATATGTAGACTTCTTGGGGAATGGTTGTACAGTCAGGGAAAGGGCAGACAATTTCACACTGGAGAACATGCACAGCTTGTGGACTACCTAGTTACTGCCTGCCCTCTGACCTCAGCTGAGCAGGTAAGTCAAGAGTTCATCTCACTTGCTTGATGTAGCCCTTTTTGATCAAATAGAACTAGCATTCCTAGGACCGACATCAGTCACCTCTTACAACATGCATTGTAGGTTGCAGTGGTACTATTCTTTGCTTCCCTTGTGGGCCCCGGCACCACACAGGCAACCACATGATTAAAAGATATATGATCGTACATGTACACAGATTGTTCTGAAATGAGACGATCTCAGATTGTGGCACTAAATTCGAGAATTTCATACCCATGTGACAGTCAAAATTAAGAGTTATTCAAAGCAGATCCAGGAACGACAGCTGCAATTTTTGAACCACTTTTTACACAAATCTAGCAAACGAGTTAACATTTTTCTTAATACACAAATTTGGCAAACAGATAAAACATTATTTGAAATGCTACACACATTTTAAAGTAGAAATGGAAGCCATAATAGAGGCAACCAAAGTGCTCATAACATAAATTGCAGAGACACATATGAAAAGAAAATCGTTGCATATCTGTTACAGGACATAGCCATCAACTTCTAGGCACCACTTATACGTTCAATGGTTTGCCATTGCTTTCTGAATGGTGAGGTCTATTTTTATAATGCGTAACCAAATTTCCCCACCGGGGAGTTTGAACCAAGTACGCTTGGGTTGTGATCAAGCTCATTACTGCTTAAGCTACAGCCACTCACACATAACAACCATGAAATTTCTAACTTGACGCTAGATTAGTGCTACACATCCTTAAGCACCCAAAAAAAAACACGCATATATGAACTCACATCCTCTTTTTCTCAACTCACCATCATCACTCATCAAAAAATATAATTACAGTAGATCTCAAGTCACTGTGGCATAATAGGAAATACAAAAATGTTGATGTCTTGGTAAGAAACAAATTAAAAATAACATCTCATATTATGAAGTGAAAATGAAGATGTAAGTAGAATTTAAAAATAGTAGTAGCAGAATTCAAGAAACAGAAGCATCCGACTGCAGACACTGAATTTCTGCAGCACAAACCACGCAGATCACATGGAGTGGTGGTTGATAAGAGCAACAGCAAAAAACAAGAAACATTGAAAATATAAGTGCTGTTATCTGATAACTGACAGAGGTACAATGAAGTATAAGACTTAATTTTTTTGTGATTTCTATATATTTTATAGTTCACTAAAAACTTGTCTTTGCATTTTATACTTTTATTTTGATATTTTATTTTCCTCTATCCTGTATTAGTTCTCTTCTTTCTCATGACATTGAAGAACTGTGGTACCTGTTTATGTTCTATACAGAATTGTACTGTTCTAGCAGTAGGAAAGATGAGAAAGTTGTATATGCTGCATAGTATAATTACTGTCAAGTTACAGTTTCCTCCTCATCCCTCTTGATGATTATGCAGTTCTTTTACAACCTAGATATATGTCAGAAGGGAATAAGGAGTTTTAAGAACTACAGGGGAAGCTTCGGAGAGATAGAGTATAGTTGTTCATGACACAAACCAAACATATCACAAAAAGTGATTAAACTGGTTGATAACAACGAATGCAAACAAACAAACAACATTTGGCTTTTCTAGCATTTAATAACATGCTGATATAAGCTAGAGCAGTAACACCTATGAAATCAACGAAGGCCCGCCTGCATGGCGAGGGACACCAGTCAAATGGTAAAGCTGCCCGAGTGGTTACCGGGCCCAAATTTGGGGTGTAAAGAATAGAACCACTGTTACCTGCCACGCATGTCGTAAGAGGCGACTAAGGGGTTTGGCTGAAATCGGATGCATGTGTCCTAAACGTGTAGAAGTCTTATGCGTTTAGGGGCTTACCAAACCAATGTGCAACGTATACACGTTCTTGGCAAAGATCAAACATATCACAAAGAGTGATTAAAATTGGTTGTAAAGACGAACGCAAAGAAGAAATGGTAAAGCAGGCTTTCATGAAAAAATCAGTCAGAAGCGCAATACCAGGCATCATGGCTAATGCCCGAATTCACAGCGGCGAATGCAAAGATAGATAGAAAGAGCAGTAACCTCTTCCTTAGATATTTCTTCCTGGTTCTACATATTCTCAGAAAACTTATTCATTTGGTTCCTGATCAAATAGAGAGAGAGACAGAACATGGATACTGTGCATTCCTCACAATTCTTGGATCTCTCTAGATATGCAGGGTTACAAATAATACACTGGCTCTCATAGTAGTTGCTTTCTGAGCAGTAAGGTCTATTTTTACCATTTAAAAATCCACAGGAAAAAATTTGTTTCCAAATTGTCCACCGTGGAACTAAGTACTCTTGAGTTGTGATCGAGCTCACTATCGCTTAAGCTACAGACGCCCACTATATAATAAATACAAAATAACAAATTAAAATAGTGTTGTAAAGTGCAACAGACTAGCTTTGGCTGAAGATAGGCTCCCAAACTGTTTTCAGTGTTTCGATTTTCCTTCAGCTCTATTGGTTGTGGTAAAGTGTACTGCACCCTTTGCTTGATAAAGACATTTTGGTCGAAATGTTGATTTAGTCTGTCATTGCACTTTGTAAAACTAGCTTACTTTATGTTTAGGTATTTCACTTCAAGGGCAATAGTAGAATTGGGTCGCTCTAGTACGGGGGAGTCGCAGCAAGACTTTCGAGGGACACTGGTGATAAGAAAGCAAGCCTTCATGCAAAAATCACTAAAGTGTTGCCATATTAGCCGGCATGACTATGCTTGAATTCGTAGCAGGCAAACAAGAAAAAAATGTAGCGGACATTTTAAAAATAGATTTAGGTTGTTAACTCTAACCCAACCTCCTACTACTTTGCAGGGAAATATTGTCCATTGGGTCACACATTTGTATAGATGAGTTAAAGATAAGATTGTAGGAACATAAAACTCCATTTTATAGTACCACTTTTACTGAGTTATACTTGTAGCATTATGTCAGATCTTATTGGTCTTATGGAAAGCCATCAGAGCTGACTGGTGTCTAGCTTGATAAATTACTGAATGCATAACAGTGAGATGTGCACATCCTGACAAAAGACACATTTAATAACAAGAGACGCCCATGTGTTGCCGGGGCCCACGGGAGTAAAGAATAATAACACTTCGACCTACACGGCATGTCGTAGGAGGCGACAATTAGGGACCTAGGCGCCCGAATGGTTACCGGGGTCCAAATTTGGGGTGTAAAGAACAAAACCACTGTTACCTGCCACGCATGTCGTAAGAGGCGACTAAGGAGGTTTGGTTGAAATCGGATTCATGTGTCCTAAACGTGTAGAAGTCTTATGCATTTAGGAGCCTACCAAACCAATGTGCAACGTATACACGTTCTTGGCAAAGATTAAACATATCACAAAGAGTGATTAAAATTGGTCGTAAAGAACGAACGCAAAGAAGGAGAAGAGGGACCTAGGGAAGCTAACCTAGTTAATAAAAAGCGTCACATAAATCGGATGTGCTGGCCTACTTGTAGGCGCATAACTAGCACAGCGTAAATCGCTCTTAGGCTCAGATTACAGTCAAATTACAAAGGGTGGTCGATATGGAGGGTAAGAAGAAGAATAACGATAGACAGGGCGACAGTAGAAGAGAGATACTTTGCAGCTCAACGCTGTGGCATGAAAGAAAGACAACAGAACCAGCGACATGAAATCGTGGAGATGCATGGTAGTCTACACTAATGCTGTCCAACACGGTGCTGCCATGTCGCTCGTGCCATACATGTATGGCGCCATATGTCGTCCTCCACCGACTTTAATCAGATTTCAAGAAAACATGCTATGTTTAAGTGGTTTTTTCCCTGGTAATTCCATAAACATGATGTTTCCGCATTCTTGTTTTATTTTGTAACCATTCTACTACTCCCTAAATCCACCCTTTCTCTTTTTTTTAAACTGGAGAAAGCGCGGACCGTAAACATCTTAACTATATTAATATTACTAATGTTATTATTAATAATATAGTATTACATTCGTCGCATGGCGCCCGCGTCCTTACAACCGTCAGTCAGATGCGCACCAATATATAAAAACGTTGTACAGCACTGGTCTACACTTTAGTATCCCTGCTGTTTGCTCAATGTCTGCTTACCGCGTAACGCTTCATCAAACACTATAGACAATATAATATGCGCAGTTATTGAAAAACCACCACGTCACAGAAAGGAAGGAAAATAACATGGCCACACCCACTCTCTGTAAAGACTAATGATTTACTTCATTATACCGGGGTTTCCCTCATATGACTCGGTCGGTCCACAGCCAACTCTAGATATGTTTATAGTTGGCTCTGGTCGGTCCCTCTGCAGAAATGAAACAAATTCCGTCTGTGTATCATAGATACATTGATGATTGTATTGGCATTACCGATATGCCTGAAGCCGATTTGTCACGCTTCATTAATTTCATTAATGTCTTCAATCCGGCTATTCGGTTTACATCTCACATCTCTACCTCTTGTGTCAACTTTCTTGACATCACTATCACTATCAGCCTATCCACCATCACTACATCAGTATACTACAAGCCTACTGATGCACATAGTTTCTTCTTTATACCTCTTCCCATTCCCAGGCTTGTCGTGATTCTTTACCATTCTCTCAACTTTTGCGCCTTCGTCGCCTCTGTAGCGAGGACGACGATTTCCTCGATAGAGCTCACGAGATGCTGGATTTCTTTCGTAAGCGCTTATACCCGGATAAGGTGCTTGCTTCTGCTATGCGGCGCGTTCAGCAAATTTCTCGCCAGGAGGCTCTCTCAACCAGCATAGAACTTCCAATTCTGACAGGGTGAAACTTGTCTTAACTTTCCACCCTCATAGTTCCCTTGTGAAGAAAGTCTTATTCCGTCATCTCTCCATTCTTCAGTCTGATCCTGATACACGTTCAATCTTCCAACACTATCCTTTGGTGGCGTACAGACGGGACAGAAGCCTTAGGATATGTTAGTTCACAGTCGCCTCAAGCCAAACATCCAGAGTCATTTTGGCACCATCCAGTGTTGCCGTCGGCGCTGTAACACTTGTGCTTATGTAATACAGACCCGCACGGTGTCTTTCCAAAAGCCACGTTCGTTGTTGAAGACAGTTTCACGTGCGAGTCCTGTAATATTATCTATGCCATTATCTGCAAGCGGTGCAACAAGGCCTATATTGGGAAACCGGCAGGAGACTCAGTGACCGATTCGCCCAACACTTGCGCGATATACGCCAATGCTCTGTGACCCTGTAGCTACCCATTTCAATGATACTGGCCATTCAGGAGCTTGCGATGTCCAGGTCACAGCCATCCGATCATGTTCCTCTGATGATCGTAGTCGATTTGCTCTGGAGAATCGGTTGATTTCTTTGTATGGTACCTTGCGACCACGCGGGCTCAACGTATTACATTCTTATGCTTCTTAGTACTTTCTCTTCCAATGCTTTGTAATCTCTATGGGTATATGTTGCATGTATTACATTCTTATGCTTCTTAGTACTTTCTCTTCCCATGCTTTATAATCTATATGGGTATATGTTGCATGTATTCAAGTTATATATTTACTAGATGTTTCATTGTTTCTTTTCTATTTCTAGTTTTTATGTGTGTTTTTGTGTTACATTTATTTCGTTATTCGTTTTTATTCCAGATTTTCCTTAGATACGTTGGTATTTGGTCGTCCATTTGTGTTTCATTTTAATTTGTCACTCCTGTTTGTTCGTTTGCTTGATAAAGGCCTTGTTGGTCGAAACGTTGCTGTTTATCGTCACTGTTTATGTATTTTGTAAAACTATAGTACTTTGTTTGTACGTGTTTCACTATTTATCAAGTTTTACGCAGTCTTCCCTATTTCAACAAATTACGAACACCTTAGCTCCGACAACCATAAGGGATCTCTAAATAAATGCAAACATAACAGAACATCGCGGTTCATCTCACACACATCATATCTCCCTCTATCTTTCTCTCCGTTTTCTTATCACTGCTAATATCATTATAGTTATATATAGCATGTTATATAAAGCATGTTTTTCTTATCACTGCTAATATCAATAAATAGCATGTATTTCGTGTCACTGCTAATATCAGTATAGTTATATATAGCATGTTTTTTGTATCACTGCTAATAGTTATATATAGCATGTTTTTTGTATCACTGCTAATATCAGTATAGTTATATATAGCATGTTTTTTGTATCACTGCTAATATCAGTATAGTTATATATAGCATGTTTTTTGTATCACTGCTAATATCAATATAGTTATATATAGCATGTTTTTCTTATCTCTGCTAATATCAATATGTTTTTCTATCATTATTAGTGCACGGTTGACTTGTCATTATGTATACCTTATTTTATCCTGGACCAGATAACCTTGAAGTAATTATTGATCATTGTTTCTTGTTGACATCAGGTAAAGCAACAATGAACTCTCCCGCCCGCTTGTTCTGCAGCCATCCTTTGATGTTTTTTTCCCCAGAGTTTTAATTTCCTCATTTCCAAGTTGTCTGTAGGCGGTCTCTCTTTCGTCCCCTCAATGTGATCCGTAGCATGGTGGTCCTGATGATGTGACCAGGGACCGCTTTCTGTGAATGTTAAATTAAATGAAAATTGTGGCATATCCTTTACATGACTTAGCCATCAATGATGCGTCGATTTTCTACTCACCACTTATACTTTCAGTAGTTTGCCATTGCATTCCGAACGGTCTGTGGATGTAACCGTTCCAATTTCAACGTGTTTCCTATAATAGCTTTTGTTTACTTCAGGAAATCAGTTCCTGGTTGGTGATTTTTACGCCTGCATTGTGTGTGAATTAGTTATGGTTGGGCCTACCAAAGCAATGTGCAACGTATACACGTTCTTGACAAAGATCAAGCATATCACACAGTGATTAAAATTGGTCGTAAAGAATGAAAATCGTGGCATATCCCAAAGGACGTAGCCATCAACCACAGTGGTCGTAAAGAACGAACGCAAAGAAGAAGAAGAAGTTCGGGTTAATGTCTGTCTGTGAAATGCTTGTCTTCCTAACACCCTGTTCCCGCATTTTCATAAACATTTATTATTTTTTTTAATTCGACGCGTGTGCATCATTTTGTGCGTGTTCAGACTTCCAAACCGGAAGCATATACAGAGTACCGAACGTCCGTCAAAATGTTTAAACGGGAAACCGGCTCAATCGATCTTCTATTCCCAGAAATAAAGAAACACTGGCTAGATTAGAGGGGTGGGGTGTCGCGGATGCAATAACGTCTCGGCGAGGTTATCTCCCGTAAAGCCATTAATTTTCTCATTTTTTTGGAATGGAGGTAAAATAGCACAACAAAAGTCTTTTTGTATTGTGGATATCCCAGGGGCGCTTTGAAATGTTTGTGGCAGGTCAAACTGTTCTATTCTTTTACTAGCTGCGACTGGTATCGAAGTATGAGTGGCTATTGTTTTGTTAGCAGAGTGTGATTGGGTGTAAGAAAACTTTAAATAACTTTGGCCTACATGGGGAACAGAAACAGATGTCGACAGAAGGAACATGTTCGAGACAGCTGAACATATATTTTGTGCGGCGTGAAAACATAATAACTCAAGAAACGATTTGGGGGTGAGAAGGAAGTGTGGTTAAGTCGTTATTGCTTTCGATTCCGAAGGTCGTGGACCCTAATCCGGGCCGCCTCGATCTGCTCCCGACTGCAATGTTTTAATGGAGATCCATATGGTTGTTCCGGATTTCGTGCTTTGTTCAATACTTTCAGCAGGTGGCGTGCCATTGTTGCAGAGGACTGAGCCATAAAGGGAAAACCCGGTGCAATGAAGTCAGTCCTTTGCCTTTAGACAAGACATGTCTCATTATGGAAGAATATGATAACATACTCTTGCTGACCTGGCACTTGATAATGCTGATATGGAGTACATATATAATACAACAAAGTCTTCTGTTTATGGTTAACATCAGCCTGCCTCATAAAGATGGAAAAATACAATGTAATGTACATCAAGAATATATTTGTGACATGTCTTCTTAGACAGAAAAACATTTTGGATAGCCTGACTTCATGGCACGGAAGAGCGTCAACATCTGAGATGATAGCAAACACCAGAGACATATTTGTGGAGATCCATGATCACCTACTCCAGCCGGCACGGCACCTGATGATGTCTTCTTATATTTCTATATCATGTATATCTCTCGCCTGTCTGTGAAATATATGGTCTCATGTTTCTGAAAATCTTCTTTTGCATTATACAACTACGTGATGGCTAATAAACCTAATGATGATTTTCTCAACTTACTACTTCACAAGTGATATCTTCTATCTACGTCACAAGTGATATCTTCTGTCTACTACTTCACAATTGTAAGAATGTTTCGGCGACAGGTTGTATGGAATGTGGAGAGTTTGGACAGGGCCGTGCCGTGATATCATATAGAGAGGCAGCACCGATAGAGGCGCATAAGCATCAAAATTACAATTGAATGTTATTTTAAGGAAAAAAAAAATTAAGGACCGGCATTTCGAAGACTTGCATCATACTGCGTAAATATACCGCACGCTCCTGAGTTTGGACATATTTCTGTTATTCTTCAGCAATCTGATTCGTATAGTATAGTATAGAATGAAGTTAATCCTTCGCCTTGAAATCTTATATAGAAGTCAATAGATTGCTCTTGTCAAACGCCCGTGTGGTACGGGGCCTCAAAGGAAGCAAAGAATAGTACCACTGCAACCTACAATGCTGTCGTAAGAGGCGACTGATGTAGGCCCTAGGATGCTACCCTAGTAAATAAAAAGCAGCGCAGAAATCGGTTGTGCTGGTCTACTTGTAGGCGCATAACTCACACAACTAAGTCCTCTTAGGCATAGATCACATAAAAATCACACGGAGTGATTAACAAGTGATTGATATGGAGCGTTCGAAGAAGACACCATCTCACTTCGGTGAGTAACCATGTGTGCTCGATCTCTTTTTTCACGAACTCCGTAGCACCGGAAAGGGTCCCCGATATAATTTAGAAGATGGTGAAGACTTTTTTAATAATTTTTATTTTTAATCTATGTAATGAATGTAACACAGTCAGCAAATTTCCAACGTGCTCTTTTCGTAAGGCCAAGGGTTTTATCGTCCGTCTCGGATAGGACGAGAACTCGATCTCACCTACACTGAGATAAGGGATCTCTGGAAAAATATCCCGATGGCTCCACGAGGGAGCAAACCTTTGGAACGAGAGGCAGTACCTAACCTATACGCGAGGACCCCAAACACACAGGGTTATCATATTCAGTTATCAGAAAACTATCATCATAACACTCTGGACATGTCCATAGGTGCTCCGATCTCCGCCTCAACAAATCCAGCAGTGTCCAGGGTCCAACACGCCAGTTCGATGGTGATTAATCAATCTCTATGCATATTTGGTATGCCGTTCTTTTCCGGCTGTACCAATATTGACACCCATCTCTCTCAGCCGTGAGTGGGTCAGTGAGTGGGACTCGCAACCCTGAAACTCTTCTGTTCGTAAGACTCTTAGTTTGTTAAGATTATCATTTCGATCCATTGCAGCCCCCTCTGATATCGTAGTCATGCCAGCCAATCTATCAGCTCGTTGTCATATTATAAAGTAACAATGAACCCGCATGAAATCCAGGGAATGGTTCAATATTGTGTTTTCTAATCTCACATTATCTTCAATGAAACATAAGCGTATTATCAATTAATTTGTTTGTCAGTAATCTTCATACTTTGTCCATGCCATATCAACTGGAAGATTGTCTTACGGTGGCTGTGTTCCATGCATACAGATATTACGGTTTCTATAAATACTATGATACTGCGCAGAATAATTTGAGAATCTATTTTGTACGCGAACGAAAGTGTGCGGAATTGCGACATTTATTTAAGCCTACCACAAGCCCCGTGAACTGCAAATACTAAATAAAAACGTTACTAAATGCACAAATTGCGTTCACTCAAAATGTGTTCTAACCATTGTGGCAATCTGTACTTCAGTTACTAAATTCTGAGTCGTCTGACCTAGCGTATTTACCTCGACGCTCTAACAATGGCGGCGATCAGTTGTTTACATGGTAGCTATGGTAGCATCAGGTGCTCTGTAATTTGAAACTTCGCGTGTATGGTGGGCATGGGGAGCTCAAGCTATAATAATGAATAATTGAGGTCAGGACTTCCGATTTGTGGGGGTTTGTAGGGAAGAAATGGGAACACAAAGTTAGAGAAATGTGCAAAATCGAACGGAAGAATCAACGCATGCGCAGTGCCGTGAGCTACCAGATGGGTGGGAACGTAGCCAGGTTTTTGAAGACCCGTAAGTTTCTTGTTCATTTTGTGTGCATATTATTGCTTGTAGACTTGTGTTTCGGTTTGTGTATCGTTAGCAAGTGTTTACTAATTAGTTTACATAGACCAGTCAGATTTGAAGTATTACTTATTTACTAATATATAAATAGTTGATAATGGCATTTTATTTCTGTTGGGAAGTAGACTGCGTCCTACCAGACATATAAAGTGTGTCTACTCTTCACCATTTGGCACACTGATAAAATCAAAAATAAATTACTATACATTTTAACTATAAGAGCGTCGACACGCATGCAATCAAACTACAAGTTAATGTACATAATAGTAGTTGTAAAGAAACCGTTTTCATATCATGTAGAATACAGTGTTAGATTCGCATTTTTCTTTAACCAACGCCATGAGATGTGGTCAACATCACACCAGCCGTCCTTGATTCCAGTGTTTCTCTGGTATGGATGGGGATGGGTCAATTTCTGAGTCGTTGGTGGTGACAAAAATTCCAATACATTTGTGGTTCAACTGAGACCACCGTCTATGAAGCAAGTGCACTAACTAATGTGCGATGTGATTCTTCTATACATATATATATATATATATATATATATATATATATATATATATATATATATATATATATATATATATAGTTCATCAGTTCCTTCTCCTTTTCTAAAATCTGACTGTTCCACACGCAAATATTTCTTTCCTGCTTCATGTAGTCGCATTATGACAATTTTGACAAAAATAAAAGCAGAGTAATTCTCCAACTCGTTTATTCCAATTTCGTTGGGATTCCGTCTATTGTTCTGTGTATCCAATTGATGGACAATTCCTATTTCACCTGTGTGTGTGTCTATATATATATATATATATATATATATATATATATAATATATATATCATCACCGGCATGCCTGGGAGATTTTTATGGAGTAGCTGAGTTGCCCAAGCGTCAACTACACCCTCTCGACCTCGCTGATAGAATCCAGAGGAGTGCAAGCACGACATCTGGTATCAGTTTGGTTGCAGGAGCTGCCGGTAGCGCATCACTTGATGCCTGTCCGCCTTTGGGACTCCGCTCCGGATTTCTGTTTGGTTTACTCATAGCATTAGCCTCTCCCGAAGCTCCCACAAGATATATGACCAGTGAATCCAATACATCCAGGACTGAGATGGTATGATAGGGTCACAAATGAGGAACTTATGGAGAAAACAAGACAGATTCCAGTGAACCAAAAGGTTAAAAAAAAAGACGCTTTCGCTGGATTGGATACACTTTGAGAAAACCCGAGGGAATATAACAAAAGAATCCTTTCCTGGAACCCACAGGGACAGCGAAAGAAAGGGAGGCCTAGAAATACTTGGAGACAAGATTTGGAGGCAGAGATCAATAAATATAAAGAAGAGCTGGAGGAAGCTGCAGGAGATAGCTAGAGATAGGAAGACTTGGTATGAATTGGTTGAGGGCCTATGTCCCAATCCGGGTTAAAAAGGCAGAGAGAGAGAGAGATGACCAATATATTATTTTTTAGGTCCGTAATTATTTAATTAACTGAGTTATTTCAATGGTTTCAAACACTATTGGCACATTCCAGAACCATATCGATATTTTGGTATTGACTTTCATATTATCTCCAAATACGAGCTTACTTTCAGCTTTGCTCGATGCTGTTTATTTTGAAGGTCAAAATCTGCCCCCAAATAACTGTACATCAAGAGCATGTATTTTTTCATTGATGTTTCTGTGGGGATTGTTTGTTCGAGGCACTTGATGACCGCGTGGTCAGTTTTTGTCTCTTCCTCCTGGGAACCTGACCAACTTAATTAGGTGACCCTGTCATGAGCAAATATTCCTGCTGGCATAGCTCACCGGTTCGTTACAACACTTAAATCTCTCCTCACCCCCACCTCACCGTCAACGTAATTGCACAAAGGAGAGGGAAGGGAGACATACATTTATCATCAAGTAGCATGTCCCTTACAGAACGTCGCTTTTATCACAGACTGCCCGAATAACTCTCTGCCTCTAGCAAATTCTCCCACCTTTTCTAACGTCAGGTTCAATGTTCTGCTGCCACCTTCGTCTTGGTCGTTCCCTGCCTCTACCCACACAGGTACCACACCTTCCATTACTGTTCTCTCTAAACCACCGTGTCGTTTAATGTGACCGAAATACTTCATTTTCCGGGACAAGATGTTGTCTATGAACCCATGCTCCCCGATATGTAAATCTTGTTGAATGTCCTTGTTTCTTTCTCTTTTCTGTCCAGTGTGTTTTCTAAGAATTTTTCAGTAGCACCTTATTTCGAACCCTTCAATTTAATTCACCCCATTATAATTCAGAATAGATTCACCACTTTATGAGTTTCCTTGAAACGGTTTGTCGTAATTAATTACACGTCTAAACATTTTTATTCTAATTAACGTAGATTACCGCAATCCACTCAGTAATTACATCAGCTTCACCGAGAGTTCTATTAGTTGATCATTTAATAATGACAGTTATTAAAGCATGTAACTGGCGAATGATTTGCTAACTTAAATATAGACGACTCAGCGTGGAACTGTTGATCTGAAATTTAGGAGGAACTCATATCATCTAGTTCATTTGTGACAGGATATGTTAACTGATGATTCTGACGACCTTCTACTATGATTCAGACAATGATGTTGCAGGTTAGTTATAACGTCTGCTCTTTGTGCTGTATTTACAGTGTATAATACATGTGTAACTAATGAAATGCAACTTAGATGCAACAAAGCAAATCAAATGATAGGACAAATGGCGGGAATTTTAAAATGCAAACATTTCACCATGAACACAAACAGGGCAATGTTCAACACAATCTTTCTCCCCACATTATGCTACCAGTGCCAAACTTAGACGCTGACGAAGAAAATTAGTCACGACAGAGATGAAGTGTCTACGCATAATGCTGGGGGTAAAAGACCGGTTGAGAAATGAAGGCATCCAGTAAAATGTAAGTACAACATCAGTACTGAATTTCATCAAGAAACAACAAATTAAATGGTTCGGCCACATAAGCAGATTAGCAACAGACAGTCCCCTTCTTCTTCTTCTTTGCGTTCATTCTTTACCACCAATTTTAATCACTCTTTGTGATATGTTTGATCTTTGCCAAGAACGTGTATACGTTGCACATTGGTTTGGTAGGCCCCTAAACGTATAAGACTTCTACATGTTTAGGACACGTGCATCCGATTTCAGCCAAAACTCCTTATTCGCCTCTTACAACATGCGTGGCAGGTAACAGTGGTTCTATTCTTTACACCCCAAATTTGGGCCCCGGTAACCACTCAGGCGACAGTGCACCTCAAAGAGCAATGTTGCTCCGATACAATGGATACAAAGCAAAAGGCCGGCCACGCAAAATGTGGACCTCATAGATAACAGAGGCGACAAAATAGGGCTCGTTCTAGAAATCTCTTCTTATCCTGACGGTGTGATGCAAAACAGGATTGGTGAAAAGAAAGAAAGATAGATACACGTGTTGAAGGACGGCCACGCAAAAGGTGGACCTCAGTGATAACAGAGGCAACGAAAGACACTATTTATGAAACGAACATTAGAGCTCGTTCTAGACATCTCTTCTTATCCTGACGCTGTGATGCAAAAGGATTGAGAAAAGAAAGATACGTGTTGTAGGACGGATTAACCACAGCCAGGCTAGTGGATTAACGTACTGCATAAGCGTTCGCCTAAATACTCGGACACAAGAGATTATGCGTTAAATCCCGATTTTTGCGATGCTTTTTATTTACTAGGTAACTTCCTAGGCCCCTACTGTAATCGCCTCTTACAACATGCCTTGTAGGTTGCAGTGTTACTATTCTTTGCTACCATTGCGTACCCTGATAGCACACAGGAACAGATTCAAATATCAATCTATTGTGAAGTCAGCAGTCTGCCCTATTGACCAAGTCAACGATCACGATATGCACACTAGTAATTACTGACAATAAGTGTCTTCAAAACAGTTGTATTATGTCAAGGAGGTAACACATCAAATATCACTTTAAATGGCAACCATCTAACACCAGTTCACAAATTCTGCTATCTTGGGTCCACGGTCACTGCCAGCCTTTCTCTTGATGAAGAAATCAACGCTCGTGTAGGGAGTGCGGCTACTACATTCGGCATACTATCAAAGCGAGCGTGGGACAACACAAAACTGACATTGCAGACGAATATCCAAATACCGTATATCGAGCCTGTGTAATTAGTTCTTTACTATATGGCTCAGAAACATGGACAGCCTACTCAAGACACGAGAGGAGACTTACCATCTTTCACCTTCGATGTCTCCGCAAGATTATGAACATCGGGTGGTACGACAAGATAACCAACTCTGAAGTACTGCAACGTGCAAAACTGTCTTCCATCATGGGCATGATCAGCAGTAGACGACTAAGATGGTTGGGGCATGTGAGAAGAATGGAAACTTGCCGCATACCAAAACAAATGTTGTTCTGTGAACTTTCGGAGAGGAAGAGGCGCCAGGGCAGACCACTGCTCAGATATAAAGATGTCTGCAAAGCCTCAATGAAAAACTTTTCTATAGGTCCCAGCACATGGGAGGGACTAGCTGATGACAGAGTTGTGTGGAAAGCCAAATTACGAAAGGGCGCAAAGTCTTTTGAGAAGAGACTTATATACGAGCTGAACGACAAGAGAGAAAGCGAAAACTCAGAAGTTGTCACAGTAAAACAATTGCCAATTGACCGTCTGTAAAACGAAAAAGGCCATATATAATAAATACTCTACATACATAATATATGTTACACAAAAAGTAACAGAGTAAACAACATTGTTCTGAAATATTCTTGTACTTCTTCTTCTTTGCGTTCGTTCTTTACGACCAATTTTAATCACTCTTTGTGATATGTTTGATCTTTGCCAAGAACATGTATACGTTGCACATTGGTTTGGTAGGCCCCTAAACGCATAGACTTCTACACGTTTAGGACATGTGCATCCGATTTCAGCCTAACCTCCTTAGTCGCCTCTTACGACATGCGTGACAGGTAACAGCGGTTCTATTCTTTACACCCCAAATGTGGACCCCGGTAACCACTGGGGCGGATTCTTGTACTAAATGCGGGAGTCTCTGTGGCGTAGAGATATGTTGCTCGCATCTCGTTCCACAGATACTTGGTTCGTTTCCCACATAGAGCGAGAGAGGATTTTTTCAGAGATTACCTGATCTCAATTTATGCGAGATCGAGTTTCTAGTCCTATCGGAGACGGACGATAAAACGGAGGTCCCATGTTCAAGTTGAGCACATAAAAGAACCAAAGGCAGCTGAAAATTGGTAAGAGTAGGTTTGTAAAGCTGCTGCTCTCATGACCAGCGTGTTCGTAGTGCGTTGGACTGCGGATGACTAGCCCTCTGTGAGTGCGGGTTCAATTCCGCGGGGTGGCAGAAAAACCACAGGTTCCCCAGATTCACGGTGTTCGTGGAACCGAACCGAAATATTACGATGTCCATGGCACCGAGCCGAAGAGCTGAAAGCTCAAGTGCTTCTGGATCGAAAAAAAAAGGTGCTGCTCTGGGAAATTTCATTAAAAAATATAAAAATAAAAAATTCCTTAAAAATGTCCACCATTTTTTAAATTACATCGGACACCCTCGCCGGTTCTGCGGAGTTCGTACACTGTCGCTGAGATTTTCCTGTATACCTAAGAGATCTGAACAAACATTGCTATTTATCGAAGTACAATGGTGATCATTCTGTCAATAAATAAATTTAAAAAAAATAAACTGTCTATACTGCTTGTAGTACCGCCTTTTTTTGTGAAAGCAGTTCTACTGTATGTGTCAAAAACATGGAGAACAACTAAAACAATAGCGCATAAATAGCAAACATTCATCAACTGGTGTCTGCGCAGAATAGGGAATAAGATGGTATGATAGGGTCACAAATGAGGAAATTATGGAGAGAACAAGACAGATTCCAGTGAACGAACAGGTTAAAAAAAAGACACTGGCGCTGGATAGGACACATTTTGCGAAAACGTAACAAGAAGTGTCCTTGCCTGGAACCTGTAAGGACAGTGAAAGAATGGGAGACCGAGAAATACATGGAGACGAGATTTGGCGACGGAGATCAACAATATAAAGAAGAGTTGGAGGGAACTGCAAGAGATAGCTAGAGATAGGAAGACTTGACATGAGTTGGTTGAGGGCCTATGCCCCAATCCGGAGTAAAAAGGCAAAGAGAGAGAGAGAGAGAGTACCGTTTTTAGGGCGCTGTAGGACAGGTGGGACGAGAGCCTGAGGAATTTAATGGCTAATGCATTCTCCGTGAACCTGTTCAGGTTAGGATTTTTCTTTTATGCCCAGAACCGAAATAATCCTCGACCTTACCGTGCATTGAACACGGGTCTCTGGCATGAGAGCCGCGCTCTAATCCATTCGACCAGACACTCAATCAATCAAACCTGTACTAAAACCACAAAGTTTTTGTATTTTTTCCGGTCCAGAAGCACTTGAGCTTTTCAGCTCCTCGGTTCGGTGCCATGGACATCGTAACCCTTCGGTTCGGTGCCACGAACACCGTAAATCTAGGGAATCTGTGGCTTTTTCTGCCATCCCGCGGAATTAAACCCGCACACACAGAGGGATAGTCACCCGTAGTCCAACGCGCTACGAACACGCTGGGCAGACGGGCAAACCACAAAGTTAAAACCATCTGACTATTCTGTGAAAGAGATGGATAGGAAGTCGTGTTATTAATTCAAGTGTAGCAAAACAGAGATGTGGACAAAAATATAATTGTTTTTTTTCTTTCAAACGTTCCATATCGACCACCTGTCAACCATTCTGTGTGATTTGTATGTGATCTGAGCCTAAGTGCGATTGTACGTTGTGCCAGTTATGCGTCTACAAGTAGGCCAGCACATCCGATTTCTGCAATGCTTTTTATTTACTAGGCTAGCTTCCCTAGGTCCTACATCAGTCGTCTCTTACGACATACCATGTAGGTTGCAGTGGTACTATTCTTTGCTTCCTTGCTGGGCCCGGAACCACACAAGCGGAAATCATGTTATTAATTCAAGTGTAGCAAAACAGAGATGTGAAAGAAATGTAATTGTTTGAAGTCTGAAGTCAGAGCTGACCTTATTTACGCTTGTGTGACCACTCGTAATGGGCTCTTGTTATAGACGTTAACAATTGATTGGGAGTAAGGAGAGAACTCTTAACGCACGTGTGGTTTAGTTTCGAAGGGACACTGAAGGTGAGTTTTTTTTTTTTTTTTCCCCGATCCAGAAACACTTGAGCTTTTCAGTTCTTCAACTCGGTGCCATGTACATCGTAACCCTTCGGTTCGGTGCCACGAACACCGTAAATCTGGGGAATCTGTGGCTTTTTCTGCCATCCCGCGGAATTGAACCCGCACACACAGAGGGATAGTCACCCGTAGTCCAACGCGCTACCAACACGCTGGGCAGACGGGCGAAGGTGAGTTTAAGAAGGTGCTAAAATACGCTGTGAAGTTTGGTAATTTATAAAATAGTTGATATAGCGCCCGTGTATTGCCGGAGCTCTCAAGGGGAGCAAAGAATAGTAACACTGTGACCTACAAGGTTTGTCGTAAGATGCGACTGAGGTAGGGGCCTAGGGAAGCTACCATAGTAAGTAAAAAGCGTCGCAGAAATCGGATGTGCTATACTACTTGTAGGCGCATAACTGGCACAACGTGCAATCGCTTTTAGGCTTGGATCACATACAAATCACAAATTATGGTTAACAAGTGGTCGATATGGAGCGTTTGAAGAAGACGAAGAAGAATTCAAATGTGACAAAACAGAGATGTGGAAGAAATGTAATTGTTTGAAGTCTATGACCTTATTTACGCCTGAGGGACTAATCGTAATGTGCTCTTGTACAGGGTGTTCAACTTAAAAGCAGCCCCAGTGATAAATAGAAATTTGCCAGGTATGCATTTCATCTCCGTCTATTTACTATTTAAACCGATTCTGACTAGCTTGTCCTACGTCACATTTGTTCATCGCCCCTTCCGCACTACAATTACACACCATCACACAACCTTGACATATACTACGTCATAACTGAACCTTCTCATTTCCATACATATATGCCAGATTATAAAAATGGGCTGCTTTTAAGTTCTTCTTGCGTTTCTTCTTTGCGTTCGTTCTTTACGACCAATTTTAATCACTCCTTGTGATATGTTTGATCTTTGCCAAGAACGTGTAAACGTTGCACATTGGTTTGGTAGGCCCCTAAACGCATAGTTTTCTACACGTTTAGGACATGTGCATCCGATTTCAGCCAAATCTCCTTAGACGCTCTTACGACATGCGTGGCAAGTAACAGTGGTTCTATTCTTTACACCCCAAATTGGGCCCAGGTAACCACTCGGACGGCTTTTAAGTTGAACACCCAGTACGTTACAAATTGATCTGGAGTAGGAGAGAAAAACTCTTAATCACGTGTGGTTTAGTTTCGAAGGGACACTGAAGGTAAGTTTAAGAAGGTGCTAAAAATGCGCACTGAAGTTTGGTAATTTATAAAATAGTTGATATAGCGCCCGTGTGTTGTAGAGGCATAGGAAGCTACCCTAGTAAATAAAAAACGTCGCAGAAATCTGATGTGCTGGCCTACTTGTAGGCGCATAACTGACACAACGTACAATCGCTCTTAGGCTTGAATCACATACAAATAACAAAGAGTGGTTAACAAGTGGTCGATATGGAGCGTTTGAAGAATAAGAAAATGTTTGATATAATTAGAGGTACAAATATATGGTTCTATCTGCGATTGTCAAACTCGCTCGGGGATAGCTAAGGGCTAGGGAAGTAAACTCGGATAGAAAATCCCAACTTCCTTGTGAGAGGGACCGATTGGGGAGGGGGGTGTGAGGGAGATAAAAGGGTTAGGGAAGTAAATCCTAATAGAAAATCGCCACTGGCTTGTGGGCCTTCACGGTTACGCAGAATGCTTGAGGAGTAAACATTAGATACATATCCGGATGGAGGGACACTAAAGAAGTTTACCATCCCACTGCGGAATACCTGGCAATGAGACTGCGGATATATTGGCAAAAGCAGGCTACCATAGACAGACACCAGTATGACATATGAGGAAACAAAAGTACGGATAAAAATGGTCTACAAGAACAGATGGTTGAGAGATCACACAGGGCATGAAAAGGATGATGCATACCATCAACTATGTAGAGAGGAACAGGTTGTCAATTTTCGTCTACGAACAGGGCACAATAGGCTGAGGTACCATCTGTTTAACAAGTTTAAAATAGACCCATCTGACATATGTACATGTGACACCAGCAAGATAACAGAGATACACGTACTGAAAGAATGTCCAACATACACTGAACATAGAAAAACACATGGCCAATCCCCATATCAGTCCAAGACAAGCTATACGGCTAGATGTACATGGACTCCGGTTGACCACTAACTACTTTAAAGGTTTACAAATCGAAAACGATGTCTGAAAACGATTGAAGAAGAAGGAAGAAGACTAAAGAAGTTGATCCTTAGGCGTATATTTCATTCCATCATCTAGCATCCCATGCAAACCTTGCTTGATTCCAAACGTATAGACTTTTCTTTGCTTGATTCCAAACGTATAGACTTTTGTCTTCCCCTTGTATGGAAATAGTATGGTCAAGATTGGCTTATGCATAGTGGATAAGGCACATTTTCCATATTAGCTACCCAGGTTAGGCATAAATGGAGAGGACATTTTATCCCTTCTGTCGGCTCGGACAAAGCACGGTTTACGCAAAGGTACATAATATTTTAAAAAGTAATTTAGGGATGAGCTTGAAGGCAAGTGAAACAAGCGCAAACTCAGAATTCGTCACAGTTGCACACTTGCAAACGACCGTCAGTAGATACGAAAAAAAAAAAAAAATATATATATATATTTATACAAATGTCTTTGAGATGGTATTGGGTGTCTAGTCTATTTGACCGTCCTGATTCTAGACCAGGATTCCAAATAAAAACTGAAATGCGCAGTAAGTTTTAAGTATTTTTTTCTGATTTATTTTAAACTCTTTTACGGCAGTTTCGTAACATGCGTTCCCCTTTTCACCCATCTTTTATTTTCTTTCTATGATTTCATGGATGTAATGTTATGTCTGAGTCTTTGTTATAAAATTTACCTTGTAGCTGACTATCTTTGATAACTGCTTAATATATATTTCGCCTAGGGTGCGGGGAGGTGGTTTCTGGGCTTCCCTAAAAACATGCATTTTCACCCCGGAAGAACATAAAACGTTATGTTTATGGCAATATTTACGTTACATGTTGGCTTTGAAGTGTCCTTGTGCCCATATTCTTTCAACCTTGATCTGGTGTCGCTATCCCTTCGATATTTGGGACAAATAAAGATAAATATGTATTTGTGAACATGGGCGTCTATACATTAAGACAAGAGGAGCAAGTACCTTCCCTAAAAATGAAACTTTATAACACAGTTTTAGCGAATCTAGTCTTCTCCATTTCCGTTTAGTAAACTACCAACACAAAATTTTAAAATTCATGTTTTCCCTCCGTAAAGAAAGTTTAAGGGGACGCCTATGTTTGTTAGTGCTTCCAAATAGAGTTTTGTTTTCTTCGCATAAATGATTAGAATCTAACACGGCAGAATATTGTTTGTTTATTATTGTTTTCTATTTTTGTTTCTTTGTGTTGATGTGTCTGTGACTTTGATCATGAAAATTATTTCTATCTCACTAATTAGACAAGAGGGTAACGACTCAGAACCATTGTTTTGCTCACCGAAACTGGTACTTTAACCATTGGAATAGGTTAAAATTTGTGCGGGAAAAGGTTATACGCCACTTCCGGGACAGACAAACATTTGGAAAATATTTATATAAAAAAAGACATTTCGCCCGTTATGAATTCAGGCGTAGTCAGGGCGCCTAATTTGGCATATCGGACTGATTTTGTGTGAATGCTTGCTTTGCTTATCAGTGTCCCTAGCCAATCAGACTAGCCTTACTCCGACTTCAGAGGTACTGATAATATGACAAGGGCTTGATGATATACTCTGATCTTGTGTCTATGGTAACCAGTCTACGTTTTAAAATTAATTTTGTAATTTTCTTTAAACTGTTTGTCACCATATATATATCGTATAGCCCGTCCTGAGCAGAACTTTGCAACCTATTTGTGGTTTGATGATATGTTTTTAAAGTGTTATGTGGACCAATTCTCACATACGGAAGTGAACTACGGATAATAAATAAGCAGTTAAGTATGGGGTGGAAGGGGGGATCTATACGTTTAATTTGTCCAGACGATTGTTTCAAATCCCCTGGACAATGAAATCATGCTATGGGAGATACGTGATTCTCGTATTTGTTGATATTCTGTGCAAAGAGAATGGTTCAAGCACGTCATAACAATAGGACACATGAACACGCAGAGATACATAACAGCAGAATAGACAGCAAGAAGAGATACACAGACAGCAAGAAGAGATACACAGACAGCAAGAAGAGATACACAGACAGCAAGAAGAGATACAAAGACAGCAAGAGGAGATACACAGACAGCAAGAAGAGATACACAGACAGCGAGAAGAGATACACAGACAGCAAGAAGAGATACACAGACAGCAAGAAGAGATACACAGACAGCAAGAAGAGATACACAGACAGCAAGAAGAGAACATTCTGGACATTGCATCACGTAAGAAAAATCAGCTACAACTTTGATTAGCATCTCCCAAACTTTTCGGCCCACCGCCCACTTTGCACAACATAAACTTTGTAACGCCTCCCTCCACAATTCACCGTTTTCCAAAGTGGACGGTACGCCCCCTGAAGCGTTCGAGGGGGCGATAGGGTTCATAAGAATTTTGGGTGTGTTCAGGCTATTATGGGTCGGTTGCTCCTTAAAGAAGAAATTAATAATAAATATTCTAAAATAAATTATTTTCGTGATTTTGCGGTTGAATAATCATTTAAAATTTGAATTCTGCATTTAAATTCATCTTATGCCCGTCTTACATGATCCCTTTTTTCATCAATTTTCTATTTCATGCATATAATCATTTGAAAATTGATCATGTATGACAGAAATATATATCAATTTTCTATGTCAAAGAAAAAATAGAGCATGTATATATGGGTGGGGGTGGGGGTGGAGGGCATTGGCAAACTGTTATAATGTGGAGGGGGCGTTACAAAGTTTATGTTGTGCAAACTGGGCGTGGAACGAAAAGTTTGGGAATCTATGCTCCACATTATAACAGTTTGCCAACGCCCTCCCACATATATACATGCTCTATTTTCTCTTTGACATCGAAAATTCATATATATTTCTATATTCATATATATAATACATGGTCAATTTTCAAATGATTATAAGCATGAAATAGAAAATTGATGAAAAATGGATCGTGTAAGACGCGCATAAGTTGAATTAAAATGCAGAATTCAAATTTTAAATGAGTATGCAATCGAAAAATAACGAAAATAATTTATTTTAAAATATTTATAATTAATTTCTTCTTTAAGGAGCCACCGAACCCTAATCGCCTGAACACCCCCAAATTCTTCTGAACCCACTATCACCCCCTAGAACGCTCCAGCGTCCACTGGGGGCGGTACCGCCCACTTTGGGATATGGTGGTCTAAACTATGAGCGGGTTTACCGCTATGAAGCTGAACGTTAGTAAGCGTTCTTCAATGGAAATTTATTCGATAAGAACGTTATACTTTATCAGTAAATAATACAATCTCTGACTCAGCAAATTGGTAAAATTAGCTTGATTTTTCTGACAGTTTCTCATTCAGAATTTGTATGTTCATTTTATTACCATCATCATCATCTCTTTTTATCCTGACGATGTGAGGCAAAACATGATTGAAGAAAGAAAGATCGTCATCATGCGTCCTCTATCACTCCAATCACAGCTTCACCATTACTGTTGACACGGCGAAGCTTAAGTTCGGCTGTTATCTTACGGTTTATAATTTTTCTGTGAGCAATTTATTTTACATGATGAAGTTGCTTAACGCATGAACGATTCCTCTTAGTGGTCATATAACGACATGACTGGAAATTTGCATGAAAAATACTTTACGAGAAAACTGAAGTCTTTGGACATAAAGAGAGACGAATGGTTGGAAAAGGCCATCATGGAAGGAAGCATCACGGAGAAGATGGATACGGGATGTAACTGATGGGATTGGCTTAAGAATGATGGCTGCAGAGACGTGACATCAGGCTTATGAGAGAGAGCGAGAGGGAAATTCAGAAGGACTGTTATGGTGTCAAAGTTCTGTACAGGACAAGCTATTTAATGTTGATATACAATCAAAACATAATGGCATTCCCATAGGTGCTCAGTAGATTTGAGTGCATGGCAAAAAATACTTATGGTCCCTGATTATACGGAGGAGAAGAGGCATCAGGGCAGACCACTGCTCAGATATAAAGATGTCTGCAAAGCCTCAATAAAAACTTTTCTATAGGTCCCAGAACATGGGAAAAACTAGCTGAGTTGTGTGGAAAGCCAAATTGCGAAAGAGCGCAGAGTCTTTTGAGAAGAGACTTATGTATGAGCTGAACGACAAGAGAAAAAAGCGAACACTCAGAAGTTGTCACAGTAAAACACTTGCCAATTGACCGTCTGTAAAGACGAAAAAGGCCATATATATACATATGTCTTATCATTCGCCGTTAGTTCCCACGGCCGTCATCATTCACCGTTAGTTTCCACGGCCGTCATCATTCACCGTTAATTTCCACGACCGTCATTTGCAGTTAATTCCCACGACCTTTATTCAACGTTAGTTCCCACAACAGACAGTATTCACCACAAATTCACAGACGTCTATTTTTAAATGCATTCACCTTGCTTTCTATATCTTTAGTAATTTTTCAATTCTCGCTAGCATATGTTAGGATTGATACAACATTGGAATTATACATTCGTAATTTAGTTTTAATATTATATAACGTTGGAGTTTCATATTTTATTTAGACTTTAAAAGTGATGTTGCTTTGACAATTAGTATCATAATTTTCTCTTTTAACATTTCCTGTGCAATCGAAATTGCTACCCAAATAGGTGAACTGCTCTGTTATTTTTATCATTTTAGATTCCAGGGTGATATCTGCGTTACTTGCCATAGGTGTCTTCGTTATATTTGTCTTTTCATAGCTTATCTGCAGTCCAACTTTTGATGCTATAAATGACAAGTTGTCTGTTTTTCTTTGCATATCTTCTTTTGCAAATCTGCTTTTCTTTGCGTATCTGCTTTTGCAAATATGTTTTTCTTTGCGTATCTGCTTTTGCAAATATGTTTTTCTTTGCATATCTACTTTTGCAAATATGTTTTTCTTTGCGTATCTGCTTTTGCAAATATGTTTTTCTTTGCGTATCTGCTTTTGCAAATATGTTTTTCTTTGCATATCTACTTTTGCAAATATGTTTTTCTTTGCATATCTTATTCTTTACAAATCTGTTTTTCTTTGCATATCTACTTTTGCAAATCTGTTTTTCTTTGCATATCTTATTCTTTGCAAATCTGTTTTTCTTTGCATATCTTATTCTTTGCAAATCTGTTTTTCTTTGCATATCTACTTTTGCAAATCTGTTTTTCTTTGCATATTTAATGATCTCCACTAACCGCCATCACAGAGCACATTCTCCATTGGCTTCCATGACAGAGCATGTTCTCTACTTAACATTATCAATGTTTATATATATACAAATATATCGTTAGTTTTTATCACAGCCAACTCCAATATTGGGCCTCATAACTGACCAGGAATCCCTGACCTAGTTTCAATTGGGGGCTGGAATTTATATATGTTTGATAGAACACTACAAGATTTTTTTCAATTTTACTCAATTCATTGAGTCTATGGTTATTTATTGATGAAACATATTCAAAATACTGATATTCCTTATTGTTAAACTTCACTTGTTACATAATATAACCTTGCTTTAGCATTTTGTGTTTATTTTAAAATCAATTCGTCTATATACAACAATACTGGAATGCGCGGTCACATGAACAGTTGTGGGCTGTTTTCCCATAATTTTTACCCGATTCCACCGACCGTCTAAGTTTATAGTTCGCTGTGGTTTTTATTTACATATAATAAATGTCATTCTTTTATAGACTCTGGTTATAACCAACATCTCTTCACTCAGAGCGCATCCACTAAGTGCGCAGTACCTTACAACTAGCTATCTGTAAATGTAACATTTATATAGACCTCATTTATATTTTACAACTTCTTGTGGAGTCTACATGTTTGTGCATATAATAAAGAAGATTATAAATCTTGTCTTTCTTTAGAGCCAAACTTGCTGGGTTAGATTTTATGATTCTCCCGTTATTCAAGTATTTTTTTATTGTATTATTTGGGAACACAAGAGAAAAATAACAAAGGTAATAGTGTAACCTTTCATGCATGTCGTTAGAGGCGATCAAACTAAACATGATTCAGTTGAAATGTTTTTGTTTTTTTCCAATCCAGAAGCACATGAGCTTTTCAGCTCTTCGGCTCGGTGCCATGGACATCGTAAATCTGGGGAATCTGTGGTTTTTTCTGCCATCCCACGGAATTTAACCCGCACACACAGAGGGATAGTCACCCGTAGTCCAACGCACTACGAACACGCTGGGCAGAGGGGCAGTTGAAATGTTAAATCTGTGTTGCTGAATGGCTGGTGTCCGAGTGGTTACCGGGGCCCAAATTGGGGTGAAAGAATAGAACCACTGTTACCTGCCACGCATGTCGTAAGAGGCGTCTAAGGAGGTAGGACGTGGCGCTAGCTACCCCACACCGTAAAAAACACTAGATGGGTATAGAACGGAGAGCGAACCGAGTAAACGCTGGCTGAAACCGGACACATCGCCGAAGGATAAGCACCAAAGCTCTAAATGGTGCTGAAGATGTGACGTAAAACACACCAATGTTAAGGCTGCATGAATTAGGTTTCCACATGAATATAATTTATGAGGAGGTCTGGTACATCGGTCTGGGCGGTGACCGCGAGAGAGAGAGTGTGACTGAGAAACGTGACGGGTCACCAAGTTAAATTCAAAATAATATTCAGATCATTGTCAACTGATGTCTTCGGCGGATTTTGAGAAAGAGATAGTATTATAGTGTTGCAAACACAGATCTGGTGATAAGAACAGGACAGGAACCCATGATAACCCAGGTTAGATGAGAAAATTGCGATAGGTTGGGCCTACCCTACGGAAGACACAGTTGAGTGTCACTAGACAAGCACTTGAGTGAAACCCGCTAGGAAAACGTAAAAGAGAACGCCCAAAACAGACCTGGAGACGAATTTTTCTTGAGGAACTGAAGAATGCTCGACTGTCCTGGAAGACCATAAAGAAAATAGCCGAGACCAGGAAAAAGTGGTGAACAACTGTTGAGGTGAGGCCCTATGCTCCACGAGGAGTGGAGATGATTAAGTCAAGTAAGTCAAACTAAGAATGGGTCAGTTGTGAGACTGGCTACTCTATTCTGTAGAAATGTTTGTGAAAGATTGCAATGAACATGCGGTCTGTATGGTCTACGGGTCTGTATGCGCCAACTGGCATAGCGAACGTACGCTCTAAGACATTGCGTCTTAGCGCGTACGTTCGTTATGCCAGTTATTCGCCTACATACCCGTAGGCTAGCGCATCCGGTTTCTGCATGCGTTTTGTTCGAGTTCGCTTCTCTAAGCAGAACGATCAAAACTTGACCTAGGAGAGTCCTCTTGGTTATTGGTTACTAAACTGACGTCATTGCACTCCGGGCAGACTCATAGGTGCTCAGTCTCCCCAACATATATCGAAGAGTATGCATATTGATGGTTCCTGTGGCTCGCTGATTAAACACACCTCTCACTCTGCCTCTCAGGCATCCTCTCCTCTTCCTAGGTGAACCAGAGCCTCTTTAGCTTTGGACCTCACGGTCAGAGTTTTCCGGTCTACACCACTAGAAGGTGAATGTGGCTTGTGTATTCTAAAGATCATCTGCATGCTACTAATTTTTACTTGCCACTTTACCTAAGAGAGATCGAGAAGCGTCGGGCCGAATGGATTAGAACGCGGCTCCCATGCGGGAGACCCGTTTTCAATTCACGGTAAGGCAACGGATTTGTTTCTGTTGTGGGTTTAAATGAAAAATCCTAACCAGAACACCTTCGCGGCGACTGCATTAGCCATGCGGCCATTAACCTCCTCAGGCTCACTTCCCATCTGTCCGGACTCCACCTCCCTAAAAAGTGGTACTACAGGCAGTAACGACAGTTTTTGTTTTTATTTTAATGGGAGACTAGCCTACCCCAACTCTGCTAAATGCAGAGCAAGACGCAGCAAAAACTTTGTAGAACATGCCATAAAATTAAGATATCCATAATTTATAATCTCACCAGCAGTTATACAAACAATCTCGAACTTAATTTTTTTTTTAAAGAAATGTCCTTGAAAATGTTTTGTCCAGTTCTCATAATATGCTAATCATTTTTTTTTGAATATTGTCAAGATCGAGCAAGTAAAATATTCTAAACCTTTGTTTGTACAAGAGTTAGTACTGCCATTATGTCAGAGATAACCTCTGATCCGCTGTGACAAGCAGGAAGTTCACACTTGTAAACTGCGCATGTGTTGAGTACTTTGTTGTCTGTTTACAATTCATATGTCCTTGCAGTTAATAATATATTTATTTTTAATAGGAAGAACTATAACAAAATGCAAGACCTCATCTTCCTACTTATCATACTCATGCTGAGATCTCTTTTATGTAAACAGACATGTCTATCTATATCCTCTGTTATCATCATCATCATCAAATAGCTTGTCCTGAGCAGAACTTTACCTCCCCAGCAGTCCTCCGGAATTTCTCTCTCTCATAGGTCAAATGTCTCGCCCCTTCAGCCGTCATGTTCAAACTATCAGTTACATCCTGAATATATCTTCTCCGTGATCTTCTTCGTTGTATGCCTCCTTCCATGATGGTCTTCTTCAGCCCTTCGTGTCTTTTTATATATCCAAAATACCTCAATATGTTCTTCTTATTTGCAGCATCAGCCAATTTTCTTTGATTTTGAGTTCTTTCTGGATAGATCTATTTGTTCTCTTCTCTGTCCATAATATACTAAGGGTTTAAAAAAGGGTTTAAAAGCCGAAGGATTGACTTCACTGCACCGGATTTTACCCCATATGGCTCGGTCCTCTCCGCAGAAATGGCACGCCACCTGCCGAGAGTATTGCACAAAGCACGAACTCCGTAGCTCAGCCCGTACAAACCTGGAAGTCTCTGGAAACTGCTCGTGAACAGAATGGCGCGGTCTGACTACAAACACCTTCGACTCACAACAATGAGCTTAACCACTTAGCTCACAGAGACCTCCTAAATATACTAAGGACTTTTCTTGAACACTTACGCTCTTCGGCTCGGTGCCATGGACATCGTAACCCTTCGTTCGGTGCCACGAACACCGTAAATCTACTGACTAATTGTTTCTTACCACAGGCCACACTCAATTATCTTTCCATATTTCTTCTCAATGTTTCATTTGAGCGTCCGGGTCTTCTTTTCCCGTCCGCTGTCAATTGAAGAGCTGTTCTATCCAATGACACTAATGGCATACTGCATACATGCCTAATCTGTCTCTGTCTATTTTTATTGTGGTCTTCAATTATGCACAATTTGTTCGTTTAAAGAACTCTTCATTTGTTATCGTATTTCGCTAAAAAATGTGCAGGATTCTTCTTGCCCATTTATTTTGAAATGTCTCTAACTTGTGTCTTCTTTTGTCGTCACACTGCTACCGGGTTGGTGACCAGTGTCGTTGTTTTCTGTTTTTGTCTGGCGCTGTTCTAGTGGTTTGGGTGATTGTTATTTTTGCTCTTTAACAGGATTCTGCTATGCCATCTAACCATCTTTTTTGTGGTCTTTCTCTCGCCTTCTTTCCTGATGTTGTAGAAGACTATATACTGTGGAGTTTGGATGTAGTCTTATTAAGTGGCCAAACCACTTCATTCTTTGTTTCTCAATGTAGTTCAAGCAAGGTTCTGTGTCAACTTTCTTTCTTATACTGATGTTGTTGACTCTATCTTTCCAACTTGTAAAAAAAAAAGCTAATGGAACCCTTTCATACCTCGTGGTATATAGGGCAATACAGTGTTAGTGCCTGTATACATTGCTTGTATTTTTCATTGACCGTCGGCACACGATGGGTGATGTGGTCAGCATCACGCCGGCCGCCTTTACTTTCCCAGAGCATGTCTTGTACCCAGTTGAGGCTGGGTCGACCTGAGAGCCGTCGCGGTCGGGAATAATTCCACGCACACTGCGGGAGTTGAACCCAGACCACCAGCCTTGAGAAGCGAGTTCACTAACAACTACGCTACCGCGGCTCTCAGTCCAACTTGTGTATTCTCTAATATATCTTAGTTTTATGTCTTAGCTGTCCGTGTAATACAAATTTTCATTAGAGATTCAGTTATCCAGGAGAAGTGATGAAATCAGAGAAATGTCTGGTCGACCACTAGTAACATATGCTATAAGAAGAAGAAGAGAGAGAGAGATATGTTTGGCATATCTTAGGAAGAAATGATCAAAGAATACCAGAACAGGTATTGAAGTGGGAGGCAAAGGATTCAAGAAAGAGAGAACGTCATATTGAAACCCTGAAACGAACTTTGCTGAGAGAAGCAAAAATATAGGACTCTTCTTTCTTCTTTGCGTTCGTTCTTTACGACCAATTTTAAACACTCTTTGTGATATGTTTGATCTTTGCCAAGAACGTGTATAAGTTGCATATTGGTTTGGTAGGCACCTAAACGCATAGACTTCTACACGTCTAGGACATGTTCATCTGATTTCAACCAAACCTACTTAGTCGCCTCTTACTACATGCGTGGCAGGTAACAGTGGTTCTATTCTTTACACCCCAAATTTGGGCCCCGGTAACCACTATAGGACTCAATTCCATGGAAGAGATTGAGTGAGTTGCTCAGGACAGAGCGGTATAGAGACATTACTTGCAGGCCCTATGTAACGTATAACACAGTACGAGAGTAATATATATATATATATAATCTAGTTATCCTACTGCAAGCCATGTTTATGTTTGTATGTTATTTATGTGAAATTCACATCACTAAACCAGTAATTAAACACACCACAATTTACTCCTGCACTTTTCATTACCAATAACTTTCATGTTAGTATGTCTATTTTATCGCGAGAGCTTGATTTAACTTGTGCAATCATTATACATCTTACTCTTATCATCTGACTTGTATGCATGTTCTGTTATTATGTTCCAGTATATTAGTTTTCATTTGGTTTGCTGCCTTTGATTCCTAAATAAATCTAATTGTATCTGGGGTTTTTTTCCACTATTCTTATGAACTTTTATTGCAGGATATATTTATACTTAATCCTTGTTTTTACATTTATTGCTCTGAGGGGAAAAAAATGCGGAAGAAAAAGAGAATTATATTCTTAATTGGTGTTTAATTTTGGTTCAGTGACTCGATGGTTTTTAATTTTGGTTCAATGATTCAATGGTTTTAAAAAAATGTTCAATGATTAGATGGTTTTTAATTTTGGTTCAATGATTCGATGGTTGTAAATTTTGGTTCAATGGTTCTATGGTTTTAAATTTTGGTTCAATGATTCGATGGTTTTAAATGGAAACAAGATAAATTTTGGTCAATTTCATGGTTGTAATTTTAGCAAATAGAAATGTGGACTTAATTTTGTTCATATTCTGGTTGTAAATTTTGGTTCAATGGTTCTATGGTTTTAAATTTTGGTTCAATGATTCGATGGTTTTAAATTTTGGTTCAATGATTCGATGGTTTTTAATTTTGGTTCAATGATTCGATGGTTGTAAATTTTGGTTCAATGATTCGATGGTTTTAAATTTTGGTTCAATGATTCGATGGTTGTAAATTTTGGTTCAATGATTCGATATCTAATTGCTGCTGTTTCCTCTTCTTCTTCATTCGTTTTACATCAACCACTTCTTAAACCATTCATTGTGATCTGTATGTGATTTGTGTCTTATAGCGTGACTTCGTTATGCGATTTAGGCACCTGCAGACACGTAGGACAGCACATCATGTTTCTGCATACTTTTTATTCGGGCTCGCTTCCATACGTCGCAAAAAAGATCCTAGGTGAATCCATTCCCTTAAGTAAACCAGAACTCCGTTAGCCATGGATCTCGCAGTCAAAGTTTCCCAATCTACACCTCAGAGAGTATAGGGACTGGCTTGTACTTTCTACGAGTCATTAGCAGACTACTAATTTTTTTACTTTTCACCCTTCCTAAGAGAAACTAGCCGATCCCAACTCTGCTAGACTCAGAGTCAGGCGCATCACACATTATAAACCTCTTAATGCTGTTAAATTGTACATTTGGGACTCTGGCTCTACCGTGTAAAAAATCATGGACACCTCATCTTCAAATGTTTGCTAATGGAATCATTGAAGTGAGTCTAGTAGTTGCATAGTTAGTGCTAATAAAATGGTCGAGCAAACACGGAACGGATCAAACCTGCATAACGAAACATAAAACGAATTATGAATTACAAATCGATCACTACAGCTCTGCTAGAAATAATGACACCGTTCAAACGAATCGTTTCATTGCGTCACAAATAACAAATAAGGTCTCCATTTTCTTCGTGCCCCTTTCACTCTAATAGGAGAATGAAATCGACTTTGTATTTATCTCCCTTAAGAAATGAACACTGAAGCCGTGAATGCTATTTAGTAGAGGTGTCAGTAGCCGTGCTTAATCTAAGTCGTATAGATCTACGTATAGACTTACTTGATACAGCGCAGTACGTTTGATCTTTGATCCCCAGTATTTGGTAAATAAACGCTCGTGGGAAACTATAAATTAGAAGATTATTGTGACCTCTTTTCCCTGGTCTCCCACAAAGAGCATCAAACGTAGAATTGATATTTCAAGCAGCAAGATTGTTTCTGTTCACGCTTGATATCAAACATTAACTGCGGTTATAAGTACATATCAGTGGGGCGGATTAACGTAATACATAAGCTTTCGCCTACCGACTCGGACACAAGATGGTTGTGAGCTCAATCCCACACTCGACGTTCCACACGTTAGGAAAGGAATTGGCCCTCCTACCTCCTGCACCTTAGGTTCTAGAAATGTGGAGTGACGTGATTTCACCCCGTAAGGTCTGAAAAGGCTACGGTGTATATATATATATACGCAAGTTTCTGAATTTCAAATATTTAGGCTGCATTTTCACAGAAGGGCGGAAAACTCGATAGAGAAATAGAGACAAGATGACAAAAAGCAAAAGCAGTGACCTACCAGCTGGCACCATTACTATAACACACAAAGATCAAGATGGAAGTGAAATGATAGGTGATAAAAAGTATTTTTCTACCAACACTTTGTTACCAGTGCAATACTTGGTCTCTGACAGCAACAACCCACAGAAAGCTCACCACATGTGAAATGAAATGCTTGTGGAAGTCAGTGGGAGTCATCAGGAAAGATAAGACTACAAAATGAGGACATAGAAGCAGAGTTTTTTCACCCCAAGACGGCAGCACACTAGAAAATTCAAGTGCCACTGTAGAACTCTCAACAAATTTTAGAGCTGAACAACAGACAATTGTCGATGCCTCAAAAGTACTGCAGCAAAGAAACATCCAAAACTATAAACTTGTCTTCCTTTGCGACTGCTTGTCAGTCCTGCGGGGCCACACAAAGGGAACCACAAGATAATATGGAAAGAGAGCTGACACTACAGCTAAACAAGCTCTCAGAACACAACCAAATTATTCTCCTGTGGATACGAGCCATGACCAACTCTATTATCTAGTTATTATGATATAGAGTTGGCCGTGTACCAGCCCACTGTGGCGTACCAGCAAATGAGAGAGCAGACATGCTGGCTAAGGAGGGAACAAAACTTACACACCACAAACACCCAGTATCACTACCAGAAATCAAGACACATATCAAAAGAAAGTACAAAGAGGTATGGAGGCAACAAACCCACGGCAAACACCCACAAGATCCCATCAGCAGACTAAACAGAAAAAGCACACAATAATCTTTCGCCTAAGAACAGGTCACTGCAGACTCAACCACCACATGCACAGAATAAAGCCTGCTCAGACTGCACAGTATGCATGCCAGACAGAAACACAGACTCCAGAGCACATCATGCAGTCATGTCCATCATACATACACCAACGAAATGAAATGTGACCTCATGAACGAAGCTTACAGAGCAAGCTATGAGGAACTCTCGAAAAACTCCAGCTTACATGCAGCTTCATAGAGGAAACCCATCTCATGGTTTAGACGAGCATACGAAACCGAACGCAAAGAAGAAGAAGATCAATACTTGAGGATCTAAACTACAAATACATCTGAAGTCGGAGAAGGCACGCCAGTATAGCTGGCTGGGGACACTGATAATAAGAAAGCATGCCTTCACGCAAAAATCAGTTAGAAGCGTGATGCAAGGCATACTGACTACTCCTTAATTCATAGTGGTGGAACGCGAGAAGAAGAAGAAGTAAATATTCACTGCAGAATACATTGCCACTAACAAGAATGATTCAGTCATCAACGTTATTTTACACATAGCCGGTCAATGTTTCTCAACTTCTGATTTCATTCTAAACATGTAACAGTTTTTTTTGCATAAAGAAATATTCCACTGTTCTTTATGTGTCTGTTGTTCGTGTTTGTTGTGGTTTTGTATCGATGGTGCCATGGTAGTATATTACAACACGAACCTGCTGAATAGCTGTGACTCTGCAGGGGCAGTTCAACGTGGGGGGTTAATGTGGTCGAACGTTTTCCTATGAATCATACATAGCTTTATACATCGGCAGCACACATCGTGGATCAGTATTTGACATATATTTCAGGGATCTACAAACTGGTATGCGTGTACACAAGAAAGTATTGGATTATTTGAAGATACAAAACGTTAAGAATTGTAATTTTGCTCTTACACAATAGTACCATTACCTAGCATGATAAATATCATCATCAGGTGCCGTGTCGGCTGGCGTAGGTTTCTTCGTCTTCTTCGAACGCTCCATATCGACCACTTGTTAACCACTCTTTGTGATTTGTATGTGATCCTGACCTATGAGCGATTGTGCGGTGTGCCATTTATGCGCGTGCAAGTAGGCCAGCACATCCAATTTCTGCAACGTTTTTTATTTACTAGGGTAGCTTCTATAGGCCCCTACCTTAGTCACCACTTACGACATGCCTTGTAGGTCGCAGTGTTACTATTATTTACTCCCCTTGAGGGCCCTGACAACACACGGGAGGGCTGACGTAGGCTAACATGGATCTCCACAAATCTCTATCCCTGATGTTTTTGGTATCATCTCAGATTTTGACGTTCTTCCGTGCCATGAAGTCACGCCCGAGTGGTTACCGGGGCCCAAATTTGGGGTGTAAAGAATAGAACCAGTGTTACCTTCTACGCATATCGTAAGAGGCGACTAAGGAGGTTTGGCTGAAATCTGATGCATGTGTCCTAAACGTGTAGAAGTCTATGCCTTTAGGGCCTACCAAACCAATGTGCAACGTATACACGTTCTTGGCAAAGATAAACATATCACAAAGAGTGATTAAAATTGGTCGTAAAGAACGAACGCGAAGAAGAAGAAGAAGTCAGGTTGTCCACAATTTTCACCCTCTGTCTTCCTCAGTCTCGTCTCCCCTCGATTTTACCGGTTGTCACAATGTGTTCTAAACTCCCACTCCCCCTTATCATTACATGTCAGCACAATGATGATTGCCTATTTCTTATAGTGATTATATGGATTAAAACAAAATATCTTCTCTTTCTGCTTTACGAGCCATTGCAGATATCATTCGCCTCTATTCATTTCTGTTCTTAACCTTCTCTTCAAAGTTGTTGACTCCTAGTATTTCTAAGTCTATTTCAATGGTATTCTACATCGTTTTCTTGGTCTGCCTCGTGGTTTTTTCCTCTTCATCTTTAAAAAAAAATATATGTAATTTTAGGCACTCTGTTTTCTGCCACTCTTTCAATATGCTATAACCGTCATATTCAGTTAACAATTCATGTTGGTGAGAAGTAATGATGAATTAAGCAAATTATAAATATCATTATTGATTCTCATTCTGCATTATTTTTATTTTTGTGAAAACTGAGGGTGGAGATTATAGTGATAGGTGTATTTAATCAGCGAACCATGGGAACCATCAGTATACATACTCTTCGATATCTGTTGGGGAGACTGAGCACATATGGGTCTGCCCGGAGTGCAGTGACGTCAGTTTAGTAACCAATAACACACACATATATATACATACATATCTGTATATATATATATATGAGAGAGAGAAAGAGAGAGACGTATGTGCATACATACATACCCCACCCCCCTTTCCACTCTCACACATATACATACATACCTACACACACATGCATACGTTCAAAATAAAAATAAGTTAAATATGCAAAAATAAGATATATCTTTAAAACATGTACAACAATAACACACGTATACACGAAATTAAACAATTTAAAAACAATATACTACAAAATATCAAGATTTATAAAAATGTACGAAAAATCGAAGTAACGAAGATGCAAAAAAAATAAAGAAACAGGGTAAAAAATATACCAGAAACCAACGTTAAAAAAATGTTGTTTAAAACAAGTTAAAACATATAGGAAAAAATAAGTTAAAAAAATATATACGAATAAACATTAGTTTTAAAAGATATTTTTCTCTAATTGTAAAATAATGTAAGGTACCCATTTTCATACCACGAGGTATCTTGTGAATCATGTCTTTTAAAAAAAAAAAAACAATGACACACAACGGGTTACAACATCACGCTGTCCGCCTTTACTGTCCAATATTTCTCTGAAACTCAATTGCAGCTGGGTGTGCCTGGAATTGTTACGACCGGGAAAAAATCCCACTCCCACTCTGGAATTTGATCCTGGGATCACGCGCATACTAGTCAAATGTACTAACCGTTATGCTGTGCCCGCATGCCCATCATTTTCGTAGCGCGTTTGACGACGGGTGACAAACCCCTGTGAGTGCGGTTCAATTCCTCGGGCTGGCAGAAAAACCCCATGCTCTCCAGATTTTCGGTGTTCGTTGCACCGAACTGAAGGATTACGATGTCCATGGCACCGAGCCGAAGATCTGAAAGTTTAAATGCTTCTGGATCGAGAAAAACAACCCAAAAAACACATTGCGCTGTCGGTCCTCTCGAATTAGATTTTTGTGTGTTTCTCTTTTCGTGTGTTTCTCTTTTCGTGTGTTTCTCTTTTCGTGTGTTCCGTGCTTATTGTGAAAACATTTCAGTCAATATGTCGGCTGTTAGATAATGATTATTTGTACTGCAGTCTATCAGGAGGAGAAGAATGGATTCCAATTGATTGGACCATGACATACTTCCACAACAGTATAATTACCATTGCAAGAGATTGTGGCAGTGGAAAAGCAGTGCTAGGAATTAATCAACTGATCGCTGATAGGACCAGTGATGATGAGGTCGTTGTGTGCACAGAATAATTATGTGTATTATCAGGGTGAGAAATCTGATTGGAGTTTGTTTACTTGCTAGCACACTTGGTATGATCGTCGCCGAGATGAACGGAGCATGCAAGAAAATTACTACCATCATGAGAATGGACTGTAGTATGTTACTGCTGCTATATTCTTCTTCTTTATCGAATGCTTAATTTCGACCACTTGTTAAACAATTCTTTGTTATTTGTTTGTGATGTGAGCCTAAGAGCGATTGTACGTTGTGCCAGTTATGCGCCTACAAATAGGCCAGCACATCCGATTTCTGCGATACTTTTTATTTACGAGGGAAGCTTCCCTAGGCCCCTACTTTAGTGGTCTCCTACGACATACCTTGAAGGTTGCAGTTTTACTATTATTTGCTCCTTCCGAGCCCCTCAACACACGGGTTACTGCTACTCTCTAATTGCTCTCTGATATTTTATTTGTTAGGACAACTATTCTTCCTATTCCCAGACCAGATTACTGCTATCTAATTGCTCTCTGATATTTTATTTGTTAGGACAACTATTCTTCCTATTCCCAGACCAGATTACTGCTACTATCTAATTGCTCTCTGATATTTTATTTGTTAGGACAACTATTCTTCCTATTCCCAGACCAGATTACTGCTATCTAATTGCTCTCTGATATTTTATTTGTTAGGACAACTATTCTTCCTATTCCCAGACCAGATTACTGCTATCTAATTGCTCTCTGATATTTTATTTGTTAGGACAACTATTCTTCCTATTCCCAGACCAGATTACTGCAATCTAATTGCTCTCTGATATTTTATTTGTTAGGACAACTATTCTTCCTATTCCCAGACCAGATTACTGCTATCTAATTGCTCTCTGATATTTTATTTGTTAGGACAACTATTCTTCCTATTCCCAGACCAGATTACTGCTACTATCTAATTGCTCTCTGATATTTTATTTGTTAGGACAACTATTCTTCCTATTCCCAGACCAGATTACTGCTACTATCTAATTGCTCTCTGATATTGTATTTGTTAGGACAACTATTCTTCCTATTCCCAGACCAGATTACTGCTATCTAATTGCTCTCTGATATTTTATTTGTTAGGACAACTATTCTTCCTATTCCCAGACCAGATTACTGCTATCTAATTGCTCTCTGATATTTTATTTGTTAGGACAACTATTCTTCCTATTCCCAGACCAGATTACTGCTATCTAATTGCTCTCTGATATTTTATTTGTTAGGACAACTATTCTTCCTATTCCCAGACCAGATTACTGCTACTATCTAATTGCTCTCTGATATTTTATTTGTTAGGACAACTATTCTTCCTATTCCCAGACCAGATTACTGCTATCTAATTGCTCTCTGATATTTTATTTGTTAGGACAACTATTCTTCCTATTCCCAGACCAGATTACTGCTATCTAATTGCTCTCTGATATTTATTTGTTAGGACAACTATTCTTCCTATTCCCAGACCAGATTACTGCTACTATCTAATTGCTCTCTGATATTTTATTTGTTAGGACAACTATTCTTCCTATTCCCAGACCAGATTACTGCTATCTAATTGCTCTCTGATATTTTATTTGTTAGGACAACTATTCTTCCTATTCCCAGACCAGATTACTGCTACTATCTAATTGCTCTCTGATATTTTATTTGTTAGGACAACTATTCTTCCTATTCCCAGACCAGATTACTGCTATCTAATTGCTCTCTGATATTTTATTTGTTAGGACAACTATTCTTCCTATTCCCAGACCAGATTACTGCTACTATCTAATTGCTCTCTGATATTTTATTTGTTAGGACAACTATTCTTCCTATTCCCAGACCAGATTACTGCTACTATCTAATTGCTCTCTGATATTTTATTTGTTAGGACAACTATTCTTCCTATTCCCAGACCAGATTACTGCTATCTAATTGCTCTCTGATATTTTATTTGTTAGGACAACTATTCTTCCTATTCCCAGACCAGATTACTGCTACTATCTAATTGCTCTCTGATATTTTATTTGTTAGGACAACTATTCTTCCTATTCCCAGACCAGATTACTGCTATCTAATTGCTCTCTGATATTTTATTTGTTAGGACAACTATTCTTCCTATTCCCAGACCAGATTACTGCTATCTAATTGCTCTCTGATATTTATTTGTTAGGACAACTATTCTTCCTATTCCCAGACCAGATTACTGCTACTATCTAATTGCTCTCTGATATTTTATTTGTTAGGACAACTATTCTTCCTATTCCCAGACCAGATTACTGCTATCTAATTGCTCTCTGATATTTTATTTGTTAGGACAACTATTCTTCCTATTCCCAGACCAGATTACTGCTACTATCTAATTGCTCTCTGATATTTTATTTGTTAGGACAACTATTCTTCCTATTCCCAGACCAGATTACTGCTATCTAATTGCTCTCTGATATTTTATTTGTTAGGACAACTATTCTTCCTATTCCCAGACCAGATTACTGCTACTATCTAATTGCTCTCTGATATTTTATTTGTTAGGACAACTATTCTTCCTATTCCCAGACCAGATTACTGCTACTATCTAATTGCTCTCTGATATTTTATTTGTTAGGACAACTATTCTTCCTATTCCCAGACCAGATTACTGCTATCTAATTGCTCTCTGATATTTTATTTGTTAGGACAACTATTCTTCCTATTCCCAGACCAGATTTGGAAAGATCCAAAACGATGAATGTCGTTATTAGCGAATGCCATCCATCTATTGACGATTCGAATGTCTATAATCTCTATTGTTCTGTACATGCATGTTTTCCAAGTAATGAGACAGCAGAAAATCATATATATATATTGATGATGTTGGAGCTGGAGGTGTAGGGTGTGACCTGAGTTATAATGCAGTTGCTTAGCAACCACCTATTTGATGAGATCGCTACAATCAATGACACATCTATAATGCAATTTAATTAATTTTAAATCTAACGTTTCTGCAGTAAGACCTCATGAGCACATACAGAGCAGAATGAGAAATGTGATTAAACAGAGAGATGCAGAAACCATGAGCCTATATGTCTCTCGTGCCATTTTAACTCCGGTTGAAACATATACCCTCCACCAACTCATGTCAAGTCTTTCTATATTTAGCAGTTCCTTCCTGCTATTCCGTATACCGTTAATCTCTGTCTCCAAATCTCTTCTCCGTGTATATTTCTGCGTCATTCTCTTTCGCTTTCCATGCAGGTTCCAAGAAATGTTCCTTCTTGTTATATTCCCTCGGATTTTCTCAAGGGGTGTCTATCTACGCCAGAGTATTTTCTTCGCCTCTTGGTTTACTGGGATCTGTCTGCTTCTGTCCTTAAGCTCCTAATGTGTGACCATATAATACCATCTCAGTCCCTCTATTACGTACAGACAACAGTTGATGAATGTTTGCAATTTATTAGCTAATGTTTTAGATGTACTCCATGTTTGTGAAATATACAGCAAAACTACTTTAACATTGAAATTAAATATTCTAATTTGTATTTCTAGACTTGATTTCTTTAGACATACAAATATTTCATAGGGCGATGAAAGCTCATCACATCTTTTGTATTCTTATTCTAATCTCTTTTATCTGTCCCTCCAATTTTGTCTACATTGCTGCCAAAGTTTGGTTTTTCCTCATGAAGAGATCTATATTATTAGCATACCATCGCAAACCAATATATGCTCCCTCTATCCAGAACCAACTATAAACTTATGGGCCTGCGGACTCAGGTAAGAATTATGGGAAATCAGACCACAACTACACCACGTGACCTCGCATTCCAGTATGGGTGTATATAGATGAATTCATTTTAAAGTCAACACTAAATGCTAAATCGCAGTTGTATTATCCAACAAGTTAAGTTTAACAATAAGGAATATCAATATTATGAATATTTGTCACCACTAAATAACCATAGACTCACAGAATTGAGTAAAATTGCAAAAAGATTGCAGTGTTCTATAGGTAAAAGTAAAAGGTAAAGGAACCCTTTCATACCTCGTGGTATATAGGTCAATACAGTGTTAGGCCTGTATTTTTCATTGACAGTCGGCACACACGATGGGTGATGTGGTCAGAATCACGCCGGCCGCCTTTACTTTCCCAGAGCATGTCTGGTGCCCAGTTGAGGCTGGGTCGACCTGAGAGCCGTCGCGGTCGGGAAAAATTCCACGCGCATTGCGGAGCTGAACCCAGACCACCAGCCTTGAGAAGCGAGTTCGCTAACAACTACGCTACAGCGCCCCCGCCCCCGCTCTGATCTAGAACAGGGATTCCCCGGTCAGCTGTCTGGCCTAATTATCTAGAGTTGGCTTTGCTCTATCTCAGCGGATATTGAATAGTATGTTTCGTTTTCTCCCATTTTGTTTTGCCTGTTCTTATCCAGACGCTGTGAGGCAAAACATGATTGAGGAAAACGAAATATACTATTTTAAATCATTTGAGATAGACCGAACAACTATTGGTCTGCGAGGGTATTATGAAGTCGGTTCAATGACCTGTAAGTACTTGGCTATCTGTCCTATTTCTGGTTATGTGGAGTCAAGAGAAATTTAATATTTTGATTACATTTATATTAACTTTCAAGCAAATAACAAAACACACATAATCTTGAGATTTACCTCGCGTGCTACGTATATCCCGCATTTATAGTGTATGGGGCGGAAACGTGGTGAATGAACGAACAGCGGAAAAAACATAAACTTATTCCTTATCTCCTTGCTACATCTCCCATATCGAAACATGTAAAACATAATCTTATTCCTTATCTCCCATATCGAAACACGTAAAACATAATCTTATTCCTTATCTCTTACTACATCTCCCATATAACGTAAAACATAATCTTATTCCTTATCTCTGTACTACATCTCCCATATTGAAACGCGTAAAACATAATCTTATTCCTTATCTCTGTACTACATCTCCCATATTGAAACGTAAAACATAATCTTATTCCTTATCTCGTTCTCATCTCCCATTGAAACGTAAAACATAATCTTATTCACATCCCCATATTGAAACACGTAAAACATAATCTTATTCCTTATCTCAGCTCTGTGCTACATCTCCCATGACGAAACACGTAAAACATAAACTTATTCCTTATCTCCCTGCTACATCTTCCATATCGAAACACGTAAAACATAATCTTATCTCCGTGTTACATCTCCCATATCGAAACACGTAAAACGTAATCTTATCTCTGTGTTACATCTCCCATATCGAAACACGTAAAACTAATTTATTCTTATCTCCTTGCTACACTCCCATATCGAAACACGTAAAACATAATCTTATTCCTTATCTCCGTGCTACATCTCCCATGACGAAACACGTAAAACATAATCTTATTCCTTATCTCCTTGCTACATCTCCCATATCGAAACACGTAAAACATAATCTTATTCTTATCTCCTGCTCATCTCCATTGAAACAGTAACAAATCTTATTCTATCTCCCTACACTCATATCGAAACACGTAAAACATAATCTTATTCCTTATCTCCTTGCTACATCTCCCATATCGAAACACGTAAAACATAATCTTATTCCTTATCTCCTTGCTACATCTCCCATATCGAAACACGTAAAACATAATCTTATTCCTTATCTCCTTGCTACATCTCCCATATCGAAACACGTAAAACATAATCTTATTCCTTATCTCCTTGCTACATCTCCCATATCGAAACACGTAAAACATAATCTTATTCCTTATCTCCTTGCTACATCTCCCATATCAAACACGTAACATAATCTTCTATCTCCTTGCACATCTCATATCGAACGTAAAACATAATCTTATTCCTTATCTCCCTGCTACATCTCCCATATCGAAACACGTAAAACATAATCTTATTCCTTATCTCCTTGCTACATCTCCCATATCGAAACACGTAAAACATAATCTTATTCCTTATCTCCTTGCTACATCTCCCATATCGAAACACGTAAAACATAATCTTATTCCTTATCTCCTTATTATGACAAAAACTAATCTTTCCTTATATCGAAACAACACGTAAACATAATCTTATTCCTTATCTCCTTGCTACATCTCCCATATCGAAACACGTAAAACATAATCTTATTCCTTATCTCCTTGCTACATCTCCCATATCGAAACACGTAAACATAATCTTATTTATCCTTCATCTCCCTATCGAACATACATAATCTTATTCCTTATCTCCTGCAATCCATATCGAAAACAACATAATCTTATTCCTTATCTCCCTGCTACATCTCCCATATCGAAACACGTAAAACATAATCTTATTCCTTATCTCCCTGCTACATCTCCCATATCGAAACACGTAAAACATAATCTTATTCCTTATCTCCTTGCTACACTCCTATGACGAAACACGTAACAAAACAAAGTTTTTTTTTTTTCGTCCGCTTTCAACTCAGACGAAGTTTCATCTCTGAAACTGATTTTTGCGTGAAAATCCGTTTTTCAATTTCTTACAATGGCAGCAGCGGCACATTGTAAATTACTTTACACTGGCAGCCGTGTGCTCAATGTACTCGTAATTAGTATTCCCCTCGCCATACAGGCAGATTTTCTCCGACTTCAGAGGTACTCACGTTATCGTCCTGAGTAAGACCAGGGACTCGAACAAATGCCGGACAGTAGGTTCAAACCCGAGCTATGAGGCGTCTCACAGCTAGCAGGCCGAGCTACTATCAACTACTCTAGGCAGTCCCCCACAAAACAAAGTAATATAGTTATACAAAGTACAAAAACGATATACAGCGAGTTTCGACCAAAAGGTCTTTATCGAGCAAAGGATAAAAAGAAACGAAGACATCCTACACACCAGACATAACATATACAGTCAGACAATAAATCCATAACGGCCCTTAAAAGGATTATCCATAATTTTTTTTAATTTAATTGGTAATTAAGTGAAATTGTTTCCTGTTGTCTATCTGGTTGGTTACTGTGTGCTCCGCTAGTCTTTAACAGAAGAGTTTTAACTCACATTACAAGTGGTTTTAAATCAAATTTCTTTTAGCGTAGCCTCCGGCAACGTAAGGCCGACTAGCTCAGACGGGAAAACCACAGTTCTTGTTTAAAGGGGGGTGGTTTTTATAAGTGTTTGATAGAACACTGTAAGTTGTTCTGAAATTTTACTCAATTCTACTAGTCCATGGTTATTTATTGATGAAAAGTTTTAATAATCATGATATTCCTTAATGTTTAGTTTAATTTGTTTAAAGCCGAAGATTTACTTCATTGCACCGGGTTTTACCCCATATGCGGTCTCTCGCAGAAATGGCACGCCACCTGGAGTTGCCAAGCACGAACCTCTCCAGCAATTGGGTCTCTGGAAAAACTGCACTCGTGAACAGAAGGCCGCGGTCCGGATTCGAACCCACGACCTTCGACTCGCAAGGCAAAGGTCTTAACCACTCAGCCACAGAGACCCCCTAAGTTTAATTTGTAACATAATGTAACCTTGTTTTAGCATGTTGTGTTTTTTCAAATGAATTTGTCAGAATGATTGGGAGGAACCCATGATGACTCAGGTCAAGAGGAGAAAATGGCAATGGTTCGGGCATACCCTAAGGAAGACACAGTCGAGTGTCACCAGACAAGCATTTGAGTGGAACCTGCAAGGAAAACGAAAAATAGGACACCCTAAACAAACCTGGAGACGAAGTCTTCTTGAGGAACTGAAGAGTGCTGAACCATCCTGGGAGATCATAAAAAAACAGCCAAAGACTGAGAAGAGTGGCGAACAACTGCTGAAGCCCTATGCCCCACAGGACGGAGAGAAATATGTTAAATTAGAGAGCGACTTTGTATCCATTCTCCTGTTAGTCGAAACCATTTTGCCCCGTGAATGTCGATACCTGGACTCTACTATACTATAATTTGTTATTTGAGATCCACCCTTTATCTAATACGCAAAACTATTCTGCCTCGTGAATGGCATGAGCTGGTTTCCTATCATACGCTGTTTGAGTTCATTGTTTGATTGATAGACCATCATCATTGCACTTCGGTGAGTAACCATGTGTGTTCCGATCTCTTTCTTACACAGGAAGATCTTAGCGACAGTGCGCGAGTGTTCTCTGTGGCCTAGAGGCTAGGTACTCGTTTGCTTCCCCGGTGATCCATTGGGATTTTTTCTAGAGATCCCTGATCTCAGTGCAATGGAGATCGAGTTCCTAGTCCTGTCGGATATGGACGATTAAACGTATGTCACATGTTCAAATTGAACACATAAAAGAAACATCAGTTCAAAATCAGGAACAGCAGGCTGGAAAGCCGCTGCCCGTCCCTAATTCATACATGTAGAAAATAACATTCCTACAAAATATTTTCACCATATTCTAAATTACACTGGGACTCTCGCCGGTGCTACGGAGTTCATGCTATTGGAGTCCCACCATTTACCTGATACTTAAAACAATTCTGCCCCGTGTGAGTCATGAGTTGGACTACACTATCATATGCTCAAAAACTGATGTTGAATCTTTCCAGTGATTTAAGAGTTTGGAATTACACATTGTACAATAGAACTGAATACCTGAGGGGCAGAGAGTGGAGTGTGTTTCACCGACGGATCACAGGAACCATCGGTATGCATACACTTCGACATCTGTTGGGAGAGACTGGGTACCTAAGATTCTGTCCGGAGTGTTATGACGATGGTTCAGTAACCAATAACTGATCATATGCTACGAGTTTGAGACGCACACCCTTTACCTGATACTCAAAACAGTTCTTAGACCGCGTAGATCGCCGGACATCATATGCTAACTTGAGACTCCTGCCATAGGAGAATTTATTTGAGGTCGAAACTTTATTCTCAGACTCCACTCTAGGTCGTTACAGCATTATAACATGTGTATTCGATTCTCTTTCTCTCTCTTTCTCTTTCTCTCTATTTCTTTCTCTTTCTCTCCCTCTCTCTCTCTAACCCGTGACGCGTCTGGCTCTCAGGGCAGCATCAAATGCACACCATTCTTCTTTATTCTTGGCCGTCTTCTGTATTGTGTTCCAGATATGATTTATTTATATCAGCTCGTGTTCTAATGTTCTCCTCTAAGTCGTTTTGGGTCTTCCTCGTTTTCGTTTACCCTCTGGTGTCCATCTCAGTGCAGTTTTCGTGACATTGTTCTTCTTCATGCGTATCACATGTCCGATCCATCTCCGTCGTCTCTTTTGAATGGTATTCGATTATAAAAATAATAATAATTCCTCTCGTATCGTTATACGTTACATAGGATCTGCAAGTAATTTCTCCGTACCGCTCTATCCTGGGCAACTCGCTCAATCTCCTCCATGGACCTGAGACCGACATTTCCTGATATTCGATTATAATAAGTATTTATTATTATAAGTATTTAGTGTACACTGTCATAAAAATTTGAAAATCACTGATCAGTATTGATGTATCTGAAATAAATCCCTTCAACGACACAGCGTGGGTCTGCATTTATCTATGGAAAAACTAGATTGTTATATAAACATTGGATTCATGTAGTTTCCAAATCCTTTATGCTACAAAGATTATCAAGTATCAGCGGTGTATTTTTTTAAAAGACAGCATTATATCATTACTTGTCAGTGCTCTAGTTGCCAAGTATGTTTATGTTCACTTGAAATTTTACCACAGGTGACCTCCCAGGTATCTATCTTTCTAGATTAAAATGTAACAATTTCTTTGATCAAATCAATAAGAGATTATCACACACGACAACATTTATAACTGGTGGGGAAACAAGTATAGTAGAGTGAGATATAAACTATATAATTAAATATGCGTGTGTGTATGTATATGCATATTTATATGTGTTATGTGCGTGTATGTATGCGTTAATAGTTAGTTTGTTCCTTTCGTGCCAAAGGTGGCACCTAGGGCAGAGGTTTTAGATCTCCATGTAATGTGGTTTGTTGCTAGCAGTTGAGATCTCGTATGGGTTTACATCCCAGTTGTTTACATTCTTGTAGGATTGTTCTTCGAAGAGTGGTCTTAGGTCTTCCACGTTTTCTTTTCCCAACTGGTGACCACATAAGGACTTGTCGATTTAGTTTTTTTTCGTCTGATCTAAGATGTGTTAAAGGCATATATGTATTTGTTAGTGCATATTTCTTCTCTTTCTTCATCTTTCAACTACCAATGGAGCACAGGTCTTCAACAAACTTCTTCCATCTCTTCCTCTCTCTTGCCATCCCTTCCAATTCTTTCCATGTTTTACCTATTCCATGTGGGACTGCCTAGAGTAGTTGATAGTAGTGGCCTGCTAGCTGTAGACGCCTCATAGCTCGGGTTCGAACCTACTGTCCGGCATTTGTTCGAGTCCCCTCGTCTTACTCAGGACGATAACGTGGTACCTCTGAAGTCGGAGAAAATCTGCCTGTATGGCGAGGAATACTAATTACGAGTACATTGGGGCACACAGCTGATAGTGTAAGTAATTTACAATGTGCCCTGCTGCATTTTAGAAATTGGAAAAACGGATTTTCACGAAAAATCAGTTTCAGAGATGAAACTTCGTCTGAGTTGAAAGCGGACGAAAGAAAAAAAAAAAAAGAAAAAAAAAAAAACCTATTCCATGTTTGTTGAAGATTTGTTGGCTTAACTCTCCTTAGTCGCCTCTTACTACATGCCTGGCAGGTAGATATTGTTTCATATTCTTTCCTCCCCTTACGAGCCCCGGCAGCACATGGTGTATCCCTACCTTAGTCACCTCTTACGACATGCCTTGTAGGGCGCAGTGTTACAATTCTTTACTTCCCTTGCGGGCCCGACAACAGACGTGCGATTTATGTTGTTAACTATATGTTAATGTGTTCCCCTTTCTTTTCTACCTTCTTTATGTTCAGGCCGTAGACTCTATGGTTTCGGTTACCAGTAATCTCATAATACTAATTTTGCACAGACTATCTTGCATGGAATTGATAGTTTTTTCTCTCATTAAACCAACTACTTTTAACCACCTCTTGCTTCTTGTTTTAGATATGCATTTCAATTCTGTGCTTGTTTCGTATCCCGATAAGGACCTTTTTGTCGATGCGTCGGTTTTGTTGTTTTGTCTCATATCTCTGTCTAAATAAAAATGTCTGTTACACCTATGTCCGTATGTATTTCATTAATCTTTATTTTCCCAACAACTTCTGATGTTTCTCGGAATCATTACTACTTCTTGCGTTTGAGAATGAGAGTATCGTATCGCATAATAACCAGATCGATTACTCACATATAGTTAGCGATCTATTGCGTGATCACACAAATTTACATAACCATAAAACTGAACTCCCATTAATTGCTTGCATAATTGGCTACAACGATTATGATTCTAATTTTATCGGTCGTGTCACAAATGAGCCAAAATAAAACCCCAAACAAACCAACACTTGTTGTTTTGTATTTCTTGAATGTCAACCTCTTTGAACCTATCTTTGTTCTTCGGATTCGAAAGTATGAAAAAGTATAGACCTTGTTGTCTCAGATTTTAACAGTTGAGCTTGTTCTGTTATTCTTACTTTTTTTTCTTTCTCCAATTCTGTTTTGCATCACAGCGTCAGGATAAGAAAAGATTTCTAGAACAAGCCCTTGTGTGCGCTTCATAAATAGTGTCTTTCGTCGCCTTTGTTATTTTCGAGGTTCACCTTTGGCATGGCCGGCCTATTGCTTTTTATCCACTGCATCAGAACAACATTGCTCTTTGAGGTGCACTGTCTGAACTACCCTAAAAAGGGATACAAAGCCGAATGATTGTCTTCTTTGCACCCGGTTTTTATCCTATAAAGCTTGCCTAAAGCTTGATCCTCTCCACAGAGGTGACAAGCCACCTGCCGAGAGTATTGCGCAAAGCGCGAACTCTATAGCTCCGGCAACAATCCTAGTGGACTCTGAAAAAATGCATTTGTGAACGGAACGGCGTGGTCCGGATTCGAACCCACGACCTTCGGAACGCAAGGCACAAGCTTAACCACTTGTTACAAGCTTAACCACTTAGTTACAAGCTAACCACTTAGTTACAAGCTTAACCACTTGGTTACAAGCAACCACTTAGTTACAAGCTTAACCACTTAGTTACAAGCAACCACTTAGTTACAACTTAACCACTTGTTACAAGCAACCACTTAGTTACAACAACCACTTAGTTACAAGCTTAACCACTTAGTTACAAGCAACCACTTGTTACAAGCTTAACCACTTGTTACAAGCTTAACCACTTAGTTACAAGCTAACCACTTAGTTACAAGCAACCACTTAGTTACAAGCAACCCTTAGTTACAAGCAACCACTTAGTTACAAGCAACCCTTAGTTACAAGCAACCATGGTTACAAGCAACCACTTGTTACAAGCAACCACTTAGTTACAAGCAACCACTTGGTTACAAGCTTAACCACTTAGTTACAAGCTTAACCACTTAGTCACAAGCTTAACCACTTAGTCACAAGCAACCACTTAGTCACAAGCTTAACCACTTAGTTACAAAGCAACCACTTAGTTACAAGCTTAACCATGAGTTACAAGCTTAACCACTTAGTTACAAGCTAACCCGTTACAAGTTACAAGCCACCTGCAAGTAAGCAACCATAGTTGCAAGCAACCGGACTTGAGTTAAAGCAACGCTGTAGTTACAACTTAACGCATAGTCAAAGCAACCACTTAGTCACAGATGCACTCTTTAGCCGTAAAGTTCTATCATATTTTTGCGTTGAGAATATCAGTCTTAGTTATTAATATTATTTATATGATATGAAAGTATGTCATTACTGACGGTGTGTAGACGGCTTCATTTCTTTCCTTGCTACTCTCTCCTTTCTACCTCCAGGCCTGTTTTCAATTAACAGCCAAAATGTCATGCGATTGACCGGGGATTTGCAGATTTTTAGCGAAAAATAGCCTGATCGATACACACAGGACACGATCGTGCACATTTTCTGCCAGAGACGATTACCGTACCTCCACGACACCCCATAAATTTCTCAATAAATCAAACTCTTCTTATATCTTCTTTTACTAATACATGTACCTCCATGCTCGACTTACGTCTTTGATGCTATCAAGATATTTATACAGTATATGAATATGGGAGTATCTGGGGCGCTGATGTACGTTGTTCGCCTCGCGCTCCTAAAGTACTTTGTTAAAGTTCCATAGAGAACGATCGGAATAATTTACAGAGAACCTCTCAATGTTTTTGAGATCACATGCCTAGGTCTGTCGGAGACGGACGATAAAATATAGATGCTGTGTTCAAGATGAGCAAGTAAACGAACCATTAGAAGTGGAAAATGGAACAAAGCATGCTGTAAATCCGCTGCCTGGGCATAATTTGAAACATAGGAAGTTAATTCTTGCCAATTCTAGGATCATGAAACGATAGGGAGAGCGATCCCGAAAAATTATCGAATGATGAAATCGGGTATGTTGAACTGAAAAATATCGCTGCGTTGTTTTAATCAACTCAAAATACTTCGCTCAACTCATAAAATATCATCACAAAAGTGATTTATGAGTAGGTTCACTACCCCTGAAGGCGAGGAGTCTGCCTGTATGGCGGGGACACTGATAACAATGAAAACATGCCTTAACGCAAAAATCGACCAGAAACACTATATCAAGAACTCTGACTGCGCCTGAATTCATAGCGGGCGAACGTAAGAAGAAGAAGTTGTAGGCTCACAATACCACCCGGTTTAAGGGGGATTGTTTTGGTGTAGCAATATTGGGTCGATTTGAAATTATCTACTTGTTTCAATCACAATTGACTAAACATTATTTGCCCTGCTTTAAAAGGTAATAGTGTCTCGTGCACATGAATATCGTAGCTTATTTTTAGTTGTCAGATAGTATATTTAATGCAACTAAGCTAAAATTTTGCTTGTAAAAACTGACAAGTTCTAAGCTTTGTATTACGATACGTGTGTTTGTTTATGTTTGATAAATACAAACAGTAATTCCGCTACCCGTTCATTACATCTCCGCTGTCAGCCAATATGGATGTCCAAACTGTTTATATAGATCTTGGGCACAGCGCATGTGTGTAGAACTGTTGGCATTTCGCAATATTTTGTCAATTTTCAAACTTTATTACAGCATCTTTTTTCTTTCTTTTGTCCTTCTCTGCTTTTGTGCCGTGAGGCGTAGAATGTTTAACTGATGGTGGGTTTTCCCGAGAGTGTACGATCGGTCGCTTGATACGATGTGGTATTGTGGAGTTTTAAGATGTCTGTAACTCCATGAACCCATCTTTTCTTGTCTGCCCTTCCTTTTGGGTGATTCCATTTTTAGGTTTTACGCTCTTGCAACTAGTGTATTCGGGTTCATTCTCACCAAGGGGCCAAACCATTTGAGTCTCTGTTTTAATTGAATCTACATGTAATTGTTTTCATTGAATTTAATAGCAGGTATTGTTCTGCTTTCTAATTTCCTCATTTCTAATATGGTCTCTTCTTGTTTATTTACCGCTTTCATCAAGCATCTCATGCATTACAGTAGGTGGTATTATATTACAGCATAGATTGGGAAAGCACATATTTAAAGTTCACTTCTACAATACTGAAAAGAGCCTACATATTTACTAAACAATTAGAAAATGATTTCACTTTCTGAAGCAAGAGTTGTTTTGGACAGGAAAAATGGGATCACTGCTTTGTAAAGTTTTATGAAGGTAGGTCGGATATTACTGACCATTTGAAATATCAAAGGTGCAAGACGAATGTTGCTTCAACTGCTAGTTTGTCTTGGTTATATTTTTTTTTATATCATAGCTTTTGCGAGCGAAGAAAATATCATAGTTTCATTGATATATATATGTTTTAAACAAAACACAGTCCACCATACTCCATAGCTGGTTAGGAAAGTAGGCTCTATCAAATACTCAATCCACACTCTGTGGCATTTCAGACCTTGCGCGACCTCACGTTTTGTTTTCGGTAGTAGGTAAACCTGTCTTACTATAGTTTTTTGTTTGTAAAGTACATTCTGAAGAACAAAAATATCAAACTTCGTATATGAAGACAACAATTTCATTTGTGAAGCTTCCTTGATAAACTGATATATTTTATTACTATATTGAGTAACATTTCTATTCACTACAGAAAATGTTTTTTATAAGTTACATAACACTTTTTAGAAATCGTTACGTAAATCGGAAAGTTCACTGCGCGAAAGCCAAGCACATTTTGATTTTGTAAACATACGACAGCTTTACTGGCCAGTTTCTTCTGTTTCTGCACATTGTTAGCCAGTTTTAGAAAAATAGAAATGCCACATGAAAGTACAATAGTTAATGTTGGATGTTACAAGTTATGTAGAAATTGCGTAAAAATAGTAGTAACTGTGAGTCACTTGCACCAGTCATTTCGACGGATTGCAAATTTAGTAATGATTAATTTTATATTTAAGTAGATATACCTCATAGTAAATCAACATAGGACTGAAAAAGGAGGGAAAAATATCACCACAGTTAAGAAGATCCCCATTTTAGTCTAGTGAAGTAAAGATTCCGGCCACTTTGAAAGAAAAGAAAACTGCCGTCAAACGTTCAATCATAACGTAACGTAACGACGCTGGTGATGTTGACAGTTATTTCAATAAATATTTGATTAGGGCTGTAAACTGACTATAAGCTCAGAGTCATGTATTGAACATCACAGCTGACGGTTCATCTGTCAGCCTAATCAGGTATGGACTTTGTGTCTGAAATAAATAAGTATATTCAATTATCTGAAATAAAGTAGGATTGTTTACATCACATTATGGTATGCAAGTTGAACATGATACATGATTGGTGTTACAGTAGCATAGTACTCAGAATCTGATGCATCCATTTGCAATTCGTCTATTATCTAAATCTTGAACCATCCTTGATCATCGCATTGGTTGATCTTCATTGATTGTCTGCAGTGTTCCACCAATCCTACTGTTATATTTTCATTCTATACATCTATTTAATAAGCATCTAGTATGAGTGAGTAAATTTTGTATTCTACAGCTGCGTCCTGAGGACAACAAACTTGGTCAGATTCTCAGTCAGCAGCGACGATATCAGCAACAATTACAGCAACAACATCACAGACAACAGCAGCAACATATTCAAACATCCAGCAGTTTGTTCAATCAACAAGAAGCAAACTCTTATTTAGTAAATCAAACAGGTAAGAAAGTTCATAAACATTATTAATCCATTGAATCAGTGTGCCCACGAACACATAAGGAAGATAAAAAATTCCGCTCAATTTGATTTAATCTTGTGCCTTTTTTGTCTACCTCAAGTCTAGTCTTAAACATGCATTTTAGCTCTGCTTCAAAAGTTCACTTCCACGTGTCACTGGTGCTCCCATTTTCTGCTGTTCCTGCTGTGTCCATTGCACTGCTTGGCAACCTTTCTTTTCTCATTCTGAGAATATGTAAAATCCATTGCTGTCATCTTTTGTATCTCTTGACTTATATCTTCTAGACCAGTTTAAAAACTGAAATATGTTGATGTTATGCGATCGACGAGCACATTGGGCATTCCATGCATGCTCTGTCCTCGCTGCAGCAGCCATCCTAAAGTCCATTTGCTCACCGTACCCATGAGAAGCTGATTACTATATCTTCTCTCTACCACGAAGACGACACTGTCTGGCATGTCCAGACTTAACGCCTAATTCTCGAACTCGTTCCAGTGTCTGAGACGTGCCCATGTCACATAATTGAGAGCGTACTTCATTGATGATATCGGCTCTGTCCATATGATATTGCTAATCTTATCCTCCCATAGTATAAACACTAAAAGTATTCTGTTGAGAAGTTTTCCCTTGAATCCTGTTAAGTTACTTTCTACTTTTCTATCCATTTCCACAGTCTTATATCCACAGGAAAGAGCTGTCCTGACATAAGTTTTGTACACTTATCACAACAATTTAATATAGCATGTAACCTAACAAAAGCAGAAAGAAAGAATAAGAATATGAAAGTACAATGGTGTAGTAAATGTTACTATTACATTATTCACTGCACTCCTTTGTTTGCTCTCATATCTTTCTCTCACATGTATTACAAATTAAAAATTGGTACAACTAGCCTGTGCCACTGTGAGAAGGTGGATATGACGGCAGAGCACTTACTGCAAGACTGCCAACTCCTATCATAGGTAGGGCAGACCGTAGTAACAAAATGCAATATTATTTACTCATACAGAAGCCAACAGACACAACAGGATTTCAACTTCTCACTCTGTGGAAGACAATTCAGAACAATCGGACACTAGAAGTACTTGGGCCAGTAAGTTGAATTGTCTGCCTTGCTAACAGAGTACATCTATCCTGTTTTTCTAACATCATCATTATCTTTCAATATTTTCATAAAAATGAAAGGAATACTGTTGCAAGTCGCCCGAGTGGTTTCCGGGCCCAAATTTGGGGTGTAAAGAATAGAACCACTGTTGTCTGCCACGCATGTCGTTAGAGGCGACTAAGGAGGTTTGGCTAATCGGATGCACGTGTCCTAAACTTGTAGAAGTATATGCGTTTAGGGGCCTACCAAACCAATGTGCAACATATACACACGTTCTTGGCAAAGGTCAAACATATCACAAAGAGTGATTAAAATTGGTCGTAAAGAACGACGCAAAGAAGAAGAAGACTTGCAAGTAGATCGTAGATTCAATTTGAGTCTTATTCATTTTTCTGCGATCAACTTCTGCTATGTGACTACCCCGGTATGTGTCATAAACAGGGTGGTGCGCTTGAGGTCTTCACCGGTTCCCCATAGTTTGTTCTGAAGGGTTGTTTCTGTTGGCCAGATTTCCATTCTCACGCTGCTTAGGCTGGGGTAGCCTTGCAATATATGCTCTGGTCATCCACAGGTGCAGGCAGCAGAGTTCCTGAGACCCATTCTATGAAGGTGTATTCTAAGACCGTAGTGTCCGTTCTAAGTCTGAAGACTGTGGTCTGTGCTTTTCTGTTTAATGTATTTATGTTGTCATGCTCTGGGTTGTATCCACCGTTGTTTTCTCCATGTCATTTTTCTGCACTGTTTCAGGAGAGTCTTTGCTTATGTCAAGCTTTGTGTTAGGTGTGGTTGTGTTAGGCTTAGTCTTATTAAGTTTGATCTATATTCTTCTCCACTGCATTCTGCAGATAAATATCATAAACAATTGGCTAGAAATAACATTAAAGCACATGAGATGTAGATAAACAGAAAAATGAGACAAATTTGATAGAGATTAAAGCAAGTAAATAAAGCTATGACAAAAAAAAAACACCATTGAAACAGCAATTAGACAAATAAAATAATTTCATCACAAATGGACATAACACTTAAAAATCATACAAGAGTAATGGCAATCAGCCAAGTGGAAGATAACACAGCATGAATGAAGTAATGGACAAATAATAGTATGTCTAAATGTAGGACCTTAGTAAAAGAGAGAAAATGTTAAAGAAGCACTACAGCCGACCTGAGTAAATAAAAAAAGAAAATTAACATCATGAAACAATGAACTGAGTACAATAAATGAATTGCTGAAGTGGCAGTTTTATTCCACAGACCATGCAGATCTGAGTGCCTTGTCACATTCAAGCTCTAATCTAAGAGCAGGTTATACCAGTGACCTGATTCTGCAGGACCTGTCACATGGTAGGATTAATTACTCATTGTTCACCATCAAGCTGCTGCATGCATGTTAAGGGGGGATTCGGTAGTGTGGGGATCATGAAGCTATTTCCATTGTTTTCACATTAATGTACAATTTGTATAACCACTTTGAAAGATTATGACTTAGAATAGTAGAAAAAAATTAGTAAAAATAAATATGTCAAAGCGTTGCCATGGAAACAATACAAAATGGCAGCCAAAAACAAAATTTCATATCCCTAAAGGCTCTGAATCTAATGAATGTAAATGCTGTTTTCACTCAAAGATGCGCAATTGTAATATCTAAAATATTACGCATGATTTTTAGGATATATTAAATATTTAATTTATTAATTTATGGGTAAAAATTCGGTCAAACAAAGCTGTTTGGGGGTTGTTTACCAAAAATTCATTAGATTTTCTTATCCTAAAAATCATTGATTTGTTTAGAATCAATGCTCACTGAGGAAGTCCGTTGCACGCTTTAAGCCGCACACTGCGCCATAGAGTTGCTTTCCTTATAAGAAGTCTTTCTAGTTTTACTTCTACTGTTTTACTTCTAATACTTTTTAACCTTGTTATTCTATTAGGTTGTCCAGTTTTCTTCAATTTTGTATATAATAATATATATATGTTTATTTATTGCGAGTAGTTGGGATCAAATTAAAAATTTTTATTTTTTTTTACTTCCCTTGAATTAACTGCTTAAAATTTGAGGAAATAAATGGGCGTGGAAAGGGGTTAAAAAATGTAATATTTAATATATCCTAAAAATCATGTGTAGTTGTTTAGATATTACAATTGCTCACTTTAGAGTGAAAACAGAATTCATTTATATTCATTACTTTCAGAGCCTTAGGATTTAAAATTTTATGTTTGGCGACCATTTTTATTGTTTCCATGGCAACGTTGCCATATTTTTTCAACTCTTTTAAGTCATAATATCTCAAAATTGTAATACAAATTCTACATTAATATGAAAGCAACAAAAAAGTTTCCAGACCAGAATCCCCCCTTAAGATTTATCCACTACTTACATGTCCTGGTTAATTTGTTAAGACTATTTCCATCACATTACATAAGTAAAAAAATATCACACAGGTATTTAAATTTTTTTTGGTGCTATGAATTCAGACATAGTCTCTTACCTCTGAAGTCAGCAAAGGCCCACCGCATGGCAAGGGACACCAGTCAAATGGTAAGCAGGCCTCACACAAAAATCAGTCCTCACACAAAAATCAGTCAGAAGCGCAATACCAGGCGTAATGACTTTCGCCTAAATTGACAGCGGGTGATCACAGAAGAAGACAGTCTCTAATAGTGATATGGTGTCTTCTTCTCCTTCTTCTTTGCGTTCGTTCTTACGACCAATTGTAATCACTCTTTGTGATATGTTTGATCTGTGCCAAGAACATGTATACGTTGCACATTGGTTTGGTAGGCCCCTAAACGCATAGACTTCTACGCATTTAGGACACATGCATCCGATTTCAGCCAAACCTCCTTAGTCGCCTCTTTCGACATGTGTGGCAGGTAACAGTGGTTCTATTCTTTACACCCCAAATTTGGTCCCGGTAACCACTCGGGCGTATATGGTGTCTAATATGATGCCTATCGCCTGTGTATTGCTGGGGCTCTCAATGGGAGCAAAGAATAGTAACACTGCTACCTACAAGGTATGTCATAAGAGGTGACTGAAGTAGGAGTCTAGGAAGCTACCTAGTAAATAAAAATTGTTGCAGAAATCGGATATATGAGGCGTATAACTGGCACAGCGTACAATCGCTCTTGGGCTCAGATCACATACAGATCACAAAAGTGAGTTTTTATAAAGTGTTCGAATAAAAAGAAGAATATGATGCATGTGACTGATTTTTTGCATTAAGACTTGCTTTCTTTATCACCAGTGTCCCTCGCCATTCAGGTGAGCCTTATTCTGACTTCAGAGATTAGACAAGTATTTGATAACATCTATTAAATTAGTGTTGCTAGGCATGTATTATCGGTGCTAATACAATTATTTGTTTATGGAAAGTAGTTATTGAATTGTAATTTTTGTGATTAAAGTTTACATTATTATTCCCTCAAAGGAATGTAGAAGAATAATTTCTAATGCTGTTAAGCTTGGCACATGATGATTGTTTTATGATTCTAATATTTTTAATTTTTATTGCTGTTGTACAGACTGTGACGCAAGAAGTAGTGTGAGTTTGCTGGAGTCTGAATCTGTCTACCTTCCTTTTGATGTTCCTGCTAGTCCTATTGTCCTGCGTTGTTCGTCATTCACAACTCCAGAAAAACAATTTCATTTGTCAAGCAAGTCAGTTTCATTAGTTACAACTGCTGCAGCAGAAAAACAGCATTTTCCCAGGTACCCACCAAACACAGTTGTTTACAGACCATAGTGAAAACCGATATAATTCACTTGAGCAAAGACCAATATGTCCACTAAACCAACATATAAGTCGAAGTTTTCAGAGGCCCAATTTACATCTCACTAGACCTCTAACTTCCAGTTCAGAACCAAGTGTTAGCACACACAAGGACAACACACTACAGACTGCCCGAAGTCAAGACTATGAATCGGGAAGTGAACAAACAGCCAGTGAATCTGAAAGCTTTCCACAAGAGTTGTATAAATCTCATTCAGCTATGAACACTGTCATGGAGAACAATACAAAATTAGCACCGCAAGATAAACTTAGTCATATTAAAACTGTGGCTGGAAATAAGAAAGTTGTTCATCATACTAACAGTGAAGTTCAAGAGAAGACAAGAACTGCAGTCAAAATTAGAGGAGGACCTAATCTTATTATGAAAACTTTGTTTACTACCAATACTACGTCCATAACCACAACTACAGCTTCTAACATAGCAACAGCTGCACTTGCTCGGGCATGTCATTTGAAAGCAAGTGCTATTCCTGCTGAGAGTGATGTAGCCAAAACTAAAATCCCTGAGATGACTAATACAACTGATCAGTACAGTTCTAAACTGGATAGATCTGATAATGTTGGAACTGGAGACAGCAAGCTAATTAAAGGCAAGCTCAATCAAGAGAGAATGGAGCAAAAGAAAAATACAGCCATATCCATAGGTGAGTGAAGGCTTTATTTTCTTTCAAACTACTAAAGTATATACTTAGCAATAGTGCATATACATGGTGTTTTAAAATTATCACTACATCTTATATGTATTATCGATATAAGGGAACACTGCAGTAAAACTATGTAGCAATGGCAAAACATGTACAAACAAAGTACTGTAGTTTTACAAAGTATAATAACAATACACAGTGACATTTTGATCAAAAGGCCTTTATCAAGCAAAGGATACACCAGAAGTGAAGAAATTCACTTCTTATATGAGCATAACATATAATTAGACAATATATTCCTAATGGCTCTACAATGGAAATATATGACAAAAAACAAAATAAATACAAAAAAACTAGGAATGGAAAAGAAAAGATAAACAATAATAATTAAATATATACATTGTCTGTGTGTTGCCAGGACCTGCAAAGAGATCAAAGAATGGTAACATTGCGTCCTGCAAGGCATGTCGTAAGAGTCGACTGAGGTAGAGGCATAGGAAACTACCTAGTAACTAAAAAAGCATCACAGAAATCGGATGTACTGGCCTACTTGAGGAGAACACTATTTATTTGTTTAAAACAATCTTAAGAAAATTCATTTACCTACAAAATGGTATATTACTCATAAAAATATGTTAATAATTAAGAAAGCTGTAGCTGAATTTGTACATACACCTGCAATGGAAAAATAGGACCTAAATTAAATTCATCAAAAACCCATTTTTCAATTCAGTAGCTAATCAGTTAAATATAAATATATTCAAAGAATTAACAGTAATAGATAAAGACACAATTTAATTATATTGTTGTATCTTCTAGTCAACAAACCTCTACTGACTATTCAATCATTTTGGCTGGTATAGGACAAGACATTTCAATATCCAAGTGATTTCTGTACACAAGGAGATCAGGGCACGCAGAGCTGAAGATCATATTTTATTGCTGAGACAAGATTTAGAAAGGTTGGTTGCTGTTGAAACAAGATCACATGGATGCTTGCTTGTTTTTGTATATTTATAGAAATTGAAATTTCATTTGTTTTTTTAGTTTGTATGATTTTTGCTGTTGTTTGTTTGATGGTTCACTCTCAAAGATAATGTATGTTTAGGAGATGGAAACAGTGCTGGGTATGTGTCTAAAATATCCTTTGTTTCTCCTTTTGTTCTCCGTAAACAATTTCCTCTTAAAATGCACTATCGAGAAGACCTACCCATGAAGAAATTACAGTAGAAACCCATACTGTATCCTGGGAACAAGCGAGCGACACACCACAAATGAATACACCAGTCCGTTGTAACACAAATGAAGATGAGCATAGTAATCATTTGTAATCTTCATTAGCTGCCTGCCACAATGAGTATGACTTAAAAAACCAATCCTGTATAATAATGACTGCAAGTATACATGGTAGGATCAGCATTAAATGCACTTAAGATTTAAGTGTATACATTTTTATTTAACATTTGGACAATCACTAAAGCAAAAATTGTGTCCTATTGGTAGATTCTGTTCAATCTACACAGCTATGGTTATAGAATTACAGCAGGATGCAAACATGACTAATGAGATGGGCATCTTCATCAATGAACTCTTTGTGCTGCAAGCTCTCAAGGGTAGTAAAATTCAACATTTGAGAATTTATCTCAAGACAGCTGCCAGAAAGCAAATTGCACTTCAGTGGGTACCATCATACTGTGCAGACAGTGAACTGAATACTACAAGTATAAAAATTTGCAGACTTACTCTTATCTGTGTTCTGGGGCACATGGGTGTTGTTGACAATGAGAGAGCAGACAGGTTGGCTGGCTCTGCCACCCTATCAGGGTGGCCAGCCAATGTATAGAGCTGACATTCTGAACACCCACATAGAGTGTGGCAGCAAAGAGGATTTTCATTTAAACCAATCCACATCACCTGCTAGATTGCACAAACTGGGATTGAAGATTTGAGTGGCCAGAAAATAACAGCATAACAGGTATATGAGTAGGATCATCAATCAAAATCGAACTGATATGGTCAGTCGCAAGACACTGTTCGAGATATTGCGAAGGAGATCGTAGCACCTATAGACATATCCAGCTTTCAATGAAGATATTCGAAACTTAAACTGAAACATTTGAAGTGATCTCAATAAGAAGAAGGGGATAAGATAGGGAGGTGAATGTATTTTTCATACCTGCTGATAAAATGGTAGACTCTTCAGTTTTTATTAGAATGTAATTATCATGAATTGTCTATGTTCTGATAAAATCCAATTACTTTGCATGGTAAGGGAGAGGTAAGAAATGATGTCTACAGATACATAGACATTTGGAAGCGTAAGTATGACCTACTTGATAATAATGGGAAGTATACTATATTGATTTTATATTCAGGAATCGCAAGCTCTATGAAGAGGAGAAACAGATGCGTGTTCTACAAATGGAAGCCATCAGACTTCTCTACAAGGAGGTAATAGAACTTGGCTTTATTTTCTTTAACCTAGCAATCCAAAGAACATAATAATTTATAACCGTGCATATGGTCCAGATTCTGGTTATGGTATGTTAATTATGCCTTAGAATATTTCTGTATATAAATTTGGAAAACTAGATTGTTACATATATGCATATGTTTAGGATTGTGTAGTTAGATCATATTTGTTGAAAAATTAGGATGTTACATATATTTATATTGTGTAAAGTCGTAGTTGTTGGAATACTAGTATGTTACACACGTTTCTAACCTCACCTCCCAGTAGTGTAGACTGGGAAACTTTGTCAAATAACAGGGCACTGGCTCTTCTAGGGAGGTGGACTCCTAAGTCAGTTTTTTTATGGTTCAATAGGAATAAACAAAACAAAAATATTGAAGGAGGTCTGGCCCCCAGAATTGTGATATGGGCACACAGCTGCGTGGATTACCCCGATATTCAAGAATCAGACTCAGCTATGGGCAAGTAGCCCCACTGCCTTGTGGGAACCTCGGGAAAGACAAAGTCTATGGGAGTAAACCCAAACCGAAAATCTGTAGTGGAGCCCTAAGGTGGGCAGGCATTATGTGATGCCCTACCAGCAACTCCTGCAACCAAACTGATAACAGACACTGTACTTGTGCTCCTCTGGACTCTATGAACGAAGTCGAGAGGGGTAGTTGACCTTGGACAACTCAACTACTCCATAAACATTTACCAGACATGCATTACAGAGAGATGCGTCACACATCTTTATGTGCTTATAAATGAGTTTAATAGCATTGTGTTGAATATTTATTTAAAAAGTAGGATGTTACTTTATAAATTTGGCATTTAGGTTCAAGATTTGAAAACTCACAACCTCAACTCTAATAAAGATCTCTGCAACTTGGTTGACCATAATGGCCCTGTAAGTACAGCTATCAGACTCAGCCCTGGACCAACAGCTACATCAACTATCTCACCAGCTATAACAAGTTATAGTGAGTTGAACAGAACACAGGAACTAGAGAAGACCTGTGCTAGCTTACAAAGTCAGGTTTGTGAAACTGAAGTATTTCTTTTAACTAGCTTATATTGTGTAAGGAGTGTATTATGTCTTGTCAGACATGGATTGTTTACAGTAAGTATCACTGTTTGCTTGACACTAGGTGGCATACAGTATTAATACAAGAATTGTGGGTTTTTTTTTATTTAATTGATTCTTCTTCATCTCTAGCTTGTTTCAAAATTAGCTTGTTTCAAAATAGAGGTGCATGTCAGTCTGAAACGCAGATTTCGGTGCTCGTCATGCAACCCTGTCCATCATACCTACACCAATGAAGTGAAACATAGCCTCACTAATGAAGCTTACAGAACAAGCTATGGGGAATCCTCAAGGAGTTCCAGCTGATGTGCAGCTTCATAGAGGCCACACATCCCATAGTTTAGACTGAGCATATGAAACTGACTCAGAATACTAAGAGGCAGTGTATGGGTGGGAGGCATGGACGTTTAACAAGACAGTGGAAAAACATATGTGCTTTTGACTATGTGTTACAGAAGAATCCTCTGTATATCATGGACAGAGAAGGGAACAAATAGATCTACCCAGAAAAAACTCAAAATCAAAGAAAACTGGCTGATGCTACAAATAAGAATGAGAAAATATTGGGTCGGAGACCTAGGTCTCCAAGAGTCGGAGAAGACCATTATGGAAGGAGTCATCCCGCCAAAGAGGAGAAGAGGAAGACCACGGAGAAGATGGATTCAGGATTCAACTGATGATTTGAACATGACGACTGCAGAAACGGGTCATCTGGTCTTTGAGAGAAACTCCTAAGAACTGTTAGGGTGACAAAGTTCTGCTCAGGACAAGTTATTTGATGATGATATGAAACTGATCGCAAAGAATCTGTCCTGTCAGGATTCTTCTAGTCTTGACAAATCCACCACTTGATTCCTCAGGTATCCCAGCTTCAAGAGGCTCTTGAGTCGGTGTCGTCGGCAGTGTTTAAAACAAACAGTTTGGATAATGCTAGCTTTGACATTACAGGTAAGTCCAATGTTGTTTGATTTTGGTTTTTGTATTTATGAACATATTTTTGACAGATGAGATTAAATAAGTCAAACCTCATACCAAACACAGGATGGTATGATCAACAGCATTTTTATACCTACATTGTGTTACCAGAGCCAAACATGGACATTGAGCAAAGCGCAGTCACAAAAATAACTACATGTGAAATGCGTTGCCTGCGAAAAGTTACCAACAACACAAGAAAAGACAGAATCACTAACATCAGCATAAGAAAGAAAGTTGGCACAAAACCGTGTTTGAATTACATACAGAAACAAAGAATGAAGTGGTTTGGCCACTTAATAAGAATGCATCCAAACTCCACAGTATACAGAGTCTTCTACAACAGAACATCAGGAAAGAAGGCAAGAGAAAGACCGCGGAAAAGATGGTTGGATGGCGTAGCAGAATCCTGTGAAAGAGCAAAGATAACAATCACACAAGCCACCAGAACAGCGCAAGACAAAAACAGAAAACCACGACGCTTGGCAACAACCCGGTAGCAGTGTGACGACAAAAGAAAAAGAACCTCATACCTTTAATTCAGTAGTTCTTTGAAATCAATATTGTCAATCTAATCTCAATGCAACATCCAACACAAGGAAAAGGCAGACACATTGCCAAAGGAGTTTAGGAGAGCTTGCTGGTTGTGTTCTTAAAAACGCTCATCTGTATGGCTAGACAATTGGAGCCATAAGGAATAAACGTTTGTGGTTCGAATCTTGTTTTTGACTATTTGTTTTTTTCCAGACACTCCCTAATACTTTACTGTCTATTTATTGATAAATGTAGTAAAGAAACGAAGGAAGGAAGAAAACTACCTTTATCTGATACAAGAAGAATCTATGAAGTGGTAGATAGATTGAGTGTGAAACAACATTAGGCCCACCAGAAAAGGGATGCACTTTTAGGCACCAGAGTGCATATGACTTATCAATAGAACTGATGATCTTCAGACTGTGTGCAGAACTCAAATAAATTGAGATACCATATGTGCAGTAAATTGAAGATATGGACTTCTGGTGTGTTGTTTTAGCACAGATAAAATGACTTAACATCTATTACAAAAAATGAGAGTAGTGCCTATATTGTCAACACAGGGACTAAGACACGAGATGTCATAAGTCAGGGTCAGCGAAACAGAGCTGACCACGACCCTATTCCACCTGCAAGAAGTGGCCCTTGAAACAGGCTGCATCACTGAAGTCTGACTAAGTAATGATCAGAATTTCTTTCCTCTATTCCTCTTGTACCTTTCAGCATTCAGGGTATTCAAAGAGTCCTGGCAAGTACCCTTGAGTGCACCTCATACATGATGTTTTTTTTCTGCCGTCGATATTTCTTCAGCCCATCGTTTGCGTGGGCAACCTTTGGTCTTGAAACTATTGTATATGAATAGTAGTGCTCACTGTGGTGTACTTTTGGGTGGTAATTGTGTTACATTGCCAAACAATTTGATTTGTTGTTTCTTAATATGCTCTAGCACTGGTGTTATTTCTACCAAGTCTCTAATAGTCTAATTTTACTATATGCAGTCATCTATATAAGAAACACATCTTTCTTAGTTCTACATTTGGAAACGGGTCATAGATGATAAAGAAACCAAATTGCTGGAGATTACAGAAATGTGGTTTTACAGAAGAATGATAACAATCCCAAGGACCACTTGACTACTGAAAATGCACAGAGAAGCTCATTATCCAACTTAAAAAAGAGTTGTACATTTTTGGGTATGTCACAAGAAAAGGTGGTTTGGAACACATTGTGACAACTGGCAAATATGACAAGAGAGAAGATGCTGTACAGCTTAATTTCATTGGGAAATGTTAACATCAGAACAACTGATAGTATGTACTAAGGACAGGCATGTCTGATCCATGATTACCTTCAAAAACCAACACCGCACATGCTAATAATAGTGGACTACCACTGCTGTTGTTCCCTATCCTGGGTGACAAGTATCTAAACTCCCCATGTTAACTAATAGTAGTCATTTAATTAGCAATTGTTTTAACATGAATAACTACATTATTGTATTCCATGCGTACCGTTACACATTACATAAGGCCTTTAAATTACTTGTGTATTTCTCCACAGACCACAATGACAAGATCGTAGTAACTCCAGTCTCAGATAGCGCGTTCACTAAAGATTACCACTCAGATGAGGCTAGTCAATGGGGTGAGTAAGAAATGAGTGAAAGCGCTCTGAATAAGTGAACAGTTCGAAATTATTATATGAGAACTGTTGTGTAGTCTAAAAATGTTAGTAAAAGGTTGCGACCCTACCAAAAGGGAAGAATGGATCCCAACAGATGGTAGCATGATGAACTATCTCAACGTTATCATTACTCTTGGAAGAGAATGTAGAGATTAGGGCAACATGAAGGCTGATCTCGCAGTTAAGCAGCTGATAGAAGATAATGCAAGGGATGATGATGTTGTTGTATATACCGATGGGTCGGTTCAACGTGGTGAGAATCCGGCTGGGGTTTCTCGCAATGCGCATGGTAGGGTTGTTGCAGAGCGAAGTGGGGCATACAGGACAACTACTTCTAGTATGAGGATGGAGGTTGAGGCCGTTACTGCTGCCCTCCATTGGATTTCTGGGACTTCATTTACTGGGGCAGTTGTTGTATCTGACTCTCAGTCGATGCTTCACAAGATCCAGAAGGGCAGGTTTCGGTATGAGTGGATGTCGTCTATAGAAGTTGCTAACCTCCAGCTGATAAAAAGGAAAGCATGCCTTCACTAAAAAATTAGTCAGAAGTGACATACCAGACGCCATGACTATACCTGAATTCATAGCAGGTGAATGCAAGAAAATGAAGAAGAACCTAGCTTTAGAATAGATTTTAAAAGTTAGTTTAATGTAACCAATTGTAGAAAAGAAAAGTTAATACAAGTTTTTTTTTTTAAACTGTCTTTTTATACAGGTTGTATTCCACATTCTTTATCTCCTTATCCATCTGAGGAAGAGGATATTTACTATCGTCAAGTTTCAACAAAGGGCGCCCCTACTCCACCACGCCATTTACAGCTGAGGCATCACAGTCACCAGGCACTTCTGTTGTCATGGCAAGCACCTTCTTGCTGTGGGCAGAACTGGGAGGAGGAAGGCAACAAGCATATAATTGGTAAGAAGTCTTCTTCGAACGCTCCAAATCGACCTCTTGCTAACCATTGTGTGATTTGTATGTGATCTGAGTTTAAGAGCGATTGTACGTTGTGCCAGCTATGCTTCTACAAGTAGGTCAGCACATCCAATATCTGCAATGTTTTTTTATTTACTAGGGTAGCTTCCCTAGGTCCCTACATCAGTCGCTTCTTACAACATGCCTTGTAGGTCACAGTAGCACTATTCTTTGTTTCCCTTGTGGGTTCCAGCACCACACTGACATTTGTATGCCTGATCTGTTACATTTTTGTTGTAGTATTACATTTTCCAAGCTAGAATTAGCTGTCTAGTGGGAAAGACATCATCAATGGCTGGCCCGATCCTCTTCATGCACTATTCAGAGTTACTTAAGAAGTACTGTATTATTGCACTGAGCTCAGAACAAAAATAAGTAGGGAAAAACATCATAATTGTAATAATTTCTTTCTCTTATTGTAAACAGTTTATATTTTAAAGTTCTGCTATTTAAATTTGACTGTTTAGCTTCATGATAGCTTTGTAACAAATTATAGTTTAGTAATAATTTCAAATGTACTTGTTGCAAGTTCATCTACACTTTTTTTTTTTTAAACTTCTGCTGTGATTTATTATTGGTTGAACTAAATGTGATAATTAGTGCTGAAACACTGCATCATACCTTCTACATTAACACACATTTAACAAGCATATCTTAAATATATGTATAATAATTCCTCTCGTACCATTATACGTTACATAGGGCCTGCAAGTAATTTCTCCATACCGCTCTATCCTGGGCAACTCGCTCAATCTCCATGGAACTGAGACTATTTCATGCCTCTCTCAGCAAAGTTCGCCTCAGAGTCTCTTTAGGTCGACCTCTCTTTCTTGAACCCTTTGCATCCCACTTCAATGCCTGCCTTGATATTATATATATATATACACACACACACATATAGTGTGGTTGTTAGTGAGCTCGCTTCTTAGGTTAGTGGTCCAGGTTCAATTCCACAGTGGATGTGGAATTTTTTCCAACCGCAGTGGCTCTGAGGTCGATCCAGCCTCAATTGGGAACCGGAAAAAGCACTGGGAGGTAAAGATGACCGGCTTGATGTTGACCACACCACCAATTACGTGCCGACGGTAAATGAAAAATACAGGCCTAAAACCTTATTACTCAATACACCTCCAGGTATGAAAACTTTACCCCCCTTTTATGTACATGAAAAAGTTTGCGTAGGAACCGTGGAGAAAAATTGGTTATTCAAAGGTGTATATATATGCAATATATATGTTATATATGTGCAATTGGTTATATATGTGCAATTTCCAAATTTAGTAAGTCTAATCATGTAGTCAGTGGAACAGTGAAACTCTGATGTGCTACATACATTTGTGTGCATGTTAAGTAGTCCTTAGATCAAAAAGTTTATGAACATTTACTAGACCAGATTCCTCATGTATTTTGTTCATATCCGCTAATACAGGTCATAGGATTTATGTCAACGACCAGCTGAAAGCATTTATATGCCAGAAAACATGTGCTCTTGTTGAGGGTCTGAATCCATCTACCATCTACAAGTGAGTATTCTTCATTTTCTTGTGCTTCTGTCTTCCAGATTTGGTCATATTGTTTTTATTGATTTGCCAATACAATATCCAGTCTTCTCTGCAGATGGTTGTCTCATTTGCTTGAGACTAATAGCCAGGCATTGTCTTATTTGTCTGAAAATAATAGCATGGCGCTGTCTCATTTCTCTGAACCTAGTGTTGTCTCATTTGACTAATAGCCTGGCATACACGCTCGCTGTAATGACTACTTCTTCTTCTTCACGTCGCCGCTATGAATTCAGGCGTAGCCATGGCATCTGGTGTGGCACTTCTGACTGATTTTTTTTGGCATGAAAGCCTGCTTGCCGTTTTATTGGTTTCCTCGCCATACAGGCGGGCCTTCTCCGACTTCAGAGGTTCTGTAAGGACTGATGGGAACAATATTATGATGAGAGTGGTGATCCTTGTATGATTATAGTCATGTATGTTCCTGCATGCAAGAATTTTATCAGCAGTATCAACAGTAGTTAACACTTTATAGTTCCACCACGTCAGTTTTATTTCCCATAACCTTTTCATTTGATTTACTATTGTCTGCAAGACACTAGCTTGATTTGTTTACTGAGATTTTTATTTCCATGGCTAGATTTTATATAGTCTTGTTTTACTTGATCTCCCAGCGGAGACCAGTGTTCAATTCACGGTAAGAACAAGGATTTTTTCTGGGAAGGCATAAATGAAAAATCCTAACCTGAACAGCTTCACGACGACTGCACTAGCCATGCTGCCATTAAATTCCTCATGCTCTCGTCCCACATGCCCTACACCACCCTAAACAGCGGAACTACAGGCAGTAAAGTAAAGGAACCCTTTCATACCTCGTGGTATATGGGTCAATACAGTGTTAGGCCTGTATTTTCATTGACCATCGGCACACAATGGGTGATGTGGTCAGCATCACGTCGGCCGCCTTTACTTTCCCAGAGCATGTCCGGTACCCAGTTGAGGATGGGTCGACCTGAGAGCTCGCCGGCGGAAAATTCCACGCACACTACGGGAGCTGAACCCAGACCACCAGCCTTGAGAAGCGAGTTCACTAACAACTACGCTACCGCGGCTCTCTACAGGCAGTAACAACATTTTACACAATCATAGGATATATTATGCATTTCACTTGAAGGCATCAGTGTCACTTTATGACTGACCCTAATCTATTTTTCCTTGGACACTGACCCACAATCACTGGGCATGTGACTTCTGGAAGGGCAACACCAAAATCTCTCTATCATGCTCGGTCTGTGGCATCCTTCACAGGAAGCTCCATGACTGACCTACACTGTGCATCTCCTCCTCTGCTGTTTTCCACATAATTGTATCTTTAGTCTGCCCCACCTTCATATTTCTTCTAAGGTCCACTACATTAACAATTCTCATGATGATCATTAAATCACTTCTGAATATGTAACCTGTCCAGCTTCAGTACCAATACCAACACATATAGACTACTATAATATTAGAATAAGTTATGATACTGTGACTCAGGACACAATCGATTCCGCAGCCACATGTATATAAAATTCAAGATTTGTGATTCAGCCATGTGTACATGGGTACAAGAACATCAGACTGCAGAGCCCATATTTCAAGACTGACCAGAATATGATATACTGAGGAAAACTCACTGGCCTAATGAAACAACACTGGACAAAAAACTAGACAGATCTTTGTGTGAGCTACAAGACAGTGAAGTTTATACAAGAGACAACGTTGAATATATAGACAATATTTCAAGCAAACGAAAGGAAGGTGAGCTTCAGTATCTGCCAGTTAATTTTTCCATATTCTTTATTAATTGCAGCATATCTTATGATCACCTTGTACTGCATTGTAATGTTTCAACCTTTACTACATCTGCAGGTTCTGTGTGAAAGCTTTATCCGGCTTTGGTGAATCTTTTGAGTCAAACATTATCATGGCTAAGCTAGCTAGAGGTCAGGAGAAAACCAAATTTGAGGCCAATAATGGAACTGACAGCTCCCAGGACAGTGATAAGGATTTTGAATTTACGGACATTAATGAAAAAGCTAGATCCAAAATCAGAAAAATTCGTAAGTCGTCACGGTCATCTGAGAAGGTTAGAGGAGCTAAATTGTTTGCGCATCACAAAAAAAAACCTGAGAATTTTTCTGAACTTGGAGAAGAAATTTCAACAGTTATAAATACTAATAATAACTGTATGATAGATAATACAGAATTTGCTATTCTGACACATCCTAAACTCCATTCTCACCGCCGACACCGTAATAAAGACCTAAGCTGTGAAGGATCAAAACACTACCCAAGTGATACAACTTCTCAAGAGTCAAGTCCATGTGCAGGAACGGTTACTAGAGTTGAGGACAAGAAACCAAAAGAGTTGTCCTCTACATCATCACCAATGTTGTCAAGCTTTTCCAGGAACTTAAACTTCAGGAGATTGCAGAAGTTTTCAAAATCTGTATTAAAGCAAGAGGAAGACCTCTCAGATATTGATAATGAAAACAAGTCTTCTTATACACCAGCAAATGAAAGCTTTGAAACATATAAGAAAAACTCTCCGTCAATGATAAATGAATCTCCACTGACTGGATCAAGAAGATATGGGAGTCCTTCAAGCCATAGGAGAATGAGGGATGTCCCAAGGATAAGGAGAGAAACCTTCTCCTCATGTTTCGCCTGTATCTGGCACAGACAATGAGAATAGAAAAAGAACATCTCCAAGAAGTGGAACGGAGAATGTATCCTTGAAAATTTCTCCCTCTGCTGGCAGCAATGACAAGAGTCAAAAGATGTCATCCACTTTTTCAGAGACTTTCACTGTGGATAAGGCCAGTTCCTACTTGGAGAGTGTTAGTGCTCAGTCAGCACTGCGTGATAAATCTATTGGAAAACATAGTCATAAAGAGACACATAGTCAAGATGCTCAACAGCAAGGAAGTCAAGCAACCATTAGTACACATAATGTGTCAGAACAAGAGCAAATCTGTCTTTCTGTTGAAGAAGCTGCTCGGTTAGGTATTGGCAAGCACAGGGACAAATTTTCCACCAGTGGTAACTACAAAGAGATAAATGTTGGAGATACTGAAGGAAGAGAAAAATATTCTGTTGAGAAGGTTAAAGGTCACAGAAGAAGCCGCAGCAAAGATGTTGTTCTTCAACTCCAGAATTCAAACAAAAGTGATACAGGAGGAGGGGTGGAGGAAAGTAGGAAAGAAAATGTAACAGAGAATCAGGTTAGCAGAAATAGTGATGACCCTAGCAAAAGTGATAATAGTATGGTTCCATTGTCAGACGTCAAGGGTGGTGGCATTACTTTGTTGAGCCAACCTGTTATTGATGGACGCGCCACACTCATCAGGAAGTCGACCAAACAGCCCAGCTATATCTGTAGGAGGTGGGGAAAAGTCTAGAATGACTGTTGCAGAGTTAATGATGGAACAGAAGCTACGGGGTGTAACCAAGTCCATATCTTTGAACCTGTCATCAGGCCGTACTGAAGATGGTGGGTTAAGATCAGAGAACAGCAGGCGATCAACAAGTATAGAATCACTTCCTAGCAGTTCTCAAGGAGATATATCACACTGCATGATCAGTGATGCTCACCTGCTTGAAACAGGTTTGAAGGAAGAGAATTCAAAAGAGCATGCAGCCCCAGTCACTAATAAGTACTCTTACAGAAACCTCAAGAAGGTCTCATAGTAACGAGTCACTGCCAGGTAGTGTAAGAACAGAATCATTTAGATCACCAAGCAATGAATCTTTGCCTGAAAGCAGTCGTGAGAGCCCAGATAAGATGTTTGTCAGTCAGACAAGCAGGAACGCTGTTGATCAAGCATCTGTTCCTGATGGTCAAGTCAGTGGTTGTAAAAGGTCATGGTCCATGGGTTCAGTTAATGATCTGAACCGCAAAGAGAACAGGGACATGCCAACATCCAGAACTAACTCTTTGGTATCCAAGCTTCTGCTTAAACTGGAAAGCATTACTCGAAACAGCTCAAATGTATTAAAAGAAACGTCTCTTAAACTAAAAAAGTCTAATAGCGATGAAAGAGATGGGGATGCTGGTGCTTCTAAGCCACCTTCTGATGATGAAAGAAGATCAGGTCCACGGTCACGTAACTTGAGCGACAGTGATGTGGAAGGTAGAACTTCAGATCCAGGATCTCAGCTTCCTCCTCGAGTTCCCAGTGATAACTCATCTGGTAGCCACTCAGATGATAATCACCATTCTCGTACACGCCACAGGAGGTGAGTATGTGATATGTAAAAGTAAATAAAGAACCCATTTTCATACAATATAGCCCTCCATATTAGCCACCTTATCGTGGTTGGAGGGTTTGTGTGCCTTTAGGATCCTTCAGGCTATGTCAGTGGAGTCTAACTCTGGCAGGTCTAACCAAGCCGAACAGACTGAAGGTGAAAGGCCAGACCAAAAGGCGGGAGCAGGATGGGGCCTCATAAGGTGACAGTGCAGAACCCACCGCAGTGGTAAATGTCTGGCTGCAACCAACCCCTCCCCAGCTATGGACAAATAGCACTTGCCCCTCTCTCTTGAGGAGGACATCCTTTTTCTTGTCTTGTCTTCTACTTCTATGACACTTTCCCTTAACTGATTCGGTCCCATGGAACACTATAGTGCACATATTTCTTATCTGCGTGTCCCAAGCGTCTTTTAAAAGACGGCTACTATTGCGTTGAGTTTTTATTAATTTTCACTCCGATTGTAGTTTTATATCAACCGGAACTAAGTAGAAAGGAAGTACTAACGATAACCAAATCACAACATCGTGGTTTTGACTAGAATCAGAAGTGAAACCAAGTTTAATTTTCGTTTTCAAGTTACCCTGTGATTAAAAATAATGTCTAACAATTCAGAGTCTAGAAATGGTTTGTTATCAGCTCGTTCTGCACGTTTTACAGCTGCAGAAGAGCGAGATTGGTTGCATGAAGATGTAGATACTGATAGTGAAGATAGTGAAGCTTCTGATTCTGATGACACAGAAGTTTGTGATTTAAATACGTCGATTATTAATAATTTAAATAATACTAGTAGTGTTTCCCAACCAGCTGCGAGGGGCGTTGCCTATCAGGTTCAGATGTCGTGTTGCTAATTTGCGAACAGTTAGTAAACCATATATTCCGTCAATATTTTCTTAATTTTTGTGTATTCATCAATGGATTACTTACATAAAGAAGAGCAGTTACACTGACTTATTCACCATATTGTTCCTCAAGGCCCTTGGTAAGTTGGATTTTTGTTCTCACAATTTCAATTAATTTTTTATTACATGCTAATATTTGTCATGCACAGTCAACACAACATTATATTTTCGCATACAATAAATATTTTATGAAAGTACAATCATTTATCTTTAATTTGATATATAATAAGTTCAACTTTAAATCATATTTAGAAACAATATTTTAATTTAACTAAAGTATGTGTGCAATATTTTGAAGCTAAAAATAATTCCGTCCAGAGGTGAAAAAAACCTGGTACTGAATCAGTTAAGCATAAGGGATTAAACTACAGTGTCCATGGAGCACACCCTGCAAAAAAGCCTGGGTTGGTGAGCCCGGCACAGAAGGCTGAAGTCATCTAGAGTAGGGCGACTCCAAGACAAACCGGAAGACAGATCTCGTCAGCAGGGGACTGCAACTGTCTAGAGAACAACCTCAAAAAAGATGTCCTCAGAAGCGGAATGTGTCAGCCATTATTGGCGGGGAGGAATCGACACATACGAACAACTCAAATGGCCATGCGCAAATATTTATATAACTGTGGTGCCACCACCATGGGAAACAGCCAGGTGGTGGTGGGACCGGACCCCCTGCCTCGAAGGGTCCACCCTTAGCTACTGGCGGCCCTGTTGATTCTTGCAAAGCCAGGGAGGACAGGGTATTACTACTGGCAGCAAGGACAAACTTTCACCCTCACAATTATGCAATGGAATGCAGAAGGGGTAACCAACAAAAACGAGAGCTAGAGGAACGTCTGCGAGCAGAAAAGATTGACATCTGCTGTATCCAAGAGACGTACCTTAATCCGGGAAATAGATTCAGCATTAGAGGATTTGAAACCTTCCGTCCAGGATAGAGAAAATAGACATAAGGTGGAGTAGTAACACTAGTTGTAATTCCATACCGGCAGTTGAACTTCACAGGTCCAATCAGATGAGCACAGAATTCATAGCTGTTCAACTCCTTATCAACAACACTAAGATGACACTATACAATATATACTCACCAACCTCCATTCAAACTGAGCTGGAAGCTATCAAAGTTCAAGATGACAACTTGCTTATAGTAGGAGACTTTAACAGCCACTCACCAAGCTGGGGCTATGACACGCTAGATCCTCGAGGTGAAAGCCTTGAAGAATGGCTGATCACCAACAGTCTCACCATTCTCAACCACCCAGATGATCCTCACACATGTTACTCACTGACGGTGGCGCTACAACAAGCACCCCAGATCTGGCTTTTGCCTAGCGACATTCACAGGATAACCGAAGGCAAGTCTGCGACCAGATTGGAGGTAGTGACCATAGACCAGTGAAACTCCTCATAAATAACATTAACAAGGAGGAACTTACAAACTCTGCCCCTAGTTGGAATTACAAAAAGGCAAACTGGAAGCTATTCCAAGAACTAGCAGACAAGTACTGTAAAGAAATTAATCAATCAGGAAAAGTGGACAGAGATGCACGTTCATTCAATAAAGCCATTTTAGATGCTGCAAAAAGGCTATACCAGAGGGAGGAGAAAAAACTACAAGCCATATTGGACACCAGAGATTGAAGTTCTCCATAGCTCGCTTTGCAGTGCCAGAAATACAATGGAACTCGCACCAACGGACCAAATGTAATGCAACACAATAGAGCAAGGGCCCTTTATGTTAGAAAAAGAAACCAGCAGTGTAGAAAATCCTGGAAAGAAAAGACAGCCTCTTTGAACATGGAAAAAGATACTCAAAAGGTGTGGAGACTTACAAAAGCCCTGAACGATGACAACCCATCTAGAGGGAAAACAGTTCTCCAGCAAGAGAACAACTTCCACAGGAAAGCGAGCAGCCACCCTGATGGCCCAGTGTTACAAGCAAGAAAGCTCATGCTCAATAAGTCAGGAGCAAGGGAAAGAAGTCAGAAGTGAGATAAATGCTACATTCAAAAAGCAACAAGTGAACCCTGTATGGAGGTAGACATCACACTGACTGAGCTGCAGAGAGCACTGAAAAAGCTCAATCGTAAAAGGCCCCGGGACCAGATGGAGTATCAAGCGACATGCTCAAACAAATAGGCCCAATAGCACAGAGTCTTCTACTCCAGATTTTTAACAATAGTTGGAGACAGGGGAGAGTCCCAGACTTCTGGAAAAATGCCACAATCCACCCAATTTTCAAAAGTGGAAAAGACAAAAAGGATCCGGAGAGCTACAGACCTATAAGTTTGCTAAGTTGCACTGCAAAACTGCTGGAGAAAGTGATAACCACTAGACTCCAGTGGTTTTTAGAATCCAACCATAAACTTGATCCAGCCCAGACAGGCTACAGGCAGCATAGAAGCACTGATGACCAGTGGCATACCTCGACAGGACATAGAAAATGGCTTCCAAGAAAGAAGAAAACCCTCACAGTGTTCTTCGACATGTCTAAGGCCTTCGACAAAGTCTGGAAAGATGGTTTGCTACTCAAGCTCTTACGCAGTGGATACGGGGTAGAATGTACTATTGGATAAAGACTTTCTTACCCATAGACAAGCATCTGTAAAATTGGATGGAGTGCACAGTCCCAGATTCAAATTAAGAGCAGGAGTCCCACAGGGCAGCGTACTGTCCCATTGCTTTTCCTGGTATATATTAATGATCTGCCACAAACTCTGCCCAGACATGTATCACACCCTCTCCATGCTGATGATCTAGCTGTGTGGTACACCTCCGAGTTTCTGGTCCTGCCATCTTTAAACTCCAGGCCAGCCTGAACAGCGTCATAATGTGGGCAAGTAAATGGGGTCTAGAAATAACCGGAGCAAAACTATAGCAACGCTTTTCTCATTGTCAACAAAGGAAGAACACTTCAGACTGAAATTTAACGATGATATCGTTCCCGTTCCCATACTCCAACCTTTTTGGGAGTTAAGCTTGACAGTCGTCTGACATGGAAACATCACATAATGGAAACAAACAGAAAGGCTATGAGGAAACAAAGTGTGATGCGGAAGCTGGCTGGAACTACCTGGGAGCTGATATTCGAATCCTGAGTCAGGTGTACACTGGTGCAGTTAGACCGACCCTCGAATATGCATCATCGACATGGATATCAGCAGCCCATTCAAACAAATCGATACTGGAAAAACACAAAACAGGTGTCTGCGTACTATTTTGGGAGCCATGAAATCTACACCAATTGTAGAAATGGAAAAGGCAGCCAACATCCAGCCCTTGGAAGACAGAAGAAGGAGAAAAGTGATTCTACAGACTGAAAGGATCAAAAGAATGCCTCACCATCCACTGCATGAAAAAATGGCGGCTAGAACAAAGAACAGACTAAAGCGCACAAGTCTAAACCACAAAGCAAAAGAAATAGGAAAGTCATACTTGGAACTACTAAATCATAATTCCATACCTGAAGAATTGCTTTTTGATCACTGGGAACCAGACTCAGTACCACTAAACTTCTCAACCTCCATCCCTAAATTATTAAGCAAAGATGCCGAGCTTAATCTAGTGAAAAAAGCAATTACAATGGAACATCTCCATTACATGTTTCCAGAAGACAGCTGGATAAGAATTTAGACAGATGGATCGGCAATGGAGGCAACCATGAATGGTGGAGCAGGAGTGTACATTAGGCACCCAGATGCTACCACTGTGTCTCTAGCGGCTCCTACTGGAAGAATATGTTCCAACTACAAAGCAGAACTCATAGCCCTTCTGATGGCAGCACAGCACATGAATAAGCTGCAAGCAGCTGCAAGCAAGATGGTATTTCTTACAGACTCATTGTCAGCTATACAAGCCCTGGAGGCTAAATCCACTGACAGCACAGTACAAAAAATACAAAGAGAACTTGCTCAGCTTTCAGAAAAGGCAGAAATTCACTTGCAGTGGATTCCATCTCACTGTGGCATTGCAGGCAATGAGAGTGCTGATGTCTTAGCTAAGGAGGGCAGTGCCAAGAGCAAATTTACCAACCCTTGTCTTTTCAAGAGGTCAAAACCCTCATACAGAAAATCTGCAGTAGACTGGAAGACAAACACTGGATATGATTATGGAAAAGACTCCTCAAAGACCTAAGCAGAACAGACCAGGTCATTATATTTCGACTACGTACTGGACACTGCAGACTCAACAAACACTTATACAGACTAAGAATAAGTCAAACAGCTCTCTGCCAGTGTCAGCAGGCAGAACAGACACCAGAGCATATCCTGCAAGACTGTCCTCTTCTGTGTGAGCTGAGAAGCAACATGTGGCACTCAGTCGACCTGAAAACTAAGCTTTGGGGAAACCTGACAGACCTGAAGCTGTCTGCCCAGTTGTGGTCCACAGTAAATTAAGCGCATGACCAGAGATCGCTGAAGAAGAAGAAGACAATATATCAGTGGTTTCAGAAGGTGTGCCCAGGCGCACCAGTGTGGCGTGACATTCCAGGTGCGCCCTAGGAAATCCAAGATCAGGGGTTGGCAATGCGGTGCCAGTGTGCATCAGGGTAAAAAAATCGCTAAGATAGACCATGTCCATGCTTACGCAGAAATTAAATGATGAATAATAGTATGTAGCATTTTACAATTATTTCTGTATTTCTTTGCATTTTTTTCATCATCTTAAGTTTTTGTGTATAGTGCGCCTACAATTTTTTGTAAGACTTCCAAAATTTTGAGAACCACTGCAATATAGTATATTTGGGAATACAGTATTAGATTTTATGTCCTTTATTTGTTTATGTCTATGACTAACAGTACACAACGGAGTGAAGTGGTCAACTTCATGTCGACTGCCTATACTTACCAGTGTCCCTCTGGTATCAAATTGAAATTGTGTCAACTTGAGAACCATTTGTGGTTTGGTTAAACTTCAACTGGGGATTTCAAACCTGAAACCACTCATCTTTAAATAAGTGCGCTAACCACTGCTGTACTATTGCATTTCTCAGTATTAGTTTATTATAAATTTCAGACATCACAAAGTGACCCTACATTTTATTTCGTTGTGAATGATTGTTCCAATTAAAAATCATCTGCTATCACAATGTAGATCAAATCTTTACAGCAGAGAGTATGTCCATTGTTGTTATATCCCGACTGTTATTTTGATATTAATTTATGGAACTAGATCTTTTAGATGATTCAAGTTTGAGAATAATATTAGATGTCTCAGAAGAGTCAAAGACTAGACTGAAATCAGACCATTAGAATATGGTATAATTATATTGTGTTCCATCTAATCAACCTCTATACTCTAGGATAGAATGTAAGTGATAAAGTAAAATAGAAAAGTAGTTTGGGTTTTTTACATGAGAGTGATATGCTTAATAGATCAATAGCACTGGGTATATAATGATGTTTTAATACGTTGTTCAAGTCGAACTGGATGCCTGAGAGGCAGAGTGAGAGGTGTGTTTAATCAGCGAGCCACAGGAACCATCAATATGCATACTCTTCTATATCTGTTGGGGAGACTGAGCACCTATGGGTCTACCCGGAGTGCAATGACGTCAGTTTAGTAACCAATAACCAATAAGTTTTAATACAAATTGTCTGTTGTCACAGAACTCCATCTGACCATCTACCATGATGACTCCAGTCGTCCCTCACAGCCGATCATAATGGAAGGCAGCATGATAAAAAAGACAAGTTCTAGCGTTCGAAGAAATCAGTCCTTCCATGGCCTTCTACCTTCAAAACGTCAAGATACTAAAGCTTCCTCTGTGTCCGCTGAGGTAAGATGCTAACTAAAAATAAATTTGAATTGTGTTGTTATATTTCAGCCTTGTTCAAAATGAATCAATTTGACGTTAGTTTCCCCGTGTGTTCCCGGGCCACAAGGGAGCAAAGAATAGTAAATTGCAACATAAAAAGGCATTTCTAAGAGGCACTGAGGTAGGGGCTTAGGAAGCTATCCTAGTAAATAAAAAGTGTAGTATCAATCGGATGTGCTGGCTAACTTATAGGCATAACTGGCACAACGCAAATTGCTCCAGTACAGTAAAATGTTGCTGGACTAAGATAGATTACACTTGAGAATCTAATCTTCAAGCACCTCTGAAGTCGGAGAAGGCATGACCATATGATGAGAGACACCAATAAAAGGAAGTTAGGGAGAAGGTATGACCATATGTTGAGAGACACCAATAAAAAGGAAGTTGGCGGAGAAGGCATGACCATATGTTGAGAGACACCAAAAAAAAGAAGTTATGGAGAAGGCATGACCGTATGATGAGGGACACCAATAAAAGGAAGTTGCGGAGAAGGTATGACCGTATGATGAGGGACACCAATAAAAAGGAAGTTGGTGGAGAAGGTATGACCGTATGATGAGGGACACCAAAAAAAATGAAGCAGGGAGAAGGTATGACCATATGATGAGAGACACCAATAAAAAGGAAGGAAGTTGGCGGAGAAGGCATGACCATATGATGAGAGACACCAATAAAAAGGAAGTTACGAGAAGGTATGACCATATGATGAGAGACACCAATAAAAAGGAATTTGGCAGAGAAGGTATGACCATATGATAAGAGACACCAATAAAAAGGAAGTTGGCGGAGAAGGCATGACCATATGATGAGAGACACCAATAAAAGGAAGTTGACGGAGAAGGTATGACATATGATGAGAGACACCAATAAAAAGGAAGTTAGGGAGAAGGTATGACCATATGTTGAAGACACCAATAAAAGGAAATTGCGGAGAAGGCATGACCATATGTTGAGAGACACCACTAAAAGGAAGTTGGTGACGGTATGACCGTATGATGAGGGACACCTAAAAAGGAAGTTGAGGAGAAGGTATGACCGTATGATGAGGGACACCAATAAAAATGAAGTTGGCGGAGAAGGTATGACCATATGATGAGAGACACCAATAAAAAGGAAGGAAGTTGGCGGAGAAGGTATGACTGTATGAGGGACACCAATAAAAAGGAAATTGGCGGAGAAGGCATGACCATATGTTGAGAGACACCAATAAAAGAGTTGGTGACGTATGACCTGTATGATGAGGGACACCAATAAAAGGAAGTTAGCGGAGAAGGCAGACCATATGTTGAGAGACACCAATAAAAAGGAAGTTGGCGGAGAAGGCATGACCATATGTTGAGAGACACCAATAAAAAGGAAGTTAGGGAAGGCATGACCATATGATAAGAGACACCAAAAAAAAGGAAGTTGGGAGAAGTTGTATGACCATATGATGAGAGACACCAATAAAAAGGAAGTTGGCGGAGAAGGTATGACCATATGTTGAGAGACACCAATAAAAGGAAATTAAGCGGAGAAGGCATGACCATATGTTGAGAGACACCAATAAAAGGAAGTTGGTGAAGGATGCCGTATGATGAGGGACACCAATAAAAGAAAGTTGGCGGAGAAGGTATGACCGTATGATGGGGGACACCAATAAAAATGAATTTGGGAGGAGAAGGTATGACCATAAGGATAAGAGACACCAATAAAAGGAAGGAATTTGGGGAGAAGGTATGACCATATGATGAGAGACACCAATAAAAAGGAATTTGGCAGAGAAGGTATGACCATATGATGAGAGACACCACAAAAAGGAAGTTGGCGGAGAAGGCATGACCATATGATGAGAGACACCAATCAAAAGGAAGTTGGGAAGGTATGGACCATATGATGAGAGACACCAATAAAAAGGAAGTTGGCGGAGAAGGTATGACCATATGTTGAGAGACACCAATAAAAAGGAAATTGGCGGAGAAGGCATGACCATATGTTGAGAGACACCAATAAAAAGGAAGTTGGTGACGGTATGACCGTATGATGAGGGACACCAATAAAAAGGAAGTTGGCGAGAAGGCATGACCTTTGTTGAGAGACACCAATAAAAAGGAAGTTGGCGGAGAAGGCATGACCATATGTTGAGAGACACCAATAAAAAGGAAGTTGGCGGAGAAGGCATGACCATATGTTGAGAGACACCAATAAAAAGGAAGGAAGTTGGCGGAGAAGGTATGACCGTATGATGAGGGACACCAATAAAAAGGAATTTGGCAGAGAAGGTATGACCATATGATGAGAGACACCAATAAAAAGGAAGTTGGCGGAGAAGGCATGACCATATGATGAGAGACACCAATAAAAAGGAATTTGGCAGAGAAGGTATGACCATATGATGAGAAACACCAATAAAAAGGAAATTGGCGGAGAAGGCATGACCATATGTTGAGAGACACCAATAAAAGGAATTTGGGTGACGGTATGACCGTGATGATAGGGACACCAATAAAAAGGAAGTTGGCGGAGAAGGTATGACCGTATGATGAGGGACACCAAAAAAAATGAAGTTGGCGGAGAAGGATGACCATATGATGAGAGACACCAATAAAAGGAAGGAAGTTGATGGCGAGAAGGTATGACTGTATGGGGGACACCAAAAAAAGGAAGTTGGCGGAGAAGGTATGACCGCATGATGAGAGACACCAATAAAAGGAAGTTGGGCCTTCACGCAAAAATCAGTCAGAAGCACTTTACCTGGCCCTGACTACGCCTTAATTCATAGCTGAGCAACGGAAGCAGCAGCTGAGCTAAGAAATTCCCTGTAACATTTTTTTGTATGAGACCTACACTATCAGACTGAAGATTCCAGATCTGGGTGATTCTGGAAGAAAGGCACAGTGATAGACTACAGTACTTGATTAATGTAGACATTAGCAGTAACATTAACTATGAATACTTGAAGGAGTAAAGAGAACTGTAACGGCTGTCGAAAAAGCAGAAATTAGCTGCAGTGGATTTGACCTCACCGTCACATTGAAAGCAATGAAAGTGCCAATGTCTTGGCTAAGGAAGGCAGTGCCAAAGAACAAATATACCAACCACTGTCTTTTCAAGAGGTCAAAACCCTCATAAAGACAAAATCTGCAGTAGACTGGAAGATAAACATTGAATATTATTATGGAAAAGACTCAATCTCAAAGGCCTCATCAGAACCAACCGGACACTGCAGTCTCAACAGACACTTACATAGACTAGGAATAAGTCAAACAGTTTTCTGCCAGTGTCGGCATGCAAAACAGACACCGTTGTACTGATAGGTGAATGAATTTACGAACATAAAATCCAACTTTATAGTGCCACATCTACTAAATTATACTGTAGTATATTGTCAGATCTGATTGACAATAGGAAAGACTATCAGTCTACTCAAACCATGATGTAGACATGATCCAGTTAAACTATACGTCATTTTATAGCTGACTTGCTGAGCTAGGGATGAAAAGTTATCAATAAAGTGAACTGACTTTTAATGCTAAGGAACAGCACTATTAGGGCTCTAAAACTTTACATTACTGTAGCAGCATCATATGCTCTTAGATTAACCTTTGAGTTTGATTGAGTATTGTCTACGGTAAAGTTTTTCAAAGAAATTAGAAGAGCAAATTATTACTTTAATTAAATTAACAAAGGGTAAGTTAATTTGTTATTCACCACTGCTTCAATACATTTCTTGATAGCACTGAAAATCATTTGTCTCCTTTACTCAGCAGGAAGCTGGACCAAAGTCAGAAGAACAGACTACAAATCTTCCCCTCACAGTAAGTATTTTCATTATTATTTTGCTAATAGAACCCTTTAGTCAGCACAAATTATTCTGTTGAGTTGCGATTTGTACCTTGGGATGTCATGGTTCAGTTGATTTTGTATGATTTAGTATTGAAATAATAAATGTCTTTATTGTGACATCATGGATTCTATTCATCATTGGTCACTCACAGCAGCTAATGAACAAAACATCAACAGAGAAACGTCTTCAAGAGCTGGAGGAGTAACATTGAGAGATGCAATGAAGAAATTAGAAGACAACTAGGGGTCGCAGATAGCGAAGTTAATTACACAATCTACTAGTGACCATAATAATTCCTCATCTGCCTATCGTTACATAGGGCCTGCAAGTAATTTCTCCATACCGCTCTATCCTGGGCAACTCGCTCAATTTCCTCCATGGAACTGAGACCGATATTTCCTGCCTCTCTCAGCAAAGTTCATTTCAGGGTCTCCTTAGGTCGACCTCTCTTTCTTGAACCCTTTGCATCCCACTTCAATGCCTGCTTTGATATTCATTGATTATTTCTCCTCAACATATCTCCATCTTCTCTTTCTTATATAACAGTTGTCACTAGTGACCATGTGTCGGCAAATTCTAGGTTTGAGGCCAGATTGGGCAAAAATTCTCGATGTGCACTTGATGCGCGTTGGACGACAAGAAGCCTGATCCTTTACATGGGGATCTATATTCCAAGAACCTCTGATTTTGAAGTGAGGCTCACCTCAATGGCAAGGACACTGGTGATATGGAAACCAATCCTTCACAAAAAAATCAGTCAGAAACGCCATATTAGGCACTATGACTGCGCCTGAATCCATAGCGACAGTAAAAATAAGACTACTTCAAATAAAACTAGTCATTCAATTCTTTAAAGAGCAGATTAAATGGTTTGGTAACCTGACAAGAATGTCCTGGTCTCATTCTGCATTGCGTGGCACTGGGAAAAGAGTTCAAACTCACACTCCATTAGGGATTAAAAACAAATAATATAAAACCTTAATGAAAAGAAAGGTTGAAGGCAAATGGGCAAGTGATATTTGTGAAAAGAATTGTTCAATGGGAAATATTCCATTATAGTGTACCATCATGGTAACAGATACAAAAATGATTGATATATGTAACATTCAAACTTCTGTACCTGTACAAATATAACATCTAATCTGTGAACACATGCTTTTTTTAAAACTATGGATAATGCTTTTAATGATGTTTTTAACACCTTAATTTAGGATAGTGCTCCCCAATCTCACATACGATCACGTACACCTAGTCCTAGAGGAGAAACCTGTCTTATCAGCAACCCAGCTCAAAAGCCTTACAGACAGCGGTAAACCTTGATTGGATTATTTGGTCAAATCAAATAACTTGATAAGAGAATATCTTTTTTCTCAATGTTAATGTACATAATAATGATAAAATAGATGAGTAGATGTTGCATTTTTTAAAGAAAAGTATAACATTTCTGTTGTTAATGTGATAACTTTTGGAGACATTGCAGAGAAAAATAAATTATAAAGTAATATTTTGGTGAAGATAAATCTCTAGTGTGCACTTATTTTGAATGTGTATTGGATATTTGGGAAATATGATGTGCATCTATTCAAGACAGAAGACATGACTATGTGAACTTCAAATGCTATCATATTTTGTTCAACTTTCATTATTGTAATTTCTCTTATATAAAAGTTTAATCTGTCGGTTCACTACGTCTGATTGACATCCTCGCACACTGGACAAGCCCATGCATATTTCTTCCTCCAATGTAGCAGTCATCTAATTGTTCCCATACTTACAAGTTGTTGATTAGTGTATATTCCACTCTACCATTTAACTCCACTTTAGTCAGGTGTTTCAATGTCTTTAATTCTGCAGTCTCACTATGTTTGGAGCAGAGTACATTTCTAATTATTCTCAATCCTACAATGAATGTAACACCAGCCAGATTATTGCACACAGCTGCGATAAATATTCATCTAGGCTCTGATGCAGACTATCTGAAGGGTTATGAATACATTTTGTGCCTTATTCTATCTGCCTTTAATGTCAGATTTAATTACTCCTTCGTGGCTGATAAACTTCCAAGACATTTGAAAGCAGGTGTATTTGGAAGGATCTTCTAGTTTGAGTGATGCTGGGGTGACCATGTTCAGATTAATTATTTCTGTTATATTCTGATAAGCAATGTTATACTATACAACAGATCACTCACTACATTACTTCTATAGTATACAACATTGTGCTATATAGCCATCACATTAAGAACTCATAAATACTGTGACACAGGCTGTCTGCAAGGAGGTCAACTTCTGACGTCAATGCTCTGTCTGCACAAACAATGATTTCTGTAACGCTGTTCATTACATTATATCTTATTTCAAACATCTACAAAGTAAACCACTGTTTAGTGAAACTTATGTTGCTATTAAAAAAAGATTCAACTGTTGATTGTTAGCTGTATACATTTTAACTGCTTGAATTTCCTTTGTATTCCAGTTTTAATAAACAATACAAACCTATAACCTGATGTCATATTTATAAAGTGTCTGTTGTTCTTATATCTATCATTTTATTATGTTTCTTGTGTTTGAAATTTGATTGGGTTCTAGGTTTCAGTGGGCACATTGTTAGTCTTAATGACTAAAATGAAAGGTATTCCCACAGCATGTATTGTTATCTCTTCAACTTTCAACTCCCATGGAGCACAGGTCTTCAACAAACTTCTTCCAGCCCTTCCTCTCTCTCCTGCCATTCCTTCAAATTCTTTCCACATCTTGCTTATCCTTTTAATATCAGTCTCCAGCTATCTTCCCCATCTCCTCTTTCACTGCGGGTTCCAAAATAGTACCTGTCTTGCAATGCTTCCGGTTGGTCTTCTCAATATGTGTCCTATCCATAGTCTCTTCCTTAGCTCTTTTTCCACTGGTGTCTGCTTAGTTCTTTCTCTGAGTTCATTGTTCGTACCATACCATCTCAGTCCTTCTATTCTATGTAAACAATGAATTGTCATAGCAGTGTGAAATATTTAACACCATACAGTACTTTCCTGTAGCATGCACTTGAAAGGGAGGTAACCAGTTCTCTGCCTTGTTAGTTTCTATTCTCCAACAGCGAGCCGCTGCATATCTTCTTATAATAGACTAAAGCATGCCTGCACAGAGTGACTTTCCTGTCCTTTTCGATTGTAAAGCTAGCTCACTATCTTTATTTTTATTAAAATTAATATAATTACCCCGCATCAAGTGTCTGTTTCTAACCTCAACAGTTTATAGTCATGTAGATATCTCATGGCTCTTACTGATATATCTCTTTTAAATTAAGGAATTATGCATATTGTCTCATTGTGGATCTTTTCTTTCAATCTTCATCTGATTGGGCGTTAGAATTGTAATAGCTTACACAAGTACTGAAATGACCAGTCCCTGGTATAAAAGACTTTGAAGATGCTGTTCACAATTAACACCAGCCATCACCCACATCTCTGCCAGTTCTTTTCTTGCTTTCATAATGATGTGATTGACTCACTCCTTAAAACTCAGGCTTCTATCGAAAATCACTCCCAGGTATTTCAGCAGATATGCTGAGCAGGTGTCTACCTATATATGAGCACTGACAATGAATGGCTGTCATATGAGCCAAGTTCCGGAAGAGACTACTTGATAACGAACATCCACTGTATGAGGAAATGGGGAGAAAAAAAGGTGCCATACTTAAATGAGAAAAGTCATTGGTCGGGTCGAGGATGTCATTCTACGTGGTGAAGAATGGATAAAGGTGACGGAAAACACAGACCTCCTTTCACGTCATTATTACACTTGACAGAGAAAGTAAAAAAAAATAAACCTTAGTGGCTGTCAAATACAATTACAGGCATTAGTCAGCGAGAATTCCACTGTTGCTAGTCATGTACGTAGCGCATGGTCTTTAACAACTCAGTGTGCCCGCCTGCCCAGCGTGTTCGTAGCGCATTGGACTACGGGTGACAAGCTCCTTGTGAGTGTGGGTCCAATTCTGCAGGCTGGAAGAAAAGCCACAGGTTCACCACATTCAAGGTGTTTGTGGCACGAAGGGTTATGATGTCCATGGCACCGAGCCGAAGAGCTGAAAGCTCAAGTGCTTCTGGATCGGTAAAAAACCCACAAAAAGCTCAGTTTAGCAGGAGTTAGGGAAGAGAGCGGTGCATTTGCTGTGACCACAAATAGCAGGACTATAGAAGCTATTGCTGTAACCAACTCAATGGCCTGACAAAGTCACGAAACGCAGATCGCCACCCATATCTGCATTCTCAGTGACTCAATGAACTTGCACAGGAACGTCCAAGCCAGTTATGTGCATATACAGTGGCTGGAGTCTGTGACTGCAGAAAGTCGCCTTCATTTTTGTACGCGAACATGCAGAACTCAAAGGAACTGAACTAACAGACACACTTGCGAGTGCGGCTGCAGTAACAAAAATAATTGTAAGAAATACTTCATTTGTCTGCCATGTTCAAGGACAGACAACTAATTAAGCAAGTGTCTATTTTTAAAGTAACGGTTTCTTTGTATCACTTCTTTCCTGTATAAGAAATGTGTGTGTTTTGACTAACATTGTTCCTGTTGTTATATTCTGTTTGTATTTATGATATGTTATGTTTAAGGGGAGTGAAGAATTCTCCAAATTATTCAAGTTTTGTTAATTTGTGCATTCTAATGTAATGAGGTAATTATTTGATATAGTGTAAATTACTGAAAAATAATTTCAAATTAAAAGCAAAACAAGCTTCTTATGTGTTTTTGATGACTTCGTATTGTACATGTTTAATCAATTATACTCTGACTTGTATATTTGCCTTCATATGTTTCTCTTTATGAACATTCCTCCTGAATTCTCAAGTTCCTGCAGATAAACTGTTGATGTGCACAAAGGCTATATTACGGTAATTATTGTACATATTATCAATAAAGTGTCCATTCTTCTTCAAACGCTCCATATTGATCACTTGTTAAACCACTTTGTGATCTGATTCCTAAGAGCGATTGTACATAGTACCAGTTATGCGCCTACAAGCACATCTGATTTCTGTGAATTTTTTTATTTTCTAGGGTAGCTTCCCTAGGTCCCTATCTGTCGCCTCTTCAGTGCCTTGTAGGTTGCAGAGGTACTATTCTTTGCTCCCCTTTAGAGTCCCGACAAAACATGTCCATTCTATAGATAAGAGTCCACATGGTGGTATTTGATGTTGTATAGGTGGTGTCCATTCTATAATGTCCACCCATGGTTTGTTGTATATGTAGTGTCCACCCGTGGTTTGTTGTATAGGTAGTGTCCATTCTACAATGTCCACCCATGGTTTGTTGTATAGGTAGTGTCCACCCGTGGTTTGATGTATAGGTAGTGTCCATTCTATAGTGTCCACCCGTGGTTTGTTGTATAGGTAGTGTCCATTGTATAGAGTCCACTCGTGGTTTGTTGTATAGGTAGTGTCCACCCGTGGTTTGTTGTATAGGTAGTGTTTACATGTGGTCTATTGTATAGATAGTGTTCACCTGTGGTTTATTGTATAGGGTGTGTCCACTTGTGGTTTGTTGTGTAGGTAGTTTCCACCTGTGGTTTGTAGTATCTAAGACAAAAGATTGCATCATATGCAACAAGTCTTTCCAAAATGATGTAAGATAGAAAATTCCTAGAAGCTAATGTGGTTTTACAAAAATGTTAAATACGGTTAAAAAGAACATCTGCTCTCCAGTGTGAAAACTATGACTTCAAGTCATTCATCCATGCTGTTCACACATAGTTGTGATCTCTCTGGTGATCATTCTGTGAAGAACTTTTAATGGTCTTACTCTATTTCTGTTGCCCTTTCATGTCCACTTACATGATTGTAGAGCACATGCCCTGATGTATGACCACCGTTTTATTTTTATAGTACTCAAGACATATTGTTGTTTGGTGTTTTTACTAGTCAAGGGAAGACCAAGAAAAATATGGTAAACAATATCAAGACCACACTAAATAAATATGAATATAACACAAGGGCGACTCATCTGGCCCTGGAATGCAAATTAAAGCTTCCACCCTTATGCTTACGGCAGAGTGGACAACAAATTCCACCATCCACCTGCGGAAAGACAATATGTTTTCTCTTGTTTGTTTATTAGTCATGAACACTTTCTCAGTCAATATTCAAGAGTTTTCTCAAACTTTTATTCTTAAATGCATTCAATGTATACTTTCATGTTGTGGTTATTACCAACTTTCACATCAATAGCAATTCTTATTGTGTAGATAAGGAAATCTGCTGGGAGTCCTACCTTATTGATCAGAGACATTGAAAATGAGTACCTAGACAGACAGTCACATTAGCATTAGAGGCTTTGGGGGAAGATGTCTCAGAAGAATTCTTCTAATTTGCTGGCACCAGAGAATATCAAATACTGGGATCACGTGGCGCACAGGCATCAACAATATCAATGAGGAAATAAAACAGGTGATGGAAGTGGCTGGGATATACATGAAGAATGCAAAAGACCAGACACCCACGTGTGGATTTGAAATGAATCCGGGAGGCAAGAGAGGTATGGGGACGAACTGTAGACAGAGAAATAGAACAGGCGGGAAAGACCTGGAATTAACTAAATTGGTTTGCTCAAGACAGATCTGGTTGGAGGAAATTTGCTGATGTCTTATGCTTCAAGGGAAGTTAAGAGAAGAGGAAAATAAAGAAAAGACAGATATAGTTTTTGGTAAACATGTAGTGAGGACAGGAAGGTTTGAGCAAACAAGATAAAATGAATGAAAAATTGATAAATAATGACAATAAATGATACTGGATACTTTATATAGAGGAGACAACAGAATTAGTTACATATTGATATGGAAAAGAGATTCCATAAGAGAGTCCAATGGAAGATTGCAAGTGGTGCACTGTGTTTAGGCTGTGGTTGACAGTGAAATTAGACTCTCTCATCCTATTCTTGTTTTGTGTCGGTTCATGTTTTCATGCTGGATATGTATGTTGATCTTGAGTGTGATGACGTCCACAATGTTTCGCAGCTGACTGTAGCCGACATGCTGTGTTTGCTCTAGCTTGAATAAGGAGGTTAGGGATGAGCCTTCTCTCCCTCTGAAAAAGGAGCATAAGGCAGCGATACTAAGCCAGAAGGTGCACCAGGAACCATAGTATCAGGCATTTCTTGCTTATATATGATGCTTATACCATCAGATAAATCTTATGCTGTTAATCAACCTACAGAGTTTTCTGTAGTTAAATTGCTACATTAAAAACTACACAACATCAGAGATGCACTCCAGACAACTGCTGACTTCAACATAAGAACACATCCACGGTATAATCATCCAAATAGAGATCGGAAGAGGAGACAACAGGCTTAGTTACATATGTAAGAGACAAGAAAATTAGTTGCATATGGAAGAGACACAGAATTAGTTGACAACACTAAGGATAGGAAGTTGTGCAGGTCTATAATCACAGACACTATAACAGATGAGATAATTTATTGCAGGTATATTATCGGTTCATTCACTAAGAGATATTTCTCAATATTTTGGTCCACAAAATGCTATATATCTACTGCAAATATCTGTAAAATTTCAGCATAAATTTCTTCTACTATATGTGTTTTTGGTTTCGTTTGTTCATCCACTATGATTTCAGGAGTAGCCATGGCATGTAATGTGGCAATTCTGACTAATCTTTGCGTGAAGGCTTGCTTCACTTATCACTATTGTCCATCGCTATTCAGGTGAACCTTCCCCCGACTTCAGAGGTACTTGTAATTTAAATCCCCAAATAAAGGATCTGGGTTTCCTGTAGTCCAACACCATATTGTGTACACACCCAAAACCTTTTACCCTAGCTGGCCTTGAAGCACAGAATTTCCAGTTGTTGTCACTAACAAATCATGGTATAAACTTTGCTATCACAACCCCATTATATGTGATGAATGTAATGTTAAACAATTACTGACCATATTTTGTACAGCGTACCAGAAATTTATGTGCACAGGAGAAAACAAAAGTATAACCTGAAAACAGATTATGGAATGCACATGGATACACATTCAATAAAAATCTAATACACTAAGAAACGTATGCATAATGATTAATATTAAATGAAAATTATTTTGCACAAAAAAATGTTAATAAAATAAAGCAGCATGAAAAAGTGGGGACAAAATTACTTTTTGGATAAGTGATGTAAAAAATAAATTTGCAATTTGAACAATTTTTAAAGTAAGTTAAGGTTTGACATAATATTACAGTAAAATCATATAGAGTGTCTGCTGAATGGATTATGCGTGGCCTCCCATTCAGAAGACATGGGTTCGACCCCTGGTACAGTTAAGTTTTTCTGTCAGGGCATAAAGGAAATATCCTAACCTGAACAGTTTCGTGATGACTGCACTAGCTATACGACCATTAAATTTCTCGGGCTCATGTCCCTTCTTTCCTAAACCACCAGAAAAAGCGATATTACAGGAGGTAAAGGCAGTTTTTTAACTGCTATGAAAATCTAGTAAGGGTGGATCAAGTATCATCTTCTGTTGTTTTTCACATATACATGTATAATAGAAGAAACATGAATGAAATCTGGTTAGAATTGGCATCACTACATTCTGGAAGCTAAAACAGGTGCTCAGTTACTTTCAACTTGCGAAAGATCTCAGTATTAGAACACTTACATATTAGTTCAGGAAATCATTTCCAATTTTTTGGGGGAGTTAGTGTCAGTTGGCTACCACAGAGAGCCACACAGAAAAAGTATTGCAGTACAGAGCATGGGAAGCCATGCAAAGATGGAGAAGCGGCATCAAGATCGGCTTCATGAAAATGAATAACAGCTTACAAAGTGCATTAGAATAAGCACACACAAGATCACTACACCCCCAACACTTCTGTAAAGAAGTAAATGGTGGAAGAAGTGTCTTCTTCTCTTCCACTATTGGGGGGGGGTGTAGTGATCTTGTATGTGTTTGTTTTAAGGCACTTTGTAAGCTGTATTCATTTCTTGAGGCTGTTCTTGATGCCGTCTCCATCTTTGCATGGCTCTCTTGCTCTGTACTCTGCTCTTTCTGTGTGGCTCTCTGTGTAGTGAAACTGGACATTGGAAATTGTTACCTGAACTAATATGTAAGTGTTCTAATACTGAGATCTTCCACAAGTTGAAAGTAACTGAGTACCTATTTTAGCTTCCGAATGTAGTGCGCCAATTCTAACTAGTTTTCATTCATGTCTCTTTCCATTATACATGTATATATCTCTCTGTCACGATCACCTCTTAGACTGATGTACCAGATTTCCCCATAAAGAAAATTAAGAAGTGTCAGTTGGCAAAACAAAATTAGAATTAACTACTTGCTGAGGATCCAAGATATGATTAAATATGATGAATAACTATTGTATGTACATATATAATTGCTTATTAATAAAAGACAGTTGAATATAGACTAGAATACAACATATTGTAAAATCTGTGTGTGATATGGTTGTTATTTATGTGATATGGTAGCTATTTATTAAAAACAATTATGAAGTCACTAGAACTGAAATCACATCACTTAAGGTGATAGACACCTAATCATTTACAGCAGCGCTGTTCACGGGTGCCCATGAGATACATACTTAATAGAGCCCTAAATTTGTACTGCCAATTTTAACCCTCATCAGAGTTTCAACAACAAAAATTATTTCTGAATAACAGTATGTTAAAGATTTTATGCTAAGAACCGTTTTTAAAAAAAATTTAACATTTAGTTCGGATAAGGTTTTCCTCTCTTATGATCTTTGCTAATGTGACTATTATTACTTTATTATTATTATTAGTTAATTAATTAATAGCCGTCCATGCAGCGATGATGACAACAGTCTCAGACTTGTGCTGCTGTACCTCTCTGGTGCGTGCGGAGATGACTGTAGAGTCCAATCCTAGACCACAATCCCCTACCACAGGTGGGGCATACATGATCAAGGTTAGACATGTGCATGTTGTGTGTTCTGTCTTTTCGCGCTTGTTTTCTTTGTGCCTCAACGACACAATGATTCTCAGCTATGTAGTTTCCTCTTGAGTTGTTACAGCGCCACATTTGGCGATCTAGTGCAAGGGATTCCCAGCATGTGGTGTCTATATTATTATTATTAGTATTGCAATTGCAACATGGCACCCACGCAGTCATTAGTCAGATTCCCTCCAATATTTAAAAATGTTGGATAGCACTGATTTACAACATACGTGTGCTGGTAGTGGCACATTCTCGACAACTGTTGCAGTGGTTCTGAAAGTCTATACCTTGCAGGGACACAAAGTGACTTTCATGATACTTTTGCTGAGAGCACAGTAGACTGGTCATTCTTCAGAACTTTTGAAGTATTTCTTAATTACTTTTCTTTACATGCACTCATTTTCAATATACTTTCACTAAGAGTGAAACAGAGAACTCATTATCCCTAACTTTTGATATGGTTCTTAATCTTATTTCCGACCCGTGTGGTGCTGGGGCCCGAAAGGGAAGCAAAGAATAGTACCACTGTGACCTAAAAGGCATGTCGTAAGAGGTGACTTCTTCTTTGCGTTCGTTCTTTACGACCAATTTTAATCACTCTTTGTGATATGTTTGATCTTTGCCAAGAACGTGTATACGTTGCACATTGGTTTGGTAGGCCCCTAACGCATAGACTTCTACACGTTTAGGACATGTGCATCCGATTTCAGCCAAACCTCCTTAGTCGCCTCTTACGACATGCTTGGCAGGTAACAGTGGTTCTATTCTTTACACCCCAAATTTGGGCCCGGTAACCACTCGGGCGGAAGAGGTGACTGACTTAGGACCTAGGAAACTACCCTAGTAAATAAAAAGCATTGCTGAAATTGGATGTGCTGGCCTACTTGTAGGCGCATAACTGACAACGTACAATCGCTCTTAGGCTCAAATCACATACAAATCACACAGAGTGATTAACAAGTGATCGATATGGACCATTCGAAGAAGATGATCTTGTTTCCTTGTGTAGATGCACAGTTTCTTCCAGCATTCTAAGATGGTCGCTGAGAGAAATCATTTGACCCAAACTTACACATTAGTTACATAGTGGTTCTGAACCTATTTCTCTGAACTCATTGAGCCTGGTACAAATGGGTAGATGGAGCAGCTTGAAAATGTACATACTTGTCCACAATTACTAAACATTTGGGTTGTTAGTCAACTAACAATGTAACCATGCCTGCACTGACAAAACACAGCTGGACATACTGGAGTGCATAGTAATGAATGTGCAGACTTTCTTGCAAACAATGCCCCGATTTAAATGGGCAGAGGCAATACCATCAATGTGGTACACTCTTATTTATGTGATATTAGCTGGTCTCAGACACTGGAACAAGTGTGAGAATTTGGAGTTTAGTTTGGACATGCCAGACAATGTCATCTTCGTAGTAGAGAGAGAAGATATACTAATGTACTTCTCATGGGTATGGTGAGCAAGTTGACTTTGGGATGGCTACTGCAGCACTGGACAGAGCACACATGGGAATGTCCAATGTGCCATGAGGTTGATCGCATAACATATAAAACACAACCGTATAAAACAAAGTAGCTGTTATAAAGACAGTGATAACATCACAAACTGATATGTAGAACTATAAATGCAAAAAGTAAATGCTTCAAGATTGCAACAACAAAAAACCACATTAAACCACAGCACATTCTTCATAGCCAAGTAACACACACAAAAAATGTCACATAGCTCAAACTGTGCTTCATATTTCAAACACTTAAACAAAACTGTCAGTGAAGGCAGCATCAAAGATTCCATTTCATGCTAACAAAGCTATCCACAAAGAAAAGATTCAGGGTAAATTCACTGAATCTAAAAAGACTTCAAATACAAGTAGTTATAAAAAATGTTTAAAGCAAATTTAAGTTTTGTAGTGTTTCTTTAATGTTTGACAACATTAAATGTTTGGAGTAGGATTAGAATAATGTACAGCAATGCTACATTGTCATATATATATATCTGACCGGTCTTGTATACGAGGGTTAGTTTTTAAAAAAAAGAATGAGAATTAATTTTTTTTTAAAATACATTAGACAAGGTCCAGCTTGATATGGTATTTTTCAAAGTAGTCCCAATTGAGTTGAATGAACTTTGCTCAAAGTGACTGTCATTTCTTGAAAAAATAAAATGGAACCTATCTTTTGATACTGCCTTCAAAATCACCTTTGCACTCTTCAGAATGTCAGCTGACGAGCCATAATGTGGCCCCCTCAGCTCTGATTTCAGACAAGGAAACAGAAAAAAGTTAAACATAGTAAGGTCTGGGCTGTAAGGAGGTGGAGTACACAATCAATTTTGTTTGAAAAAATATTAGGCAACAACGTTGATGTTATGGAGTGCATTATCGTGGTGTAGGCACCAACCAAAGGGATGCAGTTCAGGGCATTTTCATTGAACATGTTCAGCAAGTGTCTCAAAAACTGTCAAGTAATACTGCACAGTAACCATTGTTTTTTTAGTTTTAGTCGTCGGATCACCATCACTGCACGTCGAACAAATTAGTCCATAAGTGCTCCGATCTCTCCTCAGTATGTCCATCAGCGTGTGGCAACTAACACACCGGTTCTTTGTTGGTTTACAATTCTTCTTTGTCTGCCAGCATAGCGTTCTTGTTGAGCTACACCACACTTAACTTTGAGTTCTTGCAGTCTGGTTAGTGTTGTGGATTCACCGCTATTACGTGAATCATGTACACGCCCTCTCTCCTTAAGGAATTTATAATATCAGCCTGGTCCATTGCTCGTCCGCTTTGGACAGCAGCCATACCTGCAAGCCTATCCACACGTTCATTCCCCTTACACCTGCATGCCCTGGCACAAAATAAAACTGATCTTTGTCAGCTTAGACCTCCCCAGCGATTCTATCCAATGTCTCCTAGCCCATCCTGTTTCAATCTTCCTGAGCATACTCATTGAGTCACTGAGAAAACATGCATGGATAAAAGTCTGTGATTCTAGCCAAATCATCGCTTTGGTAACCGCCATGATTTCCATAGTGAGACTGCTCGTAGTCACGGCAAAACCACCACTGTCTTCCTTCACAACATCACCTCCGACCTGAGCAGTGAAAGCCCATGAGCTCCGCACCTGTCGAATCACCGAACCATCCGTATAAATGATTACATCATGTTCAGATGCGTTCTCAGAAATTAATGCCTGAACCTCGGCCTCCACGACAAGTGGGTTGTGTTGCCTGCATTCTTTATCAAGTTCGATGCATACAGAAAAGGATGTAGCGATTCCTGTTGGCACTGGTATCCATTCTTCACCGGGATCAATATCTTCAAGTGTGCACACCTGTTCAATACAGTCCTCGGCCTGACCCATCCAAGATTTTCCTCTTTTAACCTATTTCCTTTTTGTTTCTTTATTTCCATTGTATGCTGGGGAATTTCATTTTGGTAAACCCTTCCAAGGTGATATATGAAAGAAATCACCATTAAACGTTCCTGCTGTCCACATGACAGTGGCCTTTTTTGGCATTGACAAATTTGGTGATTTCCAGAATGAGCTCTACTGTTTGGTTTCTGGATCGTAGTGGTGAAGCCAACTCTCATCACCAGTAATAATAGATTGCAGATGAGACTCAACATGGTCTGGAACCGGACGCTGAAGCTTCCCACAGATTTTAACTTGTATCTGCTTCTGTTCAGGTGTTACCAATCTCGACACTTATCTTGTACACACTTTATTTGCAAGTGATCGTGCACAATGGTGAAGCATTATGATGTGATATGTGTAACATGTCCACCAGTACATTCAATGTTAGTGTAACGCTAGCTGTGTTAACAATGATTATTTCACCGCCATGCCTTGCTTCGTTGTAGAAAAACAACGCTCTTTAACTCTTTGTACAACTGAAATGCTGTTGATTGTGGAAGAATATCTTCGCGGATGCCTGCTACAACATTTCGTATGTTTCCATGGCAGATTTCAGCAGATCTATGCAAAATTTAAAAGCCACATTACTGCTCATCATAAACCAACTGCATTTTCCGTATGCAACTTCCGAGACACGTTCACTTTTGCAAAATGCAATCAGGAGTATGCATGGACCCGTTGAAATCTTTTTTTTTGGTAGTCTCATAAAACATGTTCTTCACATAGAAGAAATATTGTGTTTCACAACCATATTTCCACTTTATAATGCAACAAATATTTTATTGTGTGACTAGCCCTTGAACATATATATATATATATATATACACACATATACGCCCAGTCCGACAAATATCCCTACAAGTCAGACAAATATTTTCCAAGTCTGACATTTAGAATCTAAGCAAATGAGTATTTACTTAAATAATGAAACAGTATATTTGTAAGCATGAAGACCACATGGTGTGGTCGTATGTTCAGAATATAGTACAAAAATAAAGGATGATATGATAATTGAGATGAATTTTAGAATAAGTTTTTCTATTGACTGATTGGACCATCATCATTGCACTTCGGTGAGTAGCCATGTGTGCTCCTATTTCTTTTGTATATGGGAAGGTTTTTCTATAAGATAGGGCAGCCAGACCCACCGTACTTAATCATCTCTCACAACATTCTAGGTAGGTTATAGTGTTACTATTCTTTCCTCCCCCTTTGGACCCCAGTAATAACACAGGCAAAGGATGATTAAAGAGATTTTGGCACTGACTTCTCTACAAGATGAGGTAGCCAGCATCATAACCAATCCTCCTTCGTTACCTTTTATGGCAGGTTAGTGCTAGTATTCTTTGCCTCTTTTGGGCCCAGTAACATGAAGATGATATATTTACGTTGAATTTATTTAATGAGAACCTATTCATTTGTCCTTTACTCTCTATGGCATTAAGAATTATGTTAAAACATTCAAATAAATGACAAGGGAATAAAAGGTATGTATTTTAAGTGCAGGAAAATAAAAGAATGCAATATAAATAAACAAAGCATGTACAATAAAAACCAAAGAAACAACAATAAGTTAACATTTAATCAATACAATAAGTTAGAAACGGAAATTCAATGTTTATTCGTCATTTTCCTGTATGTCTTGCCTGGACATTTCTGCCTGCAGTGTTTGACTTGAATCAAGTTAAGGAACACTGAACCAGAGAAATTAACATTTAAATGATGATTAAAGATTATAGAAAATCTATTTGAGTCACTATAAATCATGCAATAACAAGAATTGTAGAATTATAGAAGAATTTTTTTGTAGTCCATGTCAAATATACATGCAACTCGCTCTAGAGAACACAAATAACATAAGAGGGCACAAAACACATGAGAGTACATCATGCATATAAAATTGTACAAAACACATATGAGAGGGCACAAAACACATGAGAGTACATCATGCATATAAAATTGTACAAAACACATATGAGAGGGCACAAAACACATGAGAGTACATCATGCATATAAAATTGTACAAAACACATATGAGAGGGCACAAATGTGAGAGGGCACGATGATTGTATTGGAGTTACCGATATGTCTGAAGCCGATTTGTCACGCTTCATCACCTTCATCAATGCCTTCAATCCTGCTATTCGGTTCACCTCTCACATCTCTACCTCCTGTGTCAATTTTCTTGACATCACTATCACCATCAGCCTATCCACTATCACTACATCAGTATACTACAAGCCTACTGATACACATAGCTTTCTTCTGTATACCTCTTCCCATCCCCAGGCCTGTCGTGACTCTTTACCTTTCTCCCAACTCTTACGCCTTCGTCGCCTCTGTAGTGAGGGACGCGATTTTCTTGATAAAGCTCACGAGATGCTGGATTTCTTCCGCCAGCGCTTATACCCGGAGAATGTGCTTACATCTGCCATGCATCGGGTACAGCTAATTGCTCGCCAGGAGGCCCTCTCTCACATGCATAGAACCCCTATTCTGACAGGGTTAAACTTATCTTAACTTTCCACCCTCATAGTTCCCCGGTGAAAAAGGTCTTATTCCATCATCTACCTATTCTTCAGTCTGATCCTGAGACACGTCCAGTCTTCCAACACTATCCTTTGGTGGCTTACAGACGGGACAGAAGCCTCAAGGATTTGTTGGTACACAGTCGCCTCAAGCCTAATATCCAGAGTCACTTTGGCACCATCCAGTGCGGACGTCGACGATGTTATACATGTGCATATGTAATACAGACCCGCACTGTCTCTTTTCCAAAAGCTACGTATGCCATTCAAGACAGTTTCACGTGTGAGTCCCGTAATATCATCTATGCCATCACCTGCAAACGATGCAACAAGTCCTATATTTGCGAAACCGGTAAGAGACTCAGTGACCGATTCGCCCAACACTTACGCGATATTCGCCAATGCTCTGCGACTCCTGTGGCTACCCATTTCAACGATACTGGCCATTCAGGAGTTGACGATGTCAGGTCACAGCCATCCGATCATGTTCCTCCGATGATCGCAGTCGATCGCCCTGGAGAACCGTTTTATTTCATTCTATGGCACTTTCGACCTCTTGGACTCCAGCATTACATTCCTATGCTTCTTAGTACTGTCTTATCTCGTGCCTTGTTATCTATATGTGTGTTTGCTCCATATATGTGTCATTTATCCACTATATTGTTTATTGTTTCTCTTCTTTTCCACTTTCGGTTTTTGTGTCTACTCATTTGTTGTTGTTTTATTCCCAGATTTTCATTAGATAGGTTTATGTTTCCACATGTAATCGTCCATTTGTAGTGTTCCTCGAAATTCGTCATTCTTGTTGTATTATTTGCTTGATAAAGGCCTTTTGGTGAAACGTTGCTGTTTATCGTCACTGTTTATGTATTTTGTAAAACTGTAATACTTTGTGTTTACGTGTTTAGCTATTTTCCAAGTTTTACTGCAGTCTCCACCTTTTTTCGATAAAAGAGGGCACAAAACACATGAGAGTACATCATGCATATAAAATTGTAAAAAACATATATGAGAGGGCACAAAACACATGAGAGTACATCATGCATATAAAATTGTACAAAACACATATGAGAGGGCACAAAACCAAGTACAAAACACATGAGAAGGCACTAAATTCATATAAAAATTGTACAAAAGCCATATCTCTCTCTTCTCTCTCTTTGCCTTTTTAACCCGGATTGGGGCATAGGCCCTCAACCAACTCATGCCAAGTCTTCCTATCTCTAGCTATCTCCTGAAGCTCTCTCCAGCTCTTCTTTATATTGTTGATCTCTGCCTCCAAATCTTGTCTCCATGTATTTCTCAGCCTCCCTTCTTTGCTGTCTCTGCAGGTTCCAGGCAAGGGCCCTTCTTGTTATATTCCCCTCCAGTTTTCGCAAAGTGTGTCCTATCCAGCGCCAGCGTCTTTTAACCTGTTCGTTCACTGGAATCTGTCTTGTTCTCTCCATAAGTTCCTCATTTGTGACCCCATCATACCATCTTAGTCCCTCTATTCTATGCAGACACCAGAGGATGAATGTTTGCAATTTATGCGTTATTGTTTTAGTAGTTCTCCATGTTTCTGACCCATACAGTAGAACTGCACAAAAGACATATGGGAGGGGACAAAACCGAGTACAAAACACATGGGAAGGCACTAAATGCATATAAAAATTGTACAAGACATATGGGAAGGGACAAAACCGAGTATAAAACACATAAGAAGACACTAAATGCATATGAGAGTGTACAATACAGAAATGAGAGGGGGACAAAACACATATGAGAGCACAAACAGAAGTATAAACGTGTGAATACAATTAATTGTTTTTAAAAAAGTGTAAAATAAGACCACTTATGGAACCTTACAAACACAATATTTTTACCCCTGGAATACAAAATCAAAATTAAGAGAGATACGCTTGAACTATTTCAATGAAAAGCTAATCTGAGATTCTGCTTGTCTATATTGTGAACAGATCACATAACATTTGTGACTGTGTCTGCACTACTACCTTACCGCATGGTAGCTCTCCCTCGATCCTTACCCACATTGTCAGATTACTGAGTCGCAGCCTGTTTCCAGGGCCACCACCTGAAAGTAGGGTAGGGTCTGGATCAGTGTTGGTTCACTGATCCAGGCACATTGTTGTCACTTTGTTTCATTGTGCCTGCAGCCCCAGTTTCCATGATCAAATATCAGTGGTAGTGGGATTTATTTCAGATTGTAATAACTCTCAATTCAACAAAGCCTCAATTGGGTACCAGATGAAAGTAAAGGTGGCCGGCATGATGCTGTTAATCAAAGAAGAATATGGATAGAACACCATATTCCCCAGTATTTCTCATGGTATGAAAATGGGTTCCTTATTTTTTGTATATACACAGAAAGCCTTTGCCAGTGGCTAGTACAATTAATCCTGGTAGACATGGCTAGGTCTCCCCCCCCATGAGGCCATTACCTTGTAGTGGTGTGGGGGCTTGTGTACCTCAGGGACCCGGAGAGCTATGCCGGCAGGGTTACCCAAGCCGAGAAGGTCGAAGGAGAGAGGGCAGACTAAATGTGGTCTCCTGGTCCTCCAGGTTGGGGTTGTGCGATGGGCTAACTACCCATCCATTTAAAAAAACAGTAGTTACAGAAACCAAAAACAAATTGTTCAAAACTAACTCGAGTCTCGGAAGGACTAGGGCTCCATGCAGGAGACAGATGACGCGCAGCAGCCAAACCCGCAGGAAGCTGATGTGCTGACGACCTTTTCGGCCGCAGACAACAAAGAAAAGAGGACGCCTAAGCAGACTTGGAGACGAGGTCTTACTGAGGAGCTGAAGAGTGCTCAATTGACCTGGGAGACCATAAAAATAACAGCCAGAGACCGAGAAGAGTGGCGAACAACTGTTGAGGCCCTATGCTCCACGAGGAGCGGAGAGGATTAATGATGAGACATGGCTAGGAATCATACAACAAAATCACACTTTTTACATAGAATCCTTGTTCAACTCTTCCCATGCCAATTGCGACACTGCGCCACAGGGGAATTCCGTTGAATGCCAATTGCCATACACTGTACCATTCAAGTTGTTTCCCTTAAAAGAAGTCTTTCTAGTGTTACTTCTACTATTTTACTTCTACTACTTTTTAGCCTTGTTATTCTAATAGGCTGTCCAGTTTTCTTAAAGTTAGTATATAATAAGATATATATATATATATATATACGTTTGTTTATTGACAGTAGTTATAAGTTTGTATTTAATTGCTTTTTACCTCCCTTGAGTTAACTGTAAAACTGAGAAAAACTGCATACAGAAAGAGTTAAACTGAAAATTGATAGCAGGGACATGAACTTTAAAACATGAAATACAGCACACACAAAACTCGACAGAAATCATGTACAGTCATGCATCATAAAAACAGTCAAACACTCATACAATAACAACATTTTGTAACAATAGCAATATTACCATTATGATGATGAAAGGGAGAAATTAATAAGAGAAGGAGAAAAAGAGGTAGATAGAGTGAGAACTGAAAAAAACTAGAAGAAGTAAGAGCAAGAAACGGTGAATGTGACATTTTTTAAAAAATGAACATGATTCCCATGCTGACGTAAGGTCAATGACTGCCATAAAGGATACACTGAAACACTTAAACTGTGTAGCTGAAAAACAAAATGGTAAAACCATGTTAGCCAATCAATGTAAATATCTTTTTGATAGATTTGGGTTGTTAGACATAACTAAACCATTGATGACCTAGGAAAATATTGTTTAACTGGTCAAAAATTGGTACTATTGGTTATTGGTAAGATTTTTATGAACATAAAACCTCACTTTATAGTACCACATCTACTAAGGTATACTGTAGCATAGTGTCAGATTAGAAAATAACAGATAAAATGTGTCGGTCACTTAATGAGAATTAAACGCGACATATTACCATCTCGTGCCAATAACAACCGGCAACCCAGACCTAGAAGAGACCAAGAACCCAATGGATAGATAATATTACAGATATCCTGCCGCCGAGTGGTTACTGGGGCCCAAATTTGGGGTGCAAAGAAAAGAACCACTGTTACCTGCCACGCATGTCGTAAGAGGCGACTAAGGAGGTTTGGCTGAAATCGGATGCACATGTCCTAAACGTGTAGAAGTCTATGCGTTTAGGGGCCTACCAAACCAATGTGCAACATATACACGTTCTTGGCAAAGATCAAATCATATCACAAAGAGTGATTAAAACTTGTCGTAAAGAACAAACACAAAGAAGAAGACAGATATCCTGTGACATCAAAGACTAACAACTACAGATGCAATACACCTGGCACAGGATAGAAAACTGAAACTATCCATGAAAATAAGACAGACAAGTTATAGGGTAATTTCAGTATGTTCCCACTATTGGCACTCTCAAAACTATTACGCAGCTTTTCCATCGCCAAAAACTTCTGCATGTTTAAAACAGTATTTCCATGTAAGACTGAATAGTTGAATCCCTATTAAAAAACCTTTGACATATTCTCAGACTGAGATTCTATGACAGTGTTGCAAACACAGACCTGTTGATAAGAACAGGACAAGAATCTATGATGACCCATGTTTAGAGGAGAAAAAGGCGGTGGAGCGGTATACCCTATTGAAGGTCCGGTTGAGTGTCACTAGACAAGCACTTGAGTAGAATCCTCAAGAGGGTACGTCTTAGGCAGACCTGGAGGCGAAGTCTTCTTGAGGAACTGACGGGTGCTTGACTATCCTGGGAGGCCATAAAGAAAACAGCCAGAGTCCGGGAAAGGTGGCAAACACCTGTTGAGGCCCTATGCTCTACGAGGAGCAGAGAGGAAGGAGTAAGTAAGTATAAAAATCAGTAACACAAGCTGCTACCAATTGTTTTGAACCATGCAAAGTAATATATTAAATATGACTTTTAAACAAGAGAGTCTTCTTATTCTTCTGTCGTCACACTGTTACCGGGTTGTTGCCCAGCGCTGTGGTTTTCTGTTTTTGTCTTGCGCTGTTCTGGTGGTTTGGGTGATTGTTATTTTTGCTCTTTGGCAGGATTCTACTATGCCATCTAACCATCTTTTCGTAGTCTTCCTCTCACCTTCTTTCCTGATGTTCTGTTGTAGAAGACTCTGTATAGTATAATTTGGATGCATTCTTATTAAGTGGCCAAACCACTTCATTCTTTGTTTCTCAGTGTAATACAAGAACTTATTACAAAAACAAGAGAGTAAAAACTTATTTGTGATGGGAACTTACTTGTTCTATAAGTTTGTCAATTTTATCATTGTTTTCTTTGCGAGATTCTTCTGTGCTTAACCTGCAATGAGGAAATGCAAAACCATTGTTAGTGTCAAACCAAAACACACATTATGCGGTTACTACTGTTTGTATTAAATATTTCGACACATCAAACGACATGAGTGCCTAGAGAAGATAATTTTGGAGGGAATGGTGCCTGGAAGAAGAATGAGAGGAAGACCTAGAAGATGATTGGTTCAAGATGTCATTGACGGTCTGAAAATAACTGCTGCTGACGCCGGTCAGCTTGCACAGAACAGATTTTTCAGGTCTGCTGTCATGGGAGTCAAGTTCTGGAAGGGACAAGCTACTTGATGATGATGATGAGTTTGTTTTATTTTTACGTAATGTAGGTCTAATGGTCTGTGTTCTTGTTGTGACGTGTGAAAATACCATTTACATTTACCTGTCTCCATAACACATCACCTTGTCTTTCAGCCTAACTGTACTCTGGGTGCACTTATAGGTGCTCAGTCTTCCACATCAAATGACAGAGAGTGTACATCATACATGCTGATGGTTTGCTGGTTATACACATTCCGTGATCTCATTTCGCAGGTGCACCATCCTACCCATTCAATGTTTAATTTGAAATTCTTCCAGCCTCACTATATACAGAGACTCAAAGTCAAACATAACTAAAAAAAGGGGACCTAAAGACAAAGGAATGACTTATTTGCGTTTCCCCACATGGCTCAGCCATACTTTGCAGAAATGGCACACAACCTGTTGAGAGTTTTGCCCAAGGAATCTCTGGAATCAAAAAATGCACTTACAAATTGAACAACGCCTACCAGATTCAAACTCGCAACCTTCACAATGCAAATTGCTTAATCACTTTATTCTAGAGATCCCCCACATGATAAGTGATCTAGTCAAAGGAACATTTGGATTGGATCTCAGAAAGTCTTAGCATGCATGCCAAATCTACCTGTTAGTATTCGGTCTTGGTATGAGATCCATTTCAAAGTGTTGTCTAGCAAGCTGTTCTTGCTGAACTCGAATGTCATCCATCTTGTTAAAAGTAGCAGTGTTGCCTGAAACATAAAATTTGACAGTCACAACTTTTACATTCAAAACTATAAGTATGCACTACATTTCAATATTTGAAAGTGAATGAGGAAGAAAACTATATGAATAAATGTATCTTCTCTTCGAAAGCTCCATATCGACCACTTGCGAAACACTCTGTGTGATTTGTATGTGATCTGAGCCTAAGAGCAATTGTACATTGTGCCAGTTATGCGCCTACAACAAGACCATCACATCCAGTTTCTGCGCTTCTTTTTATTTACTAGGGTAGCATCCCTAGGGCCTACATCAGTCGCCTCTTATGACATGCATTGTAGGTTGCAGTGGTATTATTCTTTGATTCCTCGGGCCCGGCACCACACAGGCGGAATAAGAGTATCATTGAGATCATTTAAAGTGAACTGTGAGTCACATTAACAAGTTAGAGTACTTGTTTCCCAGATGGGGTGGTCTTGGTTCAATCTACAGTTGAGGTGGGATTTTCTCCAACTGCATGCTACCTGAGATTAACCAAGCTTTAATTTTGTACCTCAACACAAAGATGACTGATTTGATGTTGACCAAATCACCCATCAAGTGCCACTGGTCTAAGATAAATGCAGGCCTAACACAGCTTTTGTCAATATACAACATGATATGAAAACGGATTCTTCCCTTACTTCAACTTGGAGCGAAATATAATTTCATATATAAAAAATGACCACCAACATGGTGTAATTATACCCAAAAAATATTGAATTACTTCTTCAACATTCCCAGCCATTAGAAGCACATGGTTTTATACCTATTTGTTAATAATTATCATTATCTAGTTCTCTCCGTTAATAATAACATATATATAGCTTCAATTGTTACAGATGCATCTTCACTATGAATTATCAACATATTTGGTATCACTGCTTTAGATGACAATATAAAAAAAATGTATTGATAAGTCCTGATACAATTGGAGTTCTTTCTTTTCAGGGGTACAATAAAGAACACAACCTTTACACTGAACAGAGATGGCACAGATATGTGACTACTATTACTCATTTGAACGCTTGTACCTGTACCACCTGTACCTTAAAAATCCATTCCCCTGAGATCCTGAGCAAAAACAAGACATATCAGTATTTCTTTTCCAAAAAACAATAATAATTTGGCACAACCAAGTGCTCTATAATCCATTATTGACTTACCCCATCATCTCTGATATTCCTGCTTATTATGTATTTGCAGGAGACCAAATTGGATTAAATTTACTTGATACATTTTATATATATATATACATACCACACCTCTCTATACTCCCAGGTAGCTTGTTCTCCAGATTGAACATGTATGGCATAAACATCAATCGATTGAAGCAAATGTTCTTTGTCTAAATGATCATCTAACTCACTTTCGACATATGTATCAGAATAATCAGTTTAAGTATAATTCATCTTCGGAATCATTTCAAACAATTTCAACAGCTTGCTCTGTTGCTATCCTTTTTGAGTAGCAATTTTAGGAATTTTCAGCATGTCTTTTCATTACGAATAAACTTCAAAAATCATTTGAATTATTTACAAAGTATCAGAAACATGTCCGCACCTAGTAAACCAACTAGTAAACATTTGGGTTGTGTATGGAGTCATATTTATACACAATTTATCTTCAGAGGCTGACAAATAATGACAGGAGTCCTATCAGACAAATTTTTCAGGATGGGAGATGTTTAGATACCAGAGCTATATATCGGGATCTTAGATTAAAATCCACTTGAAATTTGCCTAACTAATAAAAAACATTAAGCATCCAACTAATCTGACTAGAGACAGAACCTTTGAACATACCAAAAGCTTGAAGTTTTCCAGAATGAAAATCATCCAGCAACTGAATCAGACCATGTTCCATGGTACGAACATCAGCCACATCTGTGAGGAATGTGTGTTCTTTAGCGGGTCGGCTCACTGAAATTTTTCGACCTGGAATATACATGAACACTTTTAAGCAGCTTATATTGATGATTGATGAAGAACCGAATGTAAGATATTAAACTTAATTTGTCAAAGTTTGAATCAAACCCACATTTTTAGTATTGTGATTTCATTTTCTACTGAAAATGAAAATCGTGGCATATCCTTTTACAGGACGTAGCCACCAACCTCATTAAATGGGTTGTTGATTTTCTAGGCCCCACTTACACATTCTACTGAATGTTTACCATTGCTTTCTGAATGGTGAGGTCTATATTTACCATCCGTAAAAATCCACGGGAACTAATTTGCTTCCAAATTGCCCGCCACAAAGTTTGAACCAGGTACTCTTGGGTTGTGATAGAGCTCACTACCGCTATGCCACAGACGCCTACAATTATCTACTACTTCAACATTTTAAACCGTACAGTAGAAAATAGGTTCACATTGACAGATAGGAAAACAAAAAGAAATAAAGGTAATAAAAACCACTTTCACATCACTCAATCAGTCATTGTAACATTTAGAGGAACTACTGCTTCTTCTGTTGTTGCCTCTGTTAAATCTGAAGCAGAATGGTCAAACAATGTCCATACAAATGTCTTTAAGCCAGGTATTTTATTACATTCAATGCCTTTCTTGATGTGTTATTTTTTACTCTCTCCGGAGACTGACTAAAGCTGAGACTTGTGAAGATCTCAATAAGAATATTCACGATGGCACTGAAGTTTGGAACTGTCATAGCTGCTATTTTTTAGTATTCTCATAGAATGGCAGTAACAAGATTCATCATCATCAAATAGCTTGTCCTGAGCAGAACTTTGCTATCCTAACAGTCCTTTAGAATTTCTCTCTCATATGCCAGATGTCCGCCTCTGCAGCCGTCATGCTCAGACCATCAGTTACACCCTGAATCCATCTTCTCGGTAGTCTTCCTCTTCTTCTCTTTGCCAGGGTGCCCCCCCCTTCCATGATGGTCTTCTCCAACCCCTTGTGTCTCTTTATATGCCCAAAATATTTCAATTTTCTCATTCTTTTTTGTAGCATCAGACTGTTCTGTTTGATTTTGAGTTCTTTCTGGAAAAAATTTATTTGTTCTCTTCTCTGTCCATGACATACGGAGGGCTTTTCTGTAACACCTATTCAAAAGCACATATATGTTTTCCACTACTTTATTAAACGTCCACTGCTTCCCATCCATACCTTGCCACTGGGAATATGCATGCTCTTAGTAGTCTGATCTTTGTTTTCTTATCGGTTCCAATCCACTTTGAGTTTTTAATTTTTGTAAGGCCATATTTGTTGATCTTATGATTTCCATCATCCTATTTCCTCCCTTTGTTAGCAGTGAATCAAGATATTCAACTTTTCTCTTTCTCTATTTTCTCTTCATTGATAAAAGTCCATTATCATGTTTATTTTTTCAGCTGTTGGTACTATTGTTTTTTTGTCCAACTGAGACACAGATTTTATTTTTCACTTTTCTCCTGCACTGCCAATATTAATTTCTCAATTTCTTTTTGCAATGCTGATAGCAACACTGTATCATCATCATATCTTACTTTATGTTTTTCTCTTCCTCTGAATATAAATGGATCATATAATTCTTTATCGCTATCTTCTGTAACATTCCTCAAGATGAATACGTTAAACAGACAACACGACAGAAAACAAAATTAAATTTCTCAAATTAACATGCTGACAACCACCACCAGAAAGGTGCAAAACTGGTAAATTAAAAGAAACATAACAATGAACAAACCTGACTGTGTCTTTTCTTTTTGAGAACTTTTTCTTCTGGATTGACTAGAAGCAGTTGTAATATTATCTTTGCGTTCAGACTCCATATTTTTACGATTAACAATAGCACTTAAAATATTGTTGAATCCGAAGTGAATACCATATTATGTTTGCATCAGTTTCATTTTCCATGGAGACTTGAGGACATTGGAATGTAGTCTACCATGCAGTCTTTGCCTCAAAGCTTCCTGTTATTACAAAGACACAATTAAAATGTTGAAGAGCCAGAAACATACCAGTGAGTTCTACAGTTAATCTTCAAATTTAATTAATAATTTATTCACTCCATTTATTGATATGACTGTCCTTGCTAAATAACATATTTCCAAAGTTATGTAATCTTGATTTTAAAAATTAGATTTCAAACAACTCTGAACAAGTAAGTAATCAACTCTATGTTCCTAATATTACAGTACAATTTTTCATGAAAGAAAATATGGTGCTGCTTCAACGTGGTGAGAAATCTGGCTGGGGTTTCTTTGCTAATGCGCATGGTAGGGTTGTTGCAAGCGAAGTGGGGCGTACAGGACAACTACTTCTAGTATGAGGATGGAGGTTGAGGCCACTACTGCTGCCCTCCATTGGATTTCTGGGACTTCATTTACTGGGGTAGTTGTTATATCTGACAAGATCCTTCACAAGATCCAGAAGGGCAGGTTTCGGTATGAGTGGATGTCATCTATAGAAGTCTCTAACCTCCAGCGGCTTACGTGGATATACTGTCCTGGGCATGCGGGTGTTTACGGTAATGAGAGAGCGGACAGGCTTGCATCAACAGCATCGATTGTTGGGGAGTTGGAGATGGATAAGGGTGATATTCTTTGGTCTCTTCGCGACTCTCTGTTGGATGAGGACACTAAAATCGATGTTGAATCGATCAAGAGATTTAAGCAGTTTGGAGTTACCCGTTGTTCAAGTCGAACTGGATGTCTGAGAGGCAGAGTGAGAGCGTGTGTTTAATCAGCGAGCGACAGGAACCATCAGTATGCATACTCTTCGATATATGTATTAATATGTAATGTTGGGGGAGACTGAGCACCTATGGGTCTGCCCGGAGTGCAATGATGTCAGTTTTTAGTAACCAATAACCAATCACTACATTAGTAGTGTTTGGTGTAGTATTATAAGATTGTAATTGTCAGAACGTGAGAACGCTTATAAAATTTATATATATTAAAATCCACTTTGATTTTGATCAATTTGATGTCTTACTTACATTTTTATTTAGAATAAGAATTACATATACAACAAAATAAGTTACCCTTTCTTTTCCTGAATTATAGCTTTTATTTTACTAGTGAGTTTTAAAATGCTAAATTGCTGTCATTACTTACAACATGAACTTAAATGTAAATAAATATGATACGAATATGTGTTGACGCAAATAAACTGGTAGTGGATATGTAAAATAGGTAGTCTAGCCGACAAACTGCATAACAATTTAGGAGTAGTTTCCCCTTAATATTTGTAAAGAACGTCATCGTTGGTGCTCTTCTATTATCACAAATCGTTTCGCGTCATCATAACTTGTGTATGGGTTGTTTTCCGTTGTAGGATATCTTCATAAAATGACCACCCCTACGGCAACAGCGAGGATTTCCTCAAAGAAACAAACACTTGAGGATGCTTACTCGCCACCCGCAAACTTTCTAGAGATCGATGTATCAGATCCCCAGACACACGGAGTGGCAAAAACTCGATTTACAGACTATGAAGTCCGAATGAAGGTATGTCATGAATATCTTACGAGAAGGGGGTGTTTTACATTTTCAATTATCATGATCAAGTGCAGTGAGAATTATATATACATTAATTTAAATGTCTTCACATATTTTTGAAAGTGAAGACCGAAAGCCAGACTCAAACGATTCCTCACTGTTTTCAAGTCATTGATAATACCAGCAGTTCTAGCTACAGCGGATAGATAAACTCTATAAAACTATATTTATCAGTACGAAGTCCACATAAATTTTCCAAGTTTAGGCGGCAGCATATAGCTAATAGCAAAGGTTGCATTCAACCTTCTTCAAGCTTGTAGCTGATAGAAGTAACGCCATTATGATATTTTTGACTGTTGCATGTCCATATCTCTATAATTGCATGTGTGCCATCATGTAGCTGTAAATAGTAAATAGCATGACCATCCTTGCTTGTTTGTGCACTTTGAATACTTTGATTATTGTGCTTCCTGCACCATGACTGGTATAGGCTAGCAGACATTGAGTTAGTTGATTGAGACATACTTCATCTGCAACAGGCCAGGTTATTTCATGTATATATTGTCTCCAATCAATAGCTTTCCATCTCTTGGTGGTGGCAGAATTTTTGTTTGTTTACAGTTTTCCTTTCCAAAAAAGAGCTTATAGAAACCCCTGCTTGCTTGATGATCATGATGTGCCCATTATTGGACATGGCATTTCATTGGGAAATAACATTGTCCCTGACAAATGACAGGAATGCTATTCTTCTTCTTGCGTTCGCCTGCTAGGAATTCAAGTGTAGTCAGGGCACTTCTGACTGATTTTTATGGAAAGGCATACTTTCCTTATTATAAGTGTCCCCGTTATACAGGCATGCCTTCTCCAACTTCAGAGGTACGGGGATGCTATAAAAGAAATAAAAAGAAGGCTGAGCATTGCTTTGCAAAAATTAAAAGAACTAACTACGCTATGCAAGGGAACTGATATAAGAACACAAATCATATGTTTAAGAGCCTGTGTTTTTTCCTTGGCCACATATGGTTGTGGAACATTGACAAAACGGCAGAGAAGATCATTAATGCCTTTGAATGCAAATGCTACAGAAGAGTACTTAGAATATCATGGACAAAGAAAAGAACAAATGCGTCTGTTCTGCAACAGCTTGATATTAATGAGAGTTGGCTATTAAAGATCACAAAAATAAGGAAAATTTAATATTTCGGACACATCAAACGACATGAGTGCCGTGAGAAAATAATTTTGGAGGGAATTGTGCCTGGAAAAAGAATGAGAGGAAGACCTAGAATATGATGGGTGCAAGATGTCATTGACAATCTGAGAATTACTGCTGATGACGCCAGCCAAGTTGCACAGAACAGAGTTTTTCAGGACTGCTGTCATGGGAGCCAAGTTCTGGAAGGGACAAGCTATTTGATGATGAACATTGTCACCTGCTGCTTGTTGGCCCACACAATCCTGCTAGGAACCTATCACTGTTTGGTCCTGTGGTGAGTTTTTATCCAGTATCTATTGCTTGCCAGTCCGCTATCTACCACCTTGACTTGGACACAGTGGAGTTTGCGGTAAAGATTAAGCTGACACGCTAGTTTCAACAAAATCGATTGTGGGGACATTTGATTTTCATTTGGGACAACATACTGAGGCTCCTACAGTACTACATTAACCTGATAGTTTTATCATTTATCAGGATTGGGTCTAGTGACAGGTGAAATTTAGACTCAGTTTTGGTATAGGTATGGGGATCCCAATGAAGACGGATATGATGTTGGTATAACCAGCATTCTATTGGAAACATCAGCAAACATACCCTTAGCTGAAAGAGACTAAACATGGTCCTCCCAGCAAACAAAAAAGGTTCTGTTAACTAAATAACTAATTATTGAATGCATTAGAAACAATGTGCATAATCTTAATTACAGTAGACAGAACTAACGAATGTGGACATGAGTGATATCGTTAGAATTATTTGGTGACCTTCTTATTTAGATGTTGAAGATAAGTTGTTGCAGAAACTTGTATGTGATGTACTGAAAGACGCAAATATTGCAGCTGTTATAAAATGCTGTAAACTGGCAGCACAAAGTACTCCTGTTTTTTGGCTAAAAGCCACAAAGAGGGGCCAACAAGTGGTGATTAAAATGAATGCAGAAGAAAAAGGAAATAAGTTTCCACCATCGTAAAATTTAAAACAGACAGTTAAATGTACCTGGAGTAAAAAGTATCACTTGTAGTTCGTCTTGCCTTCCTTGTTATACAAGTGCATTTTGTACTTGATCATTTCCGTGTTTTTCCACTTTTGAATCTGAGACATTTCTGTCGCCACTAATGCCAGCAGAAAAATGATTTGACAGGGCTTTGTATATATTTGATAGAAATAGCATTACAATGTCTGTTAGCATAAAATACAGACTATATTGATCAATTTTAACTCTTTCCACTCCCATTTATTTCCTCAATTTTTAAGCAGTTAATTCAAGGGAAGTAAAAAAAAAAAAATGTTTAAATTACGATCCCAACTACTCATCAATAAATAAACATATATATATTATTATATACTAAATTGAAGAAAACTGGACAACTCAATAGAATAACAAGGTTAAAAAGTACTATAAGTAAAATAGTAGAAGTAAAACTAGAAAGACTTCTTACAATGGAAACAACTCTATGGCGCAGTGTGCGGCTTAAAGCGTGCAACGGTCTTCTGCCGTGGCGCAGTGTGCGGCTTAAAGCGTGGAAAGAGTTGAGTTGTATATTGCCAAAATCAATGTGGTTCACCCACTAAGAAAACTAACACGAGTAAGGATTCACCTCTGAAGTCGGAGAAGGCCCACCTGTATGGCGAAATGGCGGGAAACCAATAAACGGTAAGCAGGCTTTCACGCAAAAATCAGTCAGAAGCACCACACCAGGCGCATGGCTGCGCCTGAATTCATAGCGGGCGAACACAGAAGACTTCTAAAAATTTAGCTGTCAATAATACTGCTGATAAGCAACCTGGGTATCACCAGATCACAGAACAGAAAATCAAATTGACCACATATGCATAAACAAGAAATTCAGGTCATCTCTACAAGATGTAAGGGTCCTAAGGGGGCAGATGTAGATTCGGATCACCATTTGCTGATAAGTAAAATTAAACTGAAGCTTAGCGATACATAACATCCCATGAACATAGACACCAATATAATGTAGGATACCTCAGAAGTCAAGAAACAAAGGAACAGTTCACGGTCACAGTCTCTAATAAGTATGAGGTTTTGCGGCAATTACAAGATGAGGAGAGTGCGGAAGAATGCTGGCAGCAAGCCAAAAATATTTGGAATGAAACATGCACAGAGGTATTAGGAAAGAAGGAGGGGAATCATAAGGCATGGATAACTCCAGAAACTCTCAAGGAAATAGAAGAAAGGAAAAGAGGAAAGCAGATTTAAATAATAGCAAAACTAGAACTGCCAAAGCCATAGCCCAGGAAAAGTACACAGAAGCTAGCAAGAAAGTGAAGAAACAAATAAAGTTAGATAAAAGACAATATGTAGAAGATCTAGCAAGAGAAGCAGAGATAGCTGCAGGAAAAGGAAACCTTAGGGATCTTTACAATATCACTAGAAAGCTAGCAGGAAAATACAGACCATCAAATGGGTTGATCAAAAATAGTAGTGGGAAACTATCACTAATGTTAGAGACCAAATGGAAAGATGGATGGAATACTTCAAGGAACTCCTGAACAGACCAGCACCTACAAACCCCCAGATATCCAACCGGCAGAAATTGACTTGGACATCAACTGTGAGAAACCATCCAAGGAGGAGATTAGTAAAGCCATTAAACTTTTAAAAGATGGAAAAGCGGCCGGTCCAGATGGTATTCCAGCAGAGGCAGTTAAAGCCAACATAAACACATCCACAGAAATACTGTATAAATTATTTAGCAGAATCTGGGAGACCGAAGAAATACCAGCAAACTGGAGAGAAGGATACCTGGTGAAGCTACCAAAGAAAGGGACCTTCAGAGTGGAAAACTATAGGGAATAATGCTGTTGTCAGTACCTGGGAAAATACTAAGCAGAGTCATTCTGGAGAGACTGAGAGATGCCATCGATATAAAGCTAAGAGATGAACAGGCAGGCTTCCGACCAAATAGATCCTGTGCTGACCAGATAGCCACATTACGTATAATAATAGAGCAAAGTATTGAATGGAAATCCCCACTTTATATCGGATTTGTTGATTATGAGAAGGCTTTTGACAGTATTGATAGGGAAACCCTTTGGAAATTAATGAGGCATTATGGAATCCACAGAAAATTATTAACCTAATAAAAGCAACATATACAGATATGAAATGTAGAGTTCTTCATGAAGGTAAACTAACAGATACTTTCGGAATAGAAACAGGAGTGCTCAGGGATGTCTTCTATCACCTTTGTTGTTCTTACTGACAATAGACTGGATTATGAAGACCACAGTAACTAACACCAGAAATGGAATCCAATGGACTCTAACAGAGCAACTAGATGATCTGGACTTCGCTGATGATATAGCCCTTCTGTCACATACATGAAATCAGATGCAGGATAAGCTTAACACATTGAATCAAAGGTCCCAGCAACTAGGGCTGAACATTCATAAGGGAAAGACAAAGATATTGAGAATTAACCAAGCAACGACAACTCGATCTCCTGGGGAAATCCCATTTCAAGAGGTAGAATCATACACATATTTGGGCAGCAACGTAGACAAAGAGGGTGGAACAGATAGAGATGTTAAAATAAGAATACAGAAGGCAAGAGGAGCTTTCATTGCACTGGGAAACATTTGGAAGTCCAAAGAAATCAAATCTAGAACAAAAATTCGGATATTTAACTCTAATGTTAAAGCAGTTCTACTGTATGGGTCAGAAACATGGAGAACAACTAAAACAATAGCGCATAAATTGCAAACATTCATCAACTGGTGTCTGAGAATAGAGGGAATAAGATGGTATGATAGGGTCACAAATGAGGAACTTATGGAGAGAACAAGACAGATTCCAGTGAACGAACAGGTTAAAAAAGACGCTGGCGCTGGATAGGACACACTTTGCGAAACCGGAGGGGAATATAACAAGAAGGGTCCTTGCCTGGAACCCCAGGGACAGCGAAAGAAGGGAGGCCGAGAAATACATGGAGACGAGATTTGGAGGCGGAGATCAACAATATAAAGAAGAGCTGGAGGGAGCTGCAGGAGATAGCTAGAGATAGGAAGACTTGGCATGAGTTGGTTGAGGGCCTATGCCCCAACCCGGGTAAAAAGGCAAAGAGAGAGAGAATACTGCTGATATCAAAGATGCGAGAATCAAGATATCAACTTTGATATATTGGCTCTATGAAAATGGGCAGTTATTGTTTCAGAGTCCCATTTTATGTTTTGAAATGGGTGCACCAGGATATGTGGACCTCAAGCCTTCAGAATCTTACATGAATCTGTTTTCATAATTAAAGTTTATAGTAATTAAAGAGTTGAATTTTAGGTCCCTGCTAATGGATACATTGGTTTAGGTTTGGATATTGAAGAGACTAAACTACTGGCAGTTTTCACAGTAATTAATGAGGCTGCTATATTGTAAAAGCTTGGAATCAAGCAGGGTGAAAGTACTACGCTCTATGGGAGGGAGTCTATGTAGCGAAGTAATTAAGCAGTTTGCCAAGCATTCTGAATGTTATGGGCTTCAATCCTTTTCTTCTTTTTCGAACGCTCCATATCGACCACTTGTTAGCCACTGTGTGATTTGAGCCTAAGAGCGATTGTACGTTGTGCCAATTATGTGTCTACAAGTAGGCCAGCACATCCAATTTCAGCTACGCTTTTTATTTACTGGGGTAGCTTCCTTCGGCCCCTACCTCAGTAGCCTCTTACGACATGCCTTGTAGGTCGCAGTGGTACTATTCTTTGCTTCCCACACGGGCACAGTCGGATTTGAATCTAAACTACACCATTTGGTTCACGGTGCATGTTCCACTCACTCGGAGCACATTTATAAAGTAAATAGCTCATTGTCTGAGCTGTTCTGCAGACCTCTTCTATCAAGAAGAAACACAGATGATGCTCAGTGGGGAGGTGGGGGTGTACCCAAATGCATGCTGATATAAGATTTGTAGGATCAAAGATGCAAAACATCACAGCTTACCTGCCGCACAAATTACCTGTGACCTATAGCTCAAATCGTAAACAACACACAAAAAGTGGTTATTTTAACAATTGTTGCCAACAATAAAAATTGAAGAAAAGACAATAAGAGAAAAGAAAAATAACAGGTGTTCTATATTAACAACAGCCAATGTTTGTTGAGATCCTACTACAGCCTCCATGGTATATGATGATTATCCCTTTTAACGTATTGCTTGACCTCAGAATATGTAGTATATCATTGTATAAACCATTGAGAGTATAATGAAAACAGAAAGCACCTGGTTATGCAAAATTGAATAATATAATTTTGGAATAGTATCAAGTTTATGTTGTTTTCATTTGTAAAAAATAGTGTGTTGAAAGCTAAGATGCATAAACCATGACAGTAAAGTAATAACAAAAATGATTGTTGTATTTAGTGCTTTTGTGTGTTTGTTAATGGTAATATATCAACCAGTCCATCTTATTTATTTCCTGTCAGTCATGAAGTTTTCAACTCTGAACCAAACATCAGATTTTTAAAATAAAGTGGTCCCAACACTGACGTGACACAACGAGTGGATCAAGTCACTGTCGAACATGTAAAAACTCAGAGCTGCGTCATTTTTTTCAAATGAGAGATCTTCAGAGTATGTTCTAATGTATCAAGTTGCCCGCTGTCTCCATAACGGCCCCCACCCTTTGGCCGGAATCAAGTGGGCACTACATCCCAATCCCAGCCAAAAGGCAGAAGTGACATTGATATGAACCCATGTTGCAGCATTTCTGCAATATTATCTATCCATGTACCGTTTAGTCTTCCTTGTGTTCTAAAGTCAGATATGCTACTTTGGCAGGCTGAATGAGCTCCAGTCTTATGAGATGTCCACATCAGTTAATTAGTTCACCCGAGTGGTTACCGGGCCCAAATTTGGGGTGTAAAGAATAGAACCTCTGTTACCTGCCACATATATCGTAAGAGGCGACTCGGGAGGTTTGGCTGAAATTGGATGCACATGTCCTAAACATGTAGAAGTCTATGCGTTTAGGGGCCTACCAAACCAATGTGCAACGTATACACATTCTTGACAAAGATCAAAGATATCACAAAGAATGATTAAAATTGGTCGTAAAGAACAAACGCAATGAAGAAGAAGAAGTTAATTAGTTGTATCTATATATTTGATGAAAGGTTTATTTCATACAATTTTTCTGGTATCATTTCTCATTCTTTGCTGTAAAATAACATGTGTTCTTACCGTAAATATTTCATTGTGCATGCTGTGAATTTCCTCCCTTGGACTTTGATCTGTACTATCATTGTATTATAGTTTGTAAAGTAGCTCGTATATTGTTTTGTCAGTTTCTTTTTACAATTTTGATCATAGTTGAATATGTTTAAAATGCAGATACTAACATTAGTTAGGAGACAGACTAAAAATTTGTGCAGCTGGAATCATTATTATGAAAAATCATTTTTATTATCTTTTGTGTCTTTGCAGACTAACCTGCCAGTTTTCAAACTTAAAGAATCAAGTGTTGCAAGCGGTACAGTGACTTCGAATGGTTGCAGAATGAGCTAGAGAGAGATAGTAAAGTTAGTATTTCTGTATAGTTAGTTGATATGGTATTGTTGAAAAGAAATATTCTAATTAAAGTTTCACAGTACAACTACCATTACTAGCACAACCCTCATTAGACGTCTCTGGCTACTCTCCCAGTTAAAGCAAAGTGTACTTGGCATTGTGTAAATCATTCATGTGATTCCTCGCATTTCACAGCCTACTGAAGTCACAAGCATCAGGCTCTTATTGGGTATTTAATTCTGGCTCTGCTTATGCTGAAAGTGGCTTCACTTCTGGTTCTCAGCCAGATAGGATTAAAAAGGGCAGCATAATATCCATTCCCCTCAATCCTTGGGTGTTCTCCAAATATGCAAGGTAGAAAATCTATGCTCTCATTCTGACCTTTTCTAGCGAATTTTTACATCCAACACATATTCATGTCTCAACTTACCTTACCTGTTTTAACTTCATTTTGAATCCTCTGTGCACAACATGTCAGATAGAAACTGAGATTAGCACAAAACTCAAGCCATTCCGCTGAGTTTTGTGTTCAATACTTAATTCTCAATATGATTTAACACAAGTGGAATAGTACACTTTGCCATTCTGGAGAATTTACCAGATACTTAATCATTGACCCAGCAAATTGCAGACTGAAAGTTGTCTGTTTTCATAAAACACAGTCTACAAGATGTGTTCTGTGCTTGGCTCAGCATGCAGCAGAGTTAAGAGAGAAAAATGAAAATTAGTAGCCTGCTGATGATCTATAGAATACACAAGCCAATCCCAGTACTGTAGACTAATAACTTTGACAGTGCGGTCTAATACTAACAAGGCTCTGGATCACCGACGGGGGTTTACTCCTATGTTTTTAAATTCTATGTTGGGAGGTGAACCTAAATTTTGTTAAGTGTGCAGAATCCGAATGTGCTGGCCTATGGATCTGTATGCGCCTAACTCGCACAACAAACTCATACTCAAGGACACAAATCACATATCGACCACAAAGAGTGGTTTAACAAATGGTTCACATAGAGTGAACGAAGAAAATAATACACTAAGAGATGCTTTTGGGTCTTGGTTAGTAACTCAACCCTGGGATTCAAACAATGGCAATGTGGATTCTTTCCATACTACTCTTCTTCTTTTGTCTTATCTCTAAAGTAACGACATATAAACCACACTTTGTAAACTCAACCACAATACTTAAGTACATTGTGTTGTTAGTTTACAGCAAAGTTGACTTGTTTTTGTGTGCCTTTTTATGATTATATCTGATTTAGACAGCTTCTGTTCTAGTTCCAACATAACAAATAAATCGCCTCCACAGTACTTATTATTGATTACTAGTTCACAACCAAGCTTGATGTCTAGTAAATCATTTCCATGATATAACTACAGGACTAATGTAGATCTATCACACACTTTACTGCTAATCAATATTTTTTCCATTGTTTGAAAAGCAGTGTTTAGAGATTTCATTTTTTAAAGATCAAAATCATTCTATGGACTAATTATAAACATTTTAATCTGTTAACACCACACTTTCCAACTCAAGCACATTAAATCTAGTTTCAATCAATATGCCATCAGAATATAGTGACCCCAAAAATAATCCTGCAGCTGTCACTTTAAAGTGAATATGCTAACAACAATGTGTGCATGCACAAACCGTGAAAAATATTTATGCAACTATATATTCTAACAAAGAGTAATTGTGCAGTTTAGTCCAAGAACATTGTGATTGAGAACAACTATCACTTGCTTTCAGATTGTTGTCCCGCCTTTACCTGGCAAAGCCTTAAAGAGACAGCTGCCATTTCGAGGTGATGATGGTATATTTGAAGAAGACTTCATTGAAGAACGTAGGAAAGGACTAGAACAATTTGTCAACAAGTAAGTCCTTGTGATAAAAATGTATATATAATGTGTGGCTTGCATATATTTTTGTTGGTTGTATTTTAAAAAAATCAAGATGCTTAATTATGTACATATGTTTAGTAAAATATAACAAATATAGGAAATACATTTTACACTGTAATAGTGTAGTAGGTAGTGCATTTTCTTCAATGGTGTGTAGTTTCAGAATCATATTCCTTAACTGGGGTTTCTTCCTAGCTGTAGTGGCTCTCAGGCCAAGTCTCAAATGAAACACTGAGAAGTAAAGGATGCTGGGGCGAAGTTGACAACGTAAGGCTTTCACTGTTTCCGATCTCCTACCGCTATTCCAATTGTTTCCTTCATCAGACAATACTCTTTAAATTCTCTTTCCACTGTTCTTCACCTTGGGGCATCCAGTATTCTTTTCCCATCCACTGTCCTAGTCAATGTTATTACTAGCATACATTCCCATTCCATCTCTATTTTTTTAATAAACATCTCTAACGACATGCAATTTGTTTATTTTAAAGCTCTTTATTTGTTAATGTGTTTGGCCAAAAAATATGCAGGATTAATCTTAAGACACGTCTGTTGTTGATCCAAGAAAAATACAAGCTGAACACCATATTTCCCAATATACCTCATGGTGTGAAAACAGGTTTTTCTGTTTTACTTTTAAAAGGCAAAAATGACTAGTTTTACGCAATATATACAACTGGAATACTAAGTGTGATTAAAATTTCACATTAAATGATGCTTTTGATTATCTGGAGTCTAGATCCCTGACCATATACTCAAGCACTACATGGCATAGCCAAAAACTGACTAACAGAAGCAGAAACAATGGAACAGCCTCCTGGATTAAGTGAAGCATTTGAACCTTGTTAGTAACAGTCATGAAGATATAGCATTATCAACGACTGGCCTCTGAAGTCGGAGTATTGCTCACATGAATGGCGAAGGGACATTAGGGAAAACAAGCCATCACACCAAAAATCAGCCAAAGACACCATATTAGGTACCATGCATACTCTTGACTTCAATACCGCGCTGAATGAATAAAAAAATCAGCAACCTGAACATAGAATAACAGCACTAAAGAAATTTTCTTTTTTCTGTTAAGTTTAAGTTGTGTAAAATTCAGATTTGTATAGAAGTAAAGGGAGCATCTGTAGCTCAAGAGATAGTGAGCTCAATCACCACCCAAGCATACCTGGTTCAAACTCCGCAGTGGGCAAATTCATTCCCGTGGGATTTTACAAAAGGTAAAATAGACCTCACCGTTCAGAAAGCAATGGCAAACTACTGAACTTATAAGTGGTGCCTAGAATATAAACGACTTGTTTACTGTAGTTGATGGCTATGTCCTGTAAAGGATATGCTATGATTTTTCATAGAAGTAAAGTTTCATGTACATATAGTATATTTTGCTAACATTTATATGATGGTATTGTTTATTTTTTTAAATGTTATGCCTCTATTTATGCCTCTATATTTCATCTTGCATTCCTTTGACAGAGTGGCAGGCCACCCTCTTGCTCAGAATGAGAAATGTTTGCACATGTTCCTGCAGGAACCAGTCATAGACAAGAACTATGTTCCAGGAAAAATTAGAACAACGTGAGGTGTGACCTAAATCAGACCTGCCATCCCTTTAGAATGTCATTTCCATTATATCTTGCAAAATATTTTGTGAACATTATTGACCTTGTGTATTGTTGACATTGTACTTCTTATAAATAAAACGTGAATACAGTTTGTGTTTTTGTCTTGATTAAAATCTGTTTATTATATATATATATATATATATATGTATATATATACCCTGGAAACATAATTTATAGTGACTGAGTTTAAGTGCTGCTAAAGGCGAAGGATTTACTTCATTGCACATATGGCTCAGTCCCTGTTGGCAGAAATGGCATGCTATCTACTGTGAGTGTTGCACAAAATACGTACTACGTAGCACCAGCAAAAATCCTAGGTATCACTTGAAAAATTGCACATGTTACTTTGTCCCGATTCCAACCCAGAACTTTCAGATCGAGGCCCAAATATCTTAATCACTTCACTATAGAGACCCCCCCAATTAATTGCTACGGAAAGCAATTACCAAAAATTATAGAAACCGTGATTTCTTTTTCAAACGCTCCATATTGATCACTTGTTAAACCACTCTTTGTGATTTGTATGTGATGTGATCTTTATACTAAGTGCGATTGTAGTTGTGCCAGTTATGCGCCTACAAGTAGGTCAGCACATCCGATTTCTGCGACCCTTTTTATTTACTTAGGTAGCTTCCCTATTCTCCAACCTCAGTCGCCTCTTGCAACCTGCCTTGTAGGTTGCAGTGTTACTATTCTTTGCGGACCCGGCAACACACAAGCGATAGAAACCTTGACAAATATATAAATTGAGTCACCCTCAGTGGTCATTGAGCCGATATAGTACTCTTGTTAAACCCATATGTGCTAGTGTCTCATTTCTTTCTCCCCCTTTCCCACTACCACAGCGGATGTTAAAGAGTACGCATACTGATGGATGTCTGCGTTATAATCCAATAGCTAGTCACTAGTAAACTGCACTATATCCCCCATATACACCTTCAACACAACAACTTTATCATTGCTTATCTAGATAATAATACAGACTGTAAAGACATTAATTGCACATGTTATATTTTAATCCCACACTGATATCCTTGGTTTAGATAAACGAATGCAATCTTAATACACCGTGCAACTGTTAACATTGATGTTTTTTTAAATATTAATTTGAGAATGATAAACTGTGAGTTAGTGTTCAGCTATGCATAGTCTCTATAGCCCTTGACAATTTGACTCCCACAATTTAATTGTTGTCCAATTTGCTTCAGGGTGAATGAGAAAATGTCAATTTGTGTTGCTAATTAACTGTGAAATTTAAATCAATTATAAATTTGTTGTCAGTTTCCAGTTTAGAGCTTTCAAATGTATTCTTGCTTTTATGTTGTTGTTTTTTTTGCACATGTGTAAGTTACCTGATCCTGTCTGGTCATGAAACAGGTGGTGGACTTATAAATATTTAGATGACAGTCATTATTATCTTCTGCCAGTAATAACAAATATTACTCATGTTTTAAAAACATGCTATTTTTAGATTTTCAATGAGCTCTGAAGCCAGAGAAACTCTCCTGTATGGCGCGGACACCGTTAACGGTAAGTTGACTTTCACGCAAAAGTCAAAAGTGCCCTGACTACGCCTGAATTCATATCGGGTGAACATGGAAGATGAAAAAGATTTTAAATGTTAGTTAATTGTGCAGGACATTCAAATTTAGCATTTCGTCTCTAACCTCTGAAGTAGGAGAAAGCACACCAGTATGGAAAGGGACACTGATAAAAAGGAAAGCAGGCCTTCATGCAAAAATCAAATCAGAAGTGGGATACGAGGCACCCTGTCCATGCCTGAATTCAGTGGGTGAATGTAAGAAGAAGCATTTCATCTTTCCTATCTTGCTTCAAACAGAGCATGGGATCACCACTGTAGTTTATCTTATTGCAAGAATGAAAATCGTGGCATATCCTTTACAGGACTTAGCCATCAACCACAGTAAACGATTCATAGATTTTCTAGGCACCACTTATACATTCGAGAGCCGCTGTAGCGCAGTTGTTAGTGAACTCGCTTGGCAATCTGGTGGTCTGGGTTCAGCTTCCGCAATGTGCGTGGAATTTTTCCCGACCACAACGGCTCTCAGGTCGACCCAGCCTCAAATGGATACCAGACATGCTCTGGGAAGTAAAGGCGGCGGCGTGATGCTGACCACATCACCCATTGTGTGCCGACGGTCAATGAAAAATACAGGCCTAACACTGTATTGACCTATATACCACGAGGTATGAAAGGGTTCTTTTACTTACTTATACATTCAGTAGTTTGCCATTGCTGTCTGAACAGCGGGTCTATTTTTTACCATTTGTAAAAATCCACGGGCACGGATTTGCTTCCAAACTGACTGCCGCAGAGTTTGAACCAGGTACGCTTGGGTTGTGATCGAGCTCACTACCACTTAAGCTACAGACGTCCACATTGAAAGAATACTTTTTATGGCATATTACAGGCGCTTGCTTTGATTGTTTCTGCAACATTTTATTTCATTTGATAAGTTGCTTACTTGCACAACCCCGTTAGTTGTTTTTTATGCCATGCTTGGTAGGGTGCTGTAGTCCCATGTCCCATCCATTTATTCAAAGAAAGAGGCACATGATCAAAATAAGGAAATGTTAATAATATACAAGTATTAAAGTATGGCAATTTTACTGTACACAAAACCTTGCTTACAATGTTATTTTATCATTGAGTAGTTTATTCGTGATATTTTGTGAAGAAAGAAGATGTTTTGCTAATGATGTCATGACTCTTTGTTTGGATGTTACAGAGTACCATAGTAGAAATTAGTACTTTCTAAGTTTGTAACAAGGTACATTTGAAATTCATACAGAAGCGAATAAATTAGATATTGCTATTCTCAATATTGAGTGTTTTTATATATTTTTAAAATATCGATTTAGGTTAAGTTTTGAAAATGACTATTTCGGTTAATATTATACATTTTATTTTATATTTAAATCTGGATTGTTGATGAACATTTGACACTCGTTATAAATTGATATATTCAAACAAAAGGTCGAAAGCTGATGGATTGACTTCATTGCACCTGGTATTACCCTATATATATATATATATATAGATAGATAAGACATGAAGATGGAAAAGGCCAGGCAAGAGACACAATATATATATATATTAACTCCTATGTTTATCAGCAAGTTGCTGTTGTCAATCCTAATTGTATTTCCTACTCTGCATCTTATCTTCTATGTCTATAATCAAGTTGCTTGATAAAGGCCTTGTTGTGCAAACGTTGCTGTATATTGTTTTTGTAATTTGTAAAAACTACATTACTTTGTGATTACGTGTTTAGCCAATCAAATAGTTTTACTGCAGTCTCATATATATTCTAACTAACCCTACCCTTTCTATTATGTCTTACTTCACATGCTTTACACCATAACATGGACTAAATTATACAATTAAATTATGTCTGTCTTCTTCTTTGCGTTGTTCTTTCGACCAATTTTAATCACTCTCTGTGATATGTTTGATCTTTGCCAAGAACGTGTATCGTTGCACATTGGTTTGGTAGGCCCCTAAACGCATAGACTTCTACACATTTAGAACACATGCATCCGATTTCAGCCAAACCTTCTTAGTGCCTCTTCGACATGCATGGCAGGTAACAGTGGTTCTATTCTGTACACCCCAAATTTGGGCCCGGTAACCACTCGGGCGATTATGTCAGTAAAAGTTGGTAAAGCAATGCTGACTGTCTGTTATAATGAAGGAAAGGTTGCAGTATGGGAGGATGTCGTGTATTGAGTTTCTAACCTCCAGAGATGTATGTGGATCTACGACCTAGTCATGCGGGTGTTTGTGACAATGAGGAGCGAACAGATTTGCATCAACAGCATTGATTGTAGGAGTTTAAGATGAATAAGGGATGTTCTTGGTCTATTCACGACTGCCTGTTGGATGAAGACACTAAAATAGATGTTGAATTTATCCAGTGATTTAAGGAGTTTGGAGTTAGCCGTTGTTCAAGTAGAACTGAAGTAGAGTCATGGTGTTAACTTATCTATATATGTCAGAGTAAGCATTTATATAGCAGCATGTTTGTTGCTACAACATATTTTCTGTTTTTATCATTTTTATTGAATGCAAAGGGATCAGAATTGCTTTTGTGTGACTACTAGAGTTAGACTGCATTCAAAATGCTCAAGCATCTCCATGTGGTGCATCATGGAAACATGATATTTCTAGTTTTGCAATTAACATGACTAGTGCTTAGTAGAGTAACTGCACTACAGAGGCCCAATTCTACAAACCATTTGTGGTGCAAGATGCTGAGAACCCAGCATTGCATACTAATCTGTACTAAATAACTAAAGTTTTGGGCGTAATGCCATCTTTTATCTAACATCTCTAAAACTAGTTCCATCACCTACATGTGAACAGACAGCTGAACACATCATGCAAAATTGTCACCTGATGAATCAGCTGCGGAAAGAACACTGGCCAACAGAGACAGACATCAACACAAAGCTGTTTGGAAGCCTTGATGAACCAACAAACACAACAACATACATCCAGAGAACCGGACTCATTGTGTAGACATTGAACATCAGAGAAGAAGGAGGAGATCTAACATGCCATGCACATAAGAATTTCTAAATATATTTCAGGGCAGGTAGGGGAGTTGAGGTGCAACTCTGTACAGGACATTATTTATTGCGTGAAGCCAGAACCAAAGCATATAATTTTGGCTCTGCATTTTGGAGAACTTTCAAGAATGATTCTGCTGTCCTGCTTTCATCTATCTGATGGAAAACTCAAACTGAAGAACCTCGAGTTATACACAGGTCTGAGATGAAATATTCCGGAAAGATGCTCATGACTCATCAAAATGTTGTGAATGGTCAGAAAACCACACAAAAAACAATATTTAAACAATGTCAAACCTTTCAACTTAGTATTGATTGCCAAAAGAGAACAAGTGACCATCACATCTTGCTTTTGTTCTCTATAACAATAAAACATCCTTGTTGTTCCAGTCTTAAAAATTGGAGCAGTTGTTGTTTCTGACACTCAGTCGATGCTTTGGAAGATCCAAAATGGCAGGTTGCGGTATGAGTGGATGTTGTCTATAGTGGTTTCCAATCTCCAGAGACTTACATGGATCTACTGTCCTGTTCATGCAGGTGTTGACAACAATGAGAGAGCAGAAATCCTTCCATCGAAAGCATCAATTGTGGGGAGTTTAGGGTGATACGTATGTTCTTTGGTCTCTTAGGGATCTATTGTTGGATGAGAACACCGCCCGCGTGGTGCCGGGGCCCCCAAAGAATAGTACCACTACGACCTACAAGGCATGTTGTAGGACCAAGACTGATGTAGGACCTAGGAAAGCTACCCTAGTAAATAAAAAGCATAGCAGAAATCGGATGTGCTTGCCTACTTATAGGCGCAATACTTGCACAATGTACAATCGCTCTTAGGCTCGGATCACATACAAATCACACAGAGTGGTTAACAAGTGGTTGATATGGAGTGTTCGAAGAAGAAGGATGAGAGCACTGAAATTGATCTTTAATAAATAGAGCGATTTAGGGAGTTTGGAATTAATCTTATACAAATAGAGCTGGATGCTTGAGTGGCAGAGAGAGAAGTGTGTTTAACCAGTGAACCACAGAAACCTTCAGTATACATACCTTTTGAAATCTGTTGGGGATGACTGAGCGCCTATGGGTCAGCCCGTAGTGCTGTGACATCAGTTCAGTAACCAGGTTTAAAGAAAGATTGTTTTTGATTCATATAGTTTGTTAGAATTCTTGACTCAGTTCATAATTTTTTGTCAAAAGGTGGCACCTCCATGTTGCAGAATAATTTTCTTGTATATTTTATTTGGTTTAAATTACATTGGGTGATGTGTGTATTATAAATTTTGTTTTTTTAAAACTAGAAGTGTTTTTTTTTAGACAAGCATAGATCTAATCTATCTGTCTGTCTGATCAGATAGAAATTAATGAATTCTGCCTTCATTAAAAAAGAACAATTTAGTCTATGATACTATTTCATCAACTTTTAGATGAAGCTAGAAACAAAAAACATCTCAGTAGAATGAATGATGTTGCCAGTGAAATAAAATATGAGTAGGTTAGTGTTTGCCAGTTCATTGTGGATCAGCAATGATTGAAGTGTAAATTTTTTTATATCCAGAAGCACTTGAGCTTTCAGCTCTTCGGCCTGGTGCCATGAACATCATAACCCTTCGATTCGGTGCTACGAACACCGTAAATTTGGAGAACCTGTTGCTTTTCTGCCAGCCAGCGGAATTGAACCGCACTCACAGGGGCTTGTCACCCGTCTTTTAACATGCTACGGACACGCTTGGCAGGCGGGCATGAAATGTAATTAAGAACATGTGTTTCATACTATGTGGTATATTTGGAAATGTGTTGTTAGATCAGTATTTATTTTTATTGCCAACACCACAAGATTAGTGATGCAGTCAATATCATGCTAGCCATTTTTACTTTCAACTGTTTATTTGGTACCCAACTGAGACTCTGTTGACCTTAGAGCTGTTGCTGTCTGTTAGAGCTGTTGAGACAAATTACACTCCATCTGAGGAATTTGATCCTGGGACCATACATCTATGAAGCAGGTGGGCTAACCACTATATTATTGTAGCTCTGGAAATGTATTTGTGACCACACCTTATAGCATTTTGTAAAACATTTGATGACAATAAATATAACTGTACTTCTCTAAGGTTTGAAATACAAGGCTCAACAGTTCACAATTGTACATTATGAGAACCATCTACTTTCAAAGATAAACAAACATAAAATGTATTGTACATACTTTCCATTTATGATTAAAGAATCCAAGTATGTAATGGTGATGTGAAAGACAATTTTATTCTATTTACAGCAAGTTGTCAATAATATTTCTGCTGTCTAAATACATATATATTTAGACAGCACACATATATATGGCCCTTTTCATGAATAATTCTGAGTTTGCACTTGTGCATTCCTTCCAGCTCATCCCTCTTTTTAAAAGATTTTGCACTTTTGCATAATGTTGCTTTCCACATAACTGTCATTAGCTAGTTTTTCCCATTTGTTGGGGCTAGAAAAGTTCTTCATTGAGGCCTCTCACTGATCATCTTATATCAGTGGTCTCTCTCAATCGATCGATCGTTCTCTTTCGGCCATTTTGATCATTCTTATTGTGATATATAAACAGCCTTTGCCAAGAACGTATTTTACGTCACATCGTTCAGCGCCATTTGGAGCTCTAGTGCTTATCCTTCGGTGATGTGTTCAGTTTCAGCCAGCATTTACTGGGTTCGCTCTCCATCAGCCTTTGATTGTCCCCAGCCGACCTGCAAGGCATCAGGTTGCTATTTTCTTTCAGGGTAGCGACCCTTAGACAACCTACCCTCCCGGGTAGTTGAGCGTCATCTACCCAGGTTACCGATCTTTATTTGGTCTACTTGGTTTGCCTGCCGTCCAGATTTGTGTACAGTTTACTCCGCTAGACTTTGATTGTCCCCAATCAATCTACAAGGCAGTAGTACTATTTCAGTGGTCTGACTTGAAGCCTCTTCCCTTCCGAAAGTTCACAAAATAATAGCTGTTGGGGTATGCGGTATTGTCCATTCTCCTCACATGACCTAGCTATCTTAGTCTTCTAGTGCTGAGCATGTCTATGATAGAAGACAAGTTAGCAGTACAGCTTTCTATGAAAAACTTGTAACTGAAACACAGAAATTTAAAGTTGAAAAATAATTATTAGAAGCCTGCATATTCTTGGTATAAAACTTGCATTGTCACCAGTTCTATTTCAGGACCAGCTCTATGAATGATATTGACAGCTATAGACTGAACACTGAATTCTTTAAAATATTCTATTTGTTGTCGAAAATTGTAGACAGTAGTTACAACTTTTATTATTTGACTTCAGTTATTTATTCATCGGCCAAATGACAATGATACTCACTTTGCAAAGATGTATTTTTACACACAAAACAAGCCTTATACAATACTATCTTTATTCCAGATTTGTACTATTAGTGTCAAAATTGGACACTACAGCAAATGAAAAAAAGAAATATTACAACAGAGATAAAATGCCTGCAATAAATAGCGAGTATACAGTATACCACAGCAAGCACTACTATTCAGATTAAATGGTTTCAAGACTAAAGATCGCCTAGACGATGGTCCTCAGATCTATCAGAGACATCATATATGAGGTGCATTCGAGGGCACTTGCCAGAACTCTTCACATACTCTGAACGCTAAAAGGCACAACCGGGATAGACAATAGATAGATATAATACGTGTCCTAAACATGTAGAAGTCTATACATTTAGGGGCCTACCAAACCAATGTGCAACATATACACGTTTTGGCAAAGATCAAACATATCACAAAGAGTGATTAAAGTTGATCGTAAGAACGAAGCAAAGAAGAAGATATAATTATTTATTTACATGTCATGTTTTATGTGTCTCTAATATGTTTCCTCCCTATTTCCTTTCTAGTATATCGCACGTTATTTTGCAACTAAATTACCTACTAATTTTCTTTAAATGATGAATACACAAAAATACTGTACATGGTCAAATGGGATTTTTTTTGGGGGGATGCATTTATTATGAGTAATGTGCACAATAAATCTTTGAACAGACATCTCTCTGATGACAGTGTACTTTCAATATGTCTGATGTCGCATGCTGCCTAGTTTATATGTTATTTTATTATAGTGCATTGATTAGATATGAATCAAGCTAAACCTGTTGTGGGTCAATTCACGCAATGAACATTCCACAATTAAAAAAACTAGTCTGCCTACTTCCCGTGCAGGTGTGGATTTCGATGTGAGGTGACTAGCATTTCACACCCCTATCGTCTGCAAGACATTTTCATTTCACTCTATACATTATGTCAGTTGAGTTATTAATTTGTCCCAGATATGGGTGGAAAAAACTTGAACAATACCAGAAGAAAAATCCAGACAGAACCCACATCCTCAGGATTGAGAAACTAGTGTCCTAACTGCTAGATGTACCAAGTTAATCAGTGATTGAATATTATATGTATTTTATATTTCCATGTCGCTTGTACTTTACAGATTGTTGCTATCAACACAGTAAAACTGAAAGACTATCGATTTATAGCGGGTTCTCTTCCATCATCTAGTTCAATATTTACTTAATGTCTTGTTACATCTGTCATCTTGATCACCCTCCAGCTTTGTCTTCCAGATGCCATGCCCTCCTTTATTGCTCTCTCTAAATAAGTAGAATTTATGAATGTGGTCACACTCTGCCAGAGGATTTTTCCAGCAAAAACATTTCAGTGTAGGGATCTTGTTCTATATGATATAAATGTATACTTTTGGTATCAAAAGATGCAGCACTAAATTCTAAACAATCAAACAATAGATATGTATACATGCAAAGGAGATGTTGTTGAGTAAAATGCTTCTGTATTTGGTGTTATTTAAACAAATTCAATAAAAATGCATGCAAAAGTTCTTTGTAACCCTCTTTAAAATCCATGCAGTTCAGCAAAATTCAATAGAATTAATTCATAAATTTACTTATTTACATCCCTCATCCTCAAAATTTAAAATTATATATATAATATTACTCTCAAATTCATTGTGTGTCCGAAAGAGAAGGATGATTAAATCAATCAGAAAGACACTAATACCAACACAGGATGACTACTATAATATGAGCTGATTAGAACTCAGAACAGGACACAATCGACTCTGCAGACACATGTATGCAAAATTCACGATTGGCGTTTCAGTCATGTGGACAGGCACATCAGACTGCAGAGCACATACTTCAAGATTTCCCCGAATATGATATACCAAGGCAAACTCACTGGCCTAATGAAACATCACTCTACAGAAAACTACATGGACATCTATGTAAGCTACAAAAGACAGTGAAGTTTATACAAGAGACAACGTTGAATATATAGACAAAATTTCAAGCGTATGAATAGAAGGAAGGATTGTATGTGTTCCCACTCAAATCCATAAAATTCACACACACACACATTAAAACTTATCTGAAATACATTTTTTTTTAAAAATAGAATCACACATGCTTGCTGTGTTCTAAATAAAATTTAGTTATTTGCAAGTAGAATATTGTAAACTAATATGAATAAGAACTACTTTTATTGCAAACAACTAACAAAATGTTCATGATCCAGAATCTATATAATCAACATTGATTGGCATAGTGCTAAGCCTATCACATACTCTATCAGTCTTTCATGAATTTAAAAAAGTTTATGTGCCAAAAATGTTTCAGAAACATGATATTGTCCTTTGGGTTACTGAGTTCATGCTTTGTGCAATACTATCGGCAGGTAGTGTGCCATTTCTGCTGAGTGGGACCAAGTCATATGATGACACCAGGTGCAGTGAAGTCAATCCGTGGCCTTTTTAAAGATATCTAAAGGCAGCGGGCTTAATTTTTACCACATCATACATCATTTGCCACTGGTTAAAAAGAAATACTCATTGTCCATGTTTGGCACTGGTAACACAAAGTGGCAAGAAAATGTTTAGCTGTCAGTGAGATGTTTGGGTGCCGTAACAATGGGGCTAGCTGGTAGGTTACAGCATTTTTACACTATTGAAAAAATTTATCGGGCAAAACATGTTTTTTCATCTTCAAATATCTTTGTTCCCACATATTGTGCACTTACTTAATATTAACTTCTAGTCTTGCTACATAATACCACCGGTAACAACTGATTTGAACTAACTGGTCCTTATACTCACCGTTTTCAAGACATACTAGTGTTGTTTTGTTAATGTGGGACTAGTGCTAATTAAATGGTGACAGAATATAACATTTGTCTTTTATGTTGTATGTTTACACCCATATAAAAGCAGACTGAGTACTGCACGGTCGTCTCATGACCCTTTAGACAACCTAGAAATCTGCCCAATACAGCATCAGAACCAAGACTAATATATACCACAGCTGCGTGCTATCAACTTTGCTATATGGATCTGAATGCTGGAGAAGGACAGAACAAGATATGTCCAAACTCTCCACCTTTCATACAACTCATCTGCGAAAAATCTTTGCCAAATACTATCTCTAACCAAGCACTACTCTCACGATGTCAACTGGAGAATATGGGCACCATCATCCGAAGAAGATACTAGAGATGGACCAGGCATGTGATGAGCATGGAGACTGGCTCTGACACGAAAACTGCGCTGAGATGGACTCCAGAGGATAGGTGAAAATGTGGATCACCCAAGACAACCTGGAGGAGAACGATGGAGCAGGAACTGAAAGAAATGAATCATAACTGAAACACAATACAGAGGAAGGCCATGAATAGATAGGAATGGTGTGCTTTTGTTGCTGCCCTAACGCCAGGGCGTAACAGGCTAAAGAGAGAGAGGTACACCCATAGTTCTGAACCTGTTGCATACAAACCACCTCCCCTTTGAGATCATAATATACTGTACATTCTTCTTTTAACCAGGGCTGCAAGTTTTCACTCTTGAGCAGTCAATGCCAAATTGTAGAATCTGCATGTGTTCTGTAATTGTGGAAGACTAGTGTAAAGGGTATTATGAACAAATGTGTTCTTGTCTAGCTTTATCTAGTCCAGGGCATTCAAGCAAGACATGCTGTACTGTCTCACATGAATGACTATACTGTACATACAAGACCACCGTTTCCACAATATAAATTTAATTAATAAATATAAGTTTATTTTCAATTCTGTTCTCCCAATTGATATCATTGCACATTAGGCAAGAGTATTATCTGCTTTGAACTAGTTAAACTCATATAAGACAGCTGAAAGAACTATTCCATAGATGTGTAATATGTCACGATTGTCTATGGTTGTATTGTGTTTACACAGCATGTACCATATGAAACTTATACTTGTGGAGATGGGCTAGAGGAGTAAACCCTAAAGAAAATCCCACTGCTTTATGGGTCAGCACGGTATTGCAGAGGGCTAGAGGAGTAAACCTTGACCAAAAATCTGGTGGGAGGGGCCCTAAGGTAGTTGATGGTTAGGCGTGTATTCCATTCCATCTTCTGGCATCTCCTGCTTGATTCCAAATGTATATACTGTCTTTCCTTTGGATGAAACAGTAGGGTAGAGAAAGGGTTTGTGCAAAATGGACAAGGCACATTCTCCATATCAGCTGCCCAGGCTAGACACAATGGGATAGGACTTTCCAATTGACCGTCTGTAAAGATGAAAAAGGCCATATATACATTAGGCAAGATTATGCATGTCCCATCTTCCAATTTAGCTGCCATCTCAAATGTTCCCATATGCACTGTCCCCAAATAGTGTTTGTTGGCACATCTTCCTCTGGGTGTTTATGGTGTTTGCCCTTTCCATAATTCTCCCATTTTCAATAGATGCTGTTCCAACAAGTTTTATCTGCCCTTACTTCCTTTGGGGTTCTCTGTGGTTAAGTGGTTACGCCCCTTGCCTTGTGATCTGAAGGTTGTGAGGTTGAATCTGGATCATTCTGTTCACAAGTGCATTTTCTAGAGACTCCTAGGATTGTTGCAGGAGCTACAGAGTTTGTGCTTTGTTCCATACTCTCAGCAGGTGGCGTGCCATTTCTGCAGAGAGGGGCTGTGCCATATGGAGTAAAACCGGGACAATGAAATGAATTTTCCTTCATCCCTTTTCATGTCCTGGTATATAGTAAAAACATTTTCTTTAGGCAGGATTGCTGAATGCTCTTTTCACCCATTCATTGATATGTTTTCCTGCATTGATCCTCCTATAAATACTCAATGAGTCGTTACTATTATTGTATGTGTTTTTTGTTCTGCCTGTCATGAAATGGGTTACTGATAAATAAATCGGGTTCCTATAAAACGAGGTGGGGACGACCAAGACAAAGATGGCAGCAGGACATCAAAGAAACCTTGAACATAATGCTGGAAGAGGCAGGAGAACTTGCAAGAGACAGGGAGCTTTTCAGGTGGACTGTGATGAATCTGATGTTACGCAAGGGACATGCTACTACTTGAAGTCATGAAATTGTCCCACAGACATCAACCATTTTCACTGTTCAAGCTCGAATTGAATGCACAGCATTCCTTGTGTACTGTTCTCCAGTTCACCCCCACTGTGTAAGCCCATCCAGTTTACTTAATGTTGAACATAGGTTAGCCAGCCAATTGAGAAAGCAAATCAAACGTACAAATCAAATGTTCAACAAAATCTGGAAAGCCAAAGTATTAAACCTTGAAACAAAACTAAAAATATATAGAAGCAGTGTCCGGTTGAGTGTTATTATACAGTAGTGAGTGCGTGGCACACATAATACAAAGTTGAGACATTCCAAAATGAATGTCTAAGATGAATTCTGCAAATGTTCTAGCCAAATACGATAACAAATCAAGAGCTTTTCAAACAAGCAAATTGTGCATTATTAGAGACCATGATAAAAATGGAGATGGATTGGGCATGTATGACAACTTTCCTGTAGACAGCATGTGGGGGAGGGCGCTGCCCAAAGGAAAAATGGAAAACAACTAAAAATAGAATTGAAAGATTGGTAGAAAGACGGCAGGTCAACAACACTGAAAATCTCTTGTGGAAAGCTTATGTGTCAAACAGGACACGGATAGATAGGTTACCCCACTCAATTTAAGTACACTACAACAAAAGTTATTTATTTTCAAATGAGGTTAGTGGACCACCTGAATTCTTGTGATTCACTGACCACTGATTGGGAACCACTCCCTGCAAACATGATCAAGTAAGACACACTTTAGACAATGAGTATACTTGTTTGTGTTGTTAGATTAATCATCATCAAGTAGCTTGTCCTGGGCAGAACTTTAACAATCCTTCGGAATTTCTGTCATAGGCCAGATGTCCACCGCCTCTCTGCAGCTGTTATGCTCAAACCATCAGTTACATCCTGAATCCATCTTCTCTGTGGTCTACTCTTTGCCAGGATGCCTCCTTCCATGATGGTCTTCTCCAACCCGTTGTGTCTCTTTATATGTCCACAATACTTAAATTTTCTTATTTGTAGCATCAGCCAGTTTTATTTGATTTTGAGTTCTATCTTGGATAGATCTATTTGTTCTCATCTTGCCTGTGTGGTGACTGGACCCGCAAGGGAAGCAAATCGTAAGAGCCGACTGATGTAGGACCTAGGGTAGCTACCCTAGTAAATAAAAAGAATTGCAGAAATCAGATGTGCTGGTCTACTTATTGGCGCATAACTGGCACAATGTACAATCGCTCTTAGGCTCAGATCACATACAAATCACACATAGTGGTTAACAAATGGTTGGTATGGAGCGTTCGAAGTTCTCTGTCCATGCTATACGGAGAACTCTTTTGTAACACTTATATTCAAAAGCACATACATGTTTGTCCACTGACTTGTTAAATGTCCATGCTTCACACCCATATGTTAGTTAGTTAGTCTTTCCTCTTGGGCCTGTGGGCGCGCATAGGGCAGAGGTCATAGCTCTCATGTCTCCGTTCGTGCTATTTGTTTTAAGTCTTTAATGTTTACTAGGCCCATCGTTGAGCCTTCTGGTGATGGTTCTACGCAGAGTCTCTCTTGGTCTTCCTCGTTTTCTTTTTTCCTCTGGTGTCCATATGAGGGATTGGTAAAGGAGTCTTCTCTCATCCATTCTAAGTGTGTGGCCGATGTAGTTCCAGCGGCGCTTTCTTATAAAATTTGATACATTTTCTTGCTTGGTCTCTTGTCTTATTTGTGTATTGGGTCTGAAATCTGACCATTTGAGGTTCAGTATTCTTCTAAGACATTTATTCTCAAAGTTATCTAATTTTCTTTCTAGAGCTTTTGTTGCTTTCCAACTCTCGCATCCATAAGTTAATACTGGAATCACACAAGAGTTAAAGATCTTTAATTTTAAGTGCTTGCTGAGTGAATTGGACTTCCATATATTTGACAATTTGTTAAAAGCACTTGATGCCAATGCGATTCTGTGTGGAATTTCTGGCGCTGTATCCCCGTAGATGACATCATACTCCCTAGGTATGTAAAACTTTTGACTTTTTCAAGAGTGTAGTTTTTTAGTTGAATATTTTCTGGACTGCTGGTAAGGTCAACAATTTTTGTTTTTGTGGTGTTTATTTGGAGACCAATTTGTCCTGAGATATTTTGGAGAAGGTTTGTTTTCATTTGAATATCTTGATGTGATGAACTCAAAAGGGCTATATCGTCGGCAAAATCAAGGTCTTCTAAAATTTTATCAACCCACTTGATGCCCATATTTGCGTTATTGGTGCATTTTCACATGACCCAGTCAATTGCTATTCCAAAGAGCATTGGCGATAAGACGCAGCCTTTTTCACTCCTGTTTCCACTGAGAACCAGTCAGAGTTAACGAAATCTGTTCTTACACTGCAGCGCAATTCACTGTAGAAGGATTTTATGATGTTGATGAATTTAGCAGGAAACCATAGTTTTTGAGTAGTTTCCAAAGCGTAGGACGGTGAATACTGTCAAAACGCTTTCTGAAAATCAACAAAGTTGATGATTAAATTTGATTGAAATTCTACGAACTCTTCAATGATTACTCTTAGTGTGAAGATGTGATCTATGCATGCTCGTTTTGGTCTAAACCCTGCTTGTTCTTCTCTTAGCCTTTCATCTATAGATTTTTTCAGTCTCTCGAGTAACATGCTACAAAAAGTTTTCCTGGCACTGACAGTAGGGTGATCCCACGCCAGTTATTACAATCAGACAAATCTCCTTTTTTTTAGGTAATTTGAAAATAATACCATCTTTCCACTGTTGTGGTGGGGATTCATTTTGCCAGATTTCATTCATAAGTTGGAGTATATGTTGTAAGTTGTTATCATCTGCTGCTTTGAGCATTTCTCCAGAGATGTTATCATATCAACCCATATGTTGCCATTGGGAATATGCATGCTCTTAGTATTCTGATCTTTGTTTTCTTATCCATTCCATTCTCTTTTTAGTTGTTAAATTTGGTGTCAATACCAACTCACTAAATTCTGATCACTATACTATACCAACTCCCTTCTTCGAACCCCAGGAATTATGAGTTTTCACTCTTTTCCTATAGTGCATTTGGGGAGTACCAACTTTCTTTCAAACCCAGAAACCTCCAACACTAGATGTATAGTGCTATGCTTAGTACTGTGGAGACTCCTACTCAGGTAGGGTTGGGTACCAACTCCCTAAATACAGTACACTGAACATACAGCAATGATCACGATACTACACCACCTTATGGGGTCTCTGTGGTTAAGCCTTTACCTTGTGAGTCAAAGGTCGTGGTTCGAATCCGGACCACGCCGTTCTGTTCACGAGTGCAATTTTTCCAACTACCCTAGGATTGTTTCTGGAGCTACGGAGTTCGTGCTTTGTGCAATACTCTTGGCAGGTGGCGTGCCATTTCTGCGGAGAAGGACCAAGCCATATGGGGTAAAACCTGGTGCAATGAAGTCAATCCTTCGGCTTTAAAACCTTTAAACTACACCATCTCCCTAAATACAGTGTACAGATCATTATACTACACAAACTCCCTATATAAACAACACTGATTACTATACCAACTCCCTAAAACTAATGTATATTATTGCTTACCTAGCAGTCATGTTGTAGATAAACAATAAATGAAGGTCATACTACTAAAGAATCAAGACCATTTATCTCATGAGTGGGAGAACTACACTGTTACTGATAAGTTATCTGACCTTGTATTATCTGCATACCTTTCTCTAATCTGTAACATAGTGATCCTGCAAACAATCTCTTGATTAAAACACTGCTCTTAAGAAATATTAACAATTCACTGGGACGTTGGATTGTCATTAGCGTAATGCACAAGAATTCACCTATCGACTCGGTTTACAAGAGGGTTGTGGGTTCTTCTTCTTCGAATGCTCCACGTCGACCACTTGTTAACCACTCTTTGTAATTTGTATGTGATCTGAGAATAAGAGCGATTGTGTGTTGTGCCAGTTATGCGTCTACAAGTAGGCCAGCACATCCGGTTTCTGCGATGCTTTTTAGTTACTAGGGTAGTTTTCCTAGACCCATACCTCAGTCGCCTCTTACGACATGCTTTGTAGGTCACAGTGTTACTACTCTTTGCTCTCCTTATGAGCCCCGGCAACACACGGGTGGGTTGTGGGTTCAATCCCTCTCAAGCTCCACATGTGAGGAAGGGAATTGGCCCTCCTGTACACTGAAATTGAAATCGTGGCATATCATTTACAGGACTTAGCCATCAACAACAGTAAACGAGTCATCGATTTTCTAGGCACCACTTATATGCTCAGTAGTTTGCCACTGCTTTCTGAATGGTGAGCTCTAATTTTATAGCTCGCAAAAATCCAAGGGAACTAATTTGCTTCCAAACTTACCTCCCAGAGAGTTTGAACGCTTGGATTGTGCTCGCTTACGCTACAGACGCTCACTCCTGTGCACTAGGGCCTAAAAATGTGAAGTGGCTGGCACTTCATTTAGGGGTTGGGGGTGGGCTGTCACAGAGGCATATGAGGGTTTCTTACCTATACCTCTGAAGTTGGAGAAGGCACTCCTGTATAGAGGGAAACACTGATAAGAGGGAAAGCAGGCATTCATGCAAAGTTCAGTTAGAAGTACCATACCAGACGCCTCGACTACATCTGAATTCATAGCTGGTAAACACAGAAGAAGGGTTTCTTATCCATCATGTGTACCAGTCAGAGTCTGCTCTACCAGCGTTGGATTGATAGGAACATCATCATTACATGTTGGTAGATAACTATGAATGAAATGAAAATCGTATCACATATCACAAAGAGTGATTAAAATTGGTCGAAAACGAACACAAAGAAGAAGATAATATCCTGCCCTAGGAAGCTATCCTAGTAAATATAAAGCATAGCAGAAATCGGATGTGCTGGCCTACTTGTAGATGCATAACTGGCACAATGTACAATCGCTCTTAGGCTCAGATCACATACAAATCACAAAGAGGGGTTAACGAGTGGTCGATATGAAGCTTTCGAAGAAGAAGAATAATATCCTGTTGACACTGTGTAAGCAGTTCTTGGCTAGAGATAACGATTGGTCAGAACCTGCATAAGATCTTTCACAGAGAAGTTGTATGGAAGGTGGGTTATACCAGGTTGCAGGTGGTGAAATTACTTTATAAGTGATATTTATAAATGTTAGCATAATAATAATTATAATAGCCATCCATCGCAAACAATGATGACAACAGCCCCAGATGTGTGTTGCTGCACCTCGCTGGTGTGTGAGGAAGGTGACTAGAGTCCAATCCTCAAGCACATCTTGGCATATATTATCAAGATTAGACCTGTGGGTGTTGTGTGTTCCACCTTTTCGCACAGCTAGCTTTCTCTGCGCCTTAACGGCGCAGCGATTCTCAGCTGTTCAAGCTCCTCTTGTGTTGTTACAGTCCCACATCAGGCGATCTTGAGCAAGAGATTCCCAGCACATGGTGTCTATATTAAAGGAAATGCTACCATAAACCTACTAAGCAGGAAAGTGAGAAGTGTGCATTATAAAACAATTATACTAAATTTGCTCACCATTTTCATTTCAATCAAACACATCAACATAATTTTCATTTTTATTGAAAATATTTCTTTATTGATAATAGTAACAGCTTTGAGGACATGAAGAACTGGTTACAAAAACAATAGCAGTATAGATAACTCTTACTTACATGCACAGCACAAAAAAACACAGATTAATAGATACAATATATTCTCATCTATATTAATAAAATATGAACAGGCACTCGTGTGTTGCCAGGGGAGCAAAGAATAGTAATACTGCGGCCTACAACGCATGTTGTAAGAGGCGACTGAGGTAGGAGTCCAGGAAAGCTACCCTAGTACAGAAAAAGCAACACAGAAATTGGACGTGCTGGCCTACTTGTAGGCGAATAACTGGCACATCGTACAATCACTTTCAGGCTCAGATCACATACACATCACAAAGAGTGGTTTAACATGTGGTCGATATGGAGCATTTGAAGAAGAAGAAATATGAGCATTGAAAGGTGTATCTAAGAACAGTTTACATACTGTATGATTTTTCTGTTGGATCACTAAGGATATATCACATATAAGGATGTCCAATGATATACCACAGTTTCAATGATGCAGTTCACATAAATTGTCTACAATGAGTAGTCAAGAACATATGTATATACTTCTCATATATAAATATATCAGACATGCTGGCTGAGTAGATAGAAATCTGTTTAATTACACCAATAAGTATAACCTACTTTGGACAACAATCAAAACATACAGATATTATGACAGGAAGTGGAAATGATAATTCTTAAGGAGCAAACTATAAATATATATTTCATTTACTAGATCCTCAGAGAAGAAAATAAATGTAGAGAGATGAAAGAAACTAGAGTTAATGACAATTAAACATTTGCATATATATATGCACCAGATGGAACAATAACAAGTTGATGATGCACAAACAATATTATTCTCAAACTTGCTGTCTCTTATAGTTAGCACAAATACTTTACCTTACAAGCTATATTATTTCAGATATATTGTCACTTATAGTCAGCACACATTTTTTTCACCTTACAAGTTATAATGTTTTCAACCTTGCTGTCTCTTATACTAGCCCAAATATGTTTCTCTTACAAATACAATATTTTCAACCTTGCTGTCTATTATAAAAAAACTTATTACAGAGCTTTGTTCCCATTACTGAGAGTATCTGTGGGATTGGTGGGTGGGGTAAAGATGTATAAAGTAAAGAAATTAGCTTGCTTTGCTTGAAGCTGTCATCCCACATGTGCAGGTCATCAGTTTTATTTAATCCCCAAAAATAAAATATCTATTCTTGCCAAGGTGTCGAATACAGAATTTTTCCATCAAGAAACACCCCCACATTTAGCCACCAGCTCTGTCACTGCCTCTGATAGCCAGTACTAAGTAGTTTCACTTTACAAACTACATTATTTTCAACCTTAATATCTCTTACAGCCAGTAAAAGCTCTTTCACCTTCCTTTTAATCTATAATATCCTAAGTATATGTTTAAAAGTGTTCAAATCAATTAATTTAGCCTTAAATTAAGGTTTAGTTATTTCATGTAGGACATCATTAATTTTTCTAAAATGGTCTTCTAAAACAAAATGTGCTGAAATCAAACAGATAGACTCCCTTTTTCACAAGTTTCGATTTGGCAAATTAAGTTTATTAATATCACAATTTCATGGAACAAATTCAAGAGTTGAGTAAATGAATCAATATATACTAAATGTGATAACCTTTTCTTATGTATATCATTTATATAAAGGCAAGTATGCAAAGTAAATGCATTTTTAACCCATTGGCATCTCATGCAGAGCTGGGTACTGTCCAGTGACATAATAATACAACTGTCGTTCAAGATCAGCCAATAAAGCGCTGGCGCCAATACGGAAAAGGTGAGGGTGCGTGTAGTCATCTCCAAGTTCCTCTTTCATCATGGACAACCAAACACATGCTTCTTTGGCTGTGCGAATTCCTCCGCAGGTTTAAACCAACCTAGATCAATGTAAATAAAAATTACGTTATATGCAAATTAGTTTTCTTATAATCATCCAAATGTTATAAATTCTTCTCTTCCCTTATTTACTTTTTTAAGTGTTGGGAAGGGGGGAGATGTAGTGATCTTGTGTGTGCCCTAAGGCACTTTGTAAGTTTTTATTCGTTTTCTTAAGACTGTTCTTGATACTGTCGCACCATATTTTGCGTGGTCTTCCTCTTGCTTGGTACTTGTTATACTCTTTCAGTGTGATTCTTTCATTGTGGCTCTTTCAGTGTACTCTTTCTGTTGTAAACGGTACCATGATATTCTTGTCAGGTGTCCAAACCATTTAATTTGTTGTTCTTTTGTAAATTGCATGACTGGTTTCACATCCAGTTTTCTTTTGATTTCTCTAATTTTGTCTTTTATTGTTGCTCCTGCAGCTCTTCTAAGGCATCTTTACATAATGCTACCCAAAATAACCCGCATTTCTTCTAAGGTATTTTTACATAATGCAACACAAAATATCAAGTCAAAATCTGATTTAAGTTTCATGTATTCATCTACAAACACTAAATTAGAACAAATTGTGTTCCTACCGTAAGAAAATAATACCAGGATAGATAAATTTAAGTTTAATATACTCAAATTCTGTTTCAAGTGAAGTAAAGAAAAGAAAAAGTCATAAGTTGGCTGGAAATTTATGGACATGGCAGACATAAATATTTCTGTTCCACATATGTGGAAATAGAATCAAAAACATTGAACCAATGAAATGGGGGATAAATGAAGACAATCATGCAGATGATGTCTGCTGTGTAGAGAGAGATGTGATACTGACCATTGAGAAGCTGCTGCACTGGATGATGGAGCAAGCATAGGGTTGTCCAGTGTGTGAGAAGGTCAATCACAAGAACAGAACTGTCTTAACAAAATAAAAATCTCAATTTGTGCCATGCTTTTTTCAACATAAAATAGTTAAGTTCTTGAAATTTCTTCATCAAGGTGGACCTAAGAGATAACAGAGGCTGCAAAATGTCTGTTACGAAGCACGCACAAAAGCATGTTCTAGAGATCTCTACTTATCCTGACGCTGTTAGGCAAAACACAATTGGAGTAAAGAATAATAATACAGTATGAAAAAATACCTTGACTCCTGTTAGAGTGTTATAATCTCGAATAGCTCGGATCATAACTAGTGCCACCAGAAATGTAGCATTGACTCCTTCCTTCCCTGTAGATGTCTTAATAAAGTCAGCACCTGAGGTTTAAAAACAGAAAATTATCATAGCGTCTGTAGATTAAGCGGTAGTGAGCTTGATTCACAATCCAAGCGTACCTGGTTCAAACTCCACGGCAGGCAGTTTGGAAACAAATTCATTTCTATGGGATTTTTACCAAAGGTAAAAAAAAACCTTACCATTCAGAAAGCAATGGCAAACTACAGAACTTATAAGTGGTGCCTAGAAAAATCAACGACTCGTTTACTGGGGTTGATGGCTATGTCGAGTAGGGAACTCCTACTCTTAATCTTTTCAACATAGTGTAGATGGTTGCTAGGGGTTGTCTTGCTGCTACACACAAAGACTATGAGTCATACATAAGCCGGGCAGGAGAGAAGGAACCAAATAGGTTTCAAGCCATCCTAAAATGGAAGTGGCTGTCTCTTGCAGCGAGGTGATATATCTTACACACTTCTGCCTACACCCTCATTAAGAGAAAATATACTCTAAATTGACATATCAAGTTATGTAAAAAAGATTAGAAAAATCACCTTCAACACCTTGCCAGACACAGCTCATGAGTCATTACCAATCATTCCTTTAGAGGCGCAATAGTTTAAAATCAATCATGAATGATGACAGCTACAACTACTACTACTATTTGAAACAGCAAAATAAGTAAATGACATACTGACGTTCAGAAGTATAGATGAAGAATGACCGACATGCAAACAAAGACAGCTGATTTATTCATCATAAAAGGTTATATTTCAGTCAATATAATTTTTTTTTTTATTTTCAGATTTGTTAACTTGTACAGAAAATATTGTTTATCTGATCCACAAATTAAACAAAATGATTTATAGTAGAACGCTATATAAAAGAATTATATATCTATAACATTTTGAGAAACATACGCACAGATAACTGAAGTAACATTTATAAACAGCTGTAATAGTAAATAATAAGTTCTGAAGCAAACAGTAAGAAAATGATGTAATATACATTACCTGCCATCATACAAACCATACTCGCTTTGTAGACATTTCTGAGAGAACCTAGTTCCCCAGTTGCCAGGATAGTTTTCATATGGGCTGAGCCACAAGCAGTTTTCATTTCTCTAACTTCATCATAGACACCTAAAATGTTGGAAGAGTAACACATAAATAGTTAAAGTAGACAAATATTTATGTTTTTGTTAGCAAGAATCACAACAAACAAGTAAAGTTTGTCTGGTTTACATAGAATTTCTTTTTGTCAACGATCAGACAATCGTATCAACAACAGAGGAACAGATACAGCAACACATTAACATAGTCCAGTTAACATACAATTATTACAATATGAGAATAAACATTGACCAAACATGAAGTAATGACATTCGATAGAGTGGAAAACACTATTTATGAAGCGCACACAAAAGCGTGTTCTAGTAATCTCTTCTTACCCTAACGCTGTGAAGCAAAACAGGATTAGAGAAAAGAAGAGGAAAGACAGAGTATTAATACAGATATTATTATCAATGTAGGAAAGACCTGACTTATCATTCTGAACTTCTAAAAAGGGATCTAAAAGCAAAGGATTGACTATATTGTACTGAGTTTTCCCATATGGCACCGCTACCTGCTGAGAGGATTACACAAAACATGAACTCTATAACTCCAGAAACAATGTTTGAAATCTTCTGAAAAAAAGCACTTGTGAACTGAACGATGCGATCCAGATTAGAATAAATGACCTTCAGAACACCAGCTAAACTACTTTGCCACAAAGAAAGCCCCCCTAAATTGTACTTTAAATAATTATTCTATAAAATAAATATTAAATAAAAACTAAAGTATACCTTTCCAATTGCCAGTGAGTGCATAAGTTCGATTGATAACGATGTCAATCTCTGATGCACCATCCTTGACTGCAGCCCTGATCTCCTCCAGTCTCGAGGACAGTGGAGTCTGTCCACACGGGAATCCAGTTGCAACTGTTTATAATTTGAGATATTAAATGTTTTTGAACTGTCATAATATTCTTGCAGACAGCTGTTATTAAGAATTGTTAAATGTATATTTCCATGTAATTATCTCATTCTCACCATGTTAAAGCCTCTTTTGCGTATTGTGGTACTTTGCGTGACGAGCCTTGATATGATTCTTCTTCTTGCGTTCGCCTGCTATGATTTCAGGCGGTCAGGATGCCTGGTATGGCTCTTCTGACTGATTTTTTAGTGAAAGCCTGCATTCCTTATTATCTGTGTCCATACAGGCATGCTTTCTCTGATTTCAGAGATGCCTTATGCTAATTTCGCTGGTACATATGTTAACCTCAATTTAGAAATAATGTCACTGCCGTAAAAGTTTCCATATGAGCACATTAAAATAGTTATTTTTGGAAATCTCGCTTGACAAGATCTGTAACAAATTTAGCCATCATCATTGCTGAAACAAGGTCACTGCCCCAATGGTTATCTATGAGAGCTCATTGCAAAGGTTATATTTAAGAAGTTCGTTTGACAGAATCTGACACTAAAAAGTAAGATAGCAAAACTGCTGTCAAATGTGACTGCTCTGACTTTCCAAATGTGATTACAATAACCATTTTCTCTTATGCCATTTTAACCTCGATTTGGGCATATGCCGTCAACCAACTCATGCCAAGTCTTCTCATCTTTGGCTATCTCCTGCAGCGTCTTCTATCTTTTTTGTATATCATAATAATCAGTGCTTATCATAAAAGGTCATTATGTATTATGTAATGCAAGGGGTAAAACTCAATTTAGATGCAATATGTCATACCCACATTTCGCTTGAGTGTTGCCGGGTCCTGAAAGAATAGTAACAACACTTTGACCTACAAGGAATGTGGTAAGATGCGATTGAGGTAGGGGCCTAGGAAGCTCCCCTAGTAAATAAAAGCGTCACAGGCATCAGATGTGGTGGTCTACTTGTAGGTGCATAACTCGCACAATGTACAATCATACTTAGGCTCAGATCACATATAAATCGCAAGAGTGGTTAACAAGTGGTCAATATGGAGCGTTAGAAGAAATGTCATATTTCATACCCATATTTCGCTTGTGCGTTGCGGGGTTCGCAAGGAGCAAAAGTAGTAACACTGCGACATACAAGGCATGTCGTAAGATGCAACTAAGGTAGGGGCCTAGAAAAGCTACAAAAGTAAATAAAAAGCATCACAGAAATCAGATGTACTGGCCTACTTGCATAACGTACAATCGCATTTAGGCTCAGGCCCCATACAAACCACAAAAGAGTGGTTTAACAAGTGGTCAATAAGAAGCATTCGAAAAAGAAGAATACTCATACATTCAAGCAGACAGCACCAGTGTGCAAGATGAACTCATCAACCAAACTTAACTCTTTCCACGCTTTAAGCCGCACACTGCGCCACGGCGGAAGTCCGTTGCACGCTTTAAGCCGCACACTGTGCCATAGAGTTGCTTCCCTTATAAGAAGTCTTTCTAGTTTTACTTCTACTGGTTTACTTATATTACTTTTCAACCTTGTTATTCTATTGGGTTGTCCAGTTTTCTTCAATTTAGTATATAATAATATATGTTTAATTAATTAATAATATAATTTATTGAGAGTAGTTGGATCGTAATTAAAAATTTTTTTACTTCCCTTGAATTAACTGCTTAAAAATTGAGAAAAATAAATGGGCGTGGAAAGAGTTAAGCTGTAATAAAATGTAGGAAAAAAAAATATGTGCAAACAGATTTTTGTTAAAATCAACGATAGGTATTAAATATTCACTTTGGAACAACCAGTTAATAAATTATTTTAACATAATTAGTATTTATAAAATAAGGGCTAATGGGAGCTGCTGGAGATAGCTAGAGAAATGGAGACTTGGCATGATTTGGTTAAGGGTTTATGTCCCAATCCAGGTTATAAAGGCATGAGAGAGAGAGAGAGAGAGTAAGTTGAATTACTAACACAAAAAAAAGTATTGATGTAGATAAGAAATGAACAAAGTAACAAATAAAGCAGCACAAGAAGACAATTTTATCAACACAATCAAAACCTGATGCTATAGGAATAGAAGATCCTAAAGATCCAGCTTTTGCTAAAGCTTCCTTCGCTGTTTGCACTTGATTGGGGTAGACACACACAGCTGCAACGGATATATCTGGGGATTTACAAATTTGACAGAAAATGTGCAAGACATTTTACAGCATACTTTTAAATAATAATAATAACAACTTTTAAAGATACATTACATATTTAAACTCCAGTAATTGTTCATACCTCGATGGCTGAGATTTAACTGTTTCAAGATATTATCATCAACTGGATGGGCTGCCTTGAAGCAAAGTCGAGATACATTTGATGGTGTATCATCTCCCGCCAGAGTTGTTAGATCAATGCAAGTGATAACACGCAACTGCCAGGCAGCCTGATAAAAGCACATACAGAAAAATAATGAAGAATACGTAATAAAATAAATTAATTCCAACAACTACCAATAGTCAAGTCAGTTAATTGCAGCATATACAAGTATAGCAGATAGTAGGAACGGATTAGCATAATGCATAAGCATTCACCTATTGACTCGGACACAAGAAGGTTGTCTCCTATGCTAAGAAGACCAGCAAAATCCACAATTTTTCCTTCAAATTACTCTCAAGGAACAGATTTTTGAGACGTCCTGCCATAGCAGAAGGGGACTTGTATGCAGATCATGTTAAGAAATCTTAAGGTCTATTTTGGCATGCACACTGGTCAGTTCCATCAGCTTTAATTTTGTGAAAATAGGCTTGTACTGTTCTGTGTTCAGTGAAGAGTCTAAAATAGAGATTTATTTGGTTCTGTTTAACTTTCAGATGGGGTCACTGAGGGTAATTTCTTCCTGTTCTAAGTCTCTATGCACATTAGTATTTCTCTGTGATATTTGTTTTTGCTTCGGTCAGGGAAATTTTGTGATGGTAATTTTCCTTTTTGGTGCCTGCTTTCGCCAGTCTGTCAGCTGCCCAATTTCCTGCAATCCCAGTGTGCTGGAAACCCTTGCATTGATATATTATTGGAAAATAGCTGGTTTAGACCAGGGGTGGCTAGGCGGTTTGTCTGATGTTCTGAAGGCTGTGGTTTTGAATTCAGACCGAGTCATTCAATTCACAAGTGCATTTTTTCAGGACATCCCTAGGATCATTGTGGGAGCTATAGAGTTTGTGTGTAATACTCTCAAAAGGTGACATGCTATTTCAGCAAAAAGGCATTGAGCCATATGAGGAACCAGGTGCAATGAAGTCAATCCTTGGCCTTCAGATACCTTTCTTTAAGCTTATTTGGATGTTCTATAGCAGTTCTTGTTGAAATCATCAGGTTCTATTTAGGAAGTCTGGAGAGCTAACATGCAGCTACTGTCTATATCTGATCTGTCTTTGTTCTCTCAACATTCTTGTGGCCTCTAGGTTTGCTTGTAGTCCTGTTGTGTTTTTTTTAGTAGCAAATGAGTATTCATTTTTGGGGCATATTACAGCAGTATATGTATCCCAACCACTATTTTCCTAACTGTTTTCTCTGAAGATCTATCAGTGAATCATAAATTCACTGTAAGGTTGAATATTGGTTGTTGAGGTGATCCAGTCTTCTTCTTCTTCAAACGCTCCATATCGACCACTTGTTAACCACTCTTTGTGATTTGTATGTGATCTGAGCCTAAGAGTGATTGTACGTTGTGCTAGTTATGCGCCTACAAGTAGGCCAGCACATCAGATTTCTGTGATGCTTTTATTTACTAGGGTAGCTTCCCTAGGCCCTACATCAGTCGTTTCTTATGACATGCCTTGTAGGTCACAGTGGTACTATTTTTTGCTTCCCTTGCAGGCCCGGCACCACACGGGCAGACAATATAGCGTTTTTGTTCCTAGGAATTTAACTACAGCCATTGGTATATGTTCCTAGAGAAACAAATTGTATCATACATGTCAGTGTTTTCTATTATTAGTTGCTGTTTCCACACAAAATTTTGGCTGCAATGGACCTCCAACATCCCTTGTCTCTTGCCTTTATGTTGCACTCTGCCAGGCTGTAATTTGTCCCATCTCTTGATGTTTTATTTCCACTTGTCTTCTGGTCTTCCTCTTGCATGTCATTCTTCAACTAGATCCTCTAATAAGCTTTTGATCAATGTTCATGTCTCTTTATGTGTACAAAATATTTTAGTTATTTGATTTTTATTGTCTGTAGTAATTCATTCTTTATCACTATCTTTTCTAGAAATATTCCAGTCTTTTCTTATTATGACATACCTTTTCTTTTTTATATCCATATCTAAATGAATTTCCTGGTTATTATCAGTTATGACTTTCCAAATGTTTGTTCCCTATCAGTAATCTCCATACCATGTTTCACAATGTGCCACTCTTTTCCATCAAATTTACTAGCATGCTACATCTAGCACAGTTCTCTAAATCTGAAATTAGTATGTTCTAAGTGACACATCTACAAGAATTAGTGGACCAATTGGACAGAACTAGCAAGGAATATGGATTAGACATTAACATACAGAAAACAAAAACTATGGTAATCAACAAGGAAATGGAAAAACCTAAAATGAATATAAAAATACATGGAGAATTACTACATCAAGTAAAAAGCTACTCCTATCTCGGTCAGATGATAACAGATGATGGCAGATGTATAACTGAAATTAAAAAGAGAATAGGAATGGCCAAGGATAATTTCAATAGTATGAGAAAGTTACTGACATCCAAACAAATCACAAACAGGCTAAAAATTAGAATGATCAAATGCTATATATATCCTATATTAATGTATGGCTCGGAAACATGGACAATGAACAAGCAGTTAGAAGACAGAATTGATGCATTTGAGATGTGGATATATAGAAGAATAAGCAGAGTTTCATGGACAGAAAAACAGACAAATAAACAAGTTTTAGGAAAACTAGGCATGAAGAAACAATTATTAAGAGAAATAAAATTCAGACAAGTAAAGTATTTTGGGCACATAAAAAGACATGACACCATGATAAAACATTTACTAGAGGGGAAAGTTGAGGGAGAAGAGCAAGAGGAAGACCGAGAGATAAGTGGGAGGAAACTTTAAGAAATGGACAGGTTACAGTCTGGCAGTGTGCAACACCAAGGCGAAAGACAGAGGATGCTGGAGATTCATTGCAGCCAACCTTCGATGTGGAGACGGCACCTGATGATGATGATGAAGTGACACATCAGGAAGTAAAATATCCTACCTGCCACTGCTTCTTGACACCACGCCTGCTTGAAAGATCTACGGCTCGTCTTTGTGTGGCAGATAGATTGATTTTAACATTACTGATAATAGACTCATCTGAAAAATAGTATTCATCATATTACATCATAGAGGCAGTCTGAGTAGTGTGAGAATGGAGATCTGGCTAACAGAAACAACCCTACAAGACCTATGGGGGACCAGTGAAGACCTCAAGCATACCTCCCTGTTTATGACACATACTGGAGTAGTCGCAAAGCAAAAGTTGATCGCAGAGGAAGAACACCATAGAGCTGAGAACAAAATATAATGGAATAAGTTATCCACTTCCCTTTCATAAAACCATATTATTTATTATCTTTTTAATGCATGCAGTTGTATGTCAAGAATGCTTTTTATTAATCAATAAAGTCTTTGAAATCTTAGTGGCTACATAGCATGCTACTTGATGGAGTACAAATGGTACTACATTCAGATTTTAAGGTGGTCAACATGCATTTTCTACACATTGATCCAACAAGTTGATCGATGTACATAAAACATGTACCAAAACTACTGTCATGTGTTTTGTTTACACAATTTTGAGCACGGACTGTCACATTTAATTCCATAGAATCCATGACCACATTCTGTACAATGTAAAGCAGTATGTGCAGTTACACCATCCACATGTTATGCTACATATGTCATCAGAGACCACATAAGAGAATATTTTGAATGCTTCTGGTGCACATTCTTCATCGCAATAAGGTCCACAATTTTTAATATAGCATTCAACATAGTAATCAAAATCATAATTACAGATATCATAGAAGTCCTGGATAGTGCTGGCATTCCAAGCATTTACACCTAGCTGAGTCAGCGACGTCTGAGACATATGTGCCGTATGAGCGATGATAGAATCCCAAAGAACATTCTATATGGTCAACTCGCAACTGGTGCTAGACAGCATAGGCACCCATTATTATGCTTCATTGACACCTGCAAGCATGATCTAACTTCACGCGACATAGACAAAGAACACTGGGAGCGGGTGGCCAAAGACAGGCAAGCATAGCGGCAGTGAGGGTGGCTCCAAAAAAAGAAGAAAAACAACATCACATGTGGAGGCAAAAGAGAGCGCAGAGAGAACATCTTATGTATCAGCTCCAGTTTTACCTGCAGCAACTGTGGCAAGGAGTGCCACTCCAGAATAGGCCATTACAGCCACAAGAAACATGATTCAGCGCAGAACATACTACGTGACGCAAGACCTATTGTCTCCTGAGACAAAGAGGTCAATGATGATGAATTACAGATATCAACACAATCACAACTACAAGAAGATTTGCACCATCATCACCGTAGAATCCATGTGGGCATCTAAGAGAACATACACCAATAAGAGAACTATATTTTCTGGTATCCTTGTAGGTACATGCTTGATCACATGATAGCCTAAAAGTGTTTAAATCGCACAGTGATTCTCCATAAGCTTCTACCTCGCACAAAGACAATATGCGATCATACAATAATTATTTTGTTGATAGTTTGAGTTGCAACGACCAGCATATGGATGCACACGTTCAAAGACAGCTCAGCTACAGAAGCAGTCAGGGATGGAGACAGTGGAATCTACATTACATACCCCCAAGCAATTTCAAAAACACACGCCTCACAGCAGGAGAAACATGCATTAACTTCAGAGCAGAGGCAACAGCCATCTATGAAGTCGCACAGATTTTCAACAATAAACAGGTGCCAGCAAAAAATATTGCTGTCGTCAGCAACTCAAGATCTGTTTTCCAGGTCACATCATGCCCCAAACAAGACAGGTTTATCCAGAAAAAAAGATATAAAATCCATTCAATGTCGAAAAAAACAGAATTATTTTTATGGTGGTCCCTAGCTCACTGTGGCATCCCAGAAAATTAAAAGGCTGACAAGCTGTAAGGACTGGAGGAAGTCTAGTGTGGTCCTACACAACACAAAGCTCTAAAGAAGAAAAGACACCTCTGAAACAATCCAGTAAAATGAAGTGGAGGAAAACAAAAGGAGGATACAACCTAAAGCATGACAGAATAAATAACTTAAACAGAACAATGTTGACCACAATCTTCAGACTTAGAATGGGACACTGCGGTCTCAGTGCACACCTCCATTTCTAAACCTCCCTTCCTTATGACATATCCTAAAAATGATGACTGCCTCTTTCTTATATTGATGATAGATAAGCTTTCTCTGTGTCTTGACCTCATTCAACACCTCCACATTAGTCATTTTAGCAGTGCATGGGATTCTCATCATTCTTCTGTTAAACCACATTTCTGTGATCCTCACTTTCTTTATTATCCATGCATGACTTGCATCCGTATGTGACTGTCAGTATTGGTTCTAATTCTATGTGACATAGCACTTGTATACTATAACTCTCATTCTATCTCAACTGACGATGACTTGTGCAGTATCAGTATGTTTGTTAAGTTTGTATGAGGCGAGGTGGGGTGAGATCATCATTATTACACTACAGACATTCAAGTTTCTAAATCTCTCAACAATAGCAAGCAAGGCACCACCAAGACCAAGGTATGATAATTTAAACGCTGAATCATTCCAAATTTAGCTCATACAGAAGTTATTAGCATAATTCAGAGAAGAGAATGATATCACTCCTCTCTTTGACATGACAATGAATCATTCATTGAATGTTATTGTTTTGGCGGAAATAAGAAAAATGATAGGATCACTTCGGGCGAAATTCTCCTGGAGTTTAATTAAGTACCGTAATTAGTACGCTTTTCACCTACTCAGTCACACCTAGATGTCATGAATATATAAGCTGCAACCTCGACATTGCTATACAATGTATAGTATTAGTAATATTTCTTCGTTCGTTGATGTATACTTTAAACAAATGTCCTACCATACGATATTCCAGGATTTCCATGATCTGCCATTATGTATTGTTTCGTTTAGTGCAAAATGCAACATTTTAGAGTTACCCATAGTTTTCTTTATTTTCGGATTCAATGTAAACATTATTTCAAAAATGTTTTATTTATCTGACGTAGTTTCTGTAACAAACAACCATCAGTAATTACAAAAGTTATGATTACATAATTGCCACAATAGTTTACAAACAAAATTAGCTTTACATGACAAACGTAGGTAAAGGTAGGATTGCTCCCATAGCAACGTTGATACCCAGAATTAGAAATGTTATGGCGGCATTAGATTTATGAACTTTAATTTCTATAATGCACCCACATCTAAAATGACGGAAGGAATTCAGAACATATTGGCTAATGCTGTCAAGGGAAGATATTCTTCTTTGAAAGACACACTCTCAGAAGAAAGTTAGTTGAGAAAAGAAATGTGGTCTATTTTAAATGTTTAAAGTACTTTTATTACTTTTGAAGTAGCATAAATGATAAGCCAAAAGCATAGGATCCATATTATTCCACGGCTCAAGGTGAAGTTTATTTAGTATTTGAAGTGTACCTGCACCCGTGTAGTTTCCCGGTAGCGAAGAATATAGTCACTGCATACTCTCGCATATTGTAAAAGGTGACTAGGATGGGTAGAGTGGGGCTGGCTAGCCCACACTGTAAAAAAAAGCAAACAACAGAGACAGAAAAAACCAAAGCCATTCATTTGAGTGGAAATTGTTAGTTTCTGCCTTATGCGTTCTTAGGCGTGCTGATGGATGATGGTGAAATGTCAGAGTAACTTGAACAAGTGGGTTATTGGTCAACAGAGCTGATCTAACTGCACACTAGAAAGAATCATAGCTGCTCAGTCTCCGTCCCATTTGGGTATTAGTACTTATGCATAATTTTCTTGAAGTGATTGTCGCACAGTGTAAACTACATTATATTTATAAAGAATAATAATAAATTTATACAGTCATTATGTTATTGTTTGTGTTTTTCTTATCCACCAAGTTAATCGCTCTTTGTGATCGGTGTAGTTAGCCACAAGAACATTAGTATGTTGCACCGATGTTAGTTCCCATCTGAATGTTGGCCAGAGTGTATTCATATTATCCAGCACGACACAAATTTGCATAGACGAGCATTTGTAAGATTTTACCAGCAGAAAATCCTCACTTTAAAAAAAACTACATCTGGAGTTATACTGTAGCATAGTATCAGATCTCATGGGTCATAGAGAGGCAATCAGAGCTGACTCATGGCAATACAGTCATTATAAAATGTAAGAAAATATGGGAGGGGGCAAATGCAATGAAATGTCTTAAATATGCAATAAAATATAGAGCAAAAAGAAGAAAAATATTATAAAAGATGGCATTGAATATAATATGTAACATTTCAGTTGAATTGAAGATATAGTTGTAACCTTCAATCTTTATTGACTTTAGGATAGTGCAATGCTAAAAGTTGTGTCCTGCAAAGGGGGTCATTGTTTTTTGTATCATATGCTTGCTACATTAGATTTTCTTTACACATATTAAGATTGTACATTTAGGTACATCTTTACTTCATGCAATCATAGGCCACAGCTTCCAAAGACTCTGGACAAATGTCCAGCATTCACATCATATTTACACATTGTTGAATCTGAATAACTAATAACCAATTTTTGCATGATTTGTCCTTGAAATTTGCTCTGGGATATATAAACTGAAGCTTCTGTTATATTGGGTGCTTTTTCCGGGTAGGTACTGGCGGGAAAAATTGTAGATACAAGAGAACTTTCATAAAATGTATTATAGTTGTTTACTGACTGGTTGTTTTAATAATTTTAACAAGGATTGGATGTGTAAACATTTAGTTCCCTTTCAAGAAATGTTTGATGGTGCAAAAATGTTACCAGAGATTGAACTCATATGTTTTAATTATTTTTGTGCAGTTAGACAGTCTATTTTGGATGTGTATCAAAACCCCTTTACTTGGTATATCTTTGTCATGAATGTAGTCTTCTTCTTCTTTGCGTTCGTTCTTTACGACCAATTTTAATCACTCTGTGATATGTTTGATCTTTGCCAAGGACGTGTATACTTTGCACATTGGTTTGGTAGGCCCCTAAACGCATAGACTTCTACACATTTAGGACACATGCATCCGATTTCAGCCAAACCTCCTTAGTCGCCTCTTACGACGTGCATGGCAGGTAACAGTGGTTCTATTCTTTACACCCCAAATTTGGGCCCTGGTAACCACTCGGGCGATGAATGTAGTAAATTCAATCATTTATATTATGGAAACAGGTATCAACAATAATAAGTGACAAATAGTATGCACCTTACATTGATATAGAAAGTGGAATAAAATAGAAATGTATGCTGTCACCATGTTACATTGAACAAATTGTCAAACAAACTGAAGAAATGTGGTAAATAAATATAAGTGGAAGAGTAATAAACAACCTCACATATGTAGATTACGCAATAAGGTCAAACATTTGCTGAAATAGAGCAAGAATTGTTAGAACTAATAAACGGAAAAATTAGTGAATAAATATGAATAAAACATTAATATTTAGAAAACAAAAGCTATGATAATTAATCAGACAATAGAGAAATCACAATTTAAATATTTTGGAAAATAAAAGTCATATTAATATCAAAATGTTAAAAAAATCTTTGTTGTTTGTGTCTATTTTATTTGTAATTTTAAAATATATCAGTGACATATTTATGTAGATGTTATTGATAATCCATTTTATAGATGTTTCCAGTGTTTGGGACAACGTGGCAGCATATGTGGAGAAACAAATGAGCCAAATGAAGGTAAAATATATGTATATAAATATGTTAATTTATTTTGTTTATTTAATTTTATATTGAGAATATATAAGCTGTATTAAGAATCTATCTATTCTCTAATCCTGTTTGCCTTTCAGCGTCAGGTCGAAAAAGGAGACACCTGAAGCGAGCCTCTCTATGCACATTGTCTTTATTTCACTTCTCCAATCCTGGTTTGTCTCATGGCTTCATGGTAGGAAGAGTTTTCTAGCACTGGCTTTTGTGTGTGCTTCATAAATAGTGTCTTTCATCGCCTCATCTCTGAGATCCAACTTTTGCGTGGCCGGCCTTTTGTTTTGTATCCACTGTATCAGAGCAACATTGCTCTCTGTGGTATACTGCCTGTTAGTAATCTGCTTATGTGGCCGAACCATTTAATTTGTTGCTTCTTGATAAAGTTCAGTACTGATGTCGTACCCACTTTTTTCATGATGTCTTCATTTCTAAGCCAGTCTCTTCTTGTTACTCCCAGCATTCTTTGTAGATACTTCATCTCTGTTGTGACTAGTTTTCTTCTGTCATTTAATGTCAGTGTCCTGGTTTGGCACTGATAGCATAATGTAGGGAGAAATATTGTGTTGAACAATGCTCTTTTTGTGTTCATGGTGACCTGTTTGCATTTTAAAATTGGCGCCATTTGTTCTAGTGTTTGATTTGCTTTGTTGCATCTATGTTGAATTTCGTTAGTTATTCTTCCGTTTGCTGAAAAGATGCTTCCTAGGTATGTAAAGTCTTTGACTTGTTTTAATGAACGTTTGTCGATGGAGATATTGGTGGTGTTTTCCTCTCTAGCGAATGTCATTACTTCAGTTTTGTCAATGTTTATTCTCATATTGTATTTGTTGCATGCTAACTGGAGTCTGTTAATGTGTTGCTGTAGCTGTTCCTCTGTTGTTGATACGATTGCTTGGTCGCCTGCAACAAGAAATTCGTTTAAGAGTTCCCCAATGTTGTTCTCTTCACTAGTGTTAACATGTGTGTCGTTGGCAATGAGAGAGCAGACAGACTGGCTGGCTCTGCCGCTATGTCAGAGGGCCAGCCAATGGACAGAGCTGACATCGTGAACGCCCTCATAGAGCGTGGCCGCAGAGAAGATCTTCATCTAAACCAATCCACGTCAACTACTAGATTGCGAGAACTAGGTTTGAAGATTGGTGTGGCAAGAAAAGAACTTCTCCAATCCTGGTTTGTCTCATGGCTTCATGGTAGGAAGAGTTTTCTAGCACTGGCTTTTGTGTGTGCTTCATAAATAGTGTCTTTCATCGCCTCATCTCTGAGATCCAACTTTTGCGTGGCCGGCCTTTTGTTTTGTATCCACTGTATCAGAGCAACATTGCTCTCTGTGGTATACTGCCTGTTAGTAATCTGCTTATGTGGCCGAACCATTTAATTTGTTGCTTCTTGATAAAGTTCAGTACTGATGTCGTACCCACTTTTTTCATGATGTCTTCATTTCTAAGCCAGTCTCTTCTTGTTACTCCCAGCATTCTTTGTAGATACTTCATCTCTGTTGTGACTAGTTTTCTTCTGTCATTTAATGTCAGTGTCCTGGTTTGGCACTGATAGCATAATGTTAGGAGAAATATTGTGTTGAACAATGCTCTTTTTGTGTTCATGGTGACCTGTTTGCATTTTAAAATTGGCGCCATTTGTTCTAGTGTTTGATTTGCTTTGTTGCATCTATGTTGGATTTCGTTAGTTATTCTTCCGTTTGCTGAAAAGATGCTTCCTAGGTACGTAAAGTCTTTGACTTGTTTTAATGAACGTTTGTCGATGGAGATATTGGTGGTGTTTTCCTCTCTAGCGAATGTCATTACTTCAGTTTTGTCAATGTTTATTCTCATATTGTATTTGTTGCATGCTAACTGGAGTCTGTTAATGTGTTGCTGTAGCTGTTCCTCTGTTGTTGATACGATTGCTTGGTCGCCTGCAACAAGAAATTCGTTTAAGAGTTCCCCAATGTTGTTCTCTTCACTAGTGTTAACATGTGTGTCGTTGGCAATGAGAGAGCAGACAGACTGGCTGGCTCTGCCGCTATGTCAGAAGGGCCAGCCAATGGACAGAGCTGACATCGTGAACGCCCTCATAGAGCGTGGCGCAGAGAAGACCTTCATCTAAACCAATCCACGTCAACTACTAGATTTCGAGAACTAGGTTTGAAGATTGGTGTGGCAAGAAAAGAACTTCTCCAATCCTGGTTTGTCTCATGGCTTCATGGTAGGAAGAGTTTTCTAGCACTGGCTTTTGTGTGTGCTTCATAAATAGTGTCTTTCATCGCCTCATCTCTGAGATCCAACTTTTGCGTGGCCGGCCTTTTGTTTTGTATCCACTGTATCAGAGCAACATTGCTCTCTGTGGTATACTGCCTGTTGGTAATCTGCTTATGTGGTCGAACCATTTAATTTGTTGCTTCTTGATAAAGTTCAGTACTGATGTCGTACCCACTTTTTTCATGATGTCTTCATTTCTAAGCCAGTCTCTTCTTGTTACTCCCAGCATTCTTTGTAGATACTTCATCTCTGTTGTGACTAGTTTTCTTCTGTCATTTAATGTCAGTGTCCTGGTTTGGCACTGATAGCATAATGTAGGGAGAAATATTGTGTTGAACAATGCTCTTTTTGTGTTCATGGTGACCTGTTTGCATTTTAAAATTGGCGCCATTTGTTCTAGTGTTTGATTTGCTTTGTTGCATCTATGTTGGATTTCGTTAGTTATTCTTCCGTTTGCTGAAAAGATGCTTCCTAGGTACGTAAAGTCTTTGACTTGTTTTAATGAACGTTTGTCGATGGAGATATTGGTGGTGTTTTCCTCTCTAGCGAATGTCATTACTTCAGTTTTGTCAATGTTTATTCTCATATTGTATTTGTTGCATGCTAACTGGAGTCTGTTAATGTGTTGCTGTAGCTGTTCCTCTGTTGTTGATACGATTGCTTGGTCGCCTGCAACAAGAAATTCGTTTAAGAGTTCCCCAATGTTGTTCTCTTCACTAGTGTTAACATGTGTGTCGTTGGCAATGAGAGAGCAGACAGACTGGCTGGCTCTGCCGCTATGTCAGAGGGCCAGCCAATGGACAGAGCTGACATCGTGAGACGCCTCATAGGCGTGGCCGCAGAGAAGATCTTCATCTAAACCAATCCACGTCAACTACTAGATTGCGAGAACTAGGTTTGAAGATTGGTGTGGCAAGAAAAGAACAGTACAACAGGTATACGAGTCGGCTCATCAATCAAAATAGAACTGAGTACGGTCAGTGCTGGATGCTGTTGGAGATATTGCGAAGGAGATCGGAGCACCTATGGACATGTTCTGAGTGCAATGAAGATATTCCAAACTGAAACTGAACTGAAACTGAAACTGTGTTAACAGTTTTACAGATTTGATCTATATATGTGATGAACAACAGCGGTGATAGTACGCATCCTTGTCTTACTCCTGACCCAACATGGAACTTTTCTGTTATATTAAGAATAGCAGTGTAAAGATGAGAAAAGACACATTTCAGAAATAAAATGAAGATAGATCAGTCAAAAATTGTATTCCAGAAAGAGAAAAGTATCCAGTGAAACATATTTCTGTGATTTCAGTCAAGAGAGTTCTTTATTGTCATAGAGAGGGAATCTTGTTATATTTAAGTATTTAACAGATAATAAATAAACATACAAGAAGACCTCAGATGTGTGGTTTTACAGAAGATTGTGAGGAATATGATGGATATGTCAGAAAACAAAGAAAACAGTGTACTAAGGGAGACTAACACACAAAAATATTTGCCATTCTGTTCCATCTAAAAAATCTAAGGTCAAACGTAATGGATATCTTAACATTTCCTTTCTCTGGTTATGGCAGTGGCATTTACCATATTGTCCTGCGATCTCATTCCACTTTTACCACTGTCTTCCATTTGCATGTTTACATACACCTTTTCCTTCTAATATGGTTTCAGCAATGTGCCAGTCATGTTTCTTAATGTTTTCAAATTATTTGATTGGTCTCAAATTAAGCTCCTAATTTACCATAAATACAACTTCATAAAAAAAAGAAACAGGCATGCTTGAAAACAATGATTGATTGATATGACCATCATCATTGCACTTTGATGAGTAACCACATTGGCTCTGATCTCTTTCTTATACAAGAAGATCTTAGTGACAGTGCACAAACTCCGTAGCACCGGCGAGATCCATGATGTAATTTATAAGATAGTGCAAATATTTTGTAGGAATTGTATTTTTTAGTTTTGCCCAGACAGCAGCTTTCCAGACTGCTCTTCTCGATTTTGAACTATCAAGGGTTATTTTACATGCTCAACTTGAACACGAGACCTATGTTTTATCGTCTGTCTCTGATAGGTCTAGGAACTTGATCTCACCTACACCAAGATCAGGGATATCTGGATGACTCCATGAAGGAGTGAACTGAATACCTTTGAACGACAGGCGTGCACTTAACCTCTACACCGCAGAGACCCTTTAAAAACAAAGTATGCCTTACATCTCTGATAAATAATAACTTTCCCCCTCCCACCTATAGTAATAAAGGAATTACAGAAGAATTTTGTGTTCATTTAATCTTCTATTTTTGTTTCTTCAAAGGGAGTCCAAATTCCAGGGTTAGGCATTTTCTCCATTTCTCAGAAGAAAATAGAAGTAGGACACAACAGATTTATCATCACACAGAGGCCAGTGTTTAACATCTCAGAGAAATTTGCTCAGATTCATGGCTTGCAGTTTCAGAAATATCATGTCCCAGGTGAGATTATCTGACTAACTGCACTTGTTGTTTATCCTGAGTAGATCAGTTACCAGATTATACAGGGTGTTCAACTTAAAAGCAGCCCCAGTGATAAATAAAAATTTGCCAGGTCGCTTGCATCTCGTCTATTTACTATTTAAACCGGTTCTGACTAGCTTGTCTACGTCACATTTGTTCATTGCCCCTTCCCGCACTACAATTACACACCATCACACAACCTTGACCTATATTACGTCATAACTGAACCTTCTCATTTCCATACATATGCCAGATTAGCTCCATTCACAGACTGCTTTTAAGTTGAACGCCCTGTGTAACCCTTTCACTCCGTAATATTTTTATGTCTCTGGACGCACTCATATTGCAATGCATACTGAAATAAGCCAGCAAGCTAGCTTTGCAAACATGTCACTATGAACACTAAAAGAGCATTGTTCAACACAATCTCCCAACATTATACTATCAGTACCAAACCTTGATGCTGACATCAGACATAGAAGAATACTAGTCACAAAACTGCTGAAGATGAAGTGTCTATGCAGAAAGTTTGGAGTATAAAGAAAAGAAGAAAAAAAGACGTTGGTACCTACAAGACTTAGCAAAAACTAATGAAAATGTTGTAAAGCTGCATGCTTGTAATATACTTTAGAAATAATCACTTATTAGAAAGTTTAATCATTTCTCTTTCTTCTTTGCGTTTGTTCTTCACGACCAATTTTAATCACTCTTTGTGATATGTTTGATCTTTGCCAAGAACGTGTATACATTGTACATTGGTTTGGTAGGCCCCTAAACACATAGACTTCTACATGTTTAGGACACATGCATCTGATTTCAGCAAAGTTTAATCATTTATATCTTATCTATATTATATATATAATGGAGGACATGGTTTTTTGGAAAACGAGGCAGGAAACGATGAAGATAATGGTGGTAACAGAATATAATGAGGAAACCTTGAACACATTGATGAGGGAGAACTGGCCAGTGATAGAGACTTTGAGGTGGGCTGTAATGATAGCAATAATCTTCAAAGGACATGCTGCTTGAAGATATATATACACACACATATATATTGTACAGTCTGTCATGGTAAAACTGATGTATAATATACTCGAGTATTGATTTATTGTTTAACTTCTATTACATAATATGAAATGAACTTTTCATTTCAGGATCGATCCCAGTTCTTCCCTTGAACTTTGCGTCCGTATCTTTTGAAAGCCCATTTGACCGTGACACTGTTGAGAGATGTGTAAAAGAAATTTTAAGAGCTGCATCCTTGGCTATTGCTGCAAAACAGAATGTTGAGCTGTGTTTCCCCTGGTATAGGTCGACTTACAATCCGTCAAGGAAGAGTGAAGATGAAATTTTATAAAGAATTTGTTAATGGAATGGACTCTACAGGAAAACTGGTGGATTCACTTATGAATGTAAGTGTACCTCAGCATTACTTACTTTACTTACTAATCCGCATGCCTAGTGACATGGGGCTTCAGAAAGGACTTTCCATGCTCTCCTGTCCGTGCAACCTTCAGCGCAGAGCCCCACGTCAGAGATGCGGTGCCCAGTTCCTCTTCCATCATGCGCCTCCATGTTGTCCGTGGTCTGCCTTTCTTTCTCTTTCCTTCTGGTGTCCAAGTGAGGCTACCCTTGCAGGCATTTCTTGTCTCATTCTCATAACATGTCCGAGCCATTTCCATCTTCTCTTTTTGAGACCTCAGCATTAAATTTACAGTTTTTAGCTTGATGAAATTTGACATGTTTGTCATCATCTTCTTCTGTTACTTTTGGACTTCAATGTTAATGACTTGGACAAAAGTAGTGTAATCTCCAGGCTACTAACATTGTTATTGAGCTTTCTATGAAATGTAAAAAAGTATAACTGTGTGTACTGTACATTCACTGTCTTATACTGAGCAGGTCTTTAAAAAGTTGTTTAACCGTCAGAGCTTGGTGCCACAGGTACACATGTCTGCTGTGCCAGACTTGCAACTTAGGTAAAGAACATGAAGAGCAATAAAAATACATGTTCAACACATATATCCTTCTGTGCAGGGCTGAAAGATTGCACATTTATCAAGAATATCACATAAAAATGATCAATCTTCACCATTTATTGTTCTGCGAAGTATTCTTCGTGTTGGATGGCGAACAACAATAATAATTTACAGACTTACTGAAGAAAACTAGACAACAATATGTGCAGTTTAAGATTAAAGGGATGTAGAAGTGAAATAGTAAAGATGAGTAGACCACACCACCAGGATGCAATCTAGGGATATAACGTATATGATAATGGGGAAAGAGGCGTTGACGTGGTCGTCATCTCGTAATTACTCATGCTTTTTTATACTCAGTGACTCCATGAGTATGACTCGTAAAGTTGAAACAGAAATGTTGAAATGAAACTGGGTGGAGTTACTGGTACAGACGGAGATAAAGAAAGTATTTTCATTTTGTCCTCGTCAAGCAGGAGTCAGGGGTAATGAATAAGCTGGTACATTGGCTGGCATTGCTACGATATCAGAGGGAGCTGCAATAGGCAAAAATTTCATTCTTAATGCATTGAGTCTTTCTGAACAGAAGAGTTTCAGGGTTGTGAATCCCAGTCGCTGACCATATTGAGAGAGATGGGTGTAGATATTGGTAAAGCATGAAAAGAATGACATATCAAATATGCAAAAAGATTGATTAATCAACATTGCACTGGCATGTTGGGCTACTGGACGCTGCCGGATTCATTGAGACGGATATCAGAGAACCTATGGACATGTTTGGAGTACTATGATGATAGTCCTCTGACAACTGATGATTATGACGGACTCAAAAAAAGATAAACGTTTGAGGTAAATAAAATCATGTGTATGGATTATAAAAGCTAAGATCAATCGAGTAGGAGTTTTCCTTCACAGAATTAAAAAACTATAGTGTGAGGGAAAGTCACAGTTTCAGCTCCAGAACTGAAAAAAACATGGACTGCAATCATAATTAATTAAGCAGATGCAAAACCAAGATTGTATTGATTGCGAGAGAAGGTATCTTGCCTCTATTTTTAATGTACTTTAACAATTCACTTTATTTACTTCAGCGCTCGGGAATAGTAGACTCTGTTATGTCTGATCGATCACTGTCTCGATCTCATTCCAACAACACTATTGTTCTGCCCAGGTAAGCAAAGATCAGCTAATTAAAAGTGCACTTACCCCTTTAAGTATGTAAATTAAATTTTTAATTATTAATTCTACTTGCAACTCATATAATGAAACTCATTTTCTGATCCCAACAATTACCAAACTATTTGGGAAAGAATAAATCTCAGAATTCTTCATTAACTCATAGTATTTATGTACAAAAACGACATATCTCCGCACTTGTTTTTGAATTTAAATTTGGAAGCATGACTAGTTTGCACATTTAATCTTTTTAAAACAAATTTTAAAAACTAAAATATTGTTTAATATCTTAAAATGTGCAGAATTTCTTCTTCTTCTTTGCGTTCGGTTTCGTATTCTCGTCTAAATCATGAGATGGGTTGCCTCTATGAAGCTGCATGTCAGTTGGAGTTCTTCGAGAGTTCCCCATAGCTTGGTCTGTAAGCTTTGTTCATGAGGCCATGTTTCATTTCGTTGGTGTATTTATGATGGACATGACTGCAGGATGTGCTCTGGAGTCTGTGTTTCTGTCTGGCATGCACACTGTGCAGTCTGAGCAGGCTTTATTCTGTGCATGTGCAGAATTTAAAGTGATAGTCTATAAAAGTAAGTAGTTGTGTATAAAAGTTTTTTTTTTTTTTTCTTTCGTCCGCTTTCAACTCAGGCGAAGTTTCATCTTTGAAACTGATTTTGCTTGAAAATCCGTTTTTCCAATTTCTTACAATGGCAGCAGCGTGCACATTGTAAATTACTTTACACTGGCAGCCGTGTGCTCAATGTACTCGTAATTAGTATTCCTCGCCATACAGGCAGATTTTCTCCGACTTCAGAGGTACTCACGTTATCGTCCTGAGTAAGACCAGGGGACTCGAACAAATGCCGGACAGTAGGTTCGAACCCGAGCTATGAGGCGTCTCACAGCTAGCAGGCCGAGCTACTATCAACTACTCTAGGCAGTCCCCGTGTATAAAAGTAATATCTGTACATACAGGGTGTTCAACTTAAAAGCGGTATGTGAATGGAGCTAATCTGGCATATATGTATGGAAATGAGAAGGTTCAGTTATGACGAGGTTGTGTGATGGTGTGTAATTGTAGTGCGGGAAGGGCGATGAACAAATGTGACGTAGGACAAGCTAGTTAGAACCGGTTTAAATAGTAAATAGACAAGATGCAATGAGTACCTAGCAAATTTATATTTATCACTGGGGCTGCTTTTAAGTTGAACACCCTGTATAATGGTTATTGGTTACTAAACTGACATCACGCCACTACAGGCAAACTCATAGGTGCTCAGTTTCCCCAACACATGTCTAAGGATATGCATACAAATGGTTCCAGTGGTTTGCTGCTAAACACACTCCTCTCTCTGCCCTCAGATATCCAGCTCAACTTGTACAATGTGTAATTTCAAACTACTTAAATCACTGGATTGACTCAACATCAATTTTAGTAGTGTCCTCATCCAATAGTAGGTTGCCAAGAGAGTGAAAAACATCCCCCTTATCCATCATAAACCCCCCGACAATCAATGCTTTTGATGCAAGCCTGGCCACTCTCTTATTGTCGTGAACACCCACCCACATGCCCAGAACAGTAGATCCACATGAGTCTCTGGAGGCTAGAAACTTCTATAGATGACGTATAGTACATATATAAATTGTATATTTGTGTGTTGAATTATCACTAATTTTGTTACATATTATTTCAGAATAAATTCCAGTCAAGAGAAAATAAATGCTGGTAATATGTTTGGGAATCTAGCTCCAGTGGCTGAAGAAGACACATCTGCACAACACGAGCGAGTTCTAAATGGTCACTCACATTCTCTACACCTTTATCCAGAGATGGAAATCTGTCGAGATGAAGTGGACAAAGCAGCTACTTCCTCAGTTGATCATGAAAATACATACAGAACTGTGACAGACCCAGACATTGATCCAACCACTGCACATGTGATAGAGAATATATTGAGAGAAGAAAATGTGATGAATTCCATGAACCATCCTGTTATGGTCTCTCAAAACTTTGAACAAGAGACTGCTCCTCAAGGTAAAAATAGTTTTGGTAATAAAATAAATGCAATAGTCTAAGAAGACTCTTAAATAAAAGGCATTTCACTTACACTAGCAGGTTCAAGTTTAGATGTTATGAACTTTCTTGAGTCAAATTCTTGAGATCTTAACATGCTGAAAAACTGGATTATATCTTCTTCTCCGAATGCTCCATATCAACCACATGTTAAACCACTCTTTGTGATTTGTATGTGATCTAAGCCTAAGAGTGATTGTACATTGTGCCAGTTATGCGCCTACAAGTAACACAACACATCCGATTTCTGCAATGCTTTTTATTTACTAGGGTAGTTTCCATAGGCCCCTACCTTAGTCGCCTCTAACAACATGCCTTGTAGGTCACAGTGTTACTATTCTTTGCTCCCCTTGAGAGTCCTGACATCACATGGGTGACTGGATTATATGAGGTCTATTTTAAAAAATATAGGGCCGTACATTTTTCCTTCAGAAGCAATTGAAATACAAGAAAAGTTCTCAGGTAGGAAGGTGTAGGGGAATTTCATGCACAATTTCTTTTCCTGCCTACAGAGAGCATCAGTTACTGGTAGTCAGCCTGTGAATGAGTGAGTGTAGGGAATATTCATCAGATTTTCATTTGCCATGAAACGACAGAATGACTTAAGCAACAGAATTGCATCAAATTTGTCTAAATATTCAGTATATATATATGGAACTGCAGTAAAACTATTTGATTGGCAAAACACGTAATTACAAAGTACTGTAGTTTTACAAATTACAAAAACAATGACAAAATACAGCAACGTTTGACCAACAAGGCCTTTATCAAGCAACGAACAAACAGGAGTGACAAATTAAAATGAAACACAAATGGACGACCAAATACAAACGTATCTAAGGAAAATCTGGAATAAAAACAAATAACGAAATAAATGTAACACAAAAACACACATAAAAACTAGAAATAGAAAGGAAAAGAAACAATGAAACATCTAGTAAATATATAACTTGAATACATGCAACATATACCCATATAGATTACAAAGCATGGGAAGAGAAAGTACTAAGAAGCATAAGAATGGAATATAACTTGAATACATGCAACATATACCCATATAGATTACAAAGCACGGGAAGAGAAAGTACTAAGAAGCATAAGCATGTAATACGTTGAGCCGCGTGAGTCAAGAGTACCATACAAAGAAATCAACCGATTCTCCAGAGCAAATCGACTGCGATCATCCGAGGAACATATCTTTTCCTCGTAAAAAGATATCTTGTACTGTATCTTTTCCTTTAGGCACGTTTCTTATTGACGATGGGTTCACATGCGAGTCCGTAATCTTATCTATGCCATTATCTGTAAGCGGTGTAACAAGGCTTATATCGGCGAGACAGGCAAGAGGCTCAGTGACCGATTCGCCCAACACTTACGCGACATACGCCAATGCTCTGTGACCCCTGTAGCCACCCATTTCAATGATACTGGCCATTTAGGTGCTCACGATGTCCAGGTCATAGCCATCCGATCATGTTCCTCGGATGATCGCAGTCGATTTTCTCTGGAGAATCGGTTGATTTCTTTGTATGGTACCTTGCGACCACGCGGCTCAACGTATTACATTCTTATGCTTCTTAGTACTTTCTCTTCCCATGCTTTGTAATCTATATGGGTATATGTTGCATGTATTCATGTTATATTCCATTCTTATGCTTCTTAGTACTTTCTCTTCCCATGCTTTGTAATCTATATGGGTATATGTTGCATGTATTCAAGTTATATATTTACTAGATGTTTCATTGTTTCTTTTCCTTTCTATTTCTAGTTTTTATGTGTGTTTTTGTGTTACATTTATTTCGTTATTCGTTTTTATTCAGATTTTCCTTAGATACGTTTGTATTTGGTCGTCCATTTGTGTTTCATTTAATTTGTCACTCCTGTTTGTTCGTTTGTGATAAAGGCCTTGTTGGTCGAAACGTTGCTGTATTTTGTCATTGTTTTGTAATTTGTAAAACTACAGTACTTTGTAATTACGTGTTTTGCCAATCAAATTTGTCCAAAAGCTTGACAATACCCAAGTGGAAACTATTGAAGATTCAATAAGCTTTCAGCAATGATTCCATGAATATCATACAAATTCAAGGATAGTACAATTGCTTCAAAGATGGTTGCCCATCAGGGAAGAATATATCCCATTCTGAATGACACTTCGTATCTAGTATACTTGATGAATGAGATTTGATAGTTTTGAATGTACAAGTTAATGCTGTCTTTTAAAATATATTTTCTTCGTTATTGCTTTGTTTCTGTCATATAACTGAAAATATCATGACTTCCTATTAGAGTCCAAGGTTTGTGAAGGATACAGGACTGCTTCTAAAATGGCTTTACCAATTTCTAAAGCAAATGGAATAAGTATCACTGATGAAATAGCCATGTCCCCCGTAACTCCAAATCCTTATATGTCAGGGGGAGCCATCAGAATGTCACACACAGAGGATGTATATGCAGGGTAACTATTAAGCAAATGCTTTTCCTTTTTGGCTGTTGCTTTTTTTGTATTAAAATAAAAATAAATTTGTAATAGTGTTTTTAATGAGTTATGCTAATTGCTATATAATTGTTGGCATTAAAAATAGGCTTTGTAAATATTTTGTATTTTGACTAGAAATGTACTGTTGAAATACACCCAGTTGAACCTGTTTCTACTTTGTCTAATGGTATTCAATACAAGAATGTTGGTTAGTGGTTACTAAACTATTGTAGCACTCAGTGCAGACTAATGGGCTTTGTCTCGTCCAGTAGATGTCGAAGAGTATACAAGCTGATGGTTCCCATGACTCACTGGTTAAACAAACTGCTCATTCTGCCTCTCAGATGTCCAGTCCTGCTTGTGCAATGTGTGATTTTAAATTCTTTAAAATGCTGTGTAGTTTCATCCGCAATTTTCGTATTCTCATCCAGCAGATGGTCATTATTATCTTGGATGAGAACATTGATTACCATTAACTAGTAGTATTAGTGATAATAGTAGCAGTTGTAGTGGTAGTAGCAGTAGTAGTAAGAGCAGCTGTGGCAGTAGTAATGGCAGGATATGATCCCAGATACAGAGGTCCTGAAAAGAGCTGCTCTCCCCAGCATCTATACAATCTTGATGCAGTCCCAGACAAGATGGGCAGGACATGTGGCTCGAATGCCGGAATGCAGAATACCCAAACGACTCTTTTATTATGAGCTGCGTTGCGGTGAACGCTCACAGGGGGGCCAGAAAAAGCGATTCAAAGATACACTCAAGAACGTGATGAAATCTTTTGGCATAGATGTCAACAACTGGAAGAATGCTGCTCACGACAGATCAGCCTGGCACACACTTCTTCGACACGGTTCCTCGGCCTGCGAGGCAAATAGAACAGCACGGATGGAGCAAAAATGTCAAAACAGAAAGGCAGTAAAACTTCCTACAAGTGCAAGTATACCTTGCCCACACTGTACAAGAACATTTCAAGCCCGTATCAGGCTCACTAGTCATCTACGCACACACAGACAAACATAGCGCAACTACATTCCCTTGGATGAAAATTTGTGTGGTCATCATCACCCGTGATGGACGAGCATCATCAGTAGAAGTGACAACAATAATAGTAGCTTCATCCAGCCATGATTGATTGTAGGCTGTATCACCAAAGGAATACTTATTGCAGTAATCTCCAGTTGTGTAGGGCAAGGTGTTTTCTTTGACATATCCTTTTATCTTCAGCTTGTCACAGAAATTGTATTTCATCTACAATATTTGTCGGGAAAAAATACATACTCGTGTGAAGATCAGTCATGATCTACAACTCTTGCATGGTCAGCATGTTTCTCACTGAAAGGGAGGTATGATAGTCTAGAAAAAAGAAAATCAACAAATCTGAAAATAATCTTTTGTAACCTCCTAACATAAATGTTTGTTGGAATAAAGTTTTGAATAAACAATGCACTTTATTATAAAATCATTTTCATGCATATTGAAATAGATAAAAGAATCTCTATAACTGTGTATGTGCAAAATTATTTAATACATTTTAGTTGTTTTTCAAGTAAATGAAAGTTTTTATTTTTTAAAGTCTACTTTTTCTTTTACTGGTTGTTTATATTTTTGTAGTCTTCTTTTAGTTAAGATCAAATACAGTGCACATGTAAATATAAGAGTTGTATTACACCTTCCATGAAATCATATTAGAAACTGAATTGATTTTTTAAAATTTCTTAACCTGTCTTAGTGAACTTAATTTGACTCCAGCTGAGGCCAATCAAACCTCTATTAGCAAACATGTCACTGAGCATATTGAACTTAAGACTATAAAAATGTTTTAGTATTTTCATTGTAGAGTAAAGAGTTAGCTGGATGATTTAAAACGTGAATGTTTTTTAAAACTTTGATTAGTTTGTTTAATTTGATCCTTCTTCTTCTTTGAACGCTCTATGTCGAAAGTTCTTCACTTGTTAACTACTCTGTGGATTTGTATGTGATCTGAGCCTAAGAGCGATTGTACGTTGTGCCAGTTATGTGCCTACAAGTAGGCCAGCACATCCAAATTCTGCGATGCTTTTTATTTACTAGGGTAGTTTCCTTAGGTCCATCAGTCGCCTCTTACGACATGCCTTGTAGGTCGCAGTGGCACTATTCTTTGCTTCCCTGGCACTACATAGGCGTAATCTGATTCGAAGTTCCCTTTAATGATCTAATGCCTTTTAACAGACTCAATGAACTAACCAGTGGGGTCAAAGGCTCATGAGGTCATGGTGGTAACATGAGCCAGGGTTAGCGAGGGCGCGCTAGCCCAAGACCCTGCCCCTAACCTCCACGCGGTGACCCTGGAAACAGACTCTGGTTCCGGTCTGGCTAAGAGGGGCAGGGATCGGGAGAGAAAACTACTGGTAGTGGTAGCAGTGCAATTACGGAAATACGATAAAGATACATACAAACAAAATGCACAAATCTCCTGACTGATGTCCAACAAGATATTGTCTAAGTCCCTGAACGCAAAGAAACAGCAACGAAACGTCTCAGACATGGATGAGAGGTGCATCCAGTGACCAAACGTATGCCCACGTAGAACGAAGCCCTGAGGAGGGGGCAAACACTGCCAAGCCCGTCGGTAAGAATAAATACGACAGGACCGTAACGAATAAAAGTCTACCCTCGTGTTGGTGCGAGAGAAGATTGCAGCTGACCCGCATTGGTAGCCTGGTGCAAATACATGTACTGGGCAAGGTTTGCCGAGCGCAAAAGAACAAGTTGCGTTTAGTGCATAACAAAACTACCCGCCCTGGGAAAACCGTGCAAGGTACTGTGCGATTAAAAATTAACTTTCCCGGAAGATCTGAGGTTGGTGATGCCTAACGGAACTGCCAGCCTTGGGGCAACCGGGCAAGGTTCGATTGCAATCGTAACTAACATCCCCGGAATAACTGGGGCGGGTGATGGCGGCGAGCGCAAAATCCTCAGTTACGCTGATAGTGCCGACTGAAATGACCCTCTACATTGTTTGTACTCGACCCCATGCCAGTGCTTTCGAGGTTAATTGCAATTGCCACGTACCAATGCGCGTCTAGAAAAGGCTGAGAATTGTTCCTTCTCCGGATCAAACTCAAAAATGTACGGTAAAGCAAGGCCGACAATGTACAGACCAGACAGGAAGTTCGGTCTGAACATTGGCAAGGCGATACTTTACACGGTGTCTTATACGAGTAAGACGCCGTCCGAGGATAAGCTTACAAGCCCGAGAAATTTTCTCAGTCAGAACGGGCATAAACAGCGTAACTCACTGTCCCGGCGTAGATCACAAAGCCCAAAAATACGGCAAAGCTGATCGAACCCTAGGGAAAGCTCACCCTAGTAAATCAAAAGCTGGCTGAAACGAACACCCCACCGAAGGATAAGCAACTGAGCTCCAATAGGTGCTGAAGGCTGGTGCACGTACATCACGTTCTGATGTGTGGCTGTTTATATATCACAATGAGAATGATTAAAACAGACCTAGAACGATCGAAGAAGAAGAAGAACTAACCAGTAGCAGTCAATACCAACAAATGCTTCATGGATACCGCATCCAAAAATACAGGAATACCAGCTAATAAGAAACCATTCTCTGCTCATCATCTTCCTAAGATAAATTCATTTAAAGTTAATTTTTCAAAGTACCCTGGAGGCTACAAAAATGTTGTTTTACAGCAGAGTTATCAGAATTAAACTGAAAGCTAAACAGTCAATTATGATATTTGAAGGACAGTCACTCAAGGGACATTTATCACACAGATAAGAAAGAAACAGTTCTTGTTTATTATGGTCATGATGTGTGAAGAAGTGGGTCAGTGCATCATAATTGCAGGCAAAATAATTAAAAGAGAAAGGGTGAAAGAGAAACAACTTGGAACAGATTAACATCATGGCAAGATAGAATATCAAAAGCAGAATTGATTAGCAGCAATAAAGAAACAAAAGCAATGAATTCTATTATCACCAATGTCAACTGGCATGGCACTTAATGGTTTCTGAAACTTTTACAACTACATATTGTGTCTTTGACTTTTAAGTTTCTTACAGTACTATCTGACTTTTTTGTAGCCTGAAACCCCCAACACCACCTAAAATATCTCTTTTGGAGAGGTCAAGGAGTTTTGATAGAGGGAATGATCCAGCTGTCAAGTTCAAAGTTCCTACTCCACCTGTATCTGCTTGTGGTCATCCATCTGCTGGCCAGGAACTCTGTTATCTATGTCACCAGCGGGCCAAAAGAAATGTACCTGTGTCCTTTACAGAGGAATTAAAAAGAAGACAAGAAGAGGAGGACAATTTGTTACAACAGTATCAAGCAATGAAAGATGCAGAAGAAACCTTAAAGGATCAGGTAATTTTATTCCTAAAATGCAGATGTCATTTTTCACATTTTCCTGATTCTGAAAGTTTATTTTGCAAAGTAAGTAGTTGGTTTGACAGTGATAAAGAATACAAATGTCTTTCAAATTCTTATTCCAACCATGAAATTCATTCCAAGATTAAAGTTTAGGCAAATGTGAGTGTTTTTCTTCACAATAAACTTCAATCATTGGAGTAGCATACATATACTATTATAACTAGAATCTAGAAAGGGAAAGTGATAGTAATAATAAACCTTTCAACTACTTCTGGAGGACATATATTCACTTATACTATTTATTCTTTGCTGTCTTGTACTTCTTCTTCTTTGCATTCGGTTTCATATGCTCATCTCGCCGAGTGGTTACCGGGGCCCAAATTTGGGGTGTAAAGAATAGAACCACTGTTACCTGCCATGCATGTCGTAAGAGGCGACTAAGGAGGTTTGGCTGAAATCGGATGCATGTGTCCTAAGCATGTAGAGGTCTATGCGTTTAGGGGCCTACCAAACCAATGTGCAACGTATACACCTTCTTGGCAAAGATCAAACATATCACAAAGAGTGATTAAAATTGGTGTAAAAACAACGCAAAGATGAAGAAGATATGCTCGTCTAAACAATGAGATGGGTCGCCTCTATGAAGCTGCATGTCAGTTGGAGTGCCTCAAGAGTTCCCCATAGCTTACTCTGTAAGTTTCGTTCATGAGGCCATGTTTTGTTTCATTGGTGTATGTATCATGGACATGACTGCAGGATGTGTTTCTGTCTAACACGGACATGGTGTAGTCTGAGCAGGCTTTATTCTGCGCATGTGATGGTTTAGCCTGCAGTGACCTGTTCTTAGGCAAACGATTGTTGTGTGCTGTTTTCTGTTTTGTCTTCTGATAGGATCTTCTGGGTGTTTGCTGTGTGTTTATGCTGTCTTGTACAATACTTTCCATATCTTCCCAATCACCTTGATATTGGTTTTCAGCTCTTTTCTCCATTATGTTTTTGGTCTTGCTCTGTTTCTCTTTTCCAGTGTATTTCACAAAAAAGACCTGTGATGTTATACCATTAGCTGGTCATCTTAATGCATGCTCTACCCAACGTCAGTTTTGTTAATGTCTTGTTCCACTGATATTTGCTTGACTCTTTCCATCAATTTCTCTGTAATGACCTTGTTATATAATTTCAAATATAAGTTTCGCCGAATGGTAACCGGGCCCAAATTTGGGATGTAAAGAATAGAACCACTGTTACCTGCCACGCATGTCGTAAGAGGCGACTAAGGAGGTTTGGCTGAAATCAGATGCACATGTCCTAAACATGTATAAATATATGCGTTTAGGGGCCTACCAAACCAATGTGCAACGTATACACGTTCTAGGCAAAGATCAAACATATCGCAAAGAGTAATTAAAATTGGTCGTAAAGAACAAACGCAAAGAAGAAATATAAGTTTGATGACTTTACGTGAACAATGACCTGAACACAAAAGAGGAAGAAGAACACATCTAATCCATGTTTCTCTCACATGACACCTGCTGTCTCCAGAACTACATATATATATATATATATATATATATAAACAGATACTATCTATTTTCTTTTTGTATTTTGAAAAGTAGTGTAGACTTAGTCCATCTATTAAAACAATATTTTGTAGGAGCGCCAATGGGCACGACGACATGACCATCAGAAGATATCTGCATTTAACCTTGGTGTTGCTGAAGCTGTTCAAGCTAAGAAAAAATTGAAGGACACAGAACCACAGGTAAATCAATATAATCACACAGACTGTTTATTCTGAAATTAAGATATACTTTTGTTTAATTTACTAATAGGATTAATCTCATAAAAGTGGTTCATTTAGATTTGTCTTAATTTAAGGAATTACCAATAAAAAACAATGAAGAAAGCAAATTAACGTGTGAAAGAATATTATCACAAATTATTGTAGCAAATTTTACTGTAATGTATAATACTGTCTTTTGTGGATTCATTTTATTTGTGCTTTTTATTATGTGAGCCATATTCGATAATGACCTTTTGGTATAAAAAAAACTACAGAGCAAAGGATGTTCAAGACAGTAACAAGTGTAACAGAAGCTCAAGCACTATTACAGGCCGCAATCATGATCAACAACACCAACTTTGACTGCCAACAAGTGATATTTTTCACAGATGCACTATCTGTTCTGCATGCCCTCCAGAGTAAACTCCCAACCCTGAGAAAGGTGCTCAGCAAGATTTCTGCCAACAAGAGTGTTACACTCCAATGGGCACCTTCACGATGTGGTGTGCCAGGTAATAAGAAGGCAGACAAACTAGCAAAATAGGGAGCAGAATGTGAGCAAGTAAAAACGAAATCACCTACTTTTTTTTTTAATAGCTATCGTGGACTTCAGAAAAGAACTTAACCTATCTAACGATGACTACCAAACACTCGACAGAGAAAGACAGACTATCATCCGATTCATGATAGGACATAACAGACTGAACAAACACCTACACATGCTATGATTGTCCTCATCCCCTCTGTGTTCCTGTGGCACCGCTGAGCAAACCACAGAACTGCAAGACTGTCCCCTGTATTTCCTCCCTAGAGAGGAATGCTGGCCCTACAACCCAGTATTATATTAAAAACTACATTAGCACAAGAGATCCAGACAACAGTCGACTTCATCATAAGAACGCATCTAGCTGTATAATCATCAAAATAGCAATCACAAAGAAGAAAAAATAACCCAAATTTATTTCAAATGCTCTTGTCACATTAGTATAGTGGAGTTACTTTTTGTTGTGTTATTTTTATTTATATGTTCAAAATGAAAACAAATTATTTGATTTTGAATTAAACTTATACTTTATTTGTCTACCTTCAGCGTGCATATGTTTTTAACAGAAGACCATTGACTCAGTCTCGGTTTATAAAGCAAGATCAGTATTTGAGAGATTTGAACAATCAGGTAACAACAACCAGTTTTAGAAATCTTGAAATTGAGATAACAATTTCTTTTTCAGTGTTAGTAGCGTTGCCTGCGAAAAGTTACCAACACCACAAGAAAAGACAGAATCACCAACATCAGCATAAGAAAGAAAGTTGGCACAAAACCGTGCTTGAATTACATAGATAAACAAAGAATGAAGTGGTTTGGCCCTTAATAAGAATGCATCCAAACTCCACAGTATACAGTCTTCTACAACAGAACATCGGGAAAGAAGGCAAGAGGAAGACCACGGAAAAGATGGTTAGATGGCGTAGCAGAATCCTGTGAAAGAGCAAAGATAACAATCACACAAGCCACCAGAACAGCGCAAGACAAAAACAGAAAACCACGACACTGGGCAACAACCAGGTAGCAGTGTGATGACAAAAGAAGAAGAAGAAGTAGCATCACAGAGTTTATGTAGGCTAAAATTTGGCATGTTTCTTCCGAAAATGTATTCTGTCATGATCATTCATGTTGTTTACCCCCTACAAAGTACTATTTTAATCTGCTATACTCTCTACAATGACTCGTTTACTGTAAAGGATATGCCATGGTTTTCATTTCATTTCATACTCTCTACAATATTGTTAGCAGAAAAATGAGAGAAGCTAAGTGAGACAAATGGTCAGATGAAACACCATGAGGACCAGGAATAGACAGTTGTTATTAATAAATAACACTCGTCTTAATTTTGGGCACATAAGTGTCGTTGCAATGAGAGAGCAGACTGGCTGGCTGGTTCTGCCATCATGTCAGAGGGTCAGCGAATGGATAGAGCTGACATTTTGAATGCCCTCATAGAGTGTTGCGCAAAGAAGGTTTTCATCTAAACCAATCCACATCAACTGCTAGATTACAAGAGTTTTTATTGAAGACATGAGTGGCTAGTAAAGAACAGCACAACAGGTATGCTCATCAGTCAACATCAAACTGGTACGGTTAGTCACTGGACACTGTTGGAGATATTGCGAAGGAAATCGGAGCACCTATGGACATGTGGAGTGCAATGAAGATATTCCAAACTGAAACTGAATCATGCATGGATTATACGATTGATTGGATACCATCTCTACAATGAAAGTAGGCTGCAAGTGATCTCTAACATTTCCTGCCCTTTGTTATTATGATGCATTCTGTCAATCTGTTCTTTGTTCATCTCTGAAGGTATCTGTCCAAGAATAATGATAGTGCCATTTGTTTTTTTTAATATACCTTGTGTACAGATTAAATGGATACAAGTCTAAACAAATATTAATGCTAAGATAAAAAATTATGCCAAATGGTTGTGTAATGTCATTCTATGTAGGAATCTGAGAATAATAAAAAATATAACATTAAAAAGTGTCGAAAAGAGAAAATGAAAGTTCTTCATAGACTATAATATAAAGGAAAAAATCTGGCCAATAATGGCGGAATGCGGGAGGACCATTCAGAGTCAGAACGGTTTGATTCTGAACACGACTTTGCTAGCGCATTCCCGCCATGTTTGGTCGGGTATTTTCGGTTTCGTTTGCCGAGCTACAGAGTTAGTGCTTGAGCAACGCTGTGAGCTGTGACTGTTACATGTATAATAATATATTGGAAGTAAAATAGCTGATAGGATTACATTTAAACTCTTGTGTACAATCTCTTTACCCCAGGATAGTAGAACAGTGATTAAGTAAGTGAATTTAGCAAACTATAATTTTTGATCTCATTCTAAGGTGGAGATGAATGAGAAGGCAAGACAAAAAAGAAAGACAGATGAAGATATTCTGCAGAGACTAGAACAAATGCAGCTGGCAGAAGAGTAAGCTATCATTAATAAAATTCCCATTACATTGTAATTTTTGTGTTCTTCAAAATAAATCAAAGATCATAGAATTAGCAACTATGCTTAATAGGGTAACATTGAGAAGCATAATCATATAAAACTTGAAACTCTGCATTACATTATAACTACTGTCTTTACTGAAGTTGATGACCTCATGTCAAACTCCTCTATGTCGTTTTTTACTACATGTGAGAGGAGAAAGTGGCTCTGTTCTTTACTACCCCGGAAACTACATGGGGGTCAATGTGATTACATGCTCTTAAAATGGTGGTTTATATTTTAGTTTGATATGATTAGGATGATAACCTAATGCAAAAACCTCCATAGTCTCACTTTATAATACTGATGGATATGCTGAAATGATGAGATCAAAACACTTATGGACTTGTTCCTTGTGCAATGAGGACGATCTGAGGACAAACTAACTTTACAATACACTTATGTGGCATCTCTACATCGAAGGCTGGCTGCAATGGGTATCCAACAATTCCTATCCCTTTGAGTGGGTACATTCTGTCAAGTTGTTCTTTATCTTTTAACTTTTCTCTTCCAATATTATCTGTATCTTTTTGTTTTGGCAGCTGCACCTTAATATTTTCCTCCATTATTGTTTTCAGCAGTGTCATGTCTCTCTATGTGTTCAAAATATATATGTCTGTGTTTGATCTCATTCAACAATTCCCTCTTAATCCCTAATAATTTTAGAACTTTATATGTTTCTTTATTTGTTAGTGTATTGTTGTACTGTTATCTCCTCCCATGTAAAGGTTCCTATGATTCCTATTATGGAGAATTACATTTATGTATCATTTAATTTTAGCAGCTATATAAAACTAATATCAAATTTTAATCCAGTTTGGCAGCTCAAAGAGAACAATATCTAAAGCACAAGGCTGAATCTACAGACAGTTACAAAAAAGCTCTAGATGCTCAGGTAGGGCTAATTATAAGTTAATTCTTTTTTCTTGAGCAAATGATTCCTTGTTTATAACTGTCTAGAAATCAGTTTTTAAAATTGTGTTATTATTTTTGACAATATAGCCTTTTCTGTAACATCTATATTTAGTTGTTAAACTAAACACTCAGTTATGCATGCATGCTCGGCAACTCTATTAGCATGATACGGAAGATCAAGACCAATTATGTACAAAGGCGGTGGATACAATTAATGCAAAATGCAACAATCCAGACACTCACTTTTATCTGGTTATTCTGAGGTGAAAGGCAATAAGAGAGCTGATGCACTGGCAAACAATGCTGTGATTGAGAATGGGCTTCTATGGACAAAAACGACATCATCAATGCTCTAGGGAGAAAACATACACTCTGAAGATTTCAATGAAGATAAAGAGTATTCTTTATCTCGGTTGTGCAAGTTATGCATACCGATAGGTGCGACAAGAGGAGAAAACCATGAGAGAAACCTCACTAGATAAATAAACCAGCATAGAACAGGTGTTATTAATCTAAACACACTGAAATACATGCTTGGGGGAGATCAGAGCAATTATGGACATTTGCAATGAAGATTATCCACAAATGAACAATAGTTGTTAGACTTGAAAAGCAAACAAAAATGTAGATTGTGTTGTGCTCTTTGTGGCAATTCTGTACATAGATATCAGAGCACATTGTAGATTGAAACATATTTTTCTGATAAATCGCTACAGTTTATCATTTAAGTTTGTCTTTTAAAAATGTTGGAGTGTTAAAAAATATGTATGAAGCATTTTCTAGCTATAATAATTGACTAATTTTGACATAATCAGTAGTGGTTAAGTTTGTGATTGCAAAATAGTTTGCAAAATTGTGGTCTAAAGGATGTTGACTGAAAGATATCATCTGCAATGAAATCCAGTTTTATTTGCAAGTTATCCTGGAGATGTGTAGTATCATTCCATTCACATTTTTGTTTTTGTGAGGGACAGTTGGGCATGCTGCCCCACAAATTTAGTGCTTGTGATGCATTTGTTGTCTACTATTTAGTTTACCTTAGTAATTGAGTTTGAGGAGAGGGTAGGAGAGTAGTGGTGCAGAATCTGACATAAGTTTTCTATCAGATGACAAAAAATATTTTGTAGCAGCAAAGATTTTATCTGAAAATATAGTTTAAATTTTATACTAGAACAAACAAAGAAAAATTACTTTTTTAAAAATAGGTATCTTGCTGGAGACAAGCTATATTGTGTAAATTATATGAATGAAAATACAGGGTGATCATCTAAAATAGTTTAAAGTCACTGCAGATAAAAATTCCAAATGGTTAGCTTTATCATGATATTAACTGGGGAAAAGATGCGTGGTTTGCATCTCATAAACACTCTTGTGTTTTCATACACAGTGACTCCATGTGTATGATTCATAAAGTCGAAACAGGAATGGTGAGATGAAACTTGGGGGAGGTACTGGTGCAGGCAGGAATCAGAGAAATCATTTTCATTTTTTGTCAATGGGCATGCAGGAGTCAGGGGTAATAATTGAACTGATAGATTGGCAGGCATGGCCTCGATATCAAAGGGAACTGCATTGGACAGAAATAACATTCTTAACGCATTGAAAGAGTCTTTCAGAACTGAAGAGTTTCAGGGTTGTGAATCCCAGTCAGTGATCAGATAGAGAGAGATGGGTGTCGATATTGGTACAGCCTGAAAAGAACGACATATCAAATATGCAAAAAGATTGATTAATCAGCATTGATCTGGCGTGTTGTGCCGCTGGACGCTGCTTGATTTGTTGAGGCAGAGATCAGATGACCTATGGACATATCTGGAGTACTATGATGATAGTCCTCATTTAACTGATAACTGATTAACTCTAGACAAAAACAAGAACATGGTTATTACAAGGGTAGACATGTTATTGCATATATATTCTACTATGTTAATTATCGTTATAAATTGTCTCAGTTGAAGGTCAGACCACCCCAGTTGCCTGATAAAGAACCAGATGGTGAAGTCTTTGGAAAGAATGATATGAACAGTGAAAAGATGGCTGAGAGACGAAGTAGAGCACATAATTTGTTTCAAGAACAACAGTCACTTGTTGAGCAGAAAAAACGAGATGTCATTCTGGCAAAGTTGGCAGAGCAACAACGAGAGGATGAAATGATAAAGAGAGCCAGAAATTAGTATGTTTTATTTATTTATGCTTTCAACTCTACTATCTTTCTTCTTCTCCTTCTTCTTCATCAAACACTCCATATCGACCACTTGTTAACCACTTTGTATGATGTAATGTGTATTTGATCTGAGTCTAAGAGCGATTGTTTAAAGGGTTTTAAAGCCGAAGGATTGACTTCATTGCACTGGGTTTTATCCCATATGGCTCAGTCCTCTCCGCAGAAATGGCACTCCACCTGCCGAGAGTATTGCACAAAGCACAAACTCCGTAGTTCCAGCAACAATCCTAGGGGTCTCTGGAACTTGTGAACAGAATGGTGCGGTCCAGATTCGAACTCATGATTTTTGACTTGCAAGGCAAAGGGCTTAGCCACAGAGACTCCTTAACACCATTTGAGCGCCATTTTACATATATGTTTACTTTATATTAGTGCACATTTAAACGTTTTTTAAAAGTTTAAATTTAAAGTTTAAATTTAGTGTTCTCTACCTTCAGAACTTGAAAGACAGACATTTAAAATCCGACTGGATTGAAGCATTTACTTTTTTCATCTGTTAATTTTGTTTATAATTCTGATGTCTTTAGGAGTGTGTGAGGTTTTAAGTTTCTTGCTACTCTCAGCAATTGTTACACTTTCTGAAAGGGGTTATCTGTCTTTGATTTTACCGACAGGATGGAGGATTGACATTTAATTTGTTTGCTTTTGTTGTCAACCTTTTTACCAGAAGGCTATTGGGGTGGTCTCTGCATTATTTTAATCCTTTAGTATCAGTAATCCAATAATCCAATAATTTCAGTGGCAACTTTATCCCTCTGTATTATAAGGGATTCCATGTTTGTGTGTATTTCACATAGAACCATTAGTGTTAGCCTCATTGCTTCACTAATTAGACATAAGACATTGCTCTGCACTCTATCTTGGGATTCAAGATTTGCCTTTGAACAAATTGTTAAAAGTGCACTATTGTGCAAGACTGTCCTCTCCTGGGTGAGCTGAGAAGCAACATGTGACCCCACCCAGTCAACCTAAAAACTAAGCTTTAGGGAACCTGACAGACATGAAACTGACTGCCAAGTTTGTGATCCACAGTAAACTAAGCACATGACCAGAGATTGCTGAAGAAGAAGAAGTATTCTACTGCTGAACGATATAACCAAGATATAAGTCTCTCCTAGTGTTATCTGGTCCCCATGTTGTGTCAGTAAGCTTAATCACTAGCTGAATGTGTACTATTCTATTTTCATGAATTAGTGCACCAAATAATTACAAATTTAGTTATTATACATGTGTAGGTAAAGCTGATAATTTTGTAACATTTTATGATACTTGTTTCTTATTTCAGCTTGAATGATGAAAGTGTTTTTAAACACTTGGTTCGTTATGAATCACGCAAGCATCTGGAAAATGACTGGCAGGGTATGGCAGAAAACAAAAGAGCCAGAGAACTTGAGGATCATTTGCGGTCACTTAGCCCAGGCATTCTTATGCATGAACAATGTGACCGCTACAAGCGATGTGGACAGTGCATGCGTCGTTTACACAACTGCGGAGAAAGTAATGTATGGAGTGAGTCCAGATATATACCAGGATCAAGGATTATGGTGTAATGCCGTTAAAGACTGTCAATTTTATAAAGAGTTAATTTGGTTCTTGATGGAGTATAAGTCCCTGTACATTCTGTCAGCATACTCTATTTTAGCAATTCTCAACTGCTTCTTTATGACACACTATTGTATCACGACCTGCTTTGAGGAGTATCACTGAAAGTTTTCAAATAATATACAATAAACAGCACATGAACAGAATCTTCTAGTTATGTCACAGTGGAAATATGTTGACAATTGTTGCTCTATTTTACAAGTACTGCTGTCTTCAACACATTCCATATGTTCTTTCATCTCTGCAACTCTTGATTTTCTTCATGTATGTTTAGGATGTCCCAGTTTCATTCTTTCTAGAAGATTTCTGTGAGATTTGTCATACCTTCTGCTGCATAAATTCTATGGATAACATGGTCTAGCCAGGTTCACAATTGTTTTGGTTATTTTAATCCTAGCATTTGCTAGGTTGATTCTGATACGTATTTCATTTTGTATGGATTAAACCAAATCATTTGTTTATAAGCAATTTAGAGATAAAATTCCAGTCTCTTTATTGTTGGCTCAGTTATCTATTATATGAGAACTATCATCATTGCATTCTGGACATCAATTATTCAATTTTCAATCTATTACCTAAACTGCAAAATCATTTTCGCATTATAGTTTTCACATTAGTCTTTTTTCTCAGTTTTCTAATGTTCCATTCAATTGTAATTATGATGAAGATGCAACAGTCTTTGTCAAGTCTGTATCTGATACTCTTTTCTTACTCTCTTCTTTTTTATGTCATGAAGAAGTGAAATAAACATTGTAAACAAGTATTTTTAAGAAATCAGACCAATAAGTAATGGCATCTATAAATATATCTGGTGCAACTATTTGTATATTCCTGAGTTGCAACATCATTGTACCAAAGACTTCTCAAGTGATGTAACTTTTATTAAGTTTTATTGGTCAAGGCCACAGCACAAAAAATTACCAGAATTGCTTTATTATGGATTTAGGTGACCATGGATCACTATAAATTTATACTTCTATATGTGCGTTGACTTAATTCCACATTGACCTTTATTAGTTGTGCATACATCAGTAGGGCCTATCTTGTACTTGTTAAACAGGTGGTACCTCAGCCTATTGTACCCAGTTCTTAGCCAAAAGATGACAACCTGTTCTTCTCTATTGAGTTGGTAATAGGCATAATATTTTTGTTGACCCAGAAGATCTCTTGCCAACATGTTCTTGTAAGTCATTGTTAACCTTGCTTTTGCTTCTTCATATGTCATACCGTTTTAATATGATTATTTGTATTTTCTGATATGTTCAGAAATCAATAAATTATCTATTATTTAACAAAGTTATCATAGTGACTCTTTATAATTAACCCTTGTTTACCAATTCGTGAGGGTCGACGTAGGAATACTTTTGGTGTCTCCCAATTACGTGAGGGTATCGTAATAAACTCATCGTTAAAATATGTGTAGTAAACGGGAACTACTGCTACAATAGACTATTTATAGCATTGAGGACATCTTCCTTATATAAACGTTGTCATTGGTAAATTTTTCACGCCTATAAGGTTATTTATATTTTTGAAAGAGTGATCTCTTTGTCAAAAATTTTTCAAGCAAAATGGGGTGTAGGAAATCTATCAGGACAATTACACTGACAGAAAAAGCTTTGGCGTTGTTGTCATATGGTGCTGATGACATATTTAACGATGAAGATAGCGGAGATGATGATATATTCTCATCAAGTGAATCTGTTCACTCAGATTCTGAAAATTCTGTACAGGTGAGAGACACTGATGACGAAAATACTGATACTCATGAATGTGATTTACGTCCAAGCAAGCGTTCTAGAACCGACCTGTCAATACTAGTACTGAGCAAGTACTACTAGTACATAGAGCAGTACAAACACACATTTTTATTATCAAAACATACACATACATATTTTATTTCAAAATACAAAATTTCAAACAAATATTCAAAAAAATAACAGAGTTATTAAATTTTCAAATAAGTTATTAGAAATGCAGACAAACGCTTGGGATGCGCTGTGGGGTTCAACCTATAACCTCAGGTAAACAAGGGGTTAATTAGTTAATCATTGATCATAATTTTGCTCAAAAAATTAAAAGTTAATCATTGGATTGAGACCAGAGATCACTGAAGAAGAAGAATTGGATTGAGTCCAGAAAACTGAGTATTCTGATAACTAAGATCTAATATATTTTTTAATTAACTTTACTGTGATATATCTCTCTCTCTCTCGATCCCCACTTTACTGTGATATGAACAGTATTATATTTTTTATATGTTGGAAATGCCTTAGTATTTTTTTTTTTTATTTTCTTTACTCATCAAATTCTCTGCTCTAGCATACCTGTTATCTTACATACATTTGAGAAAATAAAATGCAGCAGTTTCAGAATTATGTATTTAACAATGTTTGGTCGGTTCTTACAGTTTTGTTGTGTAAAAATGACCAACAAATGTGCTTTCTGTAACATATCACAAAAGTTTCTTTAACAGATTAACTACCAAGAGCTGCAGCCTGCACTCTTTTGTCTGTCTTGTTTGGTCATGGGTCATAGACTACGCTATGATTTATTGCACTGTAACATTTGCTTTAAATTTACATTAACATGGTCTGATCCTTACCTTTTTTTTTAAAAATATTTATTCTCTCACATTGTGTTAGCTTGTGATAAAAGTACATTAATTTATCTAAACAATTATGTAATGTTCATCAAATTGTGTTTAAAAATAAGACAAATTATAAATTAAATTATGCATATACCTGCGGAGTGGAAAAGTTAACTAAATTTTAACTTTGGCAACAGCGTGTTTTTCAATTTGATAGTTAATGTGTTAAGAACAGATTACCTCTAATAAGTTTGTTTCCAATTTATTTTTTTAAATATATTATTTCATTCCACAATTTAAAAAAAACCAGAATCTACCAAATGCTGGACAGTCTCATATTTTTCTGTGCTTCTTTGTTTGAAAATAGATAAATATATAAATTTTGAGGACCAGATTGTGGCCCTAGTAGGTCAAGTTGCCTTGATATTTCGCAGATGTTAATAATTGGGGCCTATACTATTTCTCACATTGCACATATTAACGGTGATATAACATATTTTCTGAACTGTTTTCATTAATATAATGTTGATTTTCATATAGCCACTTGATATTGATATAGCCTTGTCATTGATATAGCCACACTTGGAATCATGCTCTTTGGTTCCCATGTAGAGATATGGTATCTGTGGATATTCTGTCTGTGGAAAAAGAAAGAGACTATCTATTGCTTAGAAGATTATAGGATGTTCCAGCTCCACTCTAATACCTGAAAGGTTCTAAAGCCAAAGGATTGACTTCATTGCACTGGGATTTACCCCATATGGCTTGGTCCCTCTTCACAGAACTTGCACACCATCTGCCGAGAGTACTGAACAAAGCATGAACTTTGTAGCTCTAGCAACAATCCTAGCTGTCTCTGGAAAATTGCTCTCGTGAACAGAACAGTGCAGTCTGGATTCGAACTCACAAAATTTGGAGTGAAAGGCAAGGGCACAACCACTTAACCACAAATACACACTCTAAGACCTATGATAGCATAGCCAGAGGTTGTTGTGCCAATTCCCTACCACCCTTTGCCTGTTTATATATACTATTTGGGGACTACATGGAGAAGTAGTTAAAACGTTTTCAGCATTCTGAAGGTTGTGAGTTCTAATCTAAATCAAGTTCAATTTTTCTACCGAGATCCCTATAATTGTTGCTTGAGTTACTGAGTTTTTGCTGTGTGCAACATTCTCTGTAGGTGGTGAGCCATTTCTAAAGAAAGGTACAGAGCCATATGGGGAAATCCAGTTCAATAAGTCAATCCTTCATCCTCATCTCAGCATTGACAATGCCAGGGACTCATCCCATACAGCAATGTCCAAATGTAATGACAACTCTGGTATCTCCAATCATATCCTCAGATTCAGGACAAAGTGTGTATCATTGTGGAGTTTATCGAAACCCATGAATTTCACTCTGTCCGACTTGTGTAAACAGGTCTCTTGGAGCATGATCAGTTGTTGCCAGTGTCATGGTTTTCTGTTTTTGTCTTGCGCTGTTCTGGAGGCTTGGGTGATAGTTGTTTTTGCTCTCTGACAGAATTCTGCCACCTAGCCATCTTTTTTTGTGGTCTTCTTCTCAAAAGAACATTCTTTCCTGATGTTCTGTCGTAGAAGACTCTGTATACTGTGAAGATTGGATGCATTCTTATTAAGTGTCCAAACCACTTCATTCTTTGTTTCTCAATGTAATTCACACAAAGTTCTGTGCCAACTTCCTTTCTTATGCTGATGTTGGTGACTGTCTTTTCTGGTATTGTTGGTAATCAGTCCTTGTCATCCACAAAGGCACAAATGGTGGAAACAAAAAGTGAGTTTTTCTGTATTCTGGTCTTTTTAACATTGTAGCCTTGTGCTCCACCTTTGCTAGCTTTAAAATAATTAAATAGACATTTAGTTTTGATTAGAACTATAGCCTGGTTCACTGGATCATTGTGATTAGTCTGATTCTCAATCCAGATCATTAATAGTTTTTTTATCTCTGCAATTATGTCATCTCTACTATTCATTATTTTTTTATCCAGAAGCACTTGAGCTTTCAGCTCTTCAGCTCGGTGCCATGAACATCGTAACCCTTTGGTTCGGTGCCACGAACACCGTAAATCTGGAGAACCTGTGGCTTTTCTGCAAGCCCGCGGAATTGAACTGCACTTACAGGGAGCTTGTCACCCGTCGTCCAACGCGCTGCGAACACGCTGGGCAGGCGGGTGTTCTATTCATTATAAGTTAGTGATCTTTGTAGCCTTTTACACTTCATCAAGTATTGTTTGTTTCTCTTATAAAAACAGTGCTAACTATTGGGAAGTAAGTCTAGTACTTAGCCTAGTTCAGGAGTCTAATGTATTAGCCTTACAACAATTTTTTTTACCATTTATCTGTCATTGTATGCAGCTTTGTTACATTTTTATTGACACAGGTAAGCAAAATTAAAGTGATACACAGTTTAATATTCACTTAATAGCCCAAAGATTCACCAAGCAGAGCTTGCCTGTAATCAAACTGAAACCGACAAAAGAAACCTGAAAAAAACTAGTTGATCATATAGAAATCAATTGAAAGCTAGATTGCATGCCACTTCAGAACAAGCGGACATAAGCTCAGACAAATGGTTTCAGTCAAAAATAGATACAAGTGAACCTGGCAGACGTTAATGTGAGGTCTCACAACCACCTGTTTAACTGTTCTATAATTTGTCCCCTTTCTTCTTACCTTTCTTTTATGAATCAGTCTTTTCTTCCTTCTTCCTTCGTCCGCTTTCAACTCAGACGAAGTTCCATCTCTGAAACTGATTTTCGTGAAAATCTGTTTTCCAATTTCTACAATGGCAGCAACGCTGCACATTGTAAATTACTTTACACTGGCAGCCGTGTGCTCAATGTACTCGTAATTAGTATTCCTCGCCATACAGGCAGATTTTCTCCGACTTCAGAGGTACTCACTTTATCGTCCTGAGTAAGACCAGGGGACTCGAACAAATGCCGGACAGTAGGTTCGAACCCGAGCTATGAGGCGTCTCACAGCTAGCAGCAGGCCGAGCTACTATCAACTACTCTAGGCAGTCCCCCTATGAATCAGTAAATGTTTTAGACTTTACTTTTTCTGACATTGCATTCCCCAGATATTAAATAGAAAACATTATATTCTTTTTTTTTCTTTTCTCCAATCCTTTTCTCACAGCGTCAGGATAAGAAGAAATTTCTAGAATGATCCCTTGTGTGCGCTTCATAAATAGTGTCTTTCATCGCCTCAGTTATCTCGGAGGTCCACCTTTTGCGTGGCCGGCTTTTTGCTTTGTATCCATTGTATCAAAGCAACATTTGCTCTTTGAGGTGCACTGTATATTCACATTAAGGACCAAAATATCTCACTAACTTTGTAAGAAACAAATTGGATAGTTAGTTTGCTTTTTTCAAACAATTTTTCGTTGCAAAATTTTGATTTTTCTATAGATGTCTTTTGCAGTGTCACTCTAGATTTTACTATTTGCTGCTTATCACTGTAGGAAAATAAATAGAAGTGTTGTAGTTTTGTCGTGTTCGATCTGACTTCCATTTTTATATTACCTGTTGAGCACTTAAGTATTATAGTGTTTTTAAAAAATCAAATTATTTCTATGCACAGCATTTGTTTTTCATGTTTTTATTATCTAAACTATCAACATATCAGCATTATTTTTGTATATCTGTCTCATTGCTTAATTCTGTAATCTGTAATTAATTGCCTAATTAGTAAATTTGCCTGAAAATCACGTTTTTACATTCCTAAGTTTTGAAGTCAGAGAAAAATCTCTGAGGGCCATAGAGATGTGGTTTTACAGAAGAATGATGAGAATCCCATGGATTGCTAAAATGATTAATGTTGAGGTGTTGAATGTGATCAAGACACAGAGAAAGCTTATCATCAATATAAGAAAGAGGCAGTCATCATTTTTGGACATGTGATGAGGAGGAGAGGTTTATAACAAATTGTGACAACTGGTAAAAGTTCGGTAGAGGAGACAGAAAAAATTTTGGATAGCCTGACTTCATGGCACAGTTGAGTGTCAACATCTGAGTTGATAGCAAACACCAACGACAGAGATTTGTAGAGATCTATGATCGTCTACGCCAGCCGGCACGGTACCTGATGATGAAGTTTTGAATACCTAAATTATCACACTATGTAGCACTGTGTAATCTTTTTTGACTACAATCAACTGCCACATTATGTCGATCACAACCCAAAAGTACCTGGTTCAAACTCCATGGTGGGAAGCAAATTTGTTCCTGTAGATTTTTATAAACGGTAAAACTAGACGTCACCGTTCAGAATGCAATGACAAACTACTGAACAAATAAGTGGTGCCTAGTAAATCAACAATTCGTTTACTGTGGTTGATGTGGATGTGGCAAAGGATGTGCCACAATTTTCATTCATATTTAATAAGCATTGTTAGAAAAAAATGTAAATCTTGAACTATCTCACCATCTCATCATGTTATTTATTGTCTTTATGCATTTTATATAGTGTCTGAGCTGCAGCAGCAGAAAGTGAAGCAGATTTGACAATGTAATGCTAAACTTTGTGGTTGCAGCATTAAATATTACAGTATTAGTTGGGAAAGGATGCATTATTAATATATCTTTCTTGGTTTATCCAGAAACATTATCCAGAAAGCTGGTACTATAAATATATATATAGTGAGAGAGAGATTATTCTGGTGAACTCTGTGTATATCCTTCCTTTCATTTGCTTGATATATTGTCTATATATTCAACGTTGTCTCTTGCGTAAATTTCACTCTCTTTTGTAGCTCACACAGAGGTCAGTGTAGTATTATGTCGAGTGCTGTTTCGTTAGGCCAGTGAGTTTGCCACAATATATCATGTTCGTGGCTGTCTTGAAGTATGTGCTCTGCAGTCTGATGTGCTTGTCCACATGGCTGAATTGCTTATCTTGAATTTTGTATACATGTGGCTGCGGAGTCGATTATGTCCTGCTTCTTCTTCTTTGCGTTCATTCTTTACGACCAATTTTAATCACTCTTTGTGATATGTTTAATCTTTGCCAAGAACCTGTATACATTGCACATTGGTTTGGTAGGCCCCTAAACGCAGACTTGTTCATGTTTAGGACATGTGCATCCTATTTCAGTCAAACCTCCTTAGTCGCCTCCTACGACATGCATGACAGGTAACAGTGGTTCTATTCTTTACACCCCATATTTGGGCCCCTGTAACCACTCGGGCGATGTCCTGTTCTAAGGTGCAGAATAACAACTTGGCTGTATATATATATATATATACAGATGTATATATATATATATATATACAGAGTTTGCCAGAATAATCTATACACATTTTGCTGTCTGTCAGAAAATGTATACACATTCTCATAAACGATATATGTATATATCACCATCATTAAGTGACTTATTCTGTCATATTTTTATATATTTACGGTAGCTATGTGTAGCATGATGTTTGCTCAATAGATTACATCACCTGCATGACCCTAGCAATTACAATATGTTGGTTTTGTTAAAGCATCATACTACATATTGCTACCATAATTTGATTAAAGTTCACATACATCCTATGTGTATACATGTTCTGGTGGACTATATATCTCTGTGTGTTTGCAATGTTGGGGATTTCTTTGTAACCTTGAATTACAAATGCACAGACTACCTCTGAAGCAGGCAAAGGCCCACCGCATCGCGATGGACACCAGTCAAATGGTAAGCAGGCCTCACACAAAAATCAGTCAGAAGCGCAATACCAGGCATCATGACTACCGCCTGAATTGACAGCTGGCGTTCGGAGAAGAAGAAAAAAATGCACAGACTGTACAGTCAATGGTGTTGCTAATATAAATATTTTTTTAAACTTAGAAATTCATAGCCAATGAAAAGAAAAAATGTAATTATGAATAGACTAGTCTGTGGAATATCAGACTTAATTGGAATTAACTGTCTGGTTAAGCTACACAAGCCTTGAAGATATGAATCCTTCATAAAGAATATGTATCTTTGAGCTCATACCATTGCTGAAATTTTAGTCAGCCTACCTACAGAACTGGCAAGTAGTTACAGTATGTATGTCAGAAAATGCTCATCAGGAATGTCAATGCATTTAATGAATTTCAAAGATGGTGTGTTACAATATTATTAACAAATTGACTTCAATTAATCATGCACCTTCTCAGCATAGAAGGTTAGCTGTAATGGCTCTCCAACAAGTTCTGTCCCTTGTCCTGATGGTACACTCTGCCAGTCTATTTACTGTCCACTTCGTGATGTTCTGCTCCCAATTGTATATCTGCTTTCATCTTGCCTTCCACCTTCACTTCCAAGATGGTTTTCAAAAGAGTATCATGTCTCTTAATGTGACCAAAATATATCAATTGTCTTTTATTTACTTTTTGTCCGTCTGCAATGAGTTTAGATATAGTTTAATATTGCACCTCTGATTGATTTTTACTTGAAGGCTTGTTTTTCATATCTAAAGTGTCCCTCACCATTCATGTGAGTCTTACTCTGACTTCAGAGGTACTTGTAATTTAGATATCTCAAGTAATGGATCAGAGTATCCGGTAGTCCAACAAAGTACCTTGTGCACATAGAGAATTTTTGGCCAAGAGGGCCTCAAAGCTTGAATATACATGGCATGTGATCACTAGAGCAACTTGTTATCATATTTGCTATCAGCGACCCCTCTTAATTGTCTTATTTCTGTAATAGTTCGTGATTTTCTGTTATTATTACATCATTTGTTGTAGTTTTAATGGTTGTTGTATAATATCTTGGCTGATTGTAATGAGTGATGGCAGATGTTGATGCCACTTACACTACATACAAGAAGACGTTCTTATAAGTTTCATAATTGCTTTATTGATGGTATCACATATGTAGACAAGGAAAAACACGTCCGTTTGTCTCCAATGTTATGGTTCATCTCCTTAGGTTTTCTAACGTTGCTACGCATTCACTACACAATTCTACGTCAACTACTTTCACTACGTAAATGTCTCGTTCTAGTGTTGCTATCTGCTGCTATTAACGTGCAGATTTGGTGCGCAAACACTAGTCAACTACTTTCATATCTACCAACCTATCTATCTAAACTACCTGTCTGGCCTGCTAGCTACCACCTGGGGTTGAGGGACCGGCTGCATGCCTTCTACATTTCTATATCCCTGAGTAAGTCTCTTTTCACTCCTAGCTGTTTATTAGTTTTCTGCTTTTTTTCCATGGTACTCACCCTATTCTTCTGTATATCCACAACTCACAAACTTCATTCTTTTTCTTCAATGATCCATTATTTGTAAGTTGTCGCTTATAATGTGTTCCATTTATCTGGCTTTGGAGGAAGAAGGACCTTCTTGACATCATTCAGCACTTGGCACCTGAAGAGTTTGTGCTGAACACTTTCATGATGATGTACACACAACTAGCACTCTTGAGTGTATTGTGGTTGAATTATATTAATGTGATTATTAAAGTGGTATGTGTTGGGTTCAGAGTCTAAAAATGGTGCTCTGATCTGTACTTGTAAGGTGGTTGATGTTGCCATTAGGGTTTGTGTTGGCCATGTGTCTCCCATGGCCCCTTTTCAGTCAATTTCATGTATTTGTTGTTTTTAAGATTTGCTTTGCTGTATGGAGAGTTGTTGCTGTGATTGATTGTTCTTGTTGACCCCTTCTTAGCCAAAACTGTCTGCTTTATCATTTCTAGGTGTATTTGAGTGACCAGGGATCCATTGCATAGTTATTTTGATGTCATGGGATGTAAAAAGTTAGTCAATATCTAGAGCTAGATGGGAGAGTTTGGGGCTCTGTGGCTGAGTGGTTAAGCTTTGCCTTGGAGTTGAAGGTCATGGGTTTGAATCTTGACTGTGCAGTTCTGTTCACGAGTGCAGTTATTTCTACAGATTCCTAAGATTGTTGCCGGAGTTATGGAGTTTGTGCTTTGTGCAATACTCGGCAGGTGGCGTGCCATTTCTGCGGAGAGGGACCGAGCCATATGGGGTAGCACCAGGTGCAATGAAGTCAATCCTTCGGGAGAGTTCAGATTTACAATTTCCACCATCTTCTAGAGCTTGATGAATAGACATTGAATCTGTAAAAATAATTATGTTTTGTGTCTTTGATGGAAAGACATCAAAATCGGTCTTTAGATAGTAAAAGTTGTTTCTAGCACATAAATTTCAGCTTCATAGTTGGACAAACTTCACAAAACTGAATGACAAGATTGTGATAGGTGATTTGTAACTCTACTGCCTACAGACTTCAATCCAAAAAGTATTTTGAATGGCAGAGATGCTCATTAGTAGCGAATACTATTTTCTGATAACTTTACATTGACAAAAAATATTATTAAGCAACTTTTAAAAAAAAAGCAAAATTGTTATTAATTGATAAGTTATGCTTTACTATCCATCATTCTTTGTTATGGGTTGCCTGGTGTGTGTATAAATGTACACATATGTAAATCTAAAGCCTTTTAAAATGTTATTATATAGTATTACAACATTTGATGTTGATGTATATTGATTGTATAAACAGTCAGCATTGTTATATAGTAATGTTAATGATACATTTATGATAAAGAGGAAGAAAATGTGAAATATATATTTTACTGAAATTTTATATGTTGTTATTTCCCATATTAGATGTTATTTCAATTACTTGTAGATTTGATGCTTTTATGTGATAAGATTTTGCTATATTGTTTCATTTGCAAGCATGTTAGATTATGTTGCACACACTTTTAGAATTCAATAAAACAAAAGCAGCTTCTGTGTTGATATCATTTTTTAAAATTCAGTTACAGATGAATATAATGTATAAAAAAATAGTCCCTGTTCACTCAGAGAATGAAGAGATTCAGCATAAACAATATCACTTTAAAATTTCTCATAAGCTATAAGCTATTTTAAAAAAAGGTAAAATTATATTACAATCCAATACAAAAATAAATAGTACATAAGTCAATAAACAAAGTTTACATAATTTCAATTGTGAAGATTTGAGATGAAAATAATATGACAAGGAAATCAACTTATGAATGAACTTCTTCTTCTTATGTCGTCACACTACTACCGGGTTGTTGCCCAGTGTCGTGGTTTTCTGTTTATGAATGAACAATACCATAAAACAAATCATATCAGAAATGGACCAATAAAATATAGATCTTGTTTTCAGGTGAGCACATAAAAGAATGCTTGAATTAAGTACAAAGTAAAGACCATATTTTCATACCATGTGGTATATTGGGTGTGTTAGGCCCATAATTCTCTTTGACTGAAAAGTTTTGCCTTCAATGTTATATTTTTAGTAACATCAGACTATCTCGATAAATCCGATTCTCTAGTCGCATTTATGATTAACCTTGTACACAACAACGCTAACATTTTCCTGCCCAGTGCACATCAAATTGGAGAAGTGTTCAGATGTGGCATTCAAACAACATGTAACAGGAATTCTTAACAGCAGAACATGTTCCTGCAAGTAAAATTCACAGATGTATGGAAGCCATTTATAGTGCTCAGTGTGTCGTGGTTGATGGGAGTACATCAAACGTTGTAAAGCATTTCAAAGATGGAGAGCACCAGAATACCGGTATAAGCAATCTTCTTCTTCTTCTTTTGTCGTCACACTGCTACCGGGTTGTTGCCCAGTGTCGTGGTTTTCTGTTTTTGTCTTGCGCTGTTCTGGTGGCTTGTGTGATTGTTATCTTTGCTCTTTCACAGGATTCTGCTACGCCATCTAACCATCTTTTCCGTGGTCTTCCTCTTGCCTTCTTTCCCGATGTTCTGTTGTAGAAGACTCTGTATACTGTGGAGTTTGGATGCATTCTTATTAAGTGGCCAAACCACTTCATTCTTTGTTTATCTATATAATTCAAGCACGGTTTTGTGCCAACTTTCTTTCTTATGCTGATGTTGGTGATTCTGTCTTTTCTGTGTTGTTGGTAACTTTTCGCAGGCAACGTATTTCACATGTAGTTATTTTTGTGACTGCGCTTTGCTCAATGTCCATGTTTGGCTCTGGTAACACAAAGTAGGTATAAAAATGCTGTTGATCATTTGTTTCTTAGCTGCCTGTGAAATTTTTGGGTGCCTTAACAATGGGGCTAGCTGGTAGGTTACAGCATTTGCTTTTGTACTCTAGCCTCTATCTCTCTATCTAGTTTTCCGTCTTCTGTGAATATGCTTCCTAAGTATTTGAATTCTTTCACTTGGTTTATTTTAGTGCCATTGACATGGATGTCTAGATTATTATGTTTTCTTCCCATATTCATTATTTCTGTTTTAGTGTTGTTGATTTTCATGTCATGTTTCACACAATTATTGTTCAAAGTGTCAATATGATGTTGTAGATCTTGTTCATTTTGATGTATCAGGCACTGATCATCTGCAAAAAGCAGTTCATTTATTTCATCATTATCTGAATTCGACTCTTGAGTTATTTTATCCATATATGCGATAAAGAGTAGTGGTGAAAGGACACAACCTTGTCTAACACCTGATGTAATGGAGAACCAGTCGGTCATTCCTTCTGTAGTTCTTACTGTACTCTGGCTATCTTGATATAAGGCCATGATGTTACCTAATAGTTGTCCTTGGACGCCATATTCTTCAAGGATCTTCCATAGTTTGCACCTGTTTACTCTATCAAATGCCTTTTCTTGGTCTATAAATATAAGCTGTTTACTTTGATTGTATTCAATTGTTTGTTCGCAGATCTGTCTTAGTGTAAATATTGCGTCTGTGCAGCTCTTACCCTCCTAAACCCAAACTGGCTATTGCTTAACTGGGGCTCTAATATATGTCTTGCTCTTCGCTCCAATATTTTTGCAAACATTTTTCCTATTTGGCTCAAAAGAGAGATACCCTGTATGTTTCACATTCTCTTTTGTCTCCTTTGTTCTTCCATATTGGGACTATAATAGCTCTCTGCCAGTCATCTGGAACCTCTTGTGCCTCCCAGGTTATGTTAAAAATTCTGGTCAGCCATGTTATTGCTGTTGTCTTACACGCAAGTAACATTGTAAGACAACAGCAATAACATGGCTGACCAGAATTTTAAGCAATCACCTCAGCCAAAAAAAATCAAAACTCACACCTCGGTTGGGAAGGTCATGTGGACTATTTATCTGTTAAATTCTCAACGTGTTCTTTTTGCAGCCTTTCTGGACAAAAGAACAATAAACTCTGAAAGGTACATTGAAACTCTTACTACATTAAAAAAGAAGAATGAGACAGATTGAAATAATAAATGAAACACTTCTTCAACACTAGGCCTCACACAAGTGCAGTAACAATCTTATACCATGCACAACTGCGTTTACACTACTACCTCTGCTTGTGGGTAGTTTTCTTTTCAATCTCTACTTACTTTTCCATACTGAATCTTCTTCCAGAGCTTCCCTAGGGAAGTGGAGAAGAATCTTGGTAAATGCTAGCTCAATGACACTGTCACTTTAATTCATTGAACCAATGGAACAATGTAAAACTACTTTACTGCACGTATTGAGATTCTCTCTCTCTCTGCCTTTTAACCCGGATTGGGGCATAGGCCCTCAACCAACTCATCCTATCTCTAGTTATATTTTGCAGCTCCCTTCAGCTCTTCTTTATATTGTTGATCTCTGCCCCAAATCCCGTTTTAATGTTTTTCTAGGCCTCCCTTTCTTTCGCTGTCCCTGTGGATTTCAGGAAAGGACCTTTCTTGTTATATTCCCAAAGTTATGTATTTTTTAAACCTCTTGGTTCACTGGAATCTGTCTTGTTCACTCCATAAGTTCCTCATTTGTGACCCTATCTCAGTCCCTCTAATAAGCTCAGACACCAGTTGATGAATGTTTGCAATTTATGCATTAGTATTTTAGCCGTTCTCCATGTTTCTGATCCATACAGCAGAACTGCTGTTTTATGATTAAGCTTTGGATTTCTATTTTTACTGCGGTATTCCACACTATGAATATATTTATTCCAACATAAGAAGATATCTTATACATTTAAGCTTTAGTTTTTCATATTTGTTAAGATAGGAGTCTCTGTGGTGTAGACATTAGATGCTTGCCTCTTGTTCCAAAAGGTACTTGGCTTGCTCCTCGTGGAGCCATCAGGATATTTTTCCAGAGATCCCTGATATCAGTATAAGCTAGATCGAGTTCCTAGTCCTATCAGAGATGGATGATAAATGTAGGTCCTGTGTTCAATTTGAGCATGTAAAAGAACACTTGGCAGTTCAAAGTCATGGAAGAGCAGACAGGAAAGCCGCTGCCCGGGCAAAACTCATTAGAAAGGTAAAAAATAAAATTACTGCAAAATATTTTCACCATCTTAAAAATTACATCTAAACCCACTTCAGTGCTACAGAGTTTGAGCACTGCCGATGAGATCTTCCTGTATATGAAAGAGTTCAGAGCACAAATGGTTACTCACCAAAGAGCAATGATGATGGTCCTATGAATCAATCAATTGCCCGAGTGGTTACCGGATCCCAAATTTGGGGTGTAAAGTATAGAACCACTGTTACCTGCCATGCATGTCGTAAGAGGCGACTAAGGAGGTTTGGCTGAAATCAGATGCATGTGTCCTAAACACGTAGAAGTCTATGCATTTAGGGGCCTACCAAACCAATGTGCAACGTATACACGTTCTTGGCAAAGATCAAACATATCACAAAGAGTGATTAAAATTGGTCGAAAGAACGAACGCAAAGAAGAAGAATCAATCAATTTATTAAAATCTATTATTCTGAATTCTTGCTTAGGAATAGTTCAAGATTGTACCACAATGTTTATGTGCAGATTCTAAGCTCAGAACAATATCAACATTATTTTGTGTCATATCTTCCTGTAGCCAACATGCAAGAGAGATCTGAAGTGTTGGATGACCTATAAGTTCAAAAATCCATGGTTTGGTTATAATTATATGTAAAGGACACCATGTTAGAAAAACCTTATTTTTCCTAGACTTTACTATTTGGCTTGCAAGATGACGAATAGCATCTCTCATAGTGTACAATGCGTCTGTATTGCAATCGAGGCATGTTGAAAAGCATGGAACTTTTAGAGAGTGTGCGCATTGCCATGTATCATAAACAGAATTGATGAAGAATGCTGGTGTAATCACATAGCTACTGAAAACTTCAGGCAAAAGACATCTCCATTCTGTCTCTGGTGTTTGATTCTGTATACACCGCTGAGCACTCAATGAGGCTGAAAGAGCATAAGCATATTTGTTAAAACACTATAACAATAATAGCTAATAGTAAATTTATTTCTAGAAGTAGTATGGGTGAATAATTTTACAAGCAAAATAACTATGTTATGTATGTTATGCGATCAACTTCATGGCACATTGGACATTCCCATTTGTGTTCTGTCCTCCGCTGCAGAAGCCACGCTAACGTTCATTTGCTCACCAAGCCCATGAGAAGTTGATTAATATACCTTCGCTCTCTACCATGAAGATGACACTGGCATGTTTAAACTTAACTCCTAATTCTCGTACTGCTCCAGTCTGAGACTCGCCCATATCACATAAATGAGAGCCTCCCGCATTGATGACATCAACTATGACTAATGGTAACAGATGGCGATGGATAGGACACAGACTGAGGAAAACCACTGACAACATCATGAGACAGGCAGTCCAATGAAGCCCTTAGGGTAATGGAGGTAAGGCAAGACCCAGGAACACCTGGAGGTGGAAGCTGGTGAAGGAATGCAAGAAAATTGGGAGAGAGTGGAGAGATCTGTAAAAGATGGCCTTGGATAGGAGGACTTGGAAGGCCTTGGTTACGGACCAATATATATATATATCTCTATAGATAAAGGGGATTGTCTGAATGTGTGCCCGGGTATAGAAAACGTCAGTTTACATCCAATATTACCCATTTTTTCTGCAAAATTTTATCTTTGAAAGTTAAGACTAGCTAAAGAAACTGTGTCAATATCTGATCAATAGCTTTACAATTAAATTTAATCTATTTCTTGATTACCTATCCACCATATTTCGACGCCATGTGGGTAAAGTAAAGGGATATAATCCACATATAATTAGATACAACATAAGCATGGATTGTGTCCCTTAATTTGTTGTTTCTAACTTGAATTGAAAATCGTTGCATATCCCTTACTGGACGTAGCCATCAACCACAGAAAACAACTAGGCACCACTTATACATTCAGTAGTTTGCCATTGTTTTCTGAACGGTGAGATCTATTTTTATCTTTTGTAAAAAACCCACGGAAACGAATTTGCTTCCAAACTTTCCCACCGTGGAGTTTGAACCAGGTACGCTATAAAACAACGCTATAAATTTTGCGTTTTTCGTCCTGCTTTAGTTTGAGCACACTGTATAATTTAGAATGTTGACTCGAAATCGAGTCAATATTCGTTTAAAAAATAAATAAAACCCAAACTGATGTCTTATCCCACTTAAATTTTTTAGGTTCCGATAGTGGTAGTCACCCCGTGATCTCTACCAAATATATTTTTCTACAGTTGAAGATGGGTAACACTGATTGTTCGACAGCGGAAACTTTCAATGGTCCAAGCTCAATCTGTGTGCTAACGTTTTTATGTGTTAACTTTCCATTAAATTGTTTAATACTTATTCTGTTTTGTCAAAATTCTGCAGGTCCTTTTCTATTGATATTGTTAAAATATTATATACATTGCCGCCTAAGAAAACTAGGAATAAGTCAAACAGCTTTCTGCCAGTGTCAACAGGCAGAACAGACACCAAAGCATATCCTGCAAGACTGTCCTCTCCTGGGTGAGCTGAGAAGCAACATGTGACCACACCCAGTCAACCTGAAAACTAAGCTTTGGGGAAACCTGACAGACCTGAAGCTGACTGCCCATTTTATGGTTTAAGCGCATGAGCAGAAATAGCTGAAGAAGAAGATGACATCTCTTGGAACGGCTTCACTAATTCCTCATCAAGGATTACTAACAACTTTCCTCCGTGCGAAGCCGGGTTAATCATCTAGTATATATATATATCCAGCCTGTCTGCTGTTCAGGACAGTTATAAAGCCCCCTGGAAGTTGGAAGCTTCGATAGACAACGAACAGACAGATCACAATTAATCATTTTGGACCCTTCGAAACATGGACAGAGAGTATGGCACAATAATAGTCCTAATAAATAAGAGTCTTCTTGAACGCTCCATATCGACCACTTGTTAACCACTCTGAATGATTTGTAAATGACCTGAGCCTAAGAGCAATTGTACGCTGTGCCAGTTATGCACCTACAAGTAAGCCAGCACATCAGTTTTCTGCGATGCTTTTTATTTACTAGGCTAGCTTCCTAGGTCCTACATCAGTCGCCTCTTACGACATACCTTGTAGGTTGCAGTGGTACTATTCTTTGCTTCCCTTGCGGGCCCTGGCGCCACACGGGTGAAAAAAAGTCTGAAGAGAGCCATTAGAGAGCAGCAGTAGTGGCTTTAGCCTCTTTTCTCATACTAGAAGTAGTTGTCATATATGATAATTCCATTCCGTAATGATCCTACTGCAACAATGCTAGTTAGAAAATCACATTTTTCCTCATGATGCACAAGCCCATCTATATAAACAACAAGATCATAATTGCCTATATTATCTCTATTCTTCTTTTTCTTTTTTTCCATCAGCTACCAGGTTGAAGCCCAGTGGCATGGTCTTCTGTGTTAGTCTTACGCTTCTTGAATGGACTAAATGATGAATTTCTACATATTTTGGCATGAGGCCAAAATCTATCCATCTTTCCCTTGGTCTTCCCTTCACCTTTTGTCTGATGTAGAAGGCTTTAGAGACAGTGTAGTTTAGTTGCATTCTTATTAAGCACCAAACCATTTCATTCTGTTTTTTTAAGTAAATCAAGCATATTTGCTATAAGCTGCTTTATTTTAAGGTTCATCTTCCCATCTCACCAGTCTCTACATTTCTTAAAGGAGAACAATATCAACGAAGGAGATATCCAAAGGTTCCAAAGGCAAAGGATTGACTATTGCACCAGGTTTTCTCCATATGGCTCCATTCCTGTCGGCAGAGATGGTATGCCATCTGCCGAGAGCATTGCACAAAGCACGAACTCTATAGCTACGGCAATCATCCCAGTGATCTCATGACAAAATTGCACATGTGTCTCGGCCCGGATTCGAACCCACAACCATCGGGATGACAGGCAAAAGACTTCACCACTTTGCCATGGAGACCACCCAAGGAAGGAGATATAACAAAGTCTAATAGAAATACTTGAAACATAAAGTTCTAATAATGAAAGAATGTTAACATAACTTACATTTGAGATTATGAACTTTATATACAGACTGAAAAGTCTCTGCTATTATATTGTATCCACTGACACTGGGTACATCTACAAACATGGCACCATCTACGACCACCTGTACTTTCTTCACAGATTTGGGAAGCAAGTTGTACAGTCGATCTGCATGGGTTAATGCTGCCATACCACCAGCTGTGGACAGGCAGTCAAATAATAAACATAAGTTGGCAATCAGACAAAAATTGGGAGATGACAAATAGACTTCTTCTTCTTCTTTGCGTTCGTTCTTTACGACCAATTTTAATTACTCTTTGTGATAAGTTTTATCTTTGCCAAGAATGTGTATACGTTGCACATTGGTTTGGTAGCCCCTAAATGCATAGAATTCTACACGTTTAGGACATGTTCATCTGATTTCAGCCAAACCTCCTTAGTCACCACTTACGACATGCGTGGCAGGTAACAGTGATTCTATTCTTTATACCCCAAATTTGGGCCCCGGTAATCACTCGGGAGACAAATAGACTGATTTTACTAGTTTAGATCATCAAATCACCCATGAATTTCCGGGGCTCACAAGGGAGAAAAGAATAGTAACACTGTGACCTACAAGGCATGTCCTAAGAGGCGAATGAAGTAGGGGCCTAGGAAGCTACCCTAGTAAATAAAAAGCGTCTCATAAATTGGATGTGCTGGCCTACTTGTAGGCGCATAACTGGCATAACGTACATTCGCTCTTAGGCTCAGATCACATACAAATCACAAAGAGTAGTTTAACAAGTGGTCGATATGGAGCGTTCAAAGAAGAAGATCATCAAAATAATTTCAAGTGTGAGAATTTACACTGTTACAGACATTTTCTTCCACAGATTATGAAATATATCATAAATAAAGTGACAAGAAATATTGCTTGGAGCATTACAAACAGATTCAAAATATATCGAGCACAATGTGTTCTTGCTCTTGTTGACCAGCATACCACTATTCTATGCTGTTTACCAAGAAGACAAAATACTATCGGCTAATAAACTGATAATGAAAGCAAGTAAATATATAATTGCGTAAATGTTCATTATATTCTTGTATTTTTAAAGTTTAACAACACAGTCAACTTCATCATAAGAACGTGTCTAATGGTGTAATCATTAAAATAGCGATCGCAAAGAAGAAGAAGATGTTTAACAATCTAATCATGATCACCATCTTAATGTGTGTTCCACTAGAAGGAAGTAGTCATCAAGGAAGTTGGCTTACATACATTCTTCATTGTTCATTTGAGGGCCATCTTCATCGCGCATTAGACATGTCCATAATTGCTCTGATCTCCCAAAGCATGTACTTCAGTGCATTTAGACTAACAAGTCCCGTTCTGTTTTAGTTGATGTATCAACTGGGGTTTCTCTATTGATTTTCTCGTCTTGCTGCACCTATTGGTATGCATAGCTTGCGCAACCAAGATAAAGAATACTTTTTATCTTCTTCGTTGAAATCTTCAGAAGTGTATGTTTTCTCTTAGAGCGTTGATGATGTCGCTTTTGTCCATAGAAGATCCATTCTTGATCGCAGCATTGCTTGCCAGTGCATCCGCTCTCTCATTGCCCTTCACACCAGAATTACCTGGGAACGAAGATGAAGGTAAGTGTCTGAATTGTCAAATTTTGTATTAATTGCATCTACTGTCTTCGTACATAACCGGTCTTGATCTTCTGTATCGTGCTCATGGAGTAATACAGGTAGCGTGCAACAAAGTAGCAGACCCCAGTGAAGTTGACATACATACAAGAAGCATGCAACAAATTAGTGGTGAACAGTGAAGTTGACTTACGTATAGGAAGCATGCAACAACTCAATGGTCAACAGTGAAGTTGTGGTACATATAGGAAGCATGCAACAATTCAATGCTCAACAGTGAAGTTGATTTACATAGAGAAAGCATGCAACAATTCAGTGGTCAACAGTGAAGTTGACTTACATATAGGAAGCATGCAACAATTCAATGCTCAACAGTGAAGTTGACTTACATATAGGTAGCATGCAACAATTCAATGGTCAACAGTGAAGTTGGCTTACATACATACAGGAAGTCTGTAACATAGTAGCTGTCACCTGTGAAGTTGGCTTACATATAGGAAGAATGCAACAATCAGTGGCCATCAGGAAAGTTGACTTACATACAGGAAGCCTGCAAAAAATCAGTGGACCATTGGGGAAGTTGACTTATATACATAAACCCTGTAAGAAAGTGTTGATATATTCCAATATGAAGATGACATATTTCAGTCCAGAACACCTACCAGTTTTGGTCAGGTCAACTGCTTTTGGTTATGAAGATGCAGGAATATTGTTAACCATCTAGTCATGCATGCTATTTGCAGGAACAGGACGGTCATGATAACATGTTTTCATACTTATTTTTCCAACACAAAACTTTTCCAAGCATGTAGACCAGGAGTCATTGTGAATGTCAAACCCTGCATTACAATGCAGTATGAATCACTCTTTCTTGAGGATTTTTAGAAATAGGTAAGTCAAGCTGATCGAAGAGCTCATCATTTGTGACATACACGATAAGGTTAACAAGCACTGTCGATCTTTATGTGCCTTTCTGGCAAGTTGTCACCATATCCAGCAGAGTTTTTGACAGCAAATCCAATGCCGTGTTCTCTAACATCCTTTCCGCTTTTTCCTTGCCAGAAAAATGTGTGGTTCTGTTCCCTGAGAGACCCAGACTTAAGCAGGTGCGTCTCCTGGAAGATAATTTCAACCATAAGCCATATGAGCTAGCTGCTAATTATAAAAGTATTTCGTTCATCATTTATAGTCAGAAGGTCTTCCTTCTTCATCTTTTTGCGTTCGTCTTTAAGACCAATTTTAATCACTCTTTGTGATATGTTTGATCTTTGCCAAGAACGTGTATACGGTGCACATTGATTTGGAAGGTCCCTAAATGCATAGACTTCTACACGCTTAGGACAAATTTATCCGATTTCAGCCAAACCTCCTTAGTCGCCTCTTACGACACACGTGGCAGGTAACAGTGGTTCTATTCTTTACACCCCAAATTTGGGATCCGGTAACCACTTGGGTGGGTCTTCCTTCAAGCCAGTTGTCATGGTTCACTCACTCCAATAATCTAATTAAAGGTTTGGTTTCTTAATTTTTTCTTGTTACCTGGTGCATAATTTACCATTAACTTTTTGGTATTTGATTTAAGTCCCATGCACTCTAGTGAAGCTCATAAACTGTGGGGGACAGCACCTTACTGATTGGATGGGGGATGCCCAGCTTGAGGTGGGTGGTAGTTGTTCAGGGAAATCAGAAGATTTCTACCATTGTCGGAAGCAACCCCTGGTGCCAGCTTTATGCAAATATCAGCAAATAGCTTATAATCGGTAACTGTTGCTGCTTGTGTTGTGTCAATACTGTATGACGAAGATGTAGTGGTCTCTTCATTGCTCTATTTGGGTTTTTCTGACACCTAATGCAAAGAGGAGGCTTAGAACATTTGGTAACGACAGGTAAAATGCAGGGAAAGAGAGATCAAGGTAGGTAGAGGAAGATTTGTAATCATGGCTCGACAAGAGATCAGAATCAGAACTGATAAACTGCACCATGGAGAGAGAATTGTGGATTGAGAGACATGATCACCAATGTCAACATGCATGGCACTTAATACTTAACCAACTGACTATTAACATATAAGTCAAAATACAAACTCTTAATAAAAAATAACAGACCTGAAGAGCCTGCTAGTAGAACCTGACCTGCGTGACCTAGACGTGTTGCTGTAATGAGATACTCTAACAATGTGTCAAAAATAATTCCTCCCCTCAGGTATAGAGTGTGAGTGTTGTACTTTAAATGACCAGACACATTACCTGGAGAATAATTAATAATGTATACAGTCAATCATAATTTATTCAAGCAGTTGATGAAACAGAATGACAAATAGTCTTTACTCTTGTAAACCCAACACCTGAGAAGTCTTTACTCAATGTGTGCGAGGTACCATAACATTGAGAGTTGCAAAACCTCGCATGCACTGTTATATCCTGTGTTCAATGTGTTTGAAAGATAGACTACTATCAAATGTTATTTCAAGATAATGCAGCCTGTCACTGCGCTCAATAGCCTGCCTGTCCATCCAAAGTGACTCCGGGTAGGTCAGCTGATTATGGAATTATTCAAAGAGCACCACAACATGCATACCTTCTCAGGGTGACCTGAGAGTGAGACTTCCTAAAGGAAGATGGCATGAAATGTTTCCTGAATGTCTTCAACCTTTCTTGTCTATCTGATCCAGTCCTATATATTAAGATGTTATCTGCAAAAGTCAATGTTCGTAATAATAATTGGTTATTGTTATTGGTTACTAAACTGACGTCATTGCACTCCGGGCAGACCCATTAGTGCTCAGTCTCCCCCAACAGATATCGAAGAGTATGCATACTGATGCACACCTCTCACTCTGCCTCTCAGGCCTCCAGTTTGACTTGAACAACGGTAACTCCAAACTGCTTAAATCGCTTGATCGATTCATCATCGATTTTAGTGTCCTCATCCAACAGACAGTCGAGAAGAGACCGAAGAATATCCCCTTATCCATCTTCAACTCCCCAACAATCAATGCTGCTGATGTAAGCGTGTCCGCTCTCTTATTACCGTAAACACCCGCATGCCCAGGACAGTATATCCACGTAAGCCGCTGGAGGTTAGAAACTTCTATAGACGATACCCACTCATACCAAAACCTACCCTTCTAGATCTTGTGAAGTATCGACTGAGAGTCAGATACAACAACTGCCCCAGTAAATAAAGACCCAGAGATCCAATGGAGGCGGCAGTAACGCCTCAACCTCCATCCTCATTCTAGAAGTAGTTGTCCTGTATGCCCCACTTCGCTCTGCAACAACCCTACCATGCACATTAGCCAAGAAACCCCAGCCGGACTTCTCACCACGTTGAACCGACCCATCGGTATATACAACAACATCATCATCCCTTGCATTATCTTCTATCAACTGCTTAACTGAGACATCAGCCTTCATGTTGCCCCAATCTCTACATTCTCTTCAAGAGTAATGATAACGTTGAGATAGTTGGTCATGCTACCATCTGTTGGGATCCATTCTTCCCCTTTTGGTAGGGTCGCAACCGTAGTCACCTGGTCAATTGTTCTCTCAGCCTGGGTCATACATGACATGCCATGCTTGATTCTCGTGCCCTAAACATCATTAGTGTTCTTGATGTCTCTTATCGTGGATGTCTCTTATCCGCTGTAACCCGCATATATGCCTTGGTTTGGGCGAATGCATGACGGGAGCATAGTGACAGAAGGCCAAGCATATATCTCATCTTCACAATGGGGGTATCTTTAGTGCAGCCCAGGACTATACTCATACCTTCATTCTGAACCCATTCGAGTCGTTCACATTGTGATCTTGATATTGTAAGAATTCCGAGTCCATAATCTACCACTGACATAACCAGTCGATCGAACAAAAGGGCAAGTAGTCTCTGCTCAAGGTATGCGGCCACCATAACTTTGAGAGCCGCAAGACCATGCTTGCACCGTTGTATCGTCTGTTCAATATGGTGTTTGAAAGATAGATTACGATCAAATGTTATTCCAAGATAGCAGCCTGTCTCTGCGCTCGATGGTATGTTCATCAAAGATTACAAAGATCAAAGATATACAAAAAGATTGGTAACAAAGGTTTGAGTTTGGCTTCTCATAAATGACTTGCATTTCATGGTTAAGTAGCTTCATCTTCTAGTGTTTCAAATTTTAGTTTCCCCCTCTCCTAGAATGATTGCCATCAGAAAATTCTGCGCACTACTGACTCCAGAGTCCTGCTAGTCTATGCCCTCGAGGACACACTTTCCAGCTTGGTCATTTGGAGATTGACATGTAAAGGCATGGTTCATCAGCATTCTACTAATTTTTGCTTTTCATTTTCCAAAATAAGTTATCTGATCCTTGCAAGCCAGACATCTCCTTATCTTGCAGACCTGAATTTAAAAACATATTTGCTCATTCTTTAAAAAATACTTCAACTTGCCTAAAAATGAGCTCCCATCACAGTAAACCAGAACTATGACATTCCACATACAAAAGTCTGGATTTTGATTGCAGTCGTTTGAGAGAAATCCTTCATAGGAAAATGAAGCAGAGACCAGATGGCTTGAGCCATATGCTGTAAGACTTCTATTAAAAAAAAAAAAAAAATGACACTATGATATATAACTGATAAATGCTACTTTTCCTTCTAATAAGGTTTTGAACAATGTGCTATGTCTTTTTATGTGCTTGAAATATTTTATTTGTTTGATTTTTATTTCCTGTAGTAATTCTTTCTTCATTAAAATTATTACCAATGCAGAACATTACTTTGTTTCATACCTGTTGTAGCAATCTTGTTTTGATGTGCACCATGCACCGCCAGGAAGATAAATTATCCAACTATTTACAGACAGGTCTGAACCTGTCAATGACAATTAATGCATAAAATATTGCTGACATTTAAAAAAAAGTATACTAGAAAGAGTCTATAATTTGAGATAATAAACATTTTGTATATGTATAATTGTGAGCGTATAATGGTAAGTGTCTGTAGCTTAAGCAGTAGTGAGCTCGATTACAACCCAAGTGTACCTGGTTCAAGCTCTGTGGCAGGAAGTTTGGAAGCAAATTCGTTGCCGTGGGTTTTTACGAAAGGTTAAAATAGACCTCACCATTCAGAAAGCAATGGAAAACTACTGAATGTATAAGTGGTGCCTAGAAAATCAACGACTCGTTTACTGTGGTTGATGGCAACGTCCTATAAAGGATATGCCATGATTTCAATTTTTTCAATGTGTATAATTACACTGATAATTATATTATAGAACACATTGTAACAACTGTTAAAATCCAGAGGAGACGAGACAGAGGAAGACAGAGAGAGAAAATTGTGGATAGCCTGACTTCATGGCATGGAAAAGCTTCAACATCTGAGATGATAGCAGACACTAGAGACAGAGATTTGTGGAGATCCATGATTGCCTACGCTAGCCGGCATGGCACCTGATAATTACACTACAAAAGCATTTGAATTCAAGCACGAACGGCAAAACTGTTCTCTTCTGGATGAACTAGAGAAGCAACATGTGGCCACACCCAGTCGACATGAAAATTAAGCTTTGAGGAAACCTGACAGATCTAAATGTGACTGCCCAGTTTGTGGTCCACAGTAAATTAAGTGCATGATCAGTGATCACAGAAGAAGAATTCAAGCTATATCTTAATAATATATATATATTTATTTGAAATGGATGTCGCCTATAGAAGTTTCTAACCTCCAGAGGCTTACATGGATATCCTCTCCTGGGCATGCAGGTGTTTACGGTAATGAGAGAGCGAACAGGCTTGCATCAACAGCATCGATTGTTGGGGAGTTGAAGATGGATAAGGGGGATATTCTTTGGTCTCTTCGCGACTGTCTGTTGGATGAGGATACTAAAATCGATGTTTAATCGATCAAGCGATTTAGGCAGTTTGGAGTTAACCATTGTACAAGTTGAACTGGATGCCTGAGAAGCACAGTGAGAGGTGTGTTTAATCAGCGAGCCCCAAGAACTATCAGTATGCATACTCTTCGATATCTGTTGGGGAGACTGAGTACCTATGGGTCTGTCCGGAGTGCAATGATGTCAGTTTAGTAACCAATAACCAATATATATATTGCCAATATAAATGAAGGGTTTCTGTAGCGTGGAGCTTAGGTGCTAGTCTCTCGTGCCAAAGGTAGCTGGTTCATTTGTGATATTTACATTTTTGTTATCAAGTTCCCTTCAAGAGTGGAAAGACATAGAAAAAATATGACCTGCTGTCATGGAATTGTTTCAGAATCTGAATCCCTATGGACGATCGGAAGCAAATGTATACAGTTCATTGAAGTTGTTGGTGCTGTGATTTAATAAATGACAGAAGAACCATGATGAAAAAGTGTTACAATTACCAGGAAAAAGGAAAGAGCTGGTTTGAAAGCAACTGCAGTGATTGGTTACTAAACTGACGTCATTGCACTCCGGGCAGACACATAGGTGCTCAGTCTCTCCAACAGATATCGAAGAGTATGCATACTGATGGTTCCTGTGGCTCGCTGATTAAACACACCTCTCACTCTGCCTCTCAGGCCTCCGATTCGACTTGAACAACGGGTAACTACAAACTGTCTAAATCGCTTGATCGATTCAACATCAATTTAAGTGTCCTCATCCAACAGACAGTCGCGAAGAGACCGAAGAATATCCCCTTATCCATCTTCAACTCCCCAACAATTGATGTTGTTGATGATGCAAGCCTGTCCGCTCTCTCATTACTGTAAACACCCGCATGCCCAGGACAGTATACCCACGTAAGCCACTGGAGGTTAGAAACTTTTATAGACAACATCCACTCATACCGAAACCTGCCCTTCTGGATCTTGTGAAGCATCGACTGAGAGTCAGATACAACAACTGCCCCAGTAAATAAAGCTGCAGTGAGAACAGTAGATATGAAAACTAGGGAGGTGAAATCTTAATGGTTCTCAGTGACTTCCTGTTAGATGGTGATACAGCAACAATGAAGCAGATACTGTAAAAACTGTATTAATTTAAAATCAAATGTATCATAACTAGGAACAGTGACATTCTTTCTTCTTCTTCGAACACTCCATATCGACCACTTGTTGAACACTCTTTCTGATTTGTACATGATCTGAGTCTAAGAGTGATTGTATGTCGTGAAAGTTATGTGCCTACATGTAGGCCAGCACATCCAATTTCTATGACACTTTTATTTACTATGGTAGCTTCCCTAGGCCCCTACCTCAGTCACCTTTTACGACATGCCTTGTAGGTCTCAGTGTTAATATTCTTTACTCCCATTGAGAGCCCCGGTAACACACGGGCGAAACAGTGTCATGAAAGGATGGAAATGTGTGAAGACATGAGAACAATCAACAAGTATACCCTTTCCCATCTGTTTAAATAAACTAATCCCCAATAGGCCTGTGGTGAAAGATTGTGGCCTGACATGGGAAAGAATTGATAGAAAGGCAGCAGAACGGCAACAATGGAAGTCTCCAGGGAAGCCATATGTGTAAATAAAACAGGAAGAGGCTATAGCTAGAATAGGTATCTTTGGAACACAGTGTATTTGCTTCAATTAACTCTTTCCACGCCAAGTTATTTCTTCAATTTTTTAAAATTAATTCAAGGAGGAAAAAATACAATTTTAAAAATTAAAAAAAACAATCCCAACTATTTGTCAATAAAAAGCACATACATATTTTAAAATACTAAATTAAAGAAAGCTGGACAACCTAATAGAATAACAAGGTTAAAAAGTAGTAGAAGTAAAATAGTAGAAGTAAAACTAAAAAGACTTCTTATCAGGGAAGCAACTCTATGGCGCAGTGTATGGAGTTCACGCCATGTAATGGCATTCAACAGACTTCCGTTGTGGCGCAGTGTGTGACGAACAGCATGGAAAGAGTTAACAAGCAACTATTCAAAAGTTAACAAACAACTATCACAAATTTCCAAGTTTATTTACTAATGACTGAATAAACAGCAGATTTATACTTACTAGGTCGGTAGTAGTAGCCTGGTGGTGAACCATCCAGACAATAGGCACCTCTAACTGATGTAAATGACTCTGGTAGAATGAACAGTTGGTTTTCATTGTAGTAATGAAGAAAAGTGGTTTTGACCTGGGGTAGGTTCTTTATTAGAACCAGCATTATGATCATCAATATAATAATCACCAGGTAAAATTTATGCTTGCGTGTACACATATTACTTAGTTGCAGCTGCCATCTGTTGTTTTTTGTTGGAACTGTAGTCATGTTTGCTTGAGAAGTGTAACGTTCTGTGCAAACATGAGAAGTATTGCCAATATTTTCTGATTGACTGAACACACTAGTTTAGTGTTTACCGGGCTAATGTCTCACAACCAGACTCATATATATTATACAAATGTATATCTGCAGTTCAAATTGTATATACAAGCACAATACCACAGGTCGATGGCCTAAATACAACAATGAAAGTAATGAGAATAATCAAGTTATGACAAATCACAAGATTTAAAAATAATACCATTTTATGTATGTCATGTAACATTTAAATGACTTGACAACTTGCATTGCGATTTAGATCCAAAACTAGGTATTATAGTATTGTAAGTAAAAATTAAGTAAAGAACTCATTTCTATACAATGTTGTATAATGGGGAATACAGTGCCAGGCCTGTATTTTTCTTTGACCAACAACATATGGTTGGTAATGTGGCAAACAATCACATCGTCCATCTTTACTTCCAAGTGTTCCTCTCGTATTCAGTCAAGGATGGTTTATTCTGAGAACTGTTGGCTAAGAAAAAATCCCACCCTGTTGTGAAAAATGATCATGGGACCTCGCTCCTACCAAACAAGTGCACTAACCACTCCACTATTATGACTCTCATAGTATTGTGAATACAGTCCCAAAAATTTGAACTGACAATTCAATGTAGAAATCAGAATGGAGCACAAATGACATTCATCATTTGTATATACCAAAGAAAACGTGAAGTATTAAACAAGACATATTCCTTAAAGTATCATGGGCACAGAACCTAACAAATAAATCCATAACACAAGAATTGAAAACTAAAAAAATATAAAAGTGATTTTGGTTATATACAACTTCATGAAGACTTTGTGAAGACAATCATTGAAAAGTATATACCAGGAAAGTGAGGAAGACCATTGAAATGATGGGTGTAATATATGACAGAAAAATTTCAAATCAATGTATTAGATGTGGGAAACCTTGCAAATTATAGAAGTATTTGTTGGATCTCTATGGCATGGAGAGAGCAGCGATAGTGTAATGGTTAGCACACTTGCTTATAAGGCGCAAGGTCCAGGTTCAATCCAGTGGTAATGAAATTTTTTCCAACCGCAATGGCTCTCAGGTTGACTCAACCTTTTGGGTACCAGAAAAATATTAGGAAGTAAAGGTGGCTGTGATGTTGGCCATATCACACATCGGATGCTGATGGTCAATGAAAAATACATGGCCTAATACTGTAATCCCCAATATATCACAAGGTATGAAAGCAGGTTTCATTTTTCTAGGTGTAGAGGTAAGGTGCTTGCCTTTCATGCAAAAGGTACTCAGTTCGTTTCCAGCCTGGAGCAATCAGGATATTTTTCCAGAGATTCCTGATCTCAATGTAAGCTAGGTCAATTGCCTAGTTCTATCAGAGACAGGCAATAAAAAGTAGGTCTTATGTTCAAGTTGAGCAAGTAAAGAAACCCTTGGCAATTGAATACAAAACCAATGAGAGTGGGCTGCTCTGACAAAATTAATAAAAATTTCCTACCAAAAAAAATGTTCACCGTCTTCAAAATTACACCAGTGGAACCTTTGTTGGTGCTACAAAGTTCATGCACTATCACTGAGATCTTCCTGTGTAAGAAAGAGATCTGAGCACACATGGTTATTTCCAAAGTGCAATGATGAAGGTCCTATCAATCAATCAGAGAGGTATTTAGGGGAACTGTCATGGAAGCGACGTTCTATAAGAGACATGTTACTGAATGAATGAAATAAGAAAAAGTATAATATGCTTCATGGACAAGCACACAAATTAACCACTGATTAAAGTAATTATTTTTACACTCACTGTCCTCATAGGTGCCCGGTTTGATTCAGCAAGCTTATGTTTCACCAGGGAAGCTTTACACAAAGGCTAGGCTCTGTTATTCCCAACTTTTCTTCAACACAGAAAAACTTGGTATCGGTTATTAGGTGGATAGGCTAGGCAATCAACTGTCTAAGGAAATGAACACTTTATATTTGGGATCACATACCAGATTTACAGTATGTCCTATTATACAATATGTTATGTTATGCGATCGACGTCATGGCACATTGGGCATTCCCATTCGTGCTCTGTCCTCCGTTGCAGCAGCCATCCCAAAGTCCATTTGCTCACAGTACCCATGAGAAGTTGATTACTATATCTTCTCTCTCTACCACGAAGACGACACTGTCTGGCATGTCCAAACTTAATGCCTACATTGGACAATATGCATTAGGGATGTACCCTCTGTGTTTGAACTTTTAATTCCTCCAGAAACATGCAGTGATAATTAATCCATCTTCAACCATATTGATTCTCTACAATTTTAAACAGCTGAAAGTCATGATTAGGAAAGCATCAATCACAAAACTGCGGTTGCCAAATGATACTGCAATTATGAAACCCTCAAATGAAGAACTTCAGAAGTAAATATCTACATTCTCTGATGAAATGAAAATCGTGGGACCACAAAAAATCAGTCGTTGATTTTTTTAGGCACCACTTATATGTTCAGTAATTTGTCATTGCTTTCTCAACGGTGAGGTCTATTTTTACCTTTCGTAAAAATCCCACAGAACGATTTGCTTCCAAACTAACTGCCGCGGCGTTTGAACCAGGTACGCTTGGGTTGTGAATCAAGCTCACTACTGCTTAAGCTACAGATGCCAACTGTATTCTCTGATACCTATTGTTATTTTAGAATTAAAATAGTAAAAATAAAAAACAGATTATGCTGAACGATACTAATTACAAAAATGAAAGGCCAGAAAAATCGATTGACAAAAGTTAAAAGTAGTAGATCACTTTAATTACCAGGGATCCTTGATCAGCAATAATAAACTATCATTGGGTCAAGAAACATTACATGTAGCCTATTATGTATCATAGGCAAAGCAGCAGCAACAATAAACAGACTAATACAGAAAGTCTGGGAGAACAGAAACTGACTAGCAATACAAAAACGATTGTATACCAGGGTTGTGTCCTCTGTTCATTTCTTTGTGGTATAGTCAGTGTCCGGTCTACTCGCAACAGAATACAACCAAACAACTTTCACATCATCTGACAACTTATTGGGTGTGTCTAAATAAGGTCATCAACAATCACGCAAGAGGTGTTTAAAAGAAAATAAGAATTCAAAAGTATTTACCATGTTCAGTATTTGTAGAGTAACCGTAGACTAAGACTTATTAAGGACACATTTGGAGGAAGAAAGAAAGATAGAATGACAAAGGTTATTCTATATCAAATTGCATTATTATAGACCTCAGGGCTGCCCTCTACTTTGATATGTCATGATGACGATATGATGCTCCTCCATCACGGGTGATGATGACCGCCATTTTTCATCCAAGAGAATGTAGTTGCATTATGTTTGTCTGTGTGTACGTAGATGACTAGTGAGCCTGATGCGGGCTTGAAATGTTCTCTTACAATGTGGGCACTGAATATTTGCACTTGTGGGGAGTTTTACTGTCTTTCTTGTTTGTAGTTTCTGCTCCATCCGTGCAGTTCTACCTGCCTCACAGGCCGAGGAACCGTGTCGAAGAAGTGTGTGCCAGGCTGATATGTCTTGAGCAACATTCTCCCAGTTGTTGACATCTATGACAAATGAGTTCTTGAGTCTCTAGGGCAGGACCTCGGTGTTTGAGAACATATCCTGCCATTTGATGTTCATTATTTTTCTGAGGCAGACTGTATGAAAGTGGTTTTGTTTCCTTGCGTGTTGCTGATATATCATCCAAGTTTCGCATGCGTGAAGAAGGACTGGGAGCACAACAGCTCGATATACTTTCAGTCTTGTAGTTTGGCCAATACCACATCTGTGATAGGCGTTTCTATATAGTCTGCCAAAAGTGCTGCTAGCTTTAGAGATTCTGGTATTTATTTCATCGTCTATGGTGACATTTTGGGGACAGTGTGCTTCCAAGATAAGTAAATCTATCGACTACTTTCAGTTCCTTGCCATTTGTTGTAATATTTGTTCGGCATATAATTTTCCAGGAGCCGGCTGGTACATGACTTTAGATTTCTCCGTATTAATGGTAAGCCCGAAGTTGGGGCAGGCTTGTGAGAATCTGTCCATGCTAGTCTGGAGATCTGCCTCAGTGTTGGCACAGTCATCAGCAAACAAGAGATCTCTGATGGTATCAGATTTTACCTTTGTTTTTGCATGAAGTCTCCTTTGGTTGAAAAGTTTTCCATCTGTACGATACTTGATGTTGACACCTATGTCTCCATCTTAATGCGTCAGTCACCATGGCAGAAAACACAATGCTAAACAGAGTTGGTGAAATCACACAGCCTTGTTTGACTCCGTTCAGGATGGGAAAATGCTCTGATAGCTCGTCTTAGTCCTGTACTCTGGCATGCATCCCCTCATGCAGTTGTTGCACAATCTCGATGAATTTTTCCGTACAGCCATATTTAGCCATGATCTTCCAGAGACTGTCTCTACTGCCCGTATCAAATGCTTTGGTCAAGTCGATGACATGTCAAGAGATGTCATAACTAATGTATGACGTTTGTAGAATGTGGTGTGCAAAACAGGGATATGTGGTGTGCAAAACAGGGATATGTGTGATGCAATGGTTTAATCGATTAATCAAAATCGAAACTAAAGACCATTGAATGTAGACAGTAGTTAAGTGTATAGCGGAAAGGAAAAATTAATAGTGGAATTTGGATTAGCTTATTACAAATTACAGGAACGTTAAGACATGAGCGTCTGAAGAACACGTTACACGACTTCATAATAAACAAATACTTGAAATACCTGATACTATACAATACTATACAATACTCTATTTTAAATTATCGATCGTCTGCAATGAAATGAAAGAAAAGTGCCAAGACATTCATCAACAATTGTCAATTGAATTGAATATGAATCCGTAAAAGTACTCGTTACATGGCAAATTCAGTATTTGTGAACTACTTTGTATTAGTTAGTAGATTAGTATTTCTATTCACAATAATATACTCTTTTTTTTTTTTTTTTTTTTTGGAAGTGTTTATTTCCATTTTGTACATAACAATATCAGCAATTTCCTGTTTTACAAATATTTGTGGACTGAAGTGACATGCCCGTGAGATGTAAATATGAGATGTTGGGCTTTATGGTGATTATCTAATGAAAGTGATGATGATGATAAATTGATACATACATTTAAAATATGATACATTGATACATACATTTAAAAGTACGTTTTAAAGATAATACAGGAAAATATAATACAAAGTATGATATTTGCATTTTCAAAATTGCTTTCCCACGGACAGGCTCTTTGTGACACTTCCCATCTGAGTTGGCGGCACTTCCCATCTGAGTTGGCGGCTAGAAACAACAAAGTCCGGCATGAGTAAAAACACCGTGTCGTCTGTTCTTTTGTCACTCGGCTTGAGATGTAGATCCTTATTTTGTTTAGGGAGATGGGAAAGGGGGAAGATAAGAAACAATATTACCAGGTCCTTTGTTCAGTTTTCCACCTGACGTTTGGACTTGTGCTGGTGCGAATATGACACATTTCAACATACCTTGGATGTGTATACAAGGGATTTCATCCTATATTCGATTTGGATACAAGGCATTTCATTATATATTTTAGCATACATTTTAATATATATTTCAACATACATCTCAATATAAATCTCAACATACCTTTCAACATACATCTCAACATACATTTCAACATAATAAAGGCATGTATTTTATGGTACAGAACATATGTCCGCTTAAATAGCAGCACTATTTTTCCTTTTTTCTTTTTCTTTTCTTTTCTTCTTTTTTCGAGAAAATGTGCTGGTTTTTTTCCATAATACATTTCAACATACATTTCAACATACATTGCAAGGAAATGTGCAATTTAACAGTGATGTTTGAAATACATTATAACAATAAGAAAATGTGCAATTTAACAGTGATGTTTGACATACATTATAACAATAAGGAAATGTGCAATTTAACAGTGATGTTTGACATACATTATAACAATAAGGAAATGTGCAATTTAACAGTGATGTTTGACATACATTATAACAATAAGAAAGTGTGCAATTTAACAGTGATGTTTCCAATTAAAGAGCTTTCAACAATAAGTTTCATTCAGAAGGATCTATATTATTTTTATCTTGTAGTTACCTTCCATTCATACATCATGTTATGGATGCGGCTTTCTGAAGGAATATTTGTTGGAATAGATGAGCAGTGTATGTTTTGATGTAAAATTTTGCTGCATTTCTGCAGGTCCATATGAGGTACCTGTATTCTGCGAGCAGTATAAGTAATTTTGTGTGTATGTCTGGAGTTGTTTTGGGTATTGTGTTTAGCATGATGGCTCTGTATATATCTCTTTTTATTTGTGTGTGTTTTGATTATGTTTCAAAGTGATTCTGTGGTTGGTCTGACTGTGCTGCATTGAAAGAATATGTGCTCTTCCGTTTCTTGTATGTTTGTTCTGCATAGCTGGCATTTTGTTACTTGTCTGGGTCTGTTTGCTACCCGTTCTCTTGTAGGTGTCATGTTGTATATTAGTCTGAATGTTACCTCTCGGGCTTTGAGTGGAATGTTTGGGTTGTGTAAGTTTACGAATGTTGGTGTGGTCTGTTATGAAATAGTTATAACCTCTTTTGATTCTGAGGTGTAATGGTGGAGCTTAACTAAATGTTTATATATTTTTGTTGTTGTCTGATGTATCAGTTTTTCGTTTCCTTGTATGGCTTGAATGCATGTTTTGTAGAATGTGGGTAGTGAACCAAAATAGTGTGGCACTGAGTTTTTCAGTGGGACCAGTTTGGTTAATCTGAGTCCTATGTAGTAGTGCGCTAGCGTGTGATGTCCTGGATGTTTGATGATGTGGCTTATATGGTTTATTCTGAGTGCTTTTATTTTTGTCTGTATGTCTTGTAGTGCAATGCCTCGTCTCTTGTCTTGTATGAGTGTTGCATGCTGTATATTGTGTTTCCGAAGACGAATCTTCTGATCTGTTTGTTTATGTCTCTGATCGTCCGTTTTGGAGGGTCAAAGACTGTAGCTGTGTAGATAATTTTTGGAATAATGTATGTGTTGACAATGACACTTCTGCCAAAAATTGTTGATGTTTTGAACTTGTATCTGTTGATCATATCTGTTATATGTGCTACCATGTTCTGCCATGTGCTTGAGTGTGTTCTGTTTGGGTGCGATGGAAATGTGATGCCATATAGTTTCATGTTATTTGTTGCTGTAATGCAAAAAGGGAAGTCTGACTTGTTCTTCCATTTCCCTATTCCCATTATTGAAGATTTGTGTACGTTTATCTGTGCCCCGCTACCTTTCCCAAACATTGTGAATGTGTTTAAAATGTTTTCTACAGATCTAGTGTTTGGTGGGAAGAAGACGGTGTCGTCTGCATAAGCAAGCAACTTCCGTTCTCCTTTCCCTTGTATAAAGGTGCCTTTAATGATGCTGTCTTGTCTGATCTTTTCCAAGAGTGGTTCTAATGCTAGAACATACAACAAGGGAGACAGAGAGCAACCCTGTCTAACTGACCGGGTTAACTCAAAGGTTCCACTTATTGTATGGTTCACCAATACCCTACTTTCGGGTTTGGTGTATAGTATTTTAATCCACTCTCGGAACAAATCGCCGGGTCCAGACGGACTCACAGTAGAATTCTATCAGCACTTCTTCCCTATCTTGGGTCCTCTCCTACTGAGAGTTTACACAGACTCCTTTGAAGAGAAGGAACTACCTCTCAGCATGAACCTATCTGCTATCAATATCATACATCACTCTCATTCCTAAAGACAACTCTGACAAAACACAACTGAAAAACTACCGACCAATATCATTATTAAACGTAGACTACAAATTATTGACAAAAACTCTGACAAATAAACTGAAACCATTCATGTCAACACTTGTGCATGAAGATCAGCAGTGTACAAGGTAGAAACATACACCAGCATACACACTTCATTAGAGATATCATCACCTCAGTCTACACACACCAGAAAGACTGTCAATCGTCGATCCTATCGTTAGATCAGGAGAAGGCTTTTGATAGAATATCACACACATACCTACATAAAACACTACTCAACTGCAACATAGGTACATATTTCCGAGAGTGGATTAAAATACAATAATATACTCTATAATATAGTATAATCTATAGTCTTTACTTGCAGCATAATATGCCAGACAAACTTTCGCTTATATTTATTTACACATCCGTTACAGTCTAGAAATCGATAACCTTGCAGTTGTATACTTGTTTGGTAGGTAGTATCGAAACCACCCGTATTCCATGATGCATCTGTCTTGATTTTAGCACTACTTTTTTTGCAAGTGACGGTCAGTTTAAAATGTGATATATTTTTAAGATTACCTCGCAATTGTGTTATTATTTGGTAGGTAATATCGAAATCAACCGTTAACGAATTTTAATTTAGCATTGCAAGTGGTGACAGTTCAAAATATAATATATAATATTTTATAAAGCATTCAGTCTCCCAACAAAATAAGTATCAAATTATGTTATGACTAGAGTTATGACTGTTAGTGTTTATGAGACGCCGACGGAGTGTATAAATAGTATAATGCATATAATATTCATATTGTATTAACCATAACTCACAATAATTGTCTTCAGTTAATAAATCTTTTAACAGTATGCACCCATTTACTTATAATTGTGTAAGATTTATTTATTAGTGTGCCAGTCGAATCATGAATTTGTTGAATAGTATATTATACTCATCCATCTCTGACATATACGGTAATTATCGCATATATACTTCTGCATGAGAATACCGCTCTCATCACACGGATTCACACTCAGACACTGACACCCAGCCTGAAAGACTCGATCTCTAGCCAGTTCTCCATTCTTATGCATCGTCTTATTAAACATTCCTTGTTACTACTGTTGTCTTCATCATCCGTTGTCTTCATCATAGCATCCCGTATCCATTATCAAATATTCTTCTTTTGTCGCCACACTGCTACCGGGTTGTTGCCCAGTGTCGTGGTTTTCTGTTTTTGTATTATTAAATATTGCTCCTTCTAAACAAACCACAATTCGACCAAAATATTTCAGTTTCCGATACCGACATTGCTTGGTCCGATACTGATATTGTTTATGAGCCAATGTAAATGTTCCTCGATGTTCAGGTCTTGTAGTATGTCTATAATTCACTTCTTTGTCCTAAGCGTTCTATGAATATTTCTGTAGCATTCTATTTTTTAAAAAGTTCGAATGTTATAATATAACAGGGTGGACTGAACGTGACTGTAAAAAGTCATATCATGTTCCATGCCTGCTGATGACACTGACAGTGTGAATCAGTGATGATCGTTGATCTCGATAACTGACTGAAACTATTCTAAGCGTTGGCGATAAACTGAAAACTCAGATGCTGATGCTCTTCCATGCTAAATGCATTGCTTCTTGTAGTTTTCTCTCTCTCTCTCTGTCGTCCAATATAATTAAATTATTCTCAACAATTATTCACTATGTGCTCTGTCATTGCATGCTCACAAAATCCATGACTTGACTGCATCCCTCACACGAATGTTTGTCAGGCTATTTTTTCTTTGAATTCCCAGATGAGATCAGATACTAGATACTTCTTGAGATACTAGACTGAGATACATCAGATCATTATTTAATTACATTATTTATTATTCTAGTGTTGTGTATGTTAGCAGTTCTGGTTCAATCAAATGAAATTCTGAATATTGTTCTGTAAAAACACATCTTAGGAACCTCCAGATTTTTCTTACCTGTTTATTTATTATCCAAGATTCACTTTCATATGTTAGGATTGTGGGCAACTGTATTCTTATTCTGAAGAACTCGTTTCAAGTCTCAATAGACATGCATTATGATTTGTTGCACACTGTGACTGTGCAATAAAACACTGTACAGCACAGTATGCCTTTCTTTCCCTGTTCTATTATAATTTAGTTACAATAGTTCTTTAATTATTTTAGAAATAAGCTGAATATTATTCATACTCTAGACTGCTTGATGGCAGCAGATGATTGTCTACTTATCATGCTGTAGATTTACTTATATTAACTTAATGCTTGTTGCCTACTATTTGGTATAAGTATATGTTAATAGCCAGATATTAATAAGTAACGATTACTAAGTAACTTGCTTTTTAAAAAATGCAAAATAGTGAGTTGTTCCAGATATTTGAATGTAGCAGATGTCCGTATCACTACAACCTATGCAAAATTCCAGCAGGTTATCAAAACTTGAATTCTCAATTGTGACTCAAATCCTCCTCCATGTACAGACTGCAGGAATCTGAAGCAAAATGTAATGTTTCTAGATTTGAGCACTAAATGGGGATTAGATGATATTTAATTAACCAACACACAACTGGAACTGTCAGTCTGCGCGTACTAGCAAATATACTGAAGATTAGATCAGAGGACTAGTTCCTTGTCTTCTTCGCTCCTCGCCCCAGGAGGCACTTGTTCCTTGTGCAGTGAGGATTCTCTGATGATTATTTATTAATGAAGTTTCTAGTCTAAGAAAGGTGCTGCATATGAGCAACCAAATGTATCATTTACATATCAGAAGAAATGAATTAAAAAATAAATTAGAAAGCCACCGATACTAGATGACTACAAAACTATGATGAACAAATTAGAACAAGTTGTCACTCTACCCCTTAGAGTAGGACACATTCGACTCAGCAGTCACATGTATACAACATTTAAGATCAGCAATTTAGTCATGTGGACAGACACCCCAAACATAAAATCTTGCTTGAATGCTTCCCTGAATATGGTATACTGAGACAAACTTACTGGCCCAGAGAAACAACTCTGGAACAGATCACTGTTGGAAAGAAAAACATAGACAACTGTGTGATCTACAGCATGAAGTGAGGTTTATAAAGGAGATAACATTGCAGATATAGACAATATTTCTAGGCAAATAAAAGATCCTGTCAAATGTTTATGTGGAGTTAGCCATAAAAAAAAAGACTAGTTGTAGTTAAAGACTAATATGTAACCCACATAATATTATCATGTCGGTCTTATAACTTGTTTTCATTTTTGCAGAAACTTTTTTTGTGAATGATCAGATCAACTGCTAGATACCATTGGATGCCAAAATGGAAGCAAAAGTTCATGAGGAGCTGCTGTCACTTTTAGCTCAGCACAGTTTAGAGGAGACAGTGAGGTAAGACTTATATTGCTTTTAGTTTGTGGTTAGTCGCTATTATGTGAGTAGAGAGTAGTTATAGAAAGGCCATGTTCTGCCACCTACACTTTTGGACAAATTCTCATAAAAAGGACTGAGTAACATTGAATTGCCCTGGATGCAGTGATCAGAATTGATAGTCAGTACTCAGGATAGATGTTTGTTGAGATCCTTAACTACATGCAGCAGCCAGTATGGCACATGGTATATACATATTGCTCGGAGGCAGTAGTTTTACCAAATGTTTTCAGTTGTGTTTTTTATATTCATTGGAGAATTTCATTTTTGTGTTAGTTGTTATTAATATTAACTGGAATTGTGATGTCCTGTTGATTTCCATTTCCAGCAATATTGATGACATAGTGCTGTCATACCTAGTTGGTGTAGTGGAGCTGGTCAGTCAAGGAGATGATGGTTTGGACATTGTAGAACTGATGGAAATGATGAATGCATACTTACCAGGGTTTGACCAGATTAATAGGTATATTTTAAAAAAGTATATTTTTTCCAAAACGTATACAAAAGTAAATGATTTATAAATATCATCTTCTTCTTTGAACACTACATGTCGACCACTGTGAGTATTCTGAGCCTAAGATCAATTGTGCGTTGTGCCAGTTATGTGCCTAAAAGTAGGCCAGCACATCCGATTTCTGCTCCACTTTTTATTTACTATGGTAGCTTCCCTAGGCCTCTACCTCAGTTGTCTCTTACGATATGTCTTGTAAGTTGCAGTGGTGTCTTGTAGGTTGCAGTGGTACTTTTCTTTGCGAGCCCCGGCAACACACAAACAGAGTAAATATCATATCTATTTCTTCCTTGTGTGTTAGCTTTAGAACAACATTTGTTAGCAACGATTTGTGACCTGTTTATGGTTTCAACCAAAGAGCGTGTGTTGCGCTACTTGTTTACAGCATTAGCAGAACAGCTATGATATTTTGAACCTTTTGGTCCAGCATATCCTAATTTTGACTGTGTGATACTCAGGTTTGTGTCCCTAACCTGTGAGAGCCACCTCACTACCTCCTGGTAGGAGAAAAATATATGGTTAAGAAATCACACAATCACTTCATGATTACTTTATGATATGGTATTGCTGAGGATGTAATCATGCAACATGAAGAATTCCAATCAAACATAGTTTGGAGAGTGGGAAACTTTGACAATGTTAAAGACTTGTATAATCAGCGATCTATAGGAATCGTCAGTTGCATGTCTATCTACTGAAAGAGACTAAGAGCCAATAGGTTTACCCACTCTCATCTACTGAGAGACTAAGAGTCTATAAAGTTTGCCTATGGGCTATCTAAAAGAGTAAGAACCTATAAGTTTGCTCAAAGTGCAGTGATATAAAGGAACCATCAGCTGTATTCCCATACCCATCTACTGTAAGAAACTACCTATAAGTTTGCTCAAAGTGCAGTGATATAAAGGAACCATCAGCTGTATTCCCATACCCATCTACTGTAAGAAACTACCTATAAGTTTGCTCAAAGTGCAGTGATATAAAGGAACCATCAGCTGTATTCCCATACCCATCTACTGTAAGAGACTACCTATAAGTTTGCTCAAAGTGTGTTTCTAGAAACCATCAGCTGCATGCCCATCTAAAGTTAATTTCATATCCTATACAGGACTTTGCGAATCAACCTCAGCCTTTTAATGCTGTTTGTAATTTTCTAGGCATTATTACGTTCAGTAGTTTGCCATTGCTTTCTGAACGGTGGTGCCATCGTCCTTTTGTAAAAATCCATGCGAAACAATTTTCAACCAAACAATTTTCAACCAAACTGTCCGCATCGTGATTCGAACTCAGAACGTCAGGGTTAATAGACCAAGTTACTATCCCTAAGCCACAGATGCCACCCATCTACTGAGACTAAAACCTATAGGTTTGCTTAAAGTGTAGTGTTTTTGGGAACCATCAGCTGTATTCCCAGGCCAATCTGCTGAAAGAGACTACCTATAAGTTTGCTCAAATTGCAGTGTTTATGGAAACCAGCAGATATATGCCCATCTACTGAAAAAGACTAAGAACCTATAGGTTTGCACAAAGTACAGTGATCTATAGGAACCATCAGTTGCCTAGCCATCGACTGAAAGAGACTAAGAAACTATAAGTTTGTACAAAGTGCAGTGATCTATAGGAACCATCAGCTGCCTAGCCATCGACTGAAAGAGACTAAGAACCTATAGGTTTGCACAAAGTACAGTGATCTATAGGAACCATCAGTTGCCTAGCCATCGACTGAAAGAGACTAAGAAACTATAAGTTTGTACAAAGTGCAGTGATCTATAGGAACCATCAGCTGCCTAGCCATCGACTGAAAGAGACTAAGAAACTATAAGTTTGTACAAAGTACAGTGATCTATAGGAACCATCAGTTGCCTAGCCATCGACTGAAAGAGACTAAGAAACTATAAGTTTGTACAAAGTGCAGTGATCTATAGGAACCATCAGTTGCCTAGCCATCGACTGAAAGTGACTAAGAAACTATAAGTTTGTACAAAGTACAGTGATCTATAGGAACCATCTGTTTCCTTAGCCATCGACTGAAAGAGACTAAGAAACTATAAGTTTGTACAAAGTGCAGTGATCTATAGGAACCATCAGTTGCCTAGCCATCGACTGAAAGAGACTAAGAAACTATAAGTTTGTACAAAGTGCAGTGATCTATAGGAACCATCAGCTGCCTAGCCATCTACTGAAAAAGACTAAGTATCTATAGGTTTGTACAAAGTGCAGTGATCTATAGGAACCATCAGATGTATTCCCATGCCAATCCACTGAATGAGACTACCTGTAGGTTTGCTCAAAATGCAGTGTTTATAAGAATCATCAGTTACATGCCCATCTACTGAAAGAAACTAATTATAGATTTACTCAAAGTAAAAATTGTAATATTTTTTAATTTAACAGTAAAATTAGCTATATTAACCAATAACCAGTAGTTTTTATATGTCCATGCCCATCTACTGAAAGAGACTGAGTACCTATAGGTTTGCTCAAGGTGCAGTGATCTGTAGGAACCATCTGCTGTTTGTCCATCTACTGAAAGAGACTAATTATAAGTTTGCTCAAAATGCAGAGAAATTGGTTACAATAACCAGTAGTTCTTACATAATGAAACATGATACAAGTAATAACATATGTTATAATAATAACATTAGCATTTGATCCAATTTAGAATTTTCTATTTAAAAAATCAATATTATTGAAGTATAGACTACATATGTTAGTTATTTTAATACATTAATAAGTGTATATTTTATATTTTAACAGATCAGAAATAATTGATTGGATGTTTGGACTTGCTAAAAAATTGATTAACTCTAGTGAAGTTAGCCACGGTATGTATGACCTAGATAAAGTATACAAGTTACGTATTTTAGTTTAGTTTTACCTTTTACAGGGTTCCAGTGTATTGTGTTTTATTTTTTGCAAATAATATGTAAACTTAACAATTTTAGATTAAGATGATCTTGGTTAGGGTGACACTAGGGATGGGGCTTGTTCTAGGCTGATGATTAAATGTATCAGTGTGACTTGATACTATGTGTAATCCTGGACACCGAATCATACAATGCTCACTGTTGTAGAAGAGTGACATTGATTCTTGTCACTATGATAACAGTGATGCCCTTTCCTGGAACCCACAGGAAAAGTGAAAGAAGGGTAGGCCAAAAAATACATGGAGACAGGGATTAACGGTATATAGAAGACATGACAGGAGCTGTAGAAAGTAGGACTTGATATTAGTTAATTGGGGGACTAAAAAAGTAGTCACGAGAAGAGAATTATAGCTTCCATGAGTAGCAGGTCAGTACCCCTATAGGATAAACAGGGATGTCTTGGCCGTTACACACTGTACAGTAGTAGTCTCAGCTGCAAACATCATCATCAAAGTGGTTTAAGTACTTCTTGTTTTCTATATTGTGCAGCACAACTTTTGCCTTTCACACAATAAGAGAAATAATTCTACTCTGATACTTCAGTATCACTTCCTTTTATTACTCAGCTTGTCATGTTTCACTTAGAACATCCTGTTGAAATATGAGTTCTTTACGTTCTATTCTAGTTGTACATTTCTTCTTCAATGTTTATCTGATCTCACCCAGTCTTATTTTCTGGTCTTACTGACTAATCTATGGTTTCTGATTGATCTTCACTGTCTGTCTAAATTCATAGCTGATTTTCTACTGCTCGATTCACCCAGTATGGCTTTTTCTCTGGTCTCTCTATCTTCCTGATCTGTTGTCTTACTTAGTTGTTCTTTGATCCTGAATTGATCTATCTCTGAAGTTCTTTCTCTGTTCTGTCTTGTGGTTATTTCAACTGTAACTGTCGTTTATTGTTTACAAATCTTTTGATCTTCCCAGTCTGTTCTTTAACTGTCCTTCTGAACTCTCCTAGCTCCAGACTTTGACTTTTATACAGACAAAACATCTGAGATAATACAAATTCCCATGTATAAAGTCTCTCTTTGTCTCTACTTTAAGTCAGTACTCTGAGACAGTGGCAAAACATTTTACTACTGTGTGTGTCCTTTGTTAATCTGTCTTGTTTCCAAAGTAAAATTACCAAGTCACTTGTCACTTTGCTTAGATTAACCTCCTATTCTCCCAGGATGGCTTCCCATCTATCATTCCCTATTCTAATTATAACAGGTCTGTCTACTAATCGTTGGGTTTGCCCAAGACGATCTGTCCAATTTATTTTCTAACAGGTCTAGATCTGTGTAAACCCAAACAGGGATTCCAATTTCACTATGATCACACACCCCTTTACTCGAAACTTTATTAACTCAAACTAAGTAAGATGTTGGCTGAAAGTTCAGGCCAGTCCAAAGGTAAGAGTATGCTAATTTGTTTTGTCCACTGTTTACTTTGGTCTGTGTCTCTTATCTATCTTGTCACACTGCTACATAAAGACCTCTTGCCCTGGTTGTAGCCTCACATTGTGCAGGTTGGATTATTTATGATATCCCCTGAAACAAAACACTCCTAACTGTACTGAAGTGTCAACCAGAGATGCAAACAATATGACCATCAGCCTCATTTTGAACCAAGATTGTGATGTAGATCGGATTGACAGGTTCTGTCAGTAGTGCTGATACAAACATATCTGTCCTGTGTGCACTATTTCTGTTCCCGAACTATTAAAATAATAAAGATTGCTTGGGACAGTGAAAATGTTATTGTTCCAAAAGATTGAGCATGTTCCTTATTTAGAACGGTCTCGCGTCATTCCAGTGGCACAACACACTCATGCTCTTTGGCTGAGATCATATACAAGTTACTTTCTTCTTCTTTGCGTTCAGTTTCATATGCTCGTCTAAACCACAAGATGGGTTGCCTCTATGAAGCTGCACGTCAGTTGGAGTTCCTCGAGAGCTTCCCATAGCTTGCTCTGTAAGCTTCGTTCATGAGGCCATGTTTCGTTGGTGTATGTATGATGGACATGACTGCAGGATGTGCTCTGAAGTCTGTGTTTACAAGTTACTTTAAAGTTGATTATCTAGAGCGAATGTAATTAGGTGCTCACACAAACTGGCGGGGCCAGAGACAGTGAGGAGACTGGCACAATTTAGGGAGGCAAACCCAACTATCCTGATTGCAGAAACCAGACATGCTGGTCTGTAGGCTATATATACACTTAACTGTGACACAAAGTACATACATTCTAAGGTGCCAGTCACATACAGACCACATGGAGTAGCCAAATCAGTGGTTAATGTAGAGAAAATATAAAAAACTAAACATGGAAAGTTAATCACTGAAGAGAAAGGGACAATGGAAAGAACATTTTAAACAGCTGCCAAATTGTCCAAATCCACATATACTTACCAATATAGCAGAAACAGGGAATGTTTGGATATAAACTTTCAGTCTATCTCAGAATAGAAGGGAAAGAGGCTACTAAGGCTCAAAATATAAGCAAAGCAAGCAGGAGGCATAGTTTCTGTCCAAGTAGAAAGAAAAGAAACACCAAGGTCTCTGTGCAAGATTTGTCAACGGCGAAACATCTAAAAACAAAGACAGTTTTACAAAAAAACAAGATACAGCAATATTTTGATCAATAGGATTTTATCAAGCAAATGATACAATACATATGGAATACAGACATTATAAACACAGCCGATTACAATTTTTCAAGCTATCTGGAGGAAATAAGTTCCAGAAAAACAGATTGAAAAATTGTGAGAACTGGATAGGTATCACCCTACTATTAGTAAGGAGTAAGATCTTTAGCCACATCCCTCACTCCCAAGAGAATAACTTAAGCACTAGACAGTAGAACACACAGATTTTGTTTAGTTTTAATTATCCAATATTCCCATAATTACTTTTAGTACAGATTTATTTCGAGATAGCTCAATGAAAAATATGGACCTCGCACTGTATTCCCAAATATACCTCATTGAATGAAAAATGTGTTCCTTTACTTTCCAGCTTTGATTATTTGATATGACCATTATTACTTTTAGTACAGCTTTTGCCAATGTGTTGCGGGGCTCACAAGGGAGCAAAGAATAGTAACACTGTGACCTACAAGGCATGTCGTTAGAGGCGACTGAAGTAGGGGCCTAGGGAAGCTACCCTAGTAAATAAAAAGCGTCTCAGAAATTGGATGTGCTGGCATACTTGTAGGCTCATAAATGGCACAACGTACAATCGCTCTTAGGCTTGGATCACATACAAATTAAGAGTGGTTAACAAGTGGTCAATATGGAGCATTCAAAGAAGACGTACAGCTTTGACTTTCTGATATTACCATAATTACTTTTGATGAAGTTTTGATTTTCTTATGTGCTCATAGTAACAGATGTAGGAGTTTTACATGTCTAATACTACTTGTGGTGGAGTTGTGATCTATAATTAGTTTTGGTGACATTTTGTTCTGATAAGACTATTGTTGCTGTTGTTAGTGAAGTTTTTTTTAAACTAAAATGATCGCTAGAGGCTGTAAAGAGTTTTTTGTTGAGACAAGGTAGTTAAAATGATCTAAGATAATAAACAAAATAAGCTGAAGTACATATTTTGAGTCCAATGCTTTAGTCACCATGTTTTGTCTTGTATACAGAACCTGGTTGGAATGAACTTCTACCCTCAATGACATCAGACAAAATAGATAAACTACTTGACGCTGACTGCAAATTTACAGGAAAGAAATTTCCAACCTATGATTATTCAGAGGGATCAGGAAACCAAAACTGGAACGGTATCTGTTCCTCTGATGCAAATGGTCTCATTCAGAAAGAGGACAAATACACTCCTGCTAAAGGGGGTAAGAAATGTTTACAACAGAATGTATGGTTTCTCTGTTTGTAATTTCAGTTTATTTGTATCTACTTTTCTTAGTTTTGTGATAGTATTATAAAATATTGGTATGGCTAGGTGACTTATTAATCTAAAGTTGCAGAGATCATGTCCGAAGATATTGACATTTCATCTTCAAGTGTAATAAAATCAATCAGAAATCCACCAGTGCTAACATAGGACAACTACTAAATTATGACCAGATTAGAACAAGTTATTATTCTGTGTCATTCTGCTTCTCAAAACAGAACACAATCGACTCTACAACCACATGTATTCAAGATTGAGAATTCAGCATGTGCCATGCACAGATACTGCAGAGTATATGCTTCAAGACTACCCCAAATATGATATACTGTGACAAACTCACTGGAAAGAAAACATGAACCCATACTTGAGCTACAAAAGACAATGAAGTTTAGTGAAGAGTCAGTATTGAATATATTGACAATATTTCAAGTGAATGAAAGGAAGGATGAACCTTATAGTGTTGAAGTCTTGTACTGTCAGATCACTTCTTTAATTGTAATATATAGACTATTAATAATACATATGCGGAGCATAACACATAGCATAACACATAGTGCATTCACTTTTCAAATCCAACAAAACGAGTTGGGGGTTAAATTCATACAGCTTACATTTCCCATTATGAGAAAATGAACTGGCCATAACTTGTTACTAACAAAAGTTGTGTTATTGGCTGGATTACATAACAAGTGCTACAAAACCACCAATGCAAGATCATTCGGGAAATGCAACGGTAAACAAAATGATTAAAACCACCCTTAGACCAAAGTGTGGAAACAGACTATCCAATTCATATACAGATAGATACTATAAACTGTCCACATTTTCCAGCTGTTATTCACAGAACACAGCAGACTTGGACATCATAGAGGTAAGAAAGATTAACACAATACGTGTCGCACCAGATCTGTAACAGCTAAGACCTTTTTCTCACCTGTCCAGAAGAATATAGTGAACACAAAGTCAAACATGCACATACTGTGCCTCATTTTACGAAAAGGTATGCCACAATGTTAGGAACCTATTACAGACTTCATCCTTTTACCATTGTTATTATTCATGAAGTTATCAAAGAAGAAATAGAGACACTTTCTTATTTCTGTTCAGATCCAAATCTCTTCCATGAGTGAATCTGGATACACCAAGAAATTTTAATTAAAATTATTTTTGTCTGTGAGCTAGTTTATTGATGCATTTTTTAAATGTAAGTTTCTGAATTCTCTCTGTTTCCCTATTTTGTTTTAGAAGGGGATAATGCCAGCTTTTTTCCTCATGAAGCTAAACATTTGATCAATGTTTTTATTTTATTCTTGTTGTTTGGAGAATTATTGGTCATTTTAATACCAGAAAATATGTGTCTTGAATAAATACCATCCTACCTCTAAAGTCAGACTAATGCTCACCTGAATAGTGAGAGACACTGCTGATAAGGAAAGCAAACCTTCCCACAACAATCTGTCAGAGGTACCACGACTATGTCTGATTTCATAGCAAACAAACAAAAAATTTCTTTTAAAAACAGTTTTAGGTGTTTGTGATTAGTTGTTAAATCTATATTTTCTGAAACAAAAAGCTTCATAAAATTTGTTCAGGTCTTCAATTTTTCAGAAGGCTACTCCACCCGAGGTGTTACCAGGGCCCAAATTGGGGTGTAAAGAATAGAACCACTGTTACCTGCCACGCATTTAGTAAGAGACAACTAATGAATCAAATTTCCACATGAATAGAATTTATGGGGAGGTCTGGTACATCGGTCTGGGCAGTGATCGAGAGAGAGAAGGCTACTCCATGCTGCTCCATGTCGTCTTGAAAGACATTACTTTGTTTTCAAGTTCTCTTCTTGCTTTTGTAACAAAACAGATGAAGCAACACTTTAAATAGTTGTAAATCTCAAAATGTCATGGTTGTGTTTTGTAGTTCTAATTTTAAGGTCTCATGTTAGCTTTGTTTCTTTTTTTACTTCTCAGATACAGATACAAACTGTAACAAGAACTCAAGTCCCACAGCAATCATTTCCCAATCTCCACAAGCAGTCACCACTATCTACATTTCCATTGCTGTCTCTTCCTGAATGTCAGAATGAGCAGTCACGTTCCAAGCGCAAGGGCAGACAGCATAGCTGTTCTTCACAAGACAGTCAAGATGATGTTTCAAAGGTTTGGGAAAATTCTCCATTTGTTAAATTTTTTTATCCAACATTAGCTTAGCTTTTGGAGCCTTTACTGAAGTTGACTTTGTTGCTTGAAGTGAGTACCTTTAAAGTATTGTTGTGTTTTAATTTACTTGGCTTGTTTAAAGTTGCCAGTCACATTTTCGCCTGTGTGTTGCCGGGACTTGCAAGTGGGGAAAAGAATAGTAGCACTGTGACCTACAAAGCATGTCATAAGAGGCCACTGAGGTAGGGGTCTAGGAAGCTACCCTAGTAAATAAAAAGCGTAGCAGAAATCAGATATGCTGGCCTACTTGTAGGTGCACAACTGGCACAACATGCAATCGCTCTTAGGCTCAGATCACATACTAATCACAAAGAGTGGTCGATATAGAGCGTTCAAAGAAAAAGAAGAAGCTAGTCCCATTTATAACTTTACTGTTTTTTAATAACATAATTTGTAGGGTGCATCAGTGACATTCATTGTTCCCCAATAAGGGATCCACTTTGATATTTATGAAGGCTAAAAAGGTTGAATGTTAAAATTTGATATAGATTAAAAGTTTAACATAACATTAATGTGTGAATAATAATGTTTCTTATGTTTATCAGACAGACAGTACCACCATTGAAGAAGCTCAAGTCAGGATTTTGTTGGAGTTGTTTCCATCAGCTTGCACCATGGAAGCACGCCATTGTTTACAACTCTCATCCGGAAATATGGATCGTGCTGCTCAACTAATCATGGATAGACAAGATACAGGACAAGCAATCAAATCTCAAACAAAGGTTAAAGTCACAGTAAGAGATCAAAAATATATATTTTAGTCATGTAAATATTTTTACAAATAAAAAAAGAGTGAATGTGTTTATAGCGGTTTCCAACCTCCAGAGACTCATGTGGACCTACTGCCTTGTTCATGTGGGTGTTCACGACAACGAGAGAGAGAGTGTACATGCAAGCATCGATTGTTGGGGAGTTTAGGATGTATAACAAGGATGTTCTTCTGTCTCTTGGCGACATACTGTTAGATGAGGACACTAAAATTGACGTTAAATCGATTTAGTGATTTACACCAAATGGTGGAGATAAAGTTACCATAGGAAAAATATGTCCTCAGAATTTCTACCTTGATTGTATTGTGTAGTAGGTGCTACATACTTTTTAACCACTGAATTGCCATGGGTAGTTGTTTTCTTATTTCTTTTGTACAATCTCCATTGTTGTTAATTATGAAGTGAAGAAATTCAATATTTTTAGCATTTTCAATTTCTGCATTGTTGATGGTAATTTTGGGTTGGCATTTTTATGTGTCCGTAGACATAATTTTAGTTTTTCTTTGTATTCAGAAAAAAAAATGCTTGGTTCTTGGTGGACCTGGTTAGCTTATCTAATCCCATGACACTATTTATGTGAATAGCTAGTTCAACTGCGTATCTTAATTCTTTAATTATATTTCCACTATTTGTAAATGAATCAAAGTTGTAGTTGTTTTGATCGCACCTAACATCTCTCATATTTTCTGTATAGATGTTAAATGAGAGGATATGGCCTTGCAATACTCCCAATTTGCACCTCAAACTATTCTTTTTTACCAACTACTGCCTGCAATTGGTAGTGATTTTTATCAGTTTCTGATTGATACATTGTGCCATTATTCAACAACCACATATAATTAAACTTATTCACATCTTATATATTCCTCTCGTACTGTTTTTTATGTTACATAGGACCTGCATGTAATTTCTCCATATCACTCTGTCCTGTGCAACTTGTCCAATCTCTTCCATGGAATTGAGTCCGATATTCACTTCTTGTACTTGTCAATTTCAGAAAAAGAGTCACAAGGTGAAGAAAACAGTAGAGTGCAAGTTGGATGATGACATCATCAAATCGTGTGTTCTGGAGAAGTGAGTGTTGAACATTAATTTGATATCGTTTGCCGAAATAATGTATTCATATAGAATCCACATAACTAGGAAACCAGAAGTTTAATGTGCTAGATATTTACATGCTTGGTAGGGGGACTGCCCAGAGTAGTTGATAGTAGCTCAGCCTGCTAGCTGTGAGACGCCTCATAGCTCGGGTTCGAACCTACTGTCCGGCATTTGTTGAGTCCCCTGGTCTTACCCAGGACGATAACGTGAGCACCTCTGAAGTCTGAGAAAATCTGCCTGTATGGCGAGGGAATACTAATTACGAGTACATTGAGCACACGGCTCCAGTGTAAAGTAATTTACAATGTGCACGCTGCTGCCATTGTAAGAAATTGGAAAAACAGATTTTCACGCAAAAATTCAGTTTCAGAGATGGAACTTCATCTGAGTTGAAAGCGACGAAAGAAAGAAAAAAGAGAGAAAAAGAAGGAAAAAACATGCTTGGTCAAAGAAGTTCAATTAATTAAGAAATATAGACCATGCAAGAAACTACTGTAAATTGGAAGAAAAAATGCTTCAGTTGGTATGTTCATGTAACTATTTTTTTTGGTGAGATTTACCAAAGTTATTCTTTAAAATATCACAGTAGGAAAGAAAGAAAAAGATGAAAGACAATAATAGTTTTGAAAAATATGATAATTTCAGTTAGATTTTTCTTATGCAATAAACTTCCTTTTATTCTTGTTGGATTGCAAACAGAATGGTGTACCTAAAGTCTTTGCAGTCACACACACCATTTGTCTTCAAGTGTTGCTCAGATTTTCATTCGTTGTCTGGCAAGGATGATACAGTATTGTAAGATATATTCTGGGATCTGTCTTGGTGCTTCTGATTTCCGTTTTTGTTTGACAGGCTCTGAGACTCCCGTTCTGAGCCTGAATATCTTTGTCCATTCATTTTGGCAGAGCCTGTTCATGTTGGCTTGTAATTTTTCATTTGCTTTCTCATGCATTGTTTGAGGAGTGTCTGTTTGTTTTTGTAGATATGGGATAGGGAAGATTGCTCCAAGTTTCCTCCAGTCATCGACAGCTCTTCTGCCATCTCCTTTCTAGGAACGCTGCAGCAGACTTGTATGAACCTGTTCTGTTTTTCAGGACAAAAAATCTAGTTTTGAATTAGTTTATCTTGTTTGAAACATAGGTATAGCTTGGAGAATAAACCTTGAGTCACTTAGAAATGATGTTTTTGGGGAGTGGCGTCTCTCTGCAGTTTAGATTCTACAAGAACTGCTGCCACCTGTGCTCTAGTTAATACATGTTTCTCCCACTGGGAAAGAAAATACATCTCAGTTTCTCCTTTGGAGTATGTGATATATTGCCTCAGCTACTGAAAGTATAAGTATCAGAGCACTTACGCAGTAGCTCTCGTGATAATTCCAAATTGTCCACATGCTCAAAGAGTAAATATACCCATTTTCAGCTTGGTAGACTAGGAAACATAGTGAAGACCAACATCTATATTTAAACACACAAAAAACAAAAATAATGTAAACTGACAAAGCAAAAGGCTCACCTAACATCCAAATAAACAATAAAGAACTCCAATGTGTAGAGAGCTATGAATATCTGGACTCAATAATTAACAATAATGGTGACTGCTCCAAAGAGATCTAATTAGAACTTCTTGGACTCGATGAATTACATTCCTATGCTTCTTAGTACTTTCTCGTCTCATGCCTGGTAATCTATATGTGTATTTGCTTCATATATATGTCATATATTCACTTGATTTTTTTATTGTTTCTCTTCTTTCCACTTCTAGTTTTGTGTTGCACTCATTTCGTTATTCGTTTTTATTCCCAGATTTTCATTAGATACGTTTGAATGTTTCAGTATGTAATCATCCATATGTAGTGTTCCTTGAAATTCTCACCCTGTTGTTTCGTTTGCTTGATAAAACCTTTGGTCGAAACGTGCTGTTTATCGTCACTGTTTCTGTATTTTGTAAAACTATAGTACTTTGTTTTTACGTGTTTCGCTATTTTACCAAGTTTTACTGCATTCTCCCTTCACTAAAGTATTTAAAGGGGATTCTGGTCTTGAAACTTTTTTTCGTTGCTTTGGTATTAATGTAGAATTTGTATAACAATTTTGAAAGATTATGACTTAGAATAGTAGAAAAATTAGTAAAAAAAATTTCAACGCGTTCATGGAAACAATACAAAATGACCACAGCACAAATTTCAAATCCTATGGCTCTGAAGTTAATGAATATAAATGAATTCTGTTTTCACTCTAAGGTGAGCAAGTGTAATATCTACAAAATTACAATCCTTTTAGGATATATTAAATATTACATTTTTATGAATTTTGTGTAAACACACCCCCAAAACATCTTTTTGACCAAATTTTGGGGGAATTTTTACCCAAAAATTAATACAAAATTAAATATTTAATATATCCTAAAAATCATGTGTAATATTTTAGATATTACAATTGCGCACCTTATAGTGAAAACAGAATTCATTTACATTCATTAGATTCAGAGCCTTAGGATTTGAAATTTTGTTTCGTGCCATTTTGTATTGTTTCCATGGCAACATTTTGACATATTTTTTTACCAATTTTTTTCTACTATTCTAAGTCATACTCTTTCAAAATGCTTATACAAATTTTATATTAATATGAAAACAACGAAAATAGCCCTTTATTTTCAAGACCGAATCCCCTTAACCATGAGAAAAAATATTGAGCTTCATTAAATCAACCATTAATTCTGTTTATTTACTCCTAGGTATTCTTTTATTGATACTGAAGAGGACAAGAAGACCCATCGTCCTCCACCACCTAAAGGGGTTAGAAGCTGCTATGTTTTCTCATGTTAATTTGTCACTTCAAAATTGTTTTAAAAGTGTCTTTTGAAACTGTTAATATGTTATTCATTGTCCATGAAACCCAGATTTCATACCAGAGCTAAACATAGACAATGAGCAAAGCACAGTCGCAAAAATTAACTACATATGAAATGTGATGCCTATAAAAAGTTGTCACCATTCTCAGCATAAGAAAGAAAGTTGGCACAGAACCTTGCTTGAATTACATTGAGAAACAAATAATGAAGGGGTTTGGCCACTTAAGAATGCAGCCACACTCCACTATATACAGAGTCTTCTACAGCAGGAAATAAGGCAAGAAAAAACATGGATAGATGGCATAACATATGTTAATATAAATGCCAAAATAACTATCACCCAAGCCACTAGAGCAGCTCAAGACAAAAGCAAAAAACCACAACACTGGACAACAACACAAAAAGAAGAAGTATGTTATTAGTTTTAAAAGTTGTACATTTTGAAAAATGTTGCTCCATAAGTAATAACAAAGGAGAATACAAAATAAATCAGAAAGAAACTAGCCATGACAATTCAGAGAATGGTTACTATGAACATACTATGGTATAACACTGGCAAGATGACAAAAGTAAAACATTTTATTTAGACTTTTTGTTTTCTGTGGCAACATATTGATGTGGATTCTGGACCATTAAAGAAGAAAATCAAATCTTTTCAAACAAAGTGCTACAGAAACATTACTAGTACTCTCAGGAGTAATAAGAGAAAAAATTATAGATATTCTACAAGACCTAGATATCAAAAACTTTGGCACACAAACAGTGTCTTGGAAAGTGAAATATTTTGGTTACACTAAATGGCGCAGTGAATTTTAGAGAGTAATAATTGAGAGCATGGTTCTGTAAGAACAAGGTAGGGACAGACAAGATATTACGGAAACTTTTGACATGACAGTTGAGTAGGTAGGAAAAATGACTAGAATCTTTCAGGTAGACTGGTGAGATTGATATTCTTTAAAGAACTTGCTACATGAAGAGGTTAGCTATTGGTTTTCAGAGTCATCTGACCTGCACTGCAGACATATTGATATGTCTCAAAAGTGTTAGCAGTTGTTAAAGGATGTGTACACATAAAATACAGTTAATTAAGCATATTGGTGTTGGCATGCTATGGGTTCCTCATATGGATTTCTTCTTTGCTTGACACTGGAGTTTCTTGTTGAATCACAAGAACCTAGTCATCTTTATTGGAACAAAATAGACCTTTGTGATATTAGCTATTTTGTCAAGCACTAATGCTCAAATGTCTTTGTGAGTGGGAAGAACCACATCCTCCTTGAGGTTGTTTTGGTAACCAGTGTTGCTAACACCTAGGCTAAACAACTCTTCCTATCGTTCGCTTGAAGTATTGTCTATATATTCAATGTTGTCTTTTGTATACACTTCAGTCTTTTGTAGCTCGCACAGACTTATGTGCTGTTATCTTTGCAATGTTGTTTCACCAGGCCAGTAAATCTGTCTCATATCATTTTCAGTACAATATGTGCTCTGCAGTTTGGGGTGTATGTACACATGGCTGAAACAAGAATGATACTGAATAGATCTGAAGAATGGAATAGGAATAATACTGATTTGAGGAAAGAAGCGAGAGTGACAGTGAATATATCTTCTTCTGCGATCTCACTAGATTGGGATTTCAGATTCTCTAATAAAGGCAGCTGTCTGCCTCAGATTATCAACCATGCTATACAGTTTGTCTTGGACGCCGGTGTAAGTCGACTACCTCTTTCTTCTCAAGTCTGTATACTGGGGGCAGTTCTGTAGGATATAATTCCTATGATTTCTGCTTCCCTGTTTGTGCCGACTTCTTCCCAGTTGATTTTGGCCACCCTCATGTTGGTAAGTCTGACATTCTTACTGCGTGGCTAAATCTCTGAGGCAGATTGACGACCGTAGAATCCGTTATCCCATTCCTCATTGTGAGGGGTCGTTTTGCACCATGTTATGCGCCTTACGGCCTGGTGTATCTGTTTTCTGCAAGCATTTGTTTCAGGTTAGCATTCCCTAGCGGACACGTGCATCAGATTTCAGCCAAACCTCCATAGTTGCCTCTTACAACATGCGTGGCAGATAACAGTGGTTCTATTCTTTACACCCCAAATTTGGGCCCAGATAACCACTCAGGCGGTGAATATATCTAAGAATGGATAAAGAATGACACCGAACATATCTCAAGAATGTATCAAGAATAACACCAAATATATCCAAAAACTGCATCAAGAATGGTGCTGAATATATCTGAAGAATGACACTGAATATATCTGAAGAATGACACTGAATATATCTGAAGAATGACATTGAATATCTGAAGAATGGATAGATGTTTTTTGTTGTTGATTCAGAAGCACTTGAGCTTTCAGCTCTTCGGCTCGGTGCCATGGACATCGTAACCCTTCAGTTTGGTGCCACGAACACTGTAAATCTGGAGAACCTGGGGTTTTTCTGCCAGCCCGCAGAATTGAACCGCACTCACAGGGGTCTTGTCGTCCAACGTGCTGCGAACACGCTGGACAGACTGGCATCAAGAATGTATAAAAAATGACACTGAATATATCTGAAGAATGGATCAAGAATGACACCAAACAGAGGACAAGTAATATTTTGTCAGAATATACAAATTTTTTAATTAAAAAAAGCTATTTCATACCATGTGGTATATTGAGAAATATGCTGCTAGGCCCATATTTTGTCTTTTATTAATGACACACAATATATAATATGGTTAACGTCACACAGAACATCTCACGCTGAATGGCAAAAAAAACTAGAAAATGTGTGGAAATAAGACACAAATAAGTCGACAAATAACATTCTGAACATACCACTGTGACAAGTGAGAGAAAATGTTGGAGATTAATCAGAGCCACACTTTGATGTGGTGATGGCACCTGAGTGACCTCAGATATGCCACCAGAGTAACCAAGTGGAGCTCAGAGATAACAGAAGTGGTGAAAAACGCTGTTTATGAAGCATACACAAAGGCCCATTCTAGAAATCTCTTACAATTCTGACTGTGAGACAATACAGGATTAGAGAAAAGATGATTAGATGGCACCTGATCTGATGGTTTTTGAAAAATTCCTTTATTTAATTAACCTCAGTGTCATTCCCCTTTTTTTCAGGAAGCTAAAAAGTTGGTTCGATACCGAGACAACCAGGTTGTGAGCATGAAAGGTGAACGGTTTTCTGAAGTGAAGAAGAAGGATGATGATGAAATGAAAGACACATATGTCAGCCTCAAGCCAGCAAGAAAGTACCGCTTCCATTGACAGTCTCTAGTTTCTGTCTCTAGTTTATTCCTTATGTTAAACAAAAGAAACGAGAAGAAAAAGTTTGTATATGTTGTAACTCAATTGTTTGTCTTATTTTGTTTTGTGTTGTCAGAATTTATGTAAAAGTTGGTATTAAGGAAATGACACAATGTGTCTGTACATCTTTTGAGAAGATTTTGATAAGAATTTTCTCAGACTTTGTATATAAGCAAATTAATTTTGTATTTCTCCTAACTATAAATTACAAATTATTTTTTTCTCGTATTATATATTATAAAACAAAGATGGGCAATCTGTTTTCTGCATGAAATATTGATTAGCTCTTCATTGTTTCTGTTCTGAATTTACAAATTAAGAAAAACTTTATATTAAAGTTTACTAGATAGAATTAGCCATATGTTTGTAATCTAAATACTATATAATGACTAAATGAATTACTATGTTTCTAATCGAAATAAGTTTACTAGATAGTTCATAGTTCATAAGTACGGTTCAAACTTCACTGCAACGGGTCACCCCATAATTGCTCCGTTCCTGTGTCAAAGAAAATCACACGAAATGCTAACAACTGTGAAATGTTTCCTGTGTGAACTAATTCCAGAATGAAACAGCCGCATCTGCCACAAAAAGCAATCTGCACCGCATAAAATGCATATGGCCGTCACTAATGTAGCAACACAAAACTGTTCATTACTTGAATTGCAATTCTTGTCGAAGGGAACATCAATCATGACAAAATCCAGCTTTCTGCACCCGCAATATAACTGCATACAACAGATTGAGCTTGTTCGTCATAACCGCTGTCCGCCATTTTCTGAATACACACAACAAACGCACGGTTGACACAGCAAAAAGCATTCCATGTAACATTCATAGCTCACAGTGTTGCTCAAGCACTAACTCAGTAGCTCGGCAAATGAAACCGGAAAATACCTGACCAAACATGGCAGAAATGCGCTAGCTAGCAAAGTCGTGTTCTGAATCAAACAGTCCGGACTCTGAATGGTCCTCCCGCATTCCGCCATTGCTGGCCAGATTTTTTTACTAGATAGGATTAGCCTTATGTTTCTAACCAAGTGAAATACTATATATTACTATATGATTTAAATTGGTAAAATATTGATCCATGTAGAACATATGAAAGATGATTGCAAGAAAAGTAATATGAATCTTTTTTTTTTATTACTGGCTCTGTATGATTTTGTCCAGTCCACAAAAATTATAAATAATATTTAAAAGGTATACATATGTTTTTATTTCGTATTATAAACAGTGTATAAATGGCAGGTGATAAGCAGTATATTCATACCAGAATCTGACTACTGGTTTCAAAAATGGATCCTGTCTAAGACCAAAAGGAAGAAGAGTGTGAGATGAAGTGCTAGAGAGAAGCCATCAAAATTACCAGAAGAGACGGAATGAGATATCATCATCAAATAGCTTGTCCTGAGCAGAACTTTGCCACCCCAATAGTTGTCCGGAATCTCTCTCAGAGGCCTCTGCAGCCGTCATGTTCAAACCATCAGATACATCCTGAATCCATCTTCTCCGTGGTCTTCCTATTCTTCTCTTTGCTGGTATGCAAATACATCAAAATGAGAAATACAGACATACAAAATTTGTGGAGCCATATCCACTATCAAATATATGCTGAAACAGAAAATGAAATAATAGGGGTGCTTTATGAAAATGATTAGTTATTAACCACTTCACAACTACAACAGTACAAGATCTGTTCTAAGGACATGGAGGGAGAAGAGATTTCACTTAAACATCTAGACAACATCAAAGAATTACTACACCAACACTGTCTTACAACTACCTCTGCAACATATCTGGTACAATAAAAAAAGTTAACCTCCTACAGCTCATTGCTGCAAAAATGACTATATGAGACAGAGAGTTTGTGGACATTTGTACATATATGCAGTAGCATAACAAATTTGATCAAATAGTGTTTATTGCTAGTTGGGCATCTATGGCTTAGCAGTAGTAAGCTTGATCATAACCCAAGAGTACCTGGTTCAAACTACACAGAGGGTAGTTTGGATGCAAATTTGTTCCAGTGGATTTTTATGAGTGGTAAAAATAAACCTCACCGTTCTGAGAGCAATGGCAAACTACTGAATGAATAAGTGGTGCCTAGAAAATCAAAAACTTGTTTATTGTGGTTGATGGCCAAGTCCTGTAAAGGATATGCCACAATTTTCATTTCAATGTATATCAATTATTGTACAAACTAAAACAATACGCAAAACTAAGTAGCTAGCTAACTAATATAAATAAGTAATAATGAAGAGTCCAAAAGCTAAAAGAAATGCAGATCTGGAACATAGCAAAAGAAACATGCACAAATTAAATGGAATAGAATAATGTATCATTTAAAGTCAATTTTAAAAATCTCAATAATCTAGACAGGTAACTTTAGATCATCTTTGTCCTACTAGGGTATACTTTTTTCATTCTGTTTGTTTTTATATCACTCTTCCTGCTTTCTTTGCCAACTAAGTCACACCCTAGTTACAAAATGATGCTGAACGGCAATTGTGCATTTTCAAGAACTAATTTAGTTCTATTTTTTAAATTTAGTTGCTACTTTGTTAGTTCTTTAAATTTAGTTGCTACTTTAAGTTTTTTAAATTGACATTATTTGTTGAAATTAATTTATGATGTTTTAGTCCGTACCATTCTTGGTTTACATTGTTTCTTTTCTCAAACCACATTTTGTTACGTTATTAATTTGTATCAGCTGCCTTCTTTTGTGCAGTTTTTATTTAACCTTACCTTGATACGGACCTCTTGGTAGAAATGGTAGTACATATGTGGAGCTGTCCTGAAACTTTATATCTTTGTAATTATGTGCTGGTGTTGAGTTTTAATGAAACACTTTGTGAGGCAGACTTATCTAGAACATGTCTTGCAAGACTGCCCCATCCTTGCAGGTCAAAGAATGGAAACCTGATCTAACATTTAGAGATTAAATGTGGGGAGTGGCAATGACTTCTGGCTATCCTGTTCATGACGCATGCCAAAATAGAAACATAGCTGATATTGATCATAGAAAAAGAAAAGCAGCTGCAATTCTATTCAAATCATTATATGAGCTAGTTGTGGTTAATTTTTTTGACACTAGCCCTTTTACCATGTAAGCAGCTTCATTCACTAGTGCTTGGTCAAAGGCCATTACATCTTATAAGTGTCTTGTAGAGCAGCAACAAAATTGTTCATTTGATGGCAGTTGTCTACTTATACTGGTGGATAATTCGTGTTTGCCACAAAAGTGCGGTATTCATACCTTATCGTGGGTAGGTGGACTTGTATTATCGATATATTATGCAGTGAAACTATGTAGCAATGGCGAAACACATAAAAACAATATACAGCGACGTTTTGACCACTCGGCCTTTATCAAGCAACGGATACAACAGAAATTCTGACTTCTTGGGCGACAGATATAACATATACAATCAGACAATAAATCCCAACAGCCTAAAATGAAAACATGTCACGAAAAACGAAATAAAAACGGAGGTGCAGTTGGGAACTTGCCTTCTTCGAGATAGCACCATGAAGGTTTTTATTAAAGAAGCAAAGTTCACAACATTGCAGACTGCAAAAATAAAACAATTGAACAACTCTATCTATATGGGGGCACTATCATTGAATGCACAAGTAAGACATGTCAGCACAATAAATACAATGATGGAAACATGAATCTTCCTGGGAGGAACTAATATGACAATGTCTCTAAAATAAAGACTAACATATTATTGTATGACCAGAAAAGACTTATTCTGTGTATACCTCTCGGTGAGAAGACTGCACAAATAAAAACATAAGTTCAAACTTGTTGATTGCACTATTGATCATTATCTTCTGGGTTTTTTAAGACACCTGGTAATTTCTCAAAGATTGCCAAACAGTATTTTTGTATGCAATTTTTTTTTTAATATGACATTTAACAGCCTAGTCATGAGCTAATGTGAATGATATAAGCTTTATTGAAAAATAAAATTGATGTAGCCTTTACTTATTCATAAAATGTAAAGATATATTATTATATATATATTTTCTTTGTATCAAGCAGTCAATGTATTTATTGATTGTGTTGTATCTTGCCTTGAAACCTCATGACATTTTCTGAGGTTAAACTGTCAGTATCAGGTGGCATTATAGTGAAAGTTTGGCATGTTGATTTAGTACAGACAATTTAAATATGGCCTGTTTGTTTGGAGTTTGAACAGAGTATAGAAATGCCAGAGACTGTCATGTATATTCAGATATGATTCATTATTGTATCACTTCCAAATAGAAACCAGGCTTCCATTCAGAAATATTTCGAATAATTTTCTATGGCAGTACAATCAAAAGGAGTGAATCAAAATTTCATCACTAATTATAAAACCTTAATAGGAATATCCAGTAATCCAAAATTTATTCAGTTTGCAGTGAATGTGCTTTGTAGGATTTCACTCTTAGTTATAGGTTTAGTCAGGGTTAAGTTTTTATGTTATTATTTTTTATTAATAATACTATTGATATTATTATTGCAATGGCCCATGGCTCCTGTGCCTCCATCAGTCATATATATAAATATGTGGACCAATATATAAAAACCGTAAGCAGAACTGTTTTTGTCTATAAAAAAAGAAGCAACAATAATTTTGACAAATAGAAAAAAATTGTTTATTGGTACACAATTTATTGCTTACGGAAATTTAACTAAAGAATGTTGAAGGTACTGGCCATTTTCCATCCTCGTTAGAGTGTAGAGCTTTTATTTTGTGTAGCTGTTTATTCTAAGAACTTTAATCTGAAGCCAGTTTTCAGAACTCTGTTTTAAGAACTTAATTGTGAAACCAGATACCAATGTTTGTTCTACGAACATTTAATTGTAAAGCCAGATATCAGGACTTATTTTTAAGAACTTTTAATTCAAAAGTCATATATCTGAACTTGTTTCTAAGAACTTAATTGGGAGGTGGACACCAGGACTTGTCTCCAGAAATTGAATTTGGAAGTAGATACCAGGACTTATTTCCAGTAACTTTTAATTCAGAATTCAGATACTAGGACTTGTTTTGTAACAACTTAATTGCGAAGTAGATACCAAGACTTGTTTCTAACAACTTAATTGTGAGGTCAGACACCAGAACTTGTTCCTAAAAACTTTAAATTGTGAAGTCATGGCTATTTTTAGCAACTTGACTGCTTCAGCTTTAACAATGTACCATGTCATTTTTGAACACTTTTACATATATTGTAATATTGAAACTGAACTATTGTCGAATTTTATTTGAATTTTAACTGCATATTATCTATGTTATCATTTTGCTCTGGTGCAGTTCAGTGTTGATATATGTTGGCTTGCATTTGTGCCAGACATATATTGGAAAATTTAGTGCTAATGGATATAATGTGTGGCAGCTACGCTAATTGTTTGCAGAATCATATGTCTACCTCGAGAATTTCACTGTGTACTCATCCATATATGCTCATTTGAGAAAATGCTGTTTAGGCAAAACACCAAAATATTTGACAGGGAAAGTACTCAAAACATTCCAGTTCAGATGCCAAACATATCTATGCCAAAAACTGTCAAACATTAACTAATTGAAATATATAATGAAAAGAATTTTAAGGTAATACCACTTAATTGCACATTTTCCCTTAAACCATGACCAAAGTTTGATAAGAAATTGAATAGCAGTGATTCTGTATAATTCTAACATACCATTTAACTGATGACATATTTACCATTGAACGTAGACATCATCAGATGACGTGCCGCCTGGCGTAGGCAATCATGGGTCTCCATAAATATAATCAATGTCTATACACATAGGGGCTTAATCTCTTCCAGCTAGCTTGAGGTGTTGGCGGCAGAAGTCTTAAATGTTAGGTGGTAATGATTCTGAATGCTCTCTTTACTCAGAAAGTATGAATAATTTTTTCATCCTGGTGACTGTACCAGGAAACAAACACTAAAGCTTCAAAATATGGAAATGTGAACAATAATTTATCTCTACAACTTTCACTAATTTCTCTCTCCATCCTGTGGTTGTTTTGTGTTTCCCTCATTTTCAATTACCTTCTGGTATCCATCTCAGTGCAGTTTTCTTGACAGAGTTGACTTTCATATGTAACACATGTTTGAACGATCTATGTCTCTTTTGGATGATAGTATTCATATTATCTAGTTGATACTATGTTCACTGTTCTTATTTATAGTTTTCTGACCAGGGCATGCTTAAGATCATTTGCAGACAAATTTTGTGGAGATAGAAAGTTTGGACATACAGTATCTTGTTCTGTCATTCTGAACCGTACAGTAGAGTTGATAGCACACAGCTGTGGTATATTAATCATGTTTCTTGTGCTGATTTTTAGACTGAAAGGTTATGAATACACTTTGTGTCTTAGACTGCTTTTAATGTCAGATCTCAGTTACCTACCACCAAAAGAAAAGGATGATTAAATCAATTAGAAAGCCATAAATACCAACACAAGACAATTACCATAATACCAGCAGATTGGAACAAGTTGTCATTCTGCGCCTTAGAGCAGGACACAATCAACTCTGCAGTCACATATATACAAAATTCAAAATTGGCAATTCAACCATGTGGACAGGCATACCAGACTGCAGAGCTGAGACTGCCCCGAATATGATACACTGAGGAAAACTCACTGGCCTAATGAAACAACACGACAGAAAACTACACGAACCTCTGTGTGAGCTACAAGACTGAAGTTTATACAAGAGAGAACATTGAATATATAAACAATATTTCAAACAAACGAAAGGAAGGAAGGATGTCAGATCCAGCTCCTTTGTGGTTGATAACACTTCCAAGATTTGTGAAAGCAGTTGTATTTGAAAGGATTTTAATCTTCTACTATGACTGGTGCTGGGGTGGCCATGTTCAGAGTCATTATTTCTGTTTTATTCTGATTTTAAGTTCAACCATCTGACTGTACTGGTTAAGGAGACAGATATTGTCCTTAATATCTTTATGTGTGTAAGGTATAAGTGTGATGTTATCAGCAAAATCTATGTCCTGCTTTATGCTGAATTGTTTTGCCCATCACCAGTCTTTGACAATGTTGAATAGTAGGACTGACATTACACATCCCTGTCTGACATTACACATGCCTGTTTTGACTTCAAACTTGAGCTTGTAGGTTTCAATACTGCATGTCAATTTGCCTGTAGTAGCTTTTCATGATGTTTATAAAACACACAAAAATTCCATACCTTCTTAGAATATGCCTAAGACTTTAGTGTTGCAGTTTATGCTATCAAATGCCTTTTTGAAGTCAATAAAGTTTATATATAAAGTTTGCTTTGCCATTCTGTACATTTTTTAATGATATTTCTCAGCACAAATATTTGATTTATAGTTTCATCCGTTACAAATTCCAGCTTATTCCTTTCTCAATATCTCATCTACCGCATCAATAATGTGCTGTACAATGATTTTACTTGAAACAGAAAGTTATTCCATGTCATTTGTTACAATTACCATAAGTTTTATTAATTGGCTTGCCAAAAAAAATACAAGCAATCCTTTATTTAGAAAGCAGGGAATAAATACCACCTTTTTAAAATTATTGAACGTATTCAAGAACCTATCTTTGAAGTACACAATTTAACAGTTATCATTGTTAAAACCAGCGTACATATCTGTAAGTGGATGTGCCACTAAATTTATTTGTTAGAAAATGTGGCTATTTTGAAACAAGAATTATTAATTGTCATCATCAGTATTTCTTTACTCCAATAGAAGTTTGACTTAATTGCTCCAACAGAAGCATAGGACCACACCTGCTGTTTTGATCCATTGCAAAAAAAATTGCGCCAAAGCATCTATATGCATCTACAGCATTGGTTTCTGTGGTTGTTGGTTTATCTAAATTGTTACTACCAGTGTTAAGGAGTTCATGCACTGAGATCTTCCTTTGATGTTTAAGAAAGAGGCTTAGGGCATGCATGGTTATTCACTGAAGTGCAATGATGATAGATTTATTTTTTTTTAAAAGATTTAACAAGTAAAATTCTTACAAAATATTATTACCATCTTCTAAATTCATTGGGGACACTCGCCAGTGCCACGGAGTTAGTGTGCTACCGCTGAGATCTTCCTGTGTAAGAAAGAGATCGAAGCACACATGGTTACTCACCACAGTGCAATAAATATGGTCTTATGAAAGCAATAATGATAGACCTATCAATCATTCAATAAATGAGAACTAAAACAAGACTAGTCTGGATATTTGAGATAAAGAATATACTGTTTATGATGAGTTCTGGTGTTGCTTTATGTGTTGAGCTTCAAATTGGATAGTTCTTCCACAATTGCCTACCTCTGATATTCATTCACAATCACTCCTACCATTGTTGTTCATTGTGACAGCCTCTCATATTGTTGTAGCTAAATGCTTAGTTCATTTTGACAATCATTCACACTATCTTAACTATAACAGTATACTACACTCATAGTTTGTTGTGTAAGAACAATACGCTGTCATACTTCAGTGAGAACACATGTTACTTTCATAGTCTGTTATTACTTTCTTGCTATTATAATGCATTGTTACACTCTATACTACTAGCATAGTAGTTTGCTGCAACGTGAGAGTGGACATACTTACATCGATTGTTGAGGAGTTTAGGATGGAAACAGATGATGTTCTTCCAGTCTCTTGACGACCTCGAACGTATAAGTGGTGCCTAGAAAATCAACGACTTGTTTACTGTAGTTGATGGCTACGTCCTTTGGGATATGCCACGATTTTCATTTTTCACAAGTAGTGCTGGATGCTTGAGAGGCAGAGAAAGAAAAGTGTTTAACCAGCGAGCCACAGGAACCATCAATATGCACACCCTTGAACATCTGTTGGAGGCGACTGAAAACCTATGGATCTGCTCAGAGCGCTGTGACGTCAGTTCAGTAACCAATAACTATTACCATAGTTCATTGTGACACTCTCACCCCAGAATTACCCACTGTGGCAATTTACACCATTCTCACAGCTTATTATAACAGTTTTGTGTGCTAGCTTAACACTGGGACTTTCTTTCTCTTTCTTTCTCGAATCCTGTATGCCTCACAGCGTCAGGTCAGGAAGAGATTTCTAAAACGGGCCCTAGTATGCGCTCGTAGATAGTCTCTTTCGTCGCCTCTGTTATCTCTGAGGTCCATCTTTTGCGTGGCCGGCCTTTTGCTTTGTACCCATTGTATCGGAGCAGCATTGCTATTTGGGGTGCACTGTCTGATGGTAATCTGCTTACGTGACCGAACCATTTAATTTGTTGTTTCTTGATGAAGTCTAGTACTGATGTTGTATCCACTTTTTCCTGATGTCTTCATTTCTCAACCGGTCTCTTCTTGTTACACCCAGCATTCTGCGTAGACACTTCATCTCTGTTGTGACTAGTTTTCTTCTATCGTTTGTTGTCAGCGGCCAGGTTTGGCACTGGTAACATAATGTGGGGAGAAAGATTGTGTTGAACACTGGGACAATCTCTACTATTACCATAGTTCATTGTGACAATCTACATTACTATAGCTCATTGTTACATATACCGTCATTCATGTTGTGACAATCTACATTACTATAGCTCATTATTATATCTACCGTCATTCATGTTGTGACAATCTACATTACTATAGCTCATTATTATATCTATCATCATTCATGTTGTGACAATCTACATTACTATAGCTCATTGTTACATCTAACATCATTCATGTTGTGACAATCTTCAAAAGTTATTTAGATATTTGTAATCGTCATGATGGCACAGCTGTTAGCGCACTTCCTTCCTAGACAGGCAGTCTTGGTTTGGTCTCCGAATTGGAGAATTTGTTCCGCTCTCAGTTCAACCCAACCTCCTTTCTTACTTTGAAATATTGTTTATATATTCAATGTTGCCTCTTGTATAAACTTCACCGTCTTTTGTAGCTCTCTTATCTGTGTAGTCTTCTTTCCATTGTAGTTTCACTAGATCAGTGAGTTTGCAACAGTATAACATACTCAGGACAGTCTTGAATTATGTGCTCTACAATCTGGGATACCTGCTCTGGTGTGCACATGGTTGAATTGTCAATCTTGAATTTTGTATACATGTCTGCAGAGTTGCTCGTGTTTTGTTCTGATGCACAGAATGACTCGTTCTAATTTGCCCATATTTTGGTAGCTGTCTTGTGTTAGTATTTGTGGTTTTCTGATGACCCATCTTCAGATGGGTACCAGAGAATCATTAGTAAAGGTGACCGACATGATGTTGATTACATCATTGTGTGTTGTTGATCAAAGAACACTGGGCCTCACACCATATTTCCCAATATATAGCAAGATACGAAAACCAGTTCTTTACTGACAAGATTAGAACAATCGTGGCAGGTTTGGATATGTACACTACGATTGCTTCTTCTTCTTTGCGTTGTTCTTTATGACCAATTTTAATCACTCTTTGTGATATGTTTGATTTTTGCCAAGAACGTGTATACGTTGCACATTGGTTTGGTAGGCCCCTAATCGCATAGACTTCTACACATTTAGGACATGTGCATCCGATTTAAACCTAACCTCTTTAGTCGTCTCTTATGACATGCGTGGCAAGTAACAGTGGTACTATTCTTTACACCCCAAATTTGGGCCCGTAACCACTGAGCGAACTACGATTGCTGATTATGATAGTAATGATAGCTTAGCGGAAAAAGTAAAGCAAGGATCCTATTTTCATACCATGAGGACCTCTGAAGTCGGAGAAGGCTCCCCTGAATGGCGAGGGACGCTGATGAAAATAAAAGCAAGGCTTCATGCAAAAATCAGCTAGAAGCATCATACTGGATGCCCTGACTATACCTGAATTCATAGCGGGCGAATGAGAAGAAGTAGATACCATGAGGAACATTGGGAAATACAGTGTTGCTTTCACATATTTCTTCGACCAACAGCACACAATGACTGATATGGTCAACATCACGCCGCCGACCTAATTTACTTCCCATTGCTTCTCTGATACCCAATTGAGGCTGTGTCAACCTTAGAGCCGTACAATCCAAATAAAATCGAATTGTTCACCTTAATCCTGAGACCATGTGCCTATAAAGCAAGTACACTACACTATCGCTGCTCTCCATAGCGTAATATGACATGCTCAAATCATCACAGTTCATTGTGGGAATCTCTATCTACATTGTAACACAATTTGAATGTATCTTGTATAAAAAAAATAATTCTGTGTGAAATGTATCACTATCATACCATGGTTCATTGTAATTAAATATAACTATTGTATCTAAATGTAGTATTTAGCACATTTGTATCTCACTGTAGAACTTAGCACAATTATATCTGATTTGTGGTACTTAGCACAATTATATCTGTGGTACTTAGTACAGTATGTCAAATTGTGGTACCTGTCATCAATGTATCTGATTAGAGTACTTAGTACAATTATATCCAGTTGTGGTACCTGCCATCAATGTATCTGATTGTAGTACTTAGCACAATCATATCCAATTGTGGTACCTGCCATCAATGTATCTGATTGTAGTACTTAGCACAATCATATCCAATTGTGGTACCTGCCATCAATGTATCTGATTGTAGTACTTAGCACAATCATATCCAATTGTGGTACCTGCCATCAATGTATCTGATTGTAGTACTTAGCACAATTATATCCAATTGTGGTACCTGCCATCAATGTATCTGATTGTAGTACTTAGCACAATTATATCCAATTGTGGTACCTGTCATCAATGTATCTGATTGTAGTACTTTGCACAATTATGTCTACCCCTAGTTGGTGTGAATTTGGTTGTGTTAAATATGTAGTATGTGCAACTCATATTTCTCTACTGTATTTGAATATCATGTGAAGGGAACATATACCATTGCCATGGGATCCGAAGTGAACAACATTGCTCTTGTTTCAATCCTAGGGTTTAGATGTTTAAGTACCTATATGCTGCTGTGCATGCTAGAAACAGCTAAATATTTTTTACCATTTGTCTGGCTAACACATAAAGATCCTGCATCAATGGTGCTGCAGTTTTACTGTTCTCCTTGTGGTTCAACATGTTGAACACCAAGTTGGAGAAATAATCAGCTTTAGACTTAATCCCAGCTCTTATTTGGCAAGCTGTTCACAGAGGTATCCCAAAATGGATTTAGGAGTAAGTTGAGGGTCAGCTCTGTGCAGAACATAACAGTTACTTGGGATAGCTCAGAACATGAAAATGCATATTTAGAGAACCACCAGAGATTTTAGAAAATGCCCATTTTGTTGTCCTCTTTCCTCCTGACTGAAAATGGGACATGAAATTTCTATAGAAACACACAGAGCCAAGGGGAAATGCTTGGTAAACAGCCTAATGCTCATGACTTTGTATCAACATGCTGGGATCTGTAAGGTACATCCCTAGATCTACTAAAAGCATAGAACTTGGCATTGACTATGGTGAAAAAACACCAGTTTATCAGTTCTAATTATCAACAATACAGACAGAAAGTGTGCCTTAACCAGGAACTAGTAACTGCCTCTTTGATTGCTAAGCCAACATTCTATCCATTTGACAATGAAAATGCCCGTTGTCAGTTAATGGCAATAATATGATAAAAATAGATCTGTCAAAATTATTATTTAGTGACCTCATTAACCTTTGTATTATAAAGAAAACTGAATGCTAACTTGTGGATTTTTTTCTGAAAATGGATAAGACTTTTATTTGTCATGATAGTTTACCATTGGAATCTCCATTGTTTTGCATGTTGGCATATATGTGCTTACTTATTTCTCTCTGTTCCTCATGAAGCATAGGACCTCAACAGGTGTCCTCCACTTTTTCCAGTCTATGACTGTTTTCTTTACTGTTTTCCATGATAATCTGATATCCTTCCGCTCCTTAAGAAGACACCGTCACCAGGCCTGTTTGGGCATCCCTAATTTTCACTTCCCTTGTGGGTTCCACTAAAGTGCTTGTCTAGTGACACTCGACTGTGTCTTCCACTGAGAATGCCCAACTCGTATTTTAATTGGTTGACCTCAGTCATCACAGGTTCCAGTCCTTACCCCAATGTCTGTTATATCATTTTAGTTTGAGAATACACTGAAGATATTTTTTGATAAAAAACAGAGGTGTATACCATGCTTTTATTCTGGGGATACAACAGAGATAACCTATGATTTTTCCAGGAAAATATCTTCTATTTTGTTTGATGTTAATTTCAATTTGATATCTCAGTTTTGTGTGTCACATTGTGTTATGAGAATGTGTATAAAACTATGTTCACTTGTTAAAATTGAGTTCTATTGTGAAACAAATTCTGAGATCTTGAGTTTTATTTTGTCACAAGTAAGCATTACCTGTGAGTGTGTATGTGTTACTAATACTCAATAAAACTGGTATTTTGTAAGTACCCTGGCATAGACATTACTTTATAACATAAGTAAAATTACAGAATAACCTCCCAAGCCAGACAGATCAAAGAGTAAACACCAGGTTGAGGTATGAATAGTTCGGAAAACAACCCAACCTTCTTGAAATAATTATTAATGTTATTAAATGGATAACTAAGTCTTGGAATCTGATGTATCAGACCAAGAAAACAATGGAGATATAACATTAAAGTAGACATAGAAATACTGAGAAAACACGTGAAAACAAATAAAATAACAATACAAAGGCGTTTCTACCATAAGGCTTTTATATCTACCACAGCCAACTCTAATATTAGAACAAATAACTGACCGGGGAAACCCTGGCCTAGTTTGAGCTTGGGACTAGATATTGTATATGTTTGATAGAACACTGCAAGCATTTTTTGCAATTTCACTCAATTTCTATGAGTCTATGGTTATTTATTGATGAAAAATATTAATAATACTGATATCCCTTATTGTCATACTTAACTTGTTACATAATATAACCTTGATTTAGCATGTTGTGTTGATATTAATATGAATTTGTCTGTATACAACACTACTGTAATGTGAGGTCATGTGACGGTTGGGTCTTATTTCCTAGAATTTTTACTCGAGTCCGCTGGCCGTATGAGTTTATAGTTGGCTGTGATCAAGCAAATGATACATCAGAAGGGAAGAAATTAACTTCTTAAGCGGCAGACATAACATATACAATTAGACAATAAATCCCAGCGGCCCTAAAATGAAAATATGTGACGAAGTAAATGTGAAAATCTAGGAATGAAAAAAAATAAGATAAACAATAACAATCAAATATAATAGGATATATATATATATACAGTTAACATATACTATGGCACATAAGAAGAGACAGTATAGGAATGTAGTGTGTTGATTCCATAAAGTCGCAAGCTACCATATAAAGATATAAAACGATTTTCTAGAGCAAATCGACTACGATCATCAGAGGAACATGATCAAAATACTGTGACCTGGATATCGCAAGGTCCCAAATAGTCAGTTCCATTTAAATGAGTGGCTACAGGGGTCACATAGCATTTATGTTTATCACGTAAGTCACCCAAGTGGTTACCGGGCCCAAATTTGGGGTGTATAGAATAGAACCACTGTTACCTGCCACACATATCGCAAGAGGTGACTAAGGATGTTTGGCTGAAATCGGATGCATGTGTCCTAAACATGTAGAAGTCTATGCGTTTAGGGCCTACCAAACCAATGTGCAACGTATACACGTTCTTGGCAAAGATCAAACATATCACAAAACGTGATTAAAATTGATCGTAAAGAACGAACGCAAACAAGAAGATCAGGTAAGTGTTGACTGAAAGGGCACTTAGCTTTTTGCTAGTTTCGCCTATATATGTCTTGTCACAACGTTTACAAGTGATGGCATAGCTTATGTTGCGGAACTCGCATGTAAAACCGTCCCCAATAGCAAAAGTGACTTTAGGAAAAGATACAGTACGTGTCTGTACCACATAAGCACATGTGTGGTATCGCCGACGGTCACACCGGACGGTGCCAAAATGACCCTGGACATTGGTTTAAGGCGACTGTGTACCAACATATCCTTAAGATTCCTGTCCCGTCTGTAAACCATCAGAGGATAGCTTTGAAAAACTGAACGTGTCTCTGGATTCGGTTTTAGAATAGAAAGATGACGGAAAAAACTTTTCACCATTGAACTGTTTGGGTGGAAAGTTAATATCTCTCTACTCAAATCAAGAATTATGGGATATCTGTGGTGTAGAGGTTAGGTGCTTGTCTCTCATGGGTGGAAAGTTAATATCTCGCTACTCAAATCAAGAATTATGGGATATCTGTGGTGTAGAGGTTAGGTGCTTGTCTCTCATGGGTGGAAAGTTAATATCTCGCTACTCAAATCAAGAATTATGGGATATCTGTGGTGTAGAGGTTAGGTGCTTGTCTCCATGGGTGGAAAGTTAATATCTAGCTACTCAAATCCAAGAATTATGGGATATCTGTGGTTTAGGAGGTTATGTGTTGTCTCCATGGTGGAAGTTAATACTCGCTACTCAAATCCAAGAATTGATGGATATCTGTGTGTAGAGGTTAGGTGCTTGTCTCCATGATGGAAAGTTAATATCCGCTCTCAAATCCAAGAAATTATGGGATATCTGTGGTGTAGAAGAGTAGGTCTTTGTTTGGGTGGAAAGTTAATATCTCGCTACTCAAATCAAGAATTATGGGATATCTGTGGTGTAGAGGTTAGGTGCTTGTCTCTCATGGGTGGAAAGTTAATATCTCGCTACTCAAATCAAGAATTATGGGATATCTGTGGTGTAGAGGTTAGGTGCTTGTCTCTCATGGGTGGAAAGTTAATATCTCGCTACTCAAATCAAGAATTATGGGATATCTGTGGTGTAGAGGTTATGTGCTTGTCTCTCATGGGTGGAAAGTTAATATCTCGCTACTCAAATCAAGAATTATGGGATATCTGTGGTGTAGAGGTTAGGTGCTTGTCTCTCATGGGTGGAAAGTTAATATCTCGCTACTCAAATCAAGAATTATGGGATATCTGTGGTGTAGAGGTTAGGTGCTTGTCTCTCATGGGTGGAAAGTTAATATCTCGATACTCAAATCAAGAATTATGGGATATCTGTGGTGTAGAGGTTAGGTGCTTGTCTCTCATGGGTGGAAAGTTAATATCTCGCTACTCAAATCAAGAATTATGGGATATCTGTGGTGTAGAGGTTATGTGCTTGTCTCTCATGGGTGGAAAGTTAATATCTCGCTACTCAAATCAAGAATTATGGGATATCTGTGGTGTAGAGGTTAGGTGCTTGTCTCTCATGGGTGGAAAGTTAATATCTCGCTACTCAAATCAAGAATTATGGGATATCTGTGGTGTAGAGGTTAGGTGCTTGTCTCTCATGGGTGGAAAGTTAATATCTCGCTACTCAAATCAAGAATTATGGGATATCTGTGGTGTAGAGGTTAGGTGCTTGTCTCTCATGGGTGGAAAGTTAATCTCTCGCTACTCAAATCAAGAATTATGGGATATCTGTGGTGTAGAGGTTAGGTGCTTGTCTCTCATGGGTGGAAAGTTAATATCTCGCTACTCAAATCAAGAATTATGGGATATCTGTGGTGTAGAGGTTAGGTGCTTGTCTCTCATGGGTGGAAAGTTAATATCTCGATACTCAAATCAAGAATTATGGGATATCTGTGGTGTAGAGGTTAGGTGCTTGTCTCTCATGGGTGGAAAGTTAATATCTCGCTACTCAAATCAAAAATTATGGGATATCTGTGGTGTAGAGGTTAGGTGCTTGTCTCTCATGGGTGGAAAGTTAATATCTCGCTACTCAAATCAAGAATTATGGGATATCTGTGGTGTAGAGGTTAGGTGCTTGTCTCTCATGGGTGGAAAGTTAATATCTCGCTACTCAAATCAAGAATTATGGGATATCTGTGGTGTAGAGGTTAGGTGCTTGTCTCTCATTCCAAAGGTACTTAGTTCGCTCCCTCGTGGCGCCATTATGATATTTTTCCGGAGACCCCTTGTCTCGGTGTAAGTGAGATCGAGTCCTAACCCTATAGGAGACAATCGATAAAACATAGTTGCCGTGTTCAAGTTGAACACCTAAAAGAATTCTTGGCAGTTCAAAATCGAGAAAAGCCGCTGCCCGGTAAAAATTCATTAGAAAGATTAAAAAATAAAATTCCCACAACATATTTTTACTATCTTGAAAATTACGTCAGAGATCCTAGCCGGTTCTACGAAATGCGTCCACTGCCGCTGAGATCTTACTGTGTAAGAAAGTGATGGGAGCACGCATGGTTACTCACCGAAGTGCAATGATGATGGTCCAATCAATCAAGAATCCAAGACATAAATCAAGGCAATAATTATGAGACGGGAAAGTCACCCCAACAATAATCCAAATGACCTAATACATTTGTTCTCTCATAAAAGCAATAGAACTCAATATTAAAACTTCTGACTGGTCACAACAAGATGCGGAGGCATATCTATAGGAAATTCAAGATCGTTGAGACGGATGTCTGCCCCTGTAGTCAAACACCAGCACAAGGCACTGCTCACATAAGCAGTTATGTCCCATTTATACAGCGTTCCGCGAGAAACCAAATACAGTATGGCCAGTGCTTCTGTAAATACAGCACAGTAGACTTCCATTGACGTACAATGCATTTCAAAATAAGCCCGAACTTGATTTTTCTTTGTACTGTGTTCAGTTGGTCTTTTTAAAATTCAGCTTGCTCTCCGTACAAATCTTTTGAGAGATAGTGTCAACATTCTTCTGGTTGTGCTCACTATTTGAATGATTATACCACGACCGACTCTAAGGGTCTATAAGTGGCCATTATTTACGAAGGCCGCGATTATACCGTCAAGTGTGTTCTTATGATGGTCAGCTGTTGTCTAGAGTTCATTCTGATGCCGTATAGTTTTAAATGTAGTGCATACTATTACTTAAGGCTCGATAAGTTGATCAACAGCGGAAGTTTTATAGGATGGTATAATTATCAGGGTGAGATACATACTATGGTTTCTGGTGCGGTAGTGCGCCTTCAACAATGCGTGCAACAACCATGTGTAATGTCAGCCCTTGGTATTAGATAGACTCACATCCACCCCGGAAGACCTCAACTTTATGATGACATCCCACTTTTATCTCACATACATACAGATATCCAGTTTTAAAAACTGCTACCTTAACCGATACGGCCAGATGGTTGCGCTGAAATTCAATCAGAAGAAAACAGAAATCATGAACATGACCACACCAGTCAAACCAAAAGAGAAAATTCTTCCACATATAACAGCTTACACATATATTGGAAGTGTTATGAACCACGAATGAGCTGAATCTGACATTAAAAGCAGACGGAGTATGGCACGAAGGAAGTACATTCAATATTCATGACCTTTCAGGCGTTCTGGAAATCAGCTCTATACAGCTAAGAACCACCAAGATTAATATATAGGGTCTACGTTAGATGTGTGCTAACAAATATAGGCTACGGATCAGAATAATCTACAGAATGACAGATACAGATGCCCGAGTGGTTACGGGCCCAAATTTGGGTGTAAATAATAGAACCACTGTTACCTGCCACGCATGTCGTAGAGGCGACTGAGGAGGTTTGGCTGAAATCGGATGCATGTGGGAAACATGTAGAAGTCTATGCGTTTAGGTCCTACCAAACCAATGTGCAACGTATACACGTTCTTGGCAAAGATCAAGCATATCACAAGAGTGATTAAAATTGGTCGTAAAGAACGAACGCAAAGAAGAAGAAGACAGATAAAGATATGTCGACAATTTTCACCTTCCATAGAACTTGTCTACGAAAGATCTTAGGCGTATTCTGGCCAAAAAAACATATCTAATCAATAACTGCTTACATGGCGTCAGTGTCAACAAGAGAATACGGATACCAACATTCAAAGAGACGCTGAAGATGGATCGGTCATTCCGTGGCCACGGCTGACCATTACTATATGATATAATCAATAATAGACTCGTTCTTAGATTGAAAGAGCGTGCCTCGGCTTGAATCCACAGGATCGATGTGCTCCTTGAAACAAGTCGTCTATCGAAACAATTATTAACTTTAAGTACAGTGCTCAGTAGAGGTTAGTAGATGAGTGACTTGTAGGAGTTACAAAATACGAGACATTACTCAAATAACTCATTTGAGTCATTACTAAAATTACTTTACTTGACAAGCACGACGGGCCGACGATGGTGTTTTTTATTATGAATCGATTGTCGTTTAACATATTCACTACCGAATTGAAAAACGGACTACGACCCAATACATTTTTGTTCCCATTTTCAGTCCACAGATATAATTTACAAATTCCGCAATTGATTAAATATTCCGCATTCTGATTGTTACGTGGAGACAAAATTCGATTCGTTGTTTTTGTGTCAACCGAACACATTACATTTTACACACAGCGTTGTGACACAGCGTTTGGGAGAAAAACACACTTAACACAGTGATTGATTTCATTCATGTTAATTATTAGTTCTGTTGTATATTTACAATTTTCTCCCAATTTTTGCTTCATTTAACACGCTATGTGACTCATTGGACGTAGAAACAGAAATGCATATATTTAATAAATTAATCTAAAATCAATTTAAAATTAGTGAAGTAAGTATTAATTAAGTATTAATAATAATAATAATTATATAATAATTCCTCTGTACCGTATTATATGTTACATAGGGCCTGCAAGTAATTTCTCCATACCACTTTATCCTGGACAACTCGCTCAATTTCCTCCATGGAACTGAGACCGATATTTCCTGCCTCTCTCAGCAAAGTTCGTTTCAGGTCTCCTTAGGTCGACCTCTTTCTTGAACCCTTTGCATCCCACTTCAATGCCTGCTTTGATACTCATTGATCATTTCTCCTCAAGGTGTGCCCAACATATCTCCATCTTCTCTTTCTTATAACAGTTGTCACTAGTGGTTGACCAGACATGTCTCTGATTTCATCACTTCTCCTGAATTCGTTCCATTTTATATTCATAATTTTTCGCAGACATCTATTTTCAAACATTCAACTTGCTTTCATATCTTTAGTCATTTTCCAACTCTCACTGGCATATGTTAGGATTGATACAACATTTGAATTGATAATCAATAACTCAAACTGTTTGCATGGTGCCATCAAGAGAATTGTTTCCATTTATTCTGCAATTTATTAAATGATTTGCACTGGGTTTCCCTATATGGATCCCTGTTGGCAGAAATGGAAAGCCATCTACCGAGAGTTTTGCATGAAGTTCGTAGCTCCAGCAACAATCCTAGGGGTCTCATGAACAAATTGCAAGTGTGACTCGGCTTGGTTTCGAACCCACAACTTTAGAACTACAGGCAAACATCAAGCTTCTTCTTCAAGCGCTCCATATTTGTATCACAATCACTTGTCAACCAATCTGTGATTTGTATGTGATCTGAGCCTAAGAGCGATTGTATGTTGTTCCAGTTATGCGGTAAAGTAGGCCAGCATATTCGATTTCTGCTCTGCTTCTTATTTACTAGGGTAGTATCCTAGGGCCTACATCAGTCACCTCTTATGACATGCATTGTAGGTTGCAGTGGAACTATTCTTTACTTCCCTTGCGGCACCATGCGGGCGAAACATCAAGTTGAAAGTAACAGAGTTTCCAGGAGTCTATGGCATGTCATTAACTTGATTAAGAAATGATTTAAAACTTGGCAAATTTAGCAAACAAAATGCTGCTACATATTTAGACTATCTTTTAAACCTTAGGTCAAATCCCTCAGACTGTGAAAGAAGTGAATCCTCTGTTAAATCTCGGTTTCTTTTTCCATCTTAACTATAGTGGTAATCAGATTGCTCCTTCGAAATAGGAACAAAACATGAAGTTCTTATTCTTTTTTTGTTTTGCATGGTATGAATTCATGCATAGTTATGTCATCTAATATAACACCTCTAACTGCGTTTTTCCTTGAAGACTTGCTTTCCTTATCACCAGTGTCCCTCGCCATTTTATTGAGCCTTACTCCGACTTTAGTGTAAAAGACACTGATAATATTTGGTCTTAGATCCCAGAATTGGCTCTGCACTTGATCACTAGTGCAGCATGATATTAACTTAGCTATCAGCGACCTGAAGTTCTTATCTGTAATAGATATATATTAAAAATTAACTCTATAAATTTCTACAGGTCTAAGGCTTCTAGTACTTCTGTTGACAGTCATGCTAGGAAGCTGTGGACTTTCAAAACAAACTAGAGAACATACATAAAGGAGGAAATGGATTACACGGTTTGATATTTTTGTACAATTTATTACTTAACATTAAAATCTTGTAGAACTTCAAGCCTTCTTTCAACATTTTCAGACATCAACTTGTAAACTTCTAAAGTAATTAGTGGTCAACTAGAATCAGTGTACATCTCCATATAGCTTGTCTTGGATTGACATTGGAGTTGACCATGTGCGTTTCTTGTGTTCATCTTATTTTGGATATTCTTGCAGGATGTGTGTCTCTGTCATTTTACTGGCGCCACATGTGCATACATCAGTAAGGTCTATCTTGTACTTATTTTTTAAAATTCTCTCATTATGAATTCAGGCGTAGTCAGGACACCTAAAATGGCACATTTGACTGATTTTTGTGTGAAGACTAGCTTTCCTTATCATGAGTGTCCCTCACATTCAGGCACACTTTACTTTAACTATTTATGTTAACCCAACGGGACTGCAGAGCCGATATATCGATTCAGAGTAATAATCATGATGTCGCAAAACCGATATATCGGCTTTTGGATATATATTCATGGAAATGAATGTATCTTCACAACCCCTTCACTGAAGTTTAAAAAATTTTCAGAAATGGAAAGTACATATATGTAGGTACATTACTATCTCCATTTAACAAAGATTTGAAGGAGAGAAAGCAGTGTATTATTCTGTTCAAGTCGAGACTTTAAAAAAAAAAAACTTTAATGTTTCTGACGATGTTTACAGTATAATCTTGAGTACTGTTAGATCAAATTATAACTTGTGATAGTAATGAAGAAGATTTAATTGATGGTAATAATGACATTTGATTGTTTATGAAATGCAGTATCGATAGTTGTTTGTCTAATGTAATAATTGCATCTAAAGAATGAGCGTTCCACATTCCATTTATTGACGTGTCCGCACTAAAAAGTGAATATTATAAAAACTACTGCACCTAGTTAGATGAAACTTATAGAATATGTTCACACATGGATTATCTTCATTTAACTGCTACTTCTGGAAACATCTATGAATATTAAAATGTAATACAAACCTGAGAGAAAAATATTTTTAAGATTTTTGTTTTTTCAAAATAGTCATGCTACAATAATCTAATTGTCTCAAACGTATATAACCTGATGTAAAATATTATTATATTAATGTATTCCACATTCAATTAGCAACAATTTAATATATAATATGTCATACTTTAGAGAAACAGTACTAGAGTTATAAAGATTTAAACTAATTGACATTGAATGTTAGATTTGAATCGCAAAAATAAATGCGTCCAGACGTAAAAATAATACAGAGCGAAAGGGTTAAAATATCTTTTGTTTTATTATTTATTTTAATTGGAGCAATTGTAAACAGTTGTTGTTCTCTAATGTGGCCATTATGGCATATTTCAGACGCAATTATTCAAATATTAATTGTGCTACTGAATTTCACTCTGATTAAATTGTCCGAACCTCTTATTTTATAATATTCACAAAATAGAGATATATAGTTACTGTAGTTTTACAAATTACAAAAACAATGACAAAATACAGCAACGTTTTGACCAACAAGGCCTTTATCAAAAACGAATAACAAAATAAATGTAACACAAAAAACACACATAAAAGCTAGAAATGGAACGGAAGAGAAACAATGAAAAATCTAGTAAATGTATAACTTGAATACATGCAACATATACCCATATAGATTACAAGGCATGGGAAGAGAAAGTACTAAGAAGCATAGGAATGTAATACGTTGAGTCCACGTGGCCTAAGGTACTATACAAAGAAATCAACCGATTCTCCAGAGGAAATTGACTGCAATCATCCGAGGAACATGATCGGATGGCTGTGACCTGGACATCGTGAGCTCTTAAATGGCCAGTATCATTGAAATGGGTGGCTACAGGGGTCACAGAGCATTGGCGTATGTCGCGCAAGTGTTGGGCGAATCGGTCACTTAGCCTCTTGCCTGTCTCGCCGATATAAGCCTTGTTACACCGCTTACATTTATTTCATTATTTGTTTTTATTCCCAGATTTTCATTAGAAACGTTTGTATTTGGTCATCCATTTTTTTTTTAAATTTGTCACTCCTGTTCGTTTGCTTGATAAAGGCCTTGTTGGTCGAAATGTTGCTGTATTTTGTCATCGTTTTTGTAATTTGTAAAACTACAGTACTTTGTGATTACATATTTTATAATAGCATCATTACAAATACTATATGATAGCCACAAGTTATAAAAAACATGAGATTTTGTAGACACTTTATCCATAAATTTTCTATTCAATTCCTATTGTTCCAGATTGAAGAAAACAATGACACTGATATGTCTGATGAAGCTATAAGTTTAGAACAGGAACAAGATTGTCTGGTGAGTGAATACTTTTGTATAAATCTGCTACAATTGTCTTGAATAAAATGAATAGTCACAGCCACCCTTATTTATAGTGAGTAAACTAAAATGTTCAGAAAAATATTGAATATAAAATGGACGAATTCAGGAGAAGTGATGAAATCAGAGACATGTCGTCAACCACTAGTGACAACTGTTATAAGAAAGAGAAGATGGAGATATGTTGGACACACCTTGAGGAGAAATGATCAACGAATATCAAAGCAGGCATTGAAGTGGGATGCAAAGGGTTCAAGAAGAGAGGTCGACCTAAGGAGAACCTGAAGCGAACTTTGCTGAGAGAGGCAGGAAATATCTGTCTCAGTTCCATGGAGGAGATTGAGCGAGTTGCCCAGGATAGAGCGGTATGGAGAAATTACTTGCAGGCCCTATGTAACGTATAACGTGCAGAGGAATTATTATTATTTATTAAACTAAAATGATATATTAAAATTTTATTTTACATCGGTTATAATGCATTAATGATAAAACTCATGGATGGTGTCAGTTGTGATGTAATGTGATGATAAAGCTTTTTTTTCTATTCGCCATGAAAAAAACAACTTTGCTACACAGTGTCATCAATACTGCGATATCTGTACCTTTCAGGGTGGGGGCTCTAACGGTGTGCAAATGATTACAAAATATTAGGGAGCCGCAGTAGCATAGTTGTTATTGAACTTGCTTCTTAGGCTAGTGGTCCAGGTTCAATTCTACAGTGGGAGTTGAATTTTTCCTGATCAGTAACGGCTCCCAGGTCGACCCAGCCTCAATTGGGTACCAGGAAAAGCACTGGGATGTAAAGGCGGCCAGTGTGATGTTGACAACATAACCCATCGTTTACTGACGGTCAAGGAAAAATAGACCGTATTACCCTATATACCATATGGTATTTTTTTTTGATCCAGAAGCACTTGAGCTTTCAGCTCTTCGACTCGGTGCCATGGACATTGTAACCCTTCAGTTCGGTGGCACGAACACCGTAAATCTGGAGAATCTGTGGCTTTTCTGCCAGCCTGGGCATTGAACCCGCACTCACAGAGGGCTTGTCACCCGTTGTCCAATGCGCTACAAACACGTTGGGCAGGCGGGCTAACCATATGGTATAAAAGCGTTCCTTTTTTTAAATTACAAAATACTAGCAATACAAGAAACATCAGAAGCATGTATGATGGGATAAATAAATCCATTGTGCCAAATGTGAAAAACTGTGGAGATGCCTCACTGCGTGAGGTGGCAACAATTCTCCTGGAATCCCATGCAACAATTGTCAAATCCTTTTCTTGGCACAAATTAGGCTTACTAGTCATATGTGTCATTGTTATGAATTGTAGTTTTACCTCTTTGGAGCACAACTTACTATCATTTGTTAAGATGGAAAGGTGCTAACCAAAATAGAGGTACCATCAATGGTGCAGAAACATGGACACTAAACAAGCATCTAGATGACAACATTTCAACCTTTGAGATGTTGGATTTGTAGAAGAATTTGGGGTATATTATTGACATTTCAATTCTTGCAAGTGACGTCCTATTATGTCATCTGCAAAAGACATAGTGTACCCGAGTCCTACATTCTGAGCAGCCCTGCATCTGAATACAAAAACAATCAAGGAAGAATTTCTGAAAATCTTAGAAATGAAGAGAGAGTTGTTGAAGATCACAGAGAGAAATGAAATATTTTGGACACAGAAAGAGATATGACAATGTTGAAAACCGTACTGGAGAAAGACAGTGATATAATTGGGATGGAAACACTGGAGAGATTTAGCAGAATATATCACCATGGCAAGTGACTAGAGATATTGTATATCTATTGCAGTCAAACTATAAAATGAAGGTTGTATGTAGTCAATAAATCAATTACTGTTTTATTCAGATCTCATCAGGATAGTAACATCTTCCTTGACTGGATTTTTTAACACTATTATTTGTTTATATTACATGATTGATAGAAATAGAAGACATTCATAATCTATTAATGTCACAAGATTTATTTCTGACATTTTCATACAGTTTGTGTTTAAAATGGACTTGATTTGTCATTTTTTGTTTTCAGACACATACAGTAAAGTTGGAACCTGAAGATGATGATGATGATGTGGAAGGTGAGGTTGTTATTTATTTTATGTAATGATAATGCAAGCTTATAACTGTTTGCTTTTGTTGTTGAGAACAAGTTTTCTTTATAAATATATGTTAATTTAAAATATTTTGTTTTAACCTGTATTGTTATTTTCATGTGCTTTAGCGAGTCCAACTCACAGGCATCAGAGGGAAAATTAAAGCTGCATTGTTTATTATGGGTGTCAACCCATGCTCCTGATTTTGAACTGCAGCAGACTTCCGGTTTACAAATGGCGCTGAGCGAACGTATCGTTAAGCGTCAGCAATAAATTTTGATCACTTCATCTTGCTTCTGTGGCCTGGATTACTACTTTTCCTTCATTTGGACGCAGGATATATTGTGTTATTCATGGATATATTTTGTGGTGTATTTAAAGCGACTCGGAAATCGATGGTGACTGATCAGAATTGTGATCACTACCGACACGTCGCTTTGCTATGTGTTAAATACGGCGGTCCGGGGTAGGTAGAACCCTTAATATGGTAGGAGGATTCCAGAAATGAAATCTCAACGCCAAAGTCGGAAGATGCATGCCAGCGCACGGGAATAAAAAACGCGCATCTACGCACTACAACCGGAGCTATGCAACCAACACTACTCCGGTACGGTGTCATATTTACAGGTCAAACCCAGGTAGGTTCAACACCGGGCCACCATCCTCCAAACACAACAGCAACCACAATTCCTCACACTCTTAGATCGACCAGAGAAGACAAGAGTAAACACACGGGTCAAGATTTGAAAATAATGCAATGGAGCGCGGAAGGCGTCAGAAACAAAAAATAGAGCTGCAAAACTTCCTGAAGGAGCATGACATCGATGTGGCTGCATCCAGAAACACATCTTACCAGCACGCACAGATTTTCCATTAGAGGCTATGAAATCTTCCAGCAAGATAAGGAAGACCGACCCAAGGAGGGAGTCATGACTGCCATCAAAAACAGGTTCTCAGCCTGGGAAACGCATCGCTCCCAATCAACCGACACAGAAGCGATAACCATCTGCCTAAAAACAATGACAAGGAAATCACAATTTGCAACATATATTCACCACCAAACAAATTTATCCACCTAAACAACATACAACCAAACACAGAAAACTGGATAATAGTTGGAGATTTCAACAGCCATTCTCCAAGCTGAGGGTACTCTGACCTAAATGTTAAAGGAGAGGAAGTAGAAGACTTCATCATCAACAACAGTCTTGTTCTCCTAAACAAACCTGATGACCCACACTCATACTACTCTCGACCTTGGAGAACAACCAGCAACCCAGACCTAGCAATAGCGACTGAAGATGTTGAAAAATTCACAAGTCGAAGTGTGTGCAATCAACTAGGGGCAGTGACCATAAACCCATAATAATCTCCATGAAAGGACAGAGGAACACCCCAAAGGGAACACTCACCCCAGCTGGAACTATAAGAAAGCAAATTGGAATATCTTCTCCTCACACCTAGAAGAAGCCATTAAGAACATGAAAATAAAGAAAATAGCCCTAAACCGCAAACTCCAAACATTCAACAACTGGATTCTAGATGCAGCAAAAATAAGTATACCAAGAGGAAGAAGGAAGACTACCGACCCTATTGGTCCCCTAAACTGGAGCGCTTCACGTTGAACTCAGCATCCAAAGAAAAATGTTACCTACACAAGACAAAGGCAATATTTACCAAAGAAAAGCATGAGAGACAGTTGGCATGAAAAAACTGCCTTCCTAAATCTAGAGAAAGACACTAAAAAACTATGGAACCTCATAAAAACCCTAAATGGTGACAGGATAGAAAGGACCAAAACTGTGCTACACACAGACACAGGATTTGTCACCGGCAGAGCAGCAGCAGACCTATTAGCTAGAACCTATCAATCGGAAAGTCAAGTCCAAATTCAACAGGCAAGAAAAAAGGAAGTTAAAAACCAGTCAAAGCAACTATTGAATAGTCTTAACTCTCAATCCCAACAGACAGCATGACAGCTATGTTTACCTGCAGGAGCTAGAAGACCAAATAAAAAAGCTAAAGGAGAAAAGGCACCTGGAGCGGATGGAATTACCAATGAACTCCTTAAACACCTTGGTCCTCTTGGCAAAATGTTTCTCTTCAGCATTTTCAACCAAAGCTGGAAAACAGGTCAAGTTCCATCAACCTGAAAGGAGGCACACATCTACCCCATCTTGAAACCGGCAAGGACAAAAATGACCCAAAGAGCTATAGACCCATCAGCCTTCTCAGCTGTGCAGGGAAATTGATGGAGAGGCTAGTAAACAGGAGACTGACATGGTACCTAGAAACCAATTCATTGCTCACCCCTGCCCAGACCGGATACAGACAAAACAGAAGCACATAGAACCAACTGGCTTACATCACCCACGACATTGAAAACGCCTTCCAGGAAAGAAAGTATCAGCCATATTCTTTGACCTGTCCCGGGCATTTGATACGGTATGGACGAGGCCTAATGCTGAAAGTCCTACAAACAAGAGTCTCCCACAACATGTTCTCCTGGATCAGAAACCTCCTCTCCCAACGTACAGCCAGAGTAAAATAGACAACCACCTCAGCAAGATGCAAAAATGAAGGAAGGAGTTCCACAGGGCAGTGTGATAGTACCAACGCTATTCCTAATATACATAAATGACATCACCAAATGCTGCCCCCAGAAGGTCTCAAACAGCCTACATGCAGACGACTTCGCAATCTGGACAGCTGCAGAACACACTCAAAAACATCCTATCTACTACAAAAACAGTGGAAAAAGTGGAGAACTGGACAAAAAGCTGGGGCCTCAAAATTAACCACACAAAAACCACAGCAACTGTTTTTCCCTCTCCCCACACAAGGATAAAGTATTCATCAATTTAGAAAACGAAACAATACCCCAAACAGATACACCCACCTTCCTTGGAATCACCCTAGACAGCAGACTTACCTGGAAGCCAAACATAGACAAAATTCAAAGAAAAGCCATACAAAGACTTGCTGTGATGAAGAAACTAGCTGGCACGTCCTGGGCGCAAATTCAAAAATATTAAAGCAGGTCTACACTAGAGCAGTCAGACCCATCATGGAATATGGCTCCAGCTCTTGGACAACAGCAGCCAAAACAAACACACAGAAACTAGACAAGGTACAAAACATGGGCCTAAGAATAACTCTGGGAGCAATGAAAAGCAGTCATATCATAGAAATGGAAAAAAAAAACGCAGACATAGAGCCTCTAGAACTCCGCAAAAAATTTAAAACACTCACCCAGTTTGAAAAACTAAAACGGCTAAAAGAACACCCTCTACACACAAAATTCCAGAGAAAACAAAAAACAGACTTGCAAGGAAAAGTCCCAACCGTCTGGCCAGAGAATTTCATATGCAACATACAGACATCCTAGAAACTGACCCAGAAATGTGGAAACCTATAATACCAGAGCCATGGACATGCTACCAACACATGGCCCAAATACACCTAGAAGTCTCAGGAATAATCTAAAAAAATACAAACAGAGACAGAGCAAAGAGTCATTTCACTCCCAAATGCTACGAGAGCAATATCCCACCAGCACATGGACACATATGTTCACAGATGGCTCAGCTACAGATGCTACCAGAAAGGGAGGCAGCGGAATCTACATCACTCACCCTCAAGGAAACACAGAAACACACTCTCTGGCAGCAGGAGAATCATGCACCAACTTTAGAGCAGAGGCAACAGCCCTTCTTGTAGCGATACAGATTCTCAACGACCAGCAAGTGTCAGCACAAAATATTGCAATCTTTAGTGATTCAAGATCCGTTCTCCAGGCTATCTCATGTCCCAGACAAGACAAGCTCATTCAGGACATACGGCAAAATATCAGCTTGTTGTCAAAAAATCCGAACTGGTCTTACAGTGGATACCAGCTCACTGTGGCATACCAAGAAACGAAAAGGCTGACAAACTCGCAAGGGCTGGGTGGAGCCTAACACAACACCACCCACACACAAAGTTTTACAGAAGCAAAGACTCTCCTGAAACAATCCAGGAAAATGATCTGGAGAAAAACAAATGGAGGATACAACCCAGAGCATGACATTATAAATTCACTAAACAGACAATCACAGACCACAGTCTTCAGACTTAGAACCGGACACTGCAGTCACAGAGCACACCTCCACAGAATGGGTCTCAGGGACTCGGCAGCCTGCACCTGTGGAGCACCAAAGCAGTCCCCAGAGCACATCCTGCAAGACTGCCCTAGTCTGAGTAGTGAGAGATTGGAGATCTGGCCAACAGAAACAATACTACAAGACAAACTATGGGGAACCGGTGAAGACCTCAATCGTACCGCCCTGTTTATGACACATACCGGAGTAGTCGCTAGCAAAGTTGATCGCAGATGAAGAAGAAGAACAGCAGCTAGCTATAAAGGAAACATGGAGAAGAACTGAGGATTAAAAGTTTAAAGATTGTGACCTGACATGGAAAACAATAGGTAGAAAGGCAGCAGAACAGCAGTAATGGAAATCTCTTGTGGAAGCTTTATATTTCAAATGGGACACAAAGAGGATATAGATAGATAGATATGATGTTGATGGTCATCTTTGTTAGTATACTCTGATCATCTGAAAATTTGTTTAGACATTGGCTGTAGGTTTGTGTCTGACTCAACTGTACACAGAAACGTTATTGGTGATCCGGTCTCTTTAAATTTTAGGACAGTCTTTAGATCACCATAGTTTGGTTATCTCAATAACTTTATAATACCACAATTAATACACTTAATAATTGTTCTAGCTTTTGCTTTTGTATTTTGCATTTCAGATTCATACAGCCATACCCAGAACCATCTTCCCTTCATCAAACAAGAATATTCACAGTCTTATAAGAATATGATAGATGATGACAAATGTGTACAACTGAGGGAACATGGTGAACTTTCAGATATGTTACCTGAATATAACAGCTACAAAATAAATACAATAGTAAACAAGAACAGTGATACAAATGTTTCAGAAATGTCCAGAGATAATAAGACAAATTCAAGAATGACTGAAAATGGAGCATCTCTGGATTCTGTTGACTGTCATGGAAGTACAAGAAATGTTTGTGACACTCAGACTGAATGTCAGCCAAAACTAGAGAATGAAGACTACATACAAGAGTCATATAACATATTTTCTGTATGTGAGAAGAATAATGATTTTCATACAGTGGATGTGGGTGACAGATTACAAAGTAATATACTTTCTCAAACCCAACATGTCGGTCTTTTAAAACATAAAGCACATAAAGAAAAACAGCACAAGTGTGATGTTTGTGATACAAGATTTGCTAATAAGAAAGATCTAGTTATACATACAAGAATACATACTGGAGAGAAACCTTTCAAATGTGATATTTGTGATAAACGATTTACTCGCAAGTATGATCTAGTATTACATGTAAGAATACATACTGGAGAGAAACCTTACAAATGTGATGCTTGTGACAGAATATTTACTCATAAGAATTCATTAGTAATGCATACAAGAATACATACGGGAGAGAGACCGTACAAATGTGACTATTGTGGTACAGAATTTACTCAAAAAAATCCTCTATTAATGCATGAAAGAATACATACTGGAGAGAAACCTTTCCAGTGTGATGTTTGTGATACACGGTTTGCTCGTAAGAATGGATTATTAATACATAAAAGAATACATACTGGAGAGAAACCGTACAAATGTGATGAGTGTGATCTACGGTTTGCTCATAAGAATTCTTTAGTAAGGCATAAAAACATACATACTGGGAAGAAACATAAGTGCAATGTTTGCGATAAAGAATTTGGTTTTGACAATGATCTAGTAAGACATAAAAGAATACATACTGGAGAGAAACGTTACAAATGTGATGAGTGTGGTGTAGGATTTTCCCAGTGCGGTTCCCTAGAAGCGCATAAAAGAATACATACTGGAGAAAAACCATACAAATGTGATGTTTGTAGTGCAGAATTTGCTCAGTGTAGTCATCTAAAAAGACATAAAAGACTGCATACTGGGGAGAAACCTTACAAATGTGATATTTGTGATGCACGGTTTGCTCAGCGGAATGGATTAGTAACACATGAAAAAATGCATACTAAAGAGAAACCACACAAATGTGATTTTTGCAACACAAGTTTTGCTCAGAAGAGTCATCTAGTAATACATAATAGATTACACACTGGAGAGAAACCTTACAAGTGTGATGTTTGTGATACACGGTTTGCTCATAAGAATTCTCTATTAAGACATACAAAAATACATACTGGGGAGAAACCCTACAAGTCTGATGTTTGTGATATACAGTTGGCACAGAAGAATGGACTAGTAATACATAAAATAATGTATACTAGCGAAAAACCTTACAAATGTGATGTTTGTGATACAAGTTTTGCTCAGAAGAGTCATCTAGCTATACATGAAAGATTACATACTGGAGAGAAACCTTACAAGTGTGATGTTTGTGATATACGGTTTGCTCTTAACAGTCATCTAATAGGACATAAAAGAATACATACTGGAGAGAAACCACACAAATGTGATGTTTGTGATGCAATGTTTTCTCAAAGGAGATCACTAGTGAGACATACAAGAATACATAATGGAGAGAAACCATACACAAGTGATTGTGGTGTAGGCTTTTCTGATTAGAGTAATCTAGAAAGACATAAAAGAACACACACTGGAGAGAAATCTTACAAGTGTGATGATTGTAATTAGGGATTTATTAATAAGAATCATCTAGTAGCACAATTAGGATATTTAACTTCAATGTTAAAGCAGTTCTGCTGTACGGTTCAGAAACATGGAGAACGACTAAAATAATAATGCATAAATTGCAAACATTTATCATCTGGTGTCTGCGCATAATAGAGGGACTGAGATGGTATGATAGGGTCACAAATGAGGAGCTTATGGAGAGAACAAGACAGATTCCAGTGAACCAAGATGTTAAAAAATGATGTTGGTGCTGAATAGGACTCACTTTGAGAAAACCAGAGGGGAATATAATAAGAAGGGTCCTTTCCAGGAACCCACAGGGACAGCGAAAGAAAAGGAGGCCTAGAAATACATGGAAGTGAGATTTGGAGGCAGAGATCAACAATATAAAGAAGAGCTGGAGGGAGGAGCTGCAGGAGATAGCTAGAGATAGGAAGACTTGGCATGAGTTGGTTGAGGGCCTATGGCCCAATCCGGATTAAAAAGGCAGAGATAGATCGAGATCTAGTAGCACAAAGAAGAACACATACTGGAAAGTAACCATACAAATCTTGTGTTTGTGATACACAATTTCTTCATAAGAAATTTATAGTAAAACTTAAAAGAACATATATCATAGAGAAATAATGTATGATGTTTGTTCTTGTTGCACTGTAATACATGTTCTGTTTGAGGCTGAGAATTTCTGTTTTAAAAAAAATTATAGATTTGTGGTATAAACATGAGCAGACCTTACATTATTACAATTATTTGAACATATATTCTTTTCTTTGAGTCTAAAGTCGTCTAAATCCGAAGGATTGATGACTTCATTGCACCTGATTTTTACCCCATATGGATCAGTCCCTCTCTGCAGAAATGACAGCCTGCAGAGGGTATTGCCCAAACACTAACTCTGTAGCTCCAGCAACTATTCTAGGGTCTCTTAAAAATGCACCCGTGAACATAACGGCGTGCTCTAGATTCGAACCTATGACATTCAAAATGCGTAACCACTTAGACACAGAGGCCCCTAAGTCTTTTTTTTTTAAGTCTTTGAAATGGTAGTGTGTGTGTATATATGTAAGACATAATTTACTTGATGGTTATTGTTGTTTTTTATTTTCAATCTATTTTTTATTTGACCGACTTATTTAGTGACTAGCATAACATTTTTAGTAGCATTAACTTTGATGATGAGAACACGATAGGAACCCTGGTGACCCAGGTTAGGAGAAGAAAATGGCGATGGGTTGGGCATACCCTTTGGAAAACACAGTAGAGTATTACTAGACAAGCACTTGAATGGTGTCAAAGGCTAATGGCGGCAGCATGGGCCAGGGTTAGCGAAGGGGTGCGCTAACCAAGACCCTGCCCCTACCTCCACGTGGTGACCCTGGAAACAGACTTTGGTTCCGGTCTGGCAAATGGGGGCAGGGATCGGGGAGAACTACTGGTAGTGGTAGCAGTGCAAGCAAGAGAAAAAAAGGAAAGAAGGTCCATACGAACAAAATGCACGAATCTCCTGGCCGACGTCCAACCAAATATTGCTGAAGATTTCGAACAAAAATAAACAGCAGCGAAACATTTCTGACAAAAGCCTCACTCCCCCGGAGTAAGGGCTAAACAGAAATCGCCATCTCCGGAGCATAAGACTCCATACACAAGCTCGACGTGTAAGCCAAAGGTCCCGCCACAAATTACCAGTTTCTCTGCCGATGGGGAAACATGAAAGGATGAGAGGTGCATCCAGTGATGACATGTGTGCCCGCGAAGCTCGAAGCCTTGAGGAGGGGCAAACATTGCCAGCTCGTGGGCAAGAATAAATAAGTCAGATCCGTAACGAATAAAAGTCTACCCTCCTGTCGGTACGAGGGAAGATTGCAGCTGACTCCTCATCGGTGGCCTGGTGCGCAGATACATGTACTGGGCATGGTTTGCTGAGCGCAAATCAAAAAGTTGCGTTTTAGTGCATAACGAAACTACCCTCCCTGGGAAAACCGTGCAAGGTACTGTTGCGATAACAATTAACATCCACGGAAGAACTGAGGTGTGCGATGCCTAACGGAACTGCCAGCCTTGGGACAACCGGGCAAGGTACTATTGCAGTCACAACTAACATCCCGGAAGAACTGGGGCGGGTTATGGTGGCGAGCGCAAAATCCTCAGTTGCGTTGCTAGCGCCGACTGAAACGACCCTCTACATTGTTTGTGCTTGACCCCAGGCCGGTGTCTTCCGAGGCTAACTGCAAATTGCAACATACCAACACGCGTCTAGAAAAGGCTGAGAATGTTCCTACTCCTGATCAAATTCAAAAGTGAACGGTAAAGAAAGGTCGACAATGTAAAGATCTGACAGGCTGTCCGGGTCCGAACATTGGTGAAGGCCGATACTTTACACAATGTTTTATACGAGTAAGATGCTGTCTGAGAACAAGCTTATAAGCCCTGAGAAATGTTTCTAATCCGGAACGGCCTCACAGTCAGAAAGGGCATAACAGCGTAACTCACTGTCTTGCGTAGATCACAAAGCCCAAATATACGGCAAAGCTGATCGAAAAGGCGTAGATCCGGCGACATAGTCGGCAGAAAGGATCGTACTCCAAGGAAAATTCACTCTAGTAAATCAAAAACTGGCTGAAACCGGACGGCGGGCCTAGTCACCATGGGCGCACAATCGGCCCGACGTAGATCATTCCGTTCTTGCCCGTGGACCAATTATATATCACAATAAGAATGATAAAATAGGCCGTGAAGAATGAACGAAAGAAGAAGAAGACAAGCACTTGAAAGGAACCCCAAGAAAAAGGGCGCTTAACGATTTGAAGACAGTCTTCTTGAGGAACTGAAGAATGTCGGACTAACCTGGGAAGCCATTACAAAAATATCCAGAGACTGGGAAAAATGGCAAACAACTGTTGAGGCCCCATGCTCCACAAGGTGCAGAGAGGTATAAGTAGTAGTTAGTAATAACTTTTATGAATGTTAGTAACATTTAAAGATGTTCTTTAATTAAAATGTGTTAGGATCTTCTGACTTTAAAATAAATACAAAGAGAACATCCAAGTCTGATGTTGTTGATCTGTTCAGGAAATTACATTTGATTTGTAGCTGTTGTGTGCTGTTGCATAAGGTTTTTTTCTTCTTTCTGTTGTGAGTCATGGACATGTGAGAAGTTCATGTTTTGCTGACTTGTATTAATATGTACATGTGAGGAGAATGGAAAATTGTCACATCCCAAAACAAATGTTCTGTGAACATTCAAGAGGAAGAGGCACCAGGGCAGACCACTGCTCAGATATAAAGATGTCTGCAAGGCCTCAAATTAAAAACTTTTCTATAGATTCCAGGCGATAGGAAAAACTAGCTGATGACAGAGTTGCATGGAAAGCGACATTGCGCAAAGGCGCAGAGTCTTTTGAAAGAGACTTATGTATGAGCTGAAAGATATAGAGGGAGAAAAGCGAAAACTCAGAAATTGTCACAGTAAATCACTTGCCAATTGACCGTCTGTAAAGACGAAAAAGGCCATATATATTAATATGTGCATTTTTGATAGTTTTTCTCATGGGATTTATTCTGTTCAAGTGTTTTTTGAGTGTGGTGTGCCCTACTCTTAGTGTGGAATTTATTCTGTTTAAGTAATTGTTGAGTGTGGCATGCTCTGCTCTTAGTGACAAATTCATTATTTAAGTGTTTGTTGAGTGTGGTGTGCTCTACTCTTAGTGAGGAATTCATTGTTTAAGTGTTTGTTGAGCCAGAGCCAACTATAAACTACTGGGCCTTCGGGCTCAGGTAAGAATTGTGGAAATCAGACCCCCAATTACACCACGTGACCTCGCATTCCAGTATTGGTGTATATAGACGAACTTTTAATCATTTTTAAATCAACACAAAATGCTAACTCCAAGTCATATTATGCAACAAGTTAAGTTTAACAATAAGGAATATCAATATTATAAATATTTCTCACCAATAAATAACCATAGACTCACAGAATTGAGTAAAATTGCAAAAAGCGTGCAGTGTTCTATCAAACATCTGTAATTTCCAGATCCCTTTTCTTATCTAGGTCAGGAATACCCGGCCAGTTGTCTGGCCTGTGCTAGAGCCTGGCTGTGGTTGAGCGGTGTGCGTACTCTACTCTTAGTGAGACATTTATTCTGTTTAAGTATTTCTTGAGTGTGGTGTGCGTGCTCTGCTCTTAACCCTTTCATTGCTACATACTTTTCGAGGGCTGAGTTAAAAATAGCTACTCTTTGTTTCTAGGTCACAAAAGTGAATGTACGCCTATAGCAGTGACAGTAGCAATGTATACGCCCAGTGGTTACCGGGACCCAAATTTGGGGTGTAAAGAATAGAACCACTGTTACCTACCACGCATGTCGTAAGAGGCGACTAAGAAGTTTTGGCTAAAATCGGATGCATGTGTCCTAAATATGTAGAAGTCTATGCGTTTAGGGGCCTACCAAACCAATGTGCAACGTATACACGTTCTTGGCAAAGATCAAACATATCACAAAGAGTGATTAAAATTGGTCGTAAAGAACGAACGCAAAGAAGAAGGAGAAGGAGCAATGTATAACGTGTTAACACATCTTTAGCCCACAGAGGAGAGATAATAACAGATGTGTTAATGCGTCTTTAGAAGTGAATGGGCAAAACGTATATATACGTCTTTAGCAGCTAAAGGGTTTTAATGAGAAATTTATTCTGTTTAAGTGTTTGTTGAGTGTAGTGTTCTCTGCTCTTAGTGAGAAATTGAATCTGTTTAAGTGTTTGTTGAGTGTAGTGTGCTCTGCTCTTAGTGAGAAATTGAATCTGTTTAAGTGTTTGTTGAGTGTGGTGTGCTCTGCTCTTAGTGAAAGATTATTTTCTGTTTGAATGTTTTTGATGTGTGTAACTTCCTTAGTGAAATTGAATCTATTTAAGTATTTCTTGAGTGTGGTGTGCTCTGCTCTTAGTGAGAAATTGAATCTGATTAAGTGTTTGTTGAGTGTGGTGTTCCCTTTTCTTAGTAGAAAGATTATGTTCTGGTTCATGCATCATTTTTTGCCGTCATTTTTGTTTTATTGGTAACTTCCGTATACATGACATGTTTGACAGATCCTTTTGCTTAGATGTGCAGCAATTTGTTTTGACAATTTTTAATAGAGTAATTGTTGAACTGTCTATGTGTCGTCTGCATCCTTCTGTGTGTTTAGACTAACAGTTGTCGTTCTGTGCTGGTTGATGTATCTACTGGAGTTTTTTGCATGGTTTTTCCCATCTTTTTGCACCAATCGGTATGTTTAGCTTGCTGAGCCTAAATGAAGAATGCCAGTTTATCTTCTTTGAAATCCTCAGAGCGAATGTCTTCTTTTAGAGCACTGATGTTGCTTTTGTCCATATTAGATGCATTCTCGATTGCAGCATTGCTGGCCACTCCACTCTCTCGTTGCTTTTCACCCCAGAATGACCTGGGACAAAGGTGAGTGTCCGGATTGTAGCATTGCTCGCCATCTGCTCTCATTGCTTTTCACCCCAGAATGACCTGGGAAGAAGGTGAGTGACTGGATTGCTGCTTTTTGTGTTAGTTGTTTTCATTCCTTTGCACAAAACCTATCTTGATCTTCTGTGTCATGTTCAGAGCCGTTGAGCAAGCATGCATTATTTAATGTTTGTGTCTTTAGCTACTCCAGGGATTTTGTCACTGCCATGACCTCTATAGTATGTTGCTTATAGTCATTGCATCACTTTTTTAAAAATAGCATTTTCTTTAGTTCTAGCTGTAAAAGCGCATGCACTCCAACTTTGCTGAACAATGGAATTATCAGTGTATACAATAGCATCTACTTTCGATGTGTAGTCATTTATTAATGCTTCGACTTCTGCGTTGAATATTGTAGGTAGTGAACCGCAACTTGATCTGTTTACCATAGTGACATCCATAAATTATTGTCTGTGTTCAGCGAGTTTGAGTATCCACTCTTCTCCGTGGTCTATGTCCTGGATGGCACATATCCGCTGTATGACCTCCTCTGATCTGCCCAGGTTTAAGTCTGTTGGCTGGGGACATAGGCACAATATAAAAAAAGGGTCAAGGCAGCGCTAGGATCAGTGAGATGGCACTGACCAAGACCTTACATCCATGTAATGGTACTGGAAATATATTACACTCTGTAGTCTGGCTAAGCGGATATAGATTGAAGGGGAAGCTATTTATGAGAGGCAGCAGTGTACAAACAGTTGTGCACATTATATGAGATTAGTCTGCAGACGAGATAAGCATCTCAAAATGACTGCATCTACACATTTTTCCCTGACTGACATCTAGAGATTGAATCCCTGCACAACTGCAATGTCCATAACATCTGACATTTTGACGACCAGTGAAGTATGGTACTGGCGGGTATTGCCAGATTAGTTAACAGCCCGTCTAAACAAAGATATATCTATTTTGGTCCTGTCAGTTTTGCTGATGAAATCGTCTGCTCGGTGAACAGTTTCTGTACATTTCGAAGGAGAACCAGAGTAAGAACTTCTCACTCTTCGAGACGCATATGATACAAGTCTGAAACCAAGCATAGTCGATGTCCGAAATGTCCACAGTATGCAATCGCTCCCTGGCTCAGATCAAGTAAAGGCCACAATAAGAGGTGGAAATTAATCACGATGGGGAACACAAATCCTTCGTCTGTCCAAACAGGTGATTGCCCAGTACATCCTCTGGCATAAATCACACACAAGTCACATGGAGTGTTGTGCATGTGGTTGTTCTAAAGCATAGATTCCCAAACTTTTTCGGCCCACTTTGCACAACATAAATTTTGTAACGCCCCTCCACATCATAACAGTTTGCCAATGCCCCCCTTCCCCCCACATATATATTATACATGCTCTATTTTCTCTTTGACATAGAAAATTATATATTTCTGTCATACATGGTCAATTTTCAAATGATTATTTACATGAAATAGGAAATTGATGAAAAAATGGATAAAATGGGAATAAGATGAATTTAAATGCAAAATTCAAATTTTAATTGATTATTCAATCGCAAAATCACGAAAATAATGTATTAAAAATTTTGTATTATTAATTTCTTCTTTAAGGAGCCACCGATCCCTAATCGTCTGAACGCCCCCTAAGTTCTTCTGAACCCACTATCCCCGAACGCTTTGGCGCCCACTGGGGCGGTACCGCCCACTTTGGGAAACGCTGGTCTAAACGATCGCGGAAGAAACTCAATTGAATAAAAATAATAAACAGATTATTGCAACATAGTGTATTTACAACAACTGCTAAGCGATCAAGTAACGTGACAGTAAATTGTTACAAAATCTGGCACGTATTAGCTAAAAGAAAGACATTTTTTCAATGATGAGGAAATAGTTAAAGAAGCAATAGTCATTGAAGCTGTAACTCTGTTCAATGATCATAAAGATAAATCTGAACTTATGTCTTCCATTCAGAGTATTCAATTCTCGCATCAAATTTTAGCTAGAAAGGTTGAACAGATTTGTAATAAGTTGAGCAGGACGACTGCACAGTTGTGTGTATTTATTAAAATGACCGTTTCGATTTTTTTTTGGATAATAAGTTTGTAAAAATTCCTCCATTTAAAGACTGCACTGAGGGACAAGACATTTTAACGTATTCCTTCATTTGTGATAGAGAATACTTGCCACTAATAAAACTTGTTGCTATAGCAATTAATAGGGTACCTTCAATGACTGGTAAACACAATGGGTGTCTTGCTCTTTGTGCTAAGGATGAATAATTTCCAAAATATATCTCTTATCACTGTATAAACCACCAGGATGTCCAGGTCACAGCCATCCGATCATGTTCCTCTGATGATCGTAGTCGATTTGCTCTGGAGAATCGGTTGATTTCTTTGTATGGTACCTTGCGACCACGCGGGCTCAACGTATTACATTCTTATGCTTCTTAGTACTTTCTCTTCCCATGCTTTGTAATCTCTATGGGTATATGTTGCATGTATTACATTCTTATGCTTCTTAGTACTTTCTCTTCCCATGCTTTATAATCTATATGGGTATATGTTGCATGTATTCAAGTTATATATTTACTAGATGTTTCATTGTTTCTTTTCTATTTCTAGTTTTTATGTGTGTTTTTGTGTTACATTTATTTCGTTATTCGTTTTTATTCCAGATTTTCCTTAGATACGTTTGTATTTGGTCGTCCATTTGTGTTTCATTTTAATTTGTCACTCCTGTTTGTTCGTTTGCTTGATAAAGGCCTTGTTGGTCGAAACGTTGCTGTTTATCGTCACTGTTTATGTATTTTGTAAAACTATAGTACTTTGTTTGTACGTGTTTCACTATTTACCAAGTTTTACTGCAGTCTCCCCCTATTTCGATATAAACCACCAGCAATCTTTATGTACAAATGTACTGATATCCAAGCATGCCTTGAAAGTAGTAAATGATATTGTAAATTACATCAGATCTTCTTCCATCCGTCATCGATTGTTCAAGTAGCATTTGATATCCGATACTGAACATGACGATGTACTTCCTTCTTCTTCTGCGATCAACTTTTGCTATGCGACTACTCCGGTATGTGTCATAAACAGGGCGGTGCGCTTGAGGTCTACACCGGTTCCCCATAGTTTGTCTTGTAGGGTTGTTTCTGTTGGCCAGATCTCCAATCTCTCACTACTCAGACTAGGGCAGTCTTGCAGGATGTACTCTGGGGACTGCTTATGTGCTCCACAAGTGCCGAGTCCCTGAGACCCATTCTGTGGAGGTGATGTAATTCCTTATACAGAATTAAGGTGGCTGAGTAGAGAAAACATACTGGAACGATTCTGCAGTTTTCATACTGAGATGAAGGAATTTATTAAATCATCTCCCGGATAACACTATGAGAAACTTGATGGCATATCATAGTTATAAGATTAAGCTTTCTTGACAGATATTACACCTCTGAAGTCAGAGAATGCTCGCCTGAAGGACGAGGGACACTGATGATAGGGAAAGCAATCCTTCACGCAAGAATCAGGCAGAAACACCATACTGGATGCCCTGACTACGCCTGAATTGATAGCGAACGAACAAGAAGAAGAAGAAGACAGCTATCACATTCAAATTGAATGAGCCAAATCTCGATCTACATGGGAAAGGTTGTGTCATCTCAGATATGATAAGTTCAATTAACACTTTTCAAAATAAATTAAAATTTAGTATTGGCCTTTAAACAGAAAATCACTTTCTCACTTTCCAAATTTGAAATCTATTGCTGAATCTATCAGTGGCGATGTATGCGGTCTTCTTCGGTTTTTTTCCTTCAAATATCTTAAATTTCTTACTGTCAAATCTGCTCACAGATTTACTCAGTTTACAACCATTGAGCCACTTATAATGCTTATCAATAACCCATTCGCTTTTGTTGATGTTACTGCCATTTGGAAGTATGGCCTGTGAAGTTTTCGAAAATATAATCTTGAAGAGATAGAATTAGAAATCTTAAATCTGCAAGAAGACATGTTTGAAATCCTCCAATGGCACGAATGACAATTTCTGGTCTTTGGTGGACAATAATAAATATCCAATGATTTGTAGCATTGCTGTGAACATATATTCGTAATTTGGTTGAATATATCTATGTGAAGTCTCGTTTTCATCTAAAAACATTATCAAAGATGAATACCGATCCTGCCTGACAGATTCACGTCTAGTTATTGATTATTGGTTACTAAACTGACGTCATTGCACTCCGGGCAGACCCATAGGTGCTCAGTTTCCCCAACAGATATCGAAGAGTATGCATATTGATCGTTCGAGTGGCTACCTGATTAAACACACCTCTCACTCTACCCGTCAGACATCCAGTTCTACTTGTACAACGAGTAACTCCAAACTGCCTAAATCGCTTGATCGATTCAACATCTATTTTAGTGTCCTCATCCAGCAGACAGTCACGAAGAGACCGAAGAACATCCCCTTATCCATCTTCAACTCCCCAACAGTCGATGCAGTTGAATCAAGCCTGCCGCTCTCTCATTACCGTAAACACCCTCATGCCCAGGACAGTATATCACCTAATCCTCTGAAGGTTAGAAACATCTATAGACATCACTCATACCGGAACCTGCCCTTCTGGATCTTGTGAAGCATCGACTGAGAGTCAGATACAACAACGGCCCCAGTAAATGAAGTCCCTGAGAGTCAATGGAGGGCAGCAGTAACGTCCTCAACCTCCATCCTCATACTAGAATTAGTTGTCCTGTACGCCCCACTTCGCTCTGCAACAACCCTACCAAGTGCATTAGCCAAGATACCCCAGCCGAACTTCTCACCACGATGAACCGACCCATCGGTATATACAACATCATCATCCCTTGTTGTATCATCTATCAGCTGATTAACTGCGAGATCAGCCTTCATGTTGCCCCAATCTCTACATTCTCTTCCAAGAGTAATGATAACGTTGAGATAGTTGGTCATGCTACCATCTGTTGGGATCCATTCTTCCCCTTTTGGCAGAGTCGCAACTGTAGTCACGTGACCAATTGTTCTCTCAGCCTGGGCCATCCACCACATGCCACTCTTGATTCTCATGCCATTAACATCATTAGTGTTTTTGTGCAGTGAATGTCTTTTATCCGCAGTAACCCGCATACAGTCCTTGCTCACGACCAGATGATACACTAAGTGCAGCCTGTACAAATTAAACAACAGAGTTCTGGCGAGTGATTTCTCTTTTCATATTATCTCGTGGTTTCCTTTTATCTTTGTGTGGTCTGCAAAACTGACATAGTCACACAAGTTCCCGCAACGTAATTGTAAATATTTGGATTAACTAAAGCGAAGAAAGCCACGCGATATTAATGAGATGATAATGAGTGATTATTTTCATGATGTTGTCACTATACATCACCCGCTTCCTCTACCCAGACACCCAATAAGATCACACATCAGCAGTTAGTTACTTATGCACTACTTATAAAAAGCAATTTCATGTGACTCACAATCAACAAAACACCTACTATAACTGGAATGCCTGCAACGTCCTAACAAACGACTTGTTGTTGATTAACGCGACATAACTGCTACCAGCTCACTTCGCAGTCAAGAATACCTTACACTGTCTTTACCGCTCAAGTGATTCACAGGCAGACCTGTAGCAACTACAATGATGAGTGTCGTATTCACAGCTACTATTATGCTTATAGCAGTTGTCTTCCGCTGCCAGTGTGTTACCATCCAAAGTTGCTGGGGTGAGTACCGAAACTTCTTCTTCTTTCGTTCATTCTTCACGGCGAATTTTATCATTCTTATTGTGATGTATAAGTGGTCCACTGGCAAGAGCGGTGTGATCTACGTCGGGGCGATTGTGCGCCCATGGGGACTAGGCCCGCTTTTCAGCCAGCTTTTGATTTACTAGGGTGAGCTTTTCCTAGGGTACGATCCTTTCTGCCGACTATGTCGGCCCGGATCTACTCCTTTTCGATCAGCTTTGCCGTATATTTGGGCTTTGTGATCTACGCCAGGACAGTGAGTTACGCTGTTTTGCCCGTTCTGACTGTGAGAAATATTTCTCGGGGCTTATAACCTTGTCCTCGGACGGCATCTTACTCGTGTAAAACACCGCGTAAAGTATCGGCCTTCGCCAATGTTCGGACCCGGCTTCCTGTCTGATCCGTACATTGTCGACCTTGCTTTACCGTTCATTTTTGAGTTTGCTCCGGAGAAGGAACATTCTCAGCCTTTTCTAGACGCGCGTTGGCATGTGACAATTTGCAGTTAATATCGAAAGACACCGGCTTGGGGCCGAGCACAGACAATGTAGAGGGTCGTTTCAGTCGGAGCTATCAACGCAACTGAGGATTTTGCGCTCGCCACCATCACCCGCCCCAGTTATTCCGGGGATGTTAATTACGACTGCAATCGTACCTTGCCCGGTTGCCCCAAGGCTGACAGTTCCGTTAGATATCAACCACCTCAGTTCTTCCGGGGATGTTAATTGTTATCGCACAGTACCTTGCACGGTTTTCCCAGGGAGGGTAGTTTCGTTATGCACTAAAACGCAACTTGTTCTTTTGCGCTCGGTAAACCTTGCCCAGTACATGTATCTGCACCAGGCCACCGATGCGGAGTCAGCTGCAATCTCCACTCGTACCAACACGAGGGTAGACTTTTATTCGTTACGGGTCTGACTTATTTATTCTTACTGACGGGCTGGCAATGTTTGCCCCCTCCTCAAGGCTTCGAAATTCGCCCTGCGTGGGCACTCGTTTCGTCACTGGATGCACCTCACATCCTTTCATTTATGTCAGAGACGTTTCGTTGCTGTTTCTTTACGTTCGGGAACTTCGGCAATATCTTGTTGGACATCGGCCAGGAGATATGTGCATTTTGTTAGTATGGACCTATATTTCATTTCCGTACTTGCACTGCTACCACTACCAGTAGTTCTCCCCGATCCCTGTCCCCCTTAGCCAGACCGGAACCAGAGTCTGTTTCAGGGTCACCCGCGGAGGTTGGGGGCAGGGTCTTGGTTAGCGCGCCCCTCGCTAACCCTGGCTCATGTTACCACCATGACCTCATGAGCCTTAAGGAATCTCGACTGATTTAATGAGCCATTCGCGGTTTCACCGTGAGACAGTGTGAACTTAGACATGCATGGCTTAATCTTTGAGACAAGCATATGACTACTGGAAGGATCAACCAGATAGCTGTCATGGACGTGACTGGACCGACAATTCTCGGGGTAGGGAGACAGCGCTCTGTGCAGAGCGGATCCCGACGTCCCCGGCTAAAATGCGAAATTGAAGCGAAACGACCGAGCGCTCGCTTCCCACCGTTTTGTCGGCAAGACTTGCGCCTCGCCAAGCAAAGAACGACAACATATTTCTACCTGCGGACCCACAAGCTTCTTGCGAGGCCGGGCCTTTTAACGAGACCACCGTCGAGCGTTTAAAATTTTAGACTGACTGTATCACATCGCGACCGAGAAACTTCGATATACGGACACACACACCACCAATAAGACCGCGCGCGCGAGCGAGCGAGTCTTAATAGCCGACGCTACCTTGTCCCTTATTCGCTGGGAGCCTCGTTCGCGTGAAGAAACGAAGAGGCACGCGCATCCGTTAGAGACTATGCACGCAATTGGTTATCGACACTGGGGAACCGCGTTCGCTTACTGACTCGCCTGTCCGGTTATTTTCAAAACGAGGAGGCACAGTTTGCAGACGCACAACCCAGATGTACCGAAACAAATCATTTCTTTTTTATTAACATTTTTATTTTCAATTTTTTTTTTACCTCATCGTCATCAAATAGCTTGTCCTGATCAGAACTTTACCACCCCAACAGTCCTCCGGAATTTCTCTCCTCATAGGCCAGATGTCCTGCCTCTGCAGCCGTCATGTTAATACCACCAGATACAACCTGAATCCATCTTCTCCGTGCTCTTCTCTTTGCCGGCATGCCTCCTTCCATGATGGTCTTTTCCAGCCCTTCGTGTCATTTATATGTCCAAAATATCTCAATTTTCTCTTTTATATCTAGTACGTGGAATCAACAAATAACCTATTGATCCTTTTGTTCGCTTGACACAGTGTCTATTTATTCAACGTTGGCTCTTGTATAAACTTCACTGTCTAGTAACTCACACAGAGGTTCGTGTAGTTTTCTGTCCAGCGTTGTTTCACTAGGCCAGTGAATTTGTCTCAGTATATCATATTCGGATCAGTCTTGAAGTATGTGCTCTGCAGTCTGATTTGTGTGTCAACTACTGCACCTGGTTTCACGAATTTCTAGCTAAAGAAGATGAACCAATTCTCGATGTAACATTCTTCTCTGATGAGGCATAGTTTGATCTATCTGGATACTTTAATAGTCAAAATAATCGCATTTGGAGCAGCTTTAATCCAAATACATTTCGTGCATCTATACCTTGAAAAAAAACATTTAGAAACGTTCACACTATAGAAAACGCTTAATTGGGCCAATATTCTTCAACAACGCTATCAATGCTGATCGGTACCGGACTGACATTCTGGAACCTTTCTTAAAACACCTAAATGGGCGTGAAATTGAAGAATCGTTGTTCCAGAAAGATGTTTCAACTGTACACACACCTACAGGATCATTGCATTTTTGGGAAGAAATTTTCGCAAATCGCATAAATATCACGTAGAATTTGACCAGCTCGTTCTCCAAATCTAACTCCATAGATTATTATCTATGAGATTCGTTGACAGCAATTATTCACAAAATAATGTACACACAATTGAGAACCTGAGAGAAACAATCAGAATTATCATTCAAGAAATATCAACAGACACGTAGAGATATTCTATTCTTTGGCTGCGCACAGATATTCTAGAGGGTCGTTTCAATCGGCGCTAGAAACGCAACTGAAGTTTTGCCCTCGCCGCCATAACCCACCTCAGTTCTTCGGGGATGTTAGTTTGTTATTGCAACAGTACCCTGCCCAGTTGTCCCAGGGAGGGCAGTTTCGTTAGGCACTAAAAACGCAACTTTGATGATTTGCGCTTGTCCAACCATACCCACCTAAGTTCTTCCGGGGACGTTAGTTGTTTTGGCAACCGTACCTTGCCCGATTGTCCCAGGGAGAACAGTTTCGTTAAGGCACTGAACGCAACTTGAGAATTTGCGTTCGGCTAACTTTGCCCAATATGTTTCTCCGCGCTTAGCCTCATGTACGGGGTTTCCGCATACCTTCCCATGTAGCGTCACGATACTACTTTGCAGTGTTTTCCGAGATACTTGCCGAGGCTTTTTGTTTCGTTTCGCACATTTCTTATTGATTCCAGCCACACAGCTGGCAACTTGCAGCTGGCAGCCCTTTACTCCTCTTTTCTAATTTGGATGCACCTCACATCCCTTCGTGTACAGCCTTTCCCATCGGATGGGAAGCTGCTGTAAGATCATTGTGTTCACCTCTGCCGTCACATTTACCATACCTCGCGACCGTTAGGACACGGAGCTTGACTCGTGCACAGGGCTCCGAGTTTTTGCTCCACGTCTCGGCTTTGGGATGCACCTCTCATCCCTTTAATTCGGTAATTTACTCCGGGGGATTTAGCATTTTGTGCTCGTACGCTGCTGTTTCCTACTTTGGGGAACATGGGCAGATTTTAGCGGACATCGGCCAGTAAATACATGCGTTGTTCCGGGATTTTCGGACCTGCATTGCTCTGTAATCTACTACAGTATATATATAAAAATGGATGTTTTTCTGTTTGTTTGTTACCTATAGACTCGGAAACTACTGAACAGATTTAGCTGAAATTTACAGGATATGTTTGTTTTGATGTCGGGATGCTAACTGTCATAGTTTGAAATAAGTAGCGCTGAAACTTTTCGAAAAAAATTTAAAAAATTAAAAACACGCTAATTTAATCGAGAGTTTCTAAGTTTGTTTACAATTTGCTATGAACGTTTCCGTAAGTCTACGGCATACACATTAATATATACACAAGATTCGATGACGTATGTTTTAAAACTATGGAGACCTCGATCTCTTTCATAGCATAAAATAATCGTTTCAAGGCAATTTTACAAACAAGCTGAAGTTAAAATACGCAATCCAGGTTTGTTTCTTCATAGGATTTCTACTCATTTCGAATCATGATAAGAGAAATATCAACTAGGACGCGACATTAGTAGCAATGAAACAGTATGTCAACTGGGAGGCGACATTAGTAGCAATGAAACAGTATATCAACTGGGACGCGACATTGGTAGCAATGAAACAGTATGTCAACTGGGACGCAACATTAGTAGCAATGATGCAGTATATCGACTGGGACGTAATTCAATTTTTGTTGGAGGCGTAGCAACGCGCGCAGGGTACAGCTAGTGAGTCATAAAACCTGTCTTTATCTTCTGCAGACGCTGCTAGGGTTTTGCCGTAGTGAAATATTGGCAGTTTGCCCTTACTTAATGAATCACCCTCATATATTGATGGAGCGGACGATTACCAAAAACTATTCTATGATAGTTTGCTAATTTATGCTTCTACCCCTAGTTACTGCTATACTACTTTTACTAATTATCTTTATTTTACTCCTTGCTATTATTTATATCTATGGATAAATGGCATCTTAGCTCTTACATTAAACTAATTGAGCCATACATGAAACACTGCTTTTTGATATGCAGGTATTGTATGATGTCTTTGTTCTTTCTCTTCTCCGTCCAGGATGTTCTAAGAACTTCTCTGTAACACCTTGTTTCAAAAGCTTCAGTTTTGTTCTTTAATGTATTGTTGTTGTCCCCGAATCGCATCCATGTTGCCACAGTGAATATGCATGTTCTCAGAAGTCTTACTTTTGTTTCTTTGCTTGTGTTGTGCCATAGTTTCTTCTTGCTGACCTCCCTCTGTAAAACCATGGCTAGAATTCTTCTAACTTCTTTCGTACAATCTGCATTGTTGTTAATTATAGAGCCAACATATTCAAAATATGTGACGTTCTTAATTACCTTCATTATTGATGGTAATTTTGGGTTGAGATTTTGCTTTGTCGGTGGACATAAGTTTAATTTTCTTTGTATTCTGTTCACGGTTCTTATCTTTGGTGTGTTTTTTGACAGACTGAATTAGATTGTCCAAACCAGTGGCACTATTTTAGAGGCGAACTGTGTCATCTGCTTACCTTAATTCTGAAATCTTATTTCCACCAATTATCAAAACAATAAAATGACTTTTTTATCTGGTTCCTGTATACCCATCTGTGCTTATTTGTGGAAATGCGTGTGTTGTAGGTGTTCTTTTTACCAATCGGTGAATAATATTAATATGTTGAAGTGTTGTAGACAGAGTAACACTGTATGTGGTGCGGTCTGGCAAATGGATTGTTTGTAATGGTTACTGGTTACTAAACTGACGTCATTGCACTCCTTGCAAACCCATATGTGCTCAGTCTCCCCCAACATATATCGAAGAGTATGCATACTGGTTCCCGCATGGTTCCCGTGGCTCGCTGATTAAACACACTCCTAACTCTGCCCCTAAGTAGTCATCCAGTTCTACTTGTACAACGGGTAACTCCAAACTGCCTAAATCGCTGGATCGATTCAACATCTATTTTAGTGTCCTCATCCAACAGACAGTCGCGAAGAGACCGAAGAACACCCCCTTATCCATCTTCAACTCCCCAACAATCGATGCTGTTGATGTTAGCCTGTCTGCTCTCTCATTGCCGTAAAAACCCGCATGCCCTGGACAGTATATCCACGTAAGCCGCTGGAGGTTAGAAACTTCTATAGACGACATCCACTCATACCGAAACATGCCCTTCTGGATCTTGTGAAGCATCGACTGAGAGTCAGATACGACAGCGGTCCCAGTTTGTAATGGAATCATCCTCAGATCTAGCACTGATGGTACACCTGACTAGTTGAAATAATGAAGATATTGACACAAATCATGTATCTGGTATACTTGGTTTACTTTATTGCATGACTGTATAATACGTTCTTCATAAGACCGGTTACTGTCTTCTATACTTATCTAGCGTACAACATGTTAATAATTAATCTATTTTATCCTTACTTGTGTATGTTGTTACTTGCATCCACGTCTGTCATGGTCGAATGTTTTTGTTGTCTCTCCTACTCCGTCACTCTTTCTTAGCGATCCTGTACTCAATCTACGTCGAACTTATGTTTGCTTTTCCTAACAATTCTATTATGCTGTACAATCTCTGGTGTGCATCTTATATACACTGTCTCCATATATTTATTCTATGTTGTCATCAACTATGCTTTACCAGTCTAGAATGAAAGCTACTCCTATCAAGGATAGCTATATCCTTCTACACGTGTATAGTATTAATGACAATTTTTGCACAATAATAAATTTGCACTTCAAACTCATAGAAATGTTATATCAATGTCTCTTTTGAGAGATCAGCAATATGACATAATAGCTTCACACTAATTTCGATATACGCATGTAACTAAACGTCCGTGCCCGTCTGCCCAGCGTGTTCGTAGCTCGTTGGACTACGGGTGACTATCCTTCTCTGTGTGCGGGTTCAGTTCCGCGGGATGGCAGAAAAAGCCACAGATTCCCCAGATTTACGGTGTTCGTGGCACCGAACCGAAGGGTTACGATATCCATGGCACCGAGCCGAAGAGCTGAAAAGCTCAAGTGCTTCTGGATCGAAAAAAACCAAAAAAACTAAACGTCCGTCTCGCACCAATGACTTCACTTGTTTACAACGGTCAACTGCGTGTTGAATTGGTGCACGGGAAATGCAATAATTTGTTTTTTAAAATCCATTTCAAACATGACTATTGCTATTTTTGTCGTCAATGTATTAGACGGCTATAAACATTAGTTTTCTTCAACCATACCAATGACGCCTTAAAAATATATCACAAGGTAGGCAACTTCTAGATGGTATAATTATTTTAATGGCAAAACATATTTTTGTGGCGTCGAAAACATACCTAGTTCACATGCATGTTTTCAAATTATTTAATCAAATGGTTACAAAGGTACAGATTTGTATCTGTGGGCATGACAAGTTGAACGGACTATAGAGAACATGGATGCTGAAAATCGCGACAGGTAACGATGGAGGCAACACTGACAACAGGACACAAGAGGGCTGTGGGTTCAATTCTACACTCGACGTACAACACGTTAGGAAAGGAATTGGCTCTCCTACCATCTGTACGTGTCTGTACTCCTATCTTCTTTGAGTATCTGTAGCTCAAGCGGTGGTGAGCTCGATCACAAACCCAAGCGTACCTAGTTCAAACCCCACGGTGGGCAAGTTTGGAAGCAATTCCGTGGGATTTTTACAAAGGTAAAAATAAACCTCACCGTTCAGAAAGCAATGGCAAACTACAGAACGTATAAGTGGTGCCTAGAAAATCAACGACTCGTTTACTGTGGTTGATGGCTACGTTCTTTAGGATATGCCACGATTGTCATTTCCCCTTCTGTACTGTAAGATCAAGAAGTGTAAGAGGACAGGAACTTCATAGCCTTAGGACTGAAATGGCTGTGTGGCAATTTAATTTAATAAATTAGAATGAATGTACAATAAACAAAGATGATATTATTGATATAAAGAAGGATAGAAGAGGAGAAATAGTTCAAATATCTGGGCAGCTATGTTACTATATATCATAGGTTCCCAACCTTTTGAATGAGCGCCCCTTTTTTAGTGAATAATTCGCTACCACCCCCTTGAGTAAACTATATTGTACATACTATAAATTGAAAAACAGGGACATATTCTTCAGTTATTTTATTAGAAGATAATACCAATATTACTGTATTGCTCACAGTATCATTGACAAAATTTATGTTATAATGTATTAATTAGAGATGAGCCTGATGTGATGAAATTAATTTTTCGATGTTCGGTGACATTTTTGTCATCAATAATTTTTCAAATCGTCGCATTTCTCTATTGACAATTTGTTTCGTTTCTTTGTGACCATACTAAATCCGCTTTCAGCTAAATATGGTGATTCTTTTTTTTCTTTTCTTTGTCCTTCTCTGCTTTTTTGCCGCTAGGCGTAGCAGGTTTAACTGATGATCGGTTTCCGAGATAATGCACGCTCGGTCGCTTGATATGTTGTGGTATTGTGGAGTTTTAAGATGTCTGTAACTCCATCAACCCATCTTTTTCTTGGTCTCCCCCTTCCTCTTGATGATTCCATTTTCAGGTTGTACGCTCTTGCAACTTGTGTATTCGGGTTCATTCTGACCAAGTGATCAAACCATTTGAGTCTGTTTTTCAATAAATCTAATAGCAGGTGTTGTTCCGACTGTTCTTCTAATTTCCTCATTTCTTATATGGTCTCTTCTTGTTTTATTTACTGCTTTCCTCAAGCATCTCATTTCGCATGTGGTAATTTTCCTTTCTTGTTCTTTTGTCAGTGTCCATGTTTGGCACTGGTAGCACAGTGTTGGTATAAAGATTGCATTTATAATCTGTCTTTTAGTCTCTACTGGAATTGCTGGGTGTTTCAAGATTAGGGTAAGCTGGTATGTAATGTTGTTGGCTTGCTGGATTCTAGTTTCGATCTCTCTGTCCAGTCTACTATCAGATGTGAAGATACTTCCAAGGTATTTGAATTCTCTCACCGCCTTTAGCGTTTGGTCATTTATTTGAGTGTTGATATCTTTATGTTCTCTGCTTATAGTCATGACTTCTGTCTTTTTAATGTTGATCTTCATGTTGTATTTGAGGCAGCTTTTGTTGAGTAAGTTTATGTGTTCTTGAAGCTGTTCAATATTATTATGGAATAAACACTGGTCGTCAGCAAAGAGCAGTTCATTTTGTTGGTATACGTCTTGTGATATGGTGATTGGAATGCAATAAACAACTTCTTTCTGCAGCTCATAAGGGTAGATATAATATTGGAATCTGACTTTGTGGCCAGAATTCTTGGTATCCATTATTCAATTTTCCATTTCAACTCTTCATGTGTTTAAATTCTATCAACTCTTCCTCCAGTAATAATTCTGTTATTTGTACATTTTCTTCTTCTTCTTCTGCGCTCTCACTATACTTGGATATCGGATTCTCTAATAAAGGCCTCTATCAGCCACACCATACAGTTTTCTTGGACGCTGGTGTAAGTGGGCCACCTCTTTCTTCTCATGTCTGCATACTGGGGGAAGTTCTGCAGGACGGGCTTTGTCGTCATATTCGTCAAACCACAAGGGCACAGACCATTTGTGCCTATCTTGAATCTAGTTATGTTCTCATTCTGTTGTAACCCGTCCGGTGGCGAAGTATGATGAATGGGGTCTCTCCTGGCAGTTCGTAATATCCATCATGCTTGTTGTGTTTTGTGTGTTAATTTTCCCACTTTGTTGTGTAGTGCCCTCTGGCGATGGTTTTTGCTTCTTCCTAGTTGACCAGGTTGTCATCTTGAGGCATCCCTGCTCCCTATTTAGTCAGTCTGTCAGCATCTTCTTCATCTCCATTGAGCTTGCAGTATCGGGGTATCCACTGGATCACTACACTCTCAGAACCATGGGCCAACTGGGCTACGGTTGACCTGAGATCACTTAGTTCTGTGTTCCTTTCAGATGTCACTGATGAGATAGCAGACCAAAAGCACAATTTTTCCATGTATTTGTTTCATATAGATGTATAGTATAGTGCCATTTTTGCAGATGCATTGAGGGCATCCAGCTCTGGGAGCCTGTATGACCAGAGAGGAGAGGAGCTGGCTGGATGTATGTGTCTTGGTTGAGCCAGTGTCAATAATGGGTCTGCGGGGCAAGCTCTTTGGAACAGGCCATGAAGCTACTCCTGTACAATCTGCCACTTCCGTAGATGGGGGTGCATTGAATGGTTCATCGGTCTCTTGCATCTTTCTCATCGTTGAAGCACCTTCACGTTCCGTCTGTCCTCCATTGGCTGAAGTTCTAGGGCCGTTTTCAGTACTTCTATGTGGGTAGGCTTATGGTTTCAGTGATGATCCGTGAGGCCTGACTTAACACTCGGCTTAGCTTTATGAAGTGTGTTTTGGAGATTATGACCCAGACTGATATGCCATACTCAAGTACTGGTCAAACTCTCCCAGTGTAAAGCCTTTTCAGAATGCTACAACCCGCACCCCTGTTGGTGCCTGCTAATTTGTTCACGATCCCCATTCTCTTCTTTGCTTGTTCCCCAGATTTGTCTATCTGTGTTTTCCACGCCCGCCTGCTGTCCATGATGATTCCCATATATGTTGGACATTCGTCCATTGAGAGAGTTGGTCATTGAACTTGAGTTTGAGCATTTGTTTCTTCTTAGAAAAGCTGAAGACTGTGAAATTGATTTCCTTTTTATTTATAAAGGGCAGTCAAAACCTAGTATATTTTTCTAGTTTTTTTAATTATATATTGCATCCTTGAGGTGGCTACTGCTATTACATCTTGCATCCTTGAGGTGGCTACTGCTATTACATCTTGCATCCTTGAGGTGGCTACTGCTATTACATCTTGCATCCTTGAGGTGGCTACTGCTATTACATCTTGCATCCTTGAGGTGGCTACTGCTATTACATCTTGCATCCTTGAGGTGGCTACTGCTATTACATCTTGCATCCTTGAGGTGGCTACTGCTATTACATCTTGCATCCTTGAGGTGGCTACTGCTATTGATTCTTCTCGTCGCCCGTGTGGTGCCGGGGCCCGCAAGGAAAGCAAAGAATAGTACCGCTACAACCTACAATGCATGTCGTAAGAGACGACTGATGTAAGCCCTAGGGATGCTACCCTAGTAAATGAAAAGCAGTGCAGAAATCGGATGTGCTGGCCTGCTTTTTAGGCGCATAACTAGCACAACGAACAATCGCTCATAGGCTAAGATCACATACAAATCACACAGAGTGGTTGACAAGTGGTAAATATGGAGCGTTCGAAGAAGAAGATTCTTGTCGTGTCCATAGTGCCATATCATCAACGCAGATTGTACCATGTACTCTGTGGGGGATGTGTTCTCGTGTCCATAGTGCCATATCATCAACGCAGATTGTACCATGTACTCTGTGGGGGATGTGTTCTCGTGTCCATAGTGCCATATCATCAACGCAGATTGTACCATGTACTCTGTGGGGGATGTCTTCCATAAACATTATAAAAACGATGTAACGTTCGAGACAGAACCCCTCCTTGGGGAACAACTTGTTCGATGATTGCCTTTCTGCTATGTTTTTCCTGGTCCTATACTTCGGCTGTTCTATTTACCAGATAGTGGCATATCCAGATATATATACAAGCGCCTTTTGATTCCGAGTTTGAGTCGTTTGATTTTCAGTTCCTCTCTCCAGACCCTATCAAACACTTTCTCCATGTCAACCCATACCGTTAGTATATATTTCTTTTCTTGAAATCCACCTTCGATCTCCTGTACAATGTAAGTTACTTAGTCTTCTGTTGATCTATGCTGACTGAATCCACTCTGCTGTAGTAGTATCAATTGTTTTTGCTCCAGTTGTAGCATGAGTCTTCTATTGAGAAGGCTATCCACCACTTTTCCAACACATCTAAAGAGGCTAATTGGTATACACTTGCTTGGATCGAATCTGTCTTTTCTTGTTTTAGATTGGGCACTGTGATAGCTTCTTTCCATTCACTATGTATTTCTGCGAATTTCCAGCTCGCATTCAAAACTTTTAGCAGCTTTTTCTTGGCTTTCTTGCTAGGTTGATGAGCATCTCATTTGTGATGTCAGCCTTTCCTGGTGACTTCTTAAGGTTGAGACCCTAGAGTGCTTCTTCACCTCACCTCTGTTCATGTTGAGATGTCTTGTCTCTCCAGCTCTGCCTTGCGGCTTTCTTAAATGCTCTCCTATATTTAGCCGAGGCTGCCTTGAGTGCTATGTTGCTGTCTATGCTCAGCTCAGTTTCTACTCTTTATCTGGCCTGACTCACTTCATTTTCAACATGTTGGACCTCTTCTGACCAATAAGGTTTGTAGTCTCTTCGTGCACCTCTAGGAATTGATTCTCTTGCTGCCCTCAAAATGGATATGTTGAGTAGGTCTGTCATATTCCTTATCTTTTTTGGTGTGTATTTATGGGGTCACAGTAGATGTCGCTGAGCCTCGCAAACTGTGTCAAGTCAACTCTTTTGTTGTTCCACTGGGTTATTATTTTTTGGACTTGGGAGTAAAATTTCTAATCTTCATTGAGAGTTTGACAGGTTTGTGGTCACTGTCTCCTAGCTGTTTCATGAAGGTTCGATCCAAGTTCTGGGCTATGTCACCTGAGGCAAAGACGAGGTCTGGGGATATATTTTCTATCTTCTTGAGAAGATGGTTGGTTGGTCATCGAGTCCATTCCTGAGCTGCGGGTTGTTATCTATTTCCTACTATTCTAACCCCAACCCCCCTTGCATTGGTGTCTTGGTACCTTTCTGAGTGACTGTTAAAGTCTCCCACTACTAGAATAGTTTGTATTGGTCAGTGTCATGATTTCCAGCATAAGGGGTCTGTTAGATCGAGTCTGTTAGTTGTCTACAAAGATGTCAATTCCTATGATTTATGCTTCCCCATTTGTGCTGATTTATATCTATTTCATGGTGTATCTGTTGCTCACGCATATGAACTTCTCCCCCACCCCTCTTCCCGGGGTGCCGTCACTAGACACAACAGTCAGCTGCCGTTCTATGACCCAATCTGGAGTGGTCATATTGAGTAAATTCTGAAAACTTATAGTAAAATCTTCTTTTCGTGCTTCCAAATGTTGGCTATAAGCAAGAATATCGACATCAGTTGTTTCCATTGAAGAAAGATTTGAAAATTCATAAAATTGTCAAATGTTAATACAACGCAAGTTTTGACATGAACGCAGAAATAATTACTTTTGCTTTGATCAAATTAGAATCATTTTCTTACAGTTGTAAGTTCGTTTTATTAAATTTGTTGTATAGATCTGTCAGATAAGCAATATTGCTATAACCTTTCAATAAAATCTCTCTAAAAGAATCATTTTTGTTTTCCATGAAAAATTGGTAATTGATTCAAAGAGTTCCTAATATCATTTTAGAGAGGTACCTGTTGGTAGGCAACAAACTTCTGTGTGCAATAGTAAACGATTTAAGTCTTCGTTGTTTTCATCACAAAGTTTTCTTAATAATCTTTCACTGAGAGTATTTTCTTCTGGTCATGTTAACAGATGTAATTACATACTGTAATGCGCGATGAAGAGCAATTACTTAGATTTTTTGTGACAAAACTTTGTCGGTGAATCACACAATGCACGGCGATTACATTTGGGGAGTTTTTGAAATATGAAATCAACTAGCTGTAGCATCCAGAGCCGGATTAGACCAGCGCGGGGCCCGTAGCAAATTTTAGCGCGGGGCCCTGAGTTTTGTATGATAATAAATAATAAAACATAAATTTTACAAACAAACTTGTCTCGATTTAATGTGAGCAAATTTAGAGATAATACTAGACAAATCAATTTCTCTAAGTAAATTACATTCAATGTTCATTAATGTGAGGTTATTTAGACGATCTTGTCCCATCATGTTTCTTAACTCACTTTTTATACGCTTTAATGTTGAAAAAGAACGTTCTCCGCTGCAGTTAGTAATCATTAAAGACAAGTAAATTCGTAAGACTATTTCTACATTTGGGAAACACGACTCTAATGAATTTTCCATTATAAGTTTATAAAATTGCAGTTCAAGGGCCTCATTCTTTTCGTTGCTAATAACAGCAGCTACATTAGTTTTAAGAAGTTCAGCGAACTGCACAAGTTCGTCGCCTAGGCTTTCTTCCAAATCCTCTTGGTAAGAGCTGACAATATTTGGAGTTCTTTTCAAGATCTCTTCTGCTGTAAGAGATTTTAACTGCCGAAATGTTCCAAATACATCAGTCACTCTATGGTACGCTTCCATGCGTTTAGCTAAGGCAGAGAGTACATTATCAATTATGACAATAAACACCTGTGTTTGGGTGTTTGATTTTCTACAACTTCATCGAGCGTAGTAGAGCCACTAAAATCGTCGTACTTAGTATTTCGCTTGCGTCGTCGTGAAGTTTGTTGCTGATATTCTTGACAGTGAGTCAGGATTTTGGCTTTGGCCTCAATATCTAAAAATGTAGGCCGCATTGCTTGAACGTACCCGTGTAACGATTCATAAAGAGCATATCCCGTGTTAAGGTCTTGATCAGGTGACTGTAATGAAGCGCTAGACGCTTGCAAGCGTTCTAGAATTCCGTTCCATAAAATGCTAACTATTCCCGTTTCCAACTTACTCATCTCCAAAACTAGCCCATACGCTTGATTACGACACTCTACCTTTTGATCCATGTTATTTGAGATGTCATCCAAAACTTGTTTGATAATGGTAAAACCACATAAAAGTGCTTTTGTCGCATCAGCTCAGGAAGACCACCTGGTGTCCGACAGTCTCTTCAAAGTCGGGAGTTTTGAACCTGTATCTTCCAGTGCTTTTGTAAGAATGCTCCATCGATAGGTAGAAGCGGAAAAGAATGTATAGAGACTTTCAACAAAATCGAAAAAATGGATGCTTCTATACAACATTCTGCAGCACACTTCGCAACCAAATTCAGTGAATGTGCAAAGCAGGGAATGTATTCTGCGTAATAACAAGATGGGAGGATTTAAATACATTCAAAGTTAGCAGAACAAATAAAAAATTACTCTCTGTGTCCGTTTATGTGCTTCTCTGTAAAATTATGCAGCTCTGTGTTGCGGCTTCTTGTTGCGGCTCCTTCAAGTGTGTCCAAGTTTTCTGTTTAATCATTTGGCCCTCCCTCGCATTATTTTCTGGGGCATCTAGTCGAGTGCAAAACAGTTTCTCACAAAAAACGTGAATGACATGAAATTTATTTAGGAGTGCCCAGATCTGATCATGTCTTAGAACAATATTTCATACGCCCACTTGCATTTATTTTAAACTAAGTTTCGCGCGCAAAAACTACTGAACGAACAGAGACTTGAACTGGGTTATGAGTCAAATTTAATTGTTCTTTTGTTCAAGCTTTCAAGTTTTCGTTTATTAGAAGCGTGTGCACACAAGAGACACTCCTATACAAAAAGTAAAAAAACGGTTACGTTGTTAATGAGCTCAGTGTGACCGCCCAATTAAGTCCGAAATTGAGTAAACATGACCTTGGCCCTAACCTCAATAAAAAAAATGAAAGGGGAAATTATTACCCACCTCCCAAACTTGGTTCCTTGTTTATGACTAGTGACAACTTAGCTCCAGAGGCGGCCCCCAAAGCGCGGGGCCCGTAGCATTTGCTACTTCTGCTACTATGCTAATCCGGCTCTGGTAGCATCCAACCATTGCCAGAGCACCATCGACAACAGACAAGATATTATTACCAAGATAATCAAAACTGTTCACATTTTCTACTTTCTCTCCGTTGATAAAAATATCTTTTGTGAAATATCTCTTAGACTGGCTTCACCAATTCTCATATCTGTTTCCAAAGTCTGTCTCCAACTGAACTTCTTTATGGCAACGTCCTCCCAGTCTTGTGTATTCATGTCAAGTCGCACTTGCATACATCTTTGTAATGAAGAAAGGGTCGTCCCACAGTTCTACTGCTAGTAGCCAGCTCCCTATATAGCATAACTATTCTTGGGGACCGGCCGCCATACATCCGGGTCATGTAACCTAGCCATCTTAGGGGGCGTTGGCGGATAAGAGTAACTATTCTAGGAATCCCCTATGGATGAAACAAAATGAAGAATACTTAAGTTATGCGGATGACATAGATTGGGTAGGAAATAATAAACAAGAATCTGTGAGAACAAACACTTAATAGAAGCAATGGGAAAAAATGTAACTAAATATCAATTAAGACAGGGCAGAATATATTGTAATAACAAGAGAGGAAAATACGAAACGAAAGAAGAATACTGTAGGCCCTATATACAATTAGATAATATGACCGAGACATATGTACAATTTTTTCATGAGATCTTTAGCATTGTTGATGAAGCTATGAAGTTCATGGCAACACTCTCCGCAGGTGGCGTACTATTTCTGCGAAAGGGACGGGGCAATAGGGGGAAACTGTGTGCAATAAAGTCAGCCCTTCGCCTTTAGAGCCTTTTTTTGTTAAAGGCAATGTAAGGAATACATTGGGAACTTTCATGTCCTCTAGTACGGTCTTTAAGAGAAAGAAGTTTAACAAACTCATATTTCAATGTAAAATTTGAAATGATTGTTCTAATATTCACACACAATTGTGCAGTATCCAAAATGTTCGTGGTATTGTCCAATTAATTATGAAAATGTTCATACGACATCAAGTAGTGATATAACTGGATTGCAAATTATTAAAAATATGTTGAACCCGTATAGCTACAGTTTAAATGGGGCAATTCGATATTCTTCACGAAAGGCATAAGTTCAGATTTATCTTTACTATCATTGAACAGAGTTTTCTCTGTCTCTCGATCACGCCCAGACCGATGTACCAGATCTCCCCATAAATTCTATTCATGTGGAAATCTGATTCATGCAGCCTTAGCATTGGTGTGTTTTACATCACATCTTCAGCACCATTTGGAGTTCAGGTGCTTATCCTTCGACGATGTATCCGGTTTCAGCCAGCGTTTACTCGGTTCGCTCTCCGTTCTGCAGCCATCTAGTGTTTTTTACGGTGTGGGGTAGCTATCCTCATTGCCAACCTCCTTAATCGCCTCTTACGACATGCGTGTTAGGTAACAGTGGTTATATTCTTTACACCCCAATTTGGGCCCCGGTAGCCACTCGGACGGAACAGAGTCTTAACTGCAATGATCAATGCTGCTTTAACTATTTCTTTATCTCTAACAGATTTCTTTCTCTTAGCTAATATATAACATATTTTGTAAGAGGCTATTGCCATGTTACTCAATTGCTTACCAGTCTTTGTACCAGGGGCGGCCCGTCATTAAGGACCAGTGGGGCCTGGCCCCACCAATAATTGAAAGGGTGGAAAGTTCCCGGAATAGACAAATAATAGTTAATACTAAAAAAAACACATGATTTTTCAGAAAAATTTGTGTCTGACCCCACCAAGAAAAATGTCTACGAGCCGCCACTGTTTTGTACACATAAACAGTCACAATGTTAATTTGGATTTAAGATCCCTTCTTGTTCTTCTTCTTTGAACTCTCCATATGGAGCACTGTTAACCACTCTTTATGATTTGTATGTGATCTTAGCCTAAGAACGATTGTACGTTGTGTCAGTTATGTTCTTCGATAAAAATGCCAACGATTGGATTAGAGAGCGGTAGAATGGTTACAAAGAAGGAAAAAAATAGATTGCAAAAGCAGGAAAACAGTGTTCTCGGTAGTGCTGAGAACAAATATGAGATTGCAAAAGCAGGAAAAGAGTGTTCTCGGTAGTGCTGAGAACAAAAAATGAGATTGCAAAATCAGGAAAACAGTGTTCTCGGTAGTGCTGAGAACAAAAAATGAAATTGTAAAAGCAGGAAAACAGTGTTCTCGGTAGTGCTGAGAACAAAAAATGAAACATTCTGTTATTTAGAAGTGCCGTCTTTCTTCTTAAAGTTATTATTAACGTTAAAGCCGGTAGCGTAGCTAAGGGCGCCAGAAATATATAATGCGAACACCACGCGGCACGACGCACGTTAGACGCGCTCTAATAGTTTGCAAAATAAAAAGAATATACTAAAAATAGCCACAGAACAAGTAAATAAATACAATACACAACAAGAGAACAGGAAACGGCTGTCTCTAATTTGCCCATAATACATTTAGAAGAAGCAAAATAAACATACACAAAGGGCACAGTATCAGTAAGTTTAGTCTTTAAGTTTGAATGGGATACAGTTGAAAGGTCAACATTCATGCAGGCACGTGTAAAAAAACCAACAAGACCAAACTGAAACTATTCCAAAAATAAATGCATTGGGCACTCTTTGAAAAGCTAATCCTGGGCCAAAAATGAAGAGCTTCGATACTTCAACTTTGTCATTTACAAACATGAATATTATTTCGTTTGTTAGCTTTTACTTTCTTCGGTTGAACTATGGACACTGTCTGACCACAGCCAACTCTAAATAACTAGGCCTGACAACTGACGGGGAAACTCCTGACCTAGATTCAGTCCGGGGGCTGGAATCTATATATGATTGATAGAACACTGCAAACTTTTTGCAATTTTTCCAATTCTGTGAGTCTATGGTTATTTATTGGTGAAAAATATTCATAATATTGTTATTCCTTATTGTTAAACTTAACTTGTCGCATAATATAACTTCGATTTAACATTTTGTGTTGATTTTAAAATGAATTCGTCTATATACATTACTGAAATGCGAGGTCACGTGGCCGATTGGGGTCTGATTTCCCATAATTTTTACCTGGATCCCCAGCCCATAAATTTATAGTTGGCTCTCGTCTGACCCACATGTTGATCAAAACACTTTCTGTCACTAAGTACATTGCATCCAAATTATGTGTATAATGCTTGGATCACATTCACCATTTTCTTTGATATACCTTCATTAAAAATCCTGGCATATTCTTTACAGGATGTCGACATCAATTACAGTAAACGAGTTGTTGATTTTCTAGACACCACTTATACGCTCAGTAGTTTGTCATTGCTTTCTGAAAGTAAGGTATATTTTTATCGTTTGTAAAAATCCACGGTAAAAAATTTGCTACCAAACCGCCCGATGCGGTGTTTCAACTAGGTAGTCTTGGGTTGTAATAGAGTTCACTATCGCTAAGTAAAAGACGCATATAAAGTAATTTTTTACATACACTCCATGCCGTCCTCCCCTCTTCAATATAAACTGTACTACATGTATTTCATTCGTCTCTCTGTTCAAATATTCACGTACTGTTAAATAAATGTCATAGAAACTTGATTTAACTTTCCTGAAATCTTAGGGGTCTCAATTGGGGGTGGAGGGCCGGCAGGATTGTTAAGTCGTTTACCTGTCGTACAGAATGTTGTGGGTTTGCATCCGGACAGAAACATGTGCAATTTTTTTACGAGATCGTGCTTTGTGCAACGCTTTCGGAAGATGTCATGCCATCTCTGCCGACAGGGACGGGGTCATATGGAGAAACCCGGTGCACTGAAGTCATTCCTTTGCCATATCACCCTTTGGAAACCCTGTTTTTGTCTAATTTTACTATCCAGTACTTGTCACTCTCTTGAGAACTATGTGACTAAAGATTGATTGATTGATTGAAATGGCTATATTTGTTCCGATCGCTTTCTTACACACGAAGATCTCAGCGGCAATGCACGAACTCCATAGCACCGGCAAGGGTCCATGATGTAATTTAGAAGATGCTAAAAGTATTTTGTAGGATTTTAAAATTTAATTTTCTTAATTCTTTTATCGAGTTTTGCCTGGGTAGCGGCCTTCCAGCCTGATCTTTTCAATTTTAAACTGTCAATGGTTCTTTTATGTGCTCTACTTGAACATGGGATCTACGTTTTATCGTCCGTCTCCGATAGGACTAGAAACTCGATCTCACCTATTCTGAGATCAGGGATCTCTTGAAAAATATTCCGATGGCTCCACGAGGGAACGAGCCGGGTACATTGTGGAACGAGAGGCGAGCACGTAACCTATAGGCCAGAGAGCCCCCGGGACACTAGATAGAATGGTGATGTATAAACCTTATAAGTTGCAATGGGTCACGGGAAGTAACTGCGATAAAGGGGAAACAATCTATACAAAACACGGTCAAAGATTGCAGACGCATATTGCTCAGTACTTTAGAATGAAATCTAGAAGACTCAGACTGAACAAAACCAGACCCGAGCAAAATCCAGGATGGCAATCATGAAAATCTAGCAGGCACAACCTGGGGGCAGATAACAGTGTTTTAAAGAAACTTTATCTGTGATATGTTCGACCAACATTGGGCTATGGAATCTTTCCATGGGCAACTGTAGCCTAATCCAACTTCAATAAAACCAACCGTGTTCAGAACCAAGCTATGAGAATTATTACGGAGGAATGAGATCTACACCTATATGGAAATGGAGAGCCTACAACCAATGGAGAATATAAGAGACAACAGAACACAAAAACAAGCAGAAAAGTTCAAGAGACTAGAAGATCACCCAATGTACCACATAATCAATGGGCTAGAAGGGGCAGACTAAAACGAACCAATTTTGCAGCAAAACCAAGATGATGATGAGCAAACAACCATCATGTGCTGAAGTTACTCCCAAACCACTAAAATAACCAACACAAGACAGATATGGAAAGATACAAAATTCCCAGAGCTGAATGAGAACATCACAGGGATAGCAGGCAAAAACCAACAAACAAATGAAGAAAGAAAATTCATGACAACTGAGTACCTAGAGGAACACTTCCTAACAGCAGGTGGACCCATGTATACACAGATGGGTCTGCAACAAATGCAACTGAAAATGGAGAAGCCCTCATAGTGCTCTGTAACATGAAACTCAGGAAGCTAAAATTAACAACAGGAAGGTTCTCCAGCAACCACAGAGTAGACGCAGAGGCCATAAAAGTGGCGGCAGAAGCCATAGGGTCAGAGGACCATGTAAAAGAAAACCTAGTATTTTTTGACTGATGCCCTGTCAGTAATTACTGCTCTAAAAAAACAAGACGATAACAACTTGAAGGAACTGCAAGCATCACTACACCAAGTATGCAACATCTTCTCTAGAGCGGTAATACAGTGGATACCATCTCACTGCGGAATACGTGGAAACGAGACTTCGGATATATTGGCCAAAAGCAAGTAGCAGACTACCACAGACAGACACCAGTATGACATTTGAGGAAGCAAAAGTACGGATTAAAATGACATAAAAGAACAAATGGTTGAGAGACCACCCATGTTATGAAAAGGATGATACATACCACCAATTAAATAGAGAAGAGCAAGTTGTCATTTTTCGTCTACAAACAGGGCACAATAGGCTGAGGTACCATCTGTTTTACAAGTACAAAATAGGCCCTTCTGACATATGCACATGTGGCACCAGCAAGATGACAGACACACATACTTCAAGAATGTCCAACATACACTGAACATAGAGAAAACACATGGCCAATCCCCATATCAGTCCAAGACAAGCTGTATGGAGATGTACATGAACTCCGGTTGACCACTAACTATTTTAAAAGTATACAAATCGATATCAGTCCAAGACAAGCTGTATGGAGATGTACATGAACTCCAGTTGACCACTGACTACTTTAAAAGTATACAAATCGATGTCAGTCCAAGACAAGCTGTATGGAGATGTACATGAACTCCAGTTGACCACTGACTACTTTAAAAGTATACAATCGATATCTGTCCAAGACAAGCTGTATGGAGATGTACATGAACTCAGGTTGACCACTGACTACTTTAAAAGTATACAATCGATGTCTGAAAACTGTTGGAGAGAATGAATGGAATCGACATGTTCTAATATACCGTATGTTGACAGTGTTTAAAAGTCAGCCCTGAAAATTAAACAATCAAATGCTGCAGACGAAGTGGTCAGTGTTCAAAACCTATGTTTACTAGTGTTTAAAATCAGCACAAATTACAATAATGCTGCGACGAAGTGCAATGTCATAATGGTCATAAAATCAAGCCAGTGGTTACTCAGGCCCAAATTTGGGTGTAAGCATAGAATCAGTTCCTGCCCGAGTCGTAAGAGGCCAATGGGGTTTAGATGAAACGGACTCACCCTGTCTAAAATGTGTGAAGTCGATGCGTGTTAAAGGGCGCTAGCCTACACCAATGTGCAACGTATACACGTTCTTGGCAAAGATCAAACATATCATAAAGAGTGATTAAAATTGGTCGTAAAGAACGAACGCAAAAAAAGATAACAATCAATCAATCAATCTAGTGTCCATTCCACAGGTAGACGAATCTGAATGAATACATTCTTGCTTTGGTGATGAACAACATGAGTAATATTGCATTCCACAGGTAGACGAATCTGAGTAAATACATTCTTGCTATTGATGGACAACATGAGTAATATTGCATTCCACAGGTAGACGAATCTGAGTAAATACATTCTTGCTTTGGTGATGGACAACATGAGTAATATTGCATTTCACAGGTAGACGAATCTGAGTGAATACATTCTTGCTTTGGTGATGAACAACATGAGTAATATTGCATTCCACAGGTAGACGAATCTGAATGGATACATTCTTGCTTTGGTGATGAACAACATGAGTAATATTGTCCATAGTTATATTTTACAAAATGTGTATGAATATATATGATATTTTTCGATTTGTTAATTCACAGGCAGCAAAACTCAAGATTACATCAGCTTAACAGATTACAGTATTGAACCATCTGTCATTCGTATACCCGGGACTCTATCTGTCTCTGCTTCCATAACTGTTAAGCAGCCAATTCAAGGAGAACTGCAGGCTGACGTCGACATCAAGAAAAAGTTCGGTTTAATATGGATTAGCCTGCCCTGTACAAACAATTATGGATCCTGGTGAGATACCAATCTTGACGTAATACATAATATTTACATTATGTCTTTTATTTCCATAACAATATTTTGCACGCCTGCCCAGCGTGTTCGTAGCGCGTTGGACGACGGGTGAAAAGCTCCCTGTGAGTGCGATTCAATTCCGCGGGCTGGCAGAAAAGCCACAGGTTCTCCAGATTTACGGTGTTCGTGGCACCGAATCGAAGGGTTACGATATCCATGCACCGAGCCGAAGAGTTGAAAGCTCAAGTGCTTCTGGATCGGGAAAAAACAAATATTTTGCTTATAAGAAGTATTTAAAAAAATATTTTAAAGAGTTATATAACTTTAACCTCAGTTAAATGCACATGATCATCCACATTGTTCTAATAATAAATTCCAGGCTTATATAACCAGTGGTGGCTCGTCATTAAGGGCCAGTGGAGCCGGGCCCCACCAAAATAAGGTGTAACGTGTATTTATTATTGTATACATTAAAATATAACCTAACTGAAACCATGATTTTTCCGAAAATTTCTGTCTTGCCCCACCAACAAAAATGATCACGAGCCGCCACTGTATATAACTAACAATGATTATCAAGAACTTCCATTTGTTTCAGTTTGGAATATATTCATTGCACTCCCCACATGTCTATGGGCGATCAGATCTCCTTTGCGATATCTTAAACAGCGTCCAGCGACTAACCATACGAATTCAATGTTGATTGATGATCATACCTATACGCCGGTTGTGATTCTCTTTTCTGGCTACTCAACTTTTTAATTCAAGCTCTTGGTTTAGATCAAATTCTTCTTTGCGGTCACACTCTATGAGGACGTTCAGAATGTCAGTTCTATCCACTGACTGCTCCCCGCCCCATCTCTCTCTTATCGCCCATACATCACTTGTGTAAAGTAACTATTACTAGAACAGTTAACCTACTTTGACGACTTGATACACAATATCATCTGAACATTTTCTTAATATAATGCTTGGACAGTGAATAACAACTGGAAAATAAAATTAAAAATTTCGAGATGTAAAGATAAGGAGTGAGCGTCTGTAGCTTTTAAACGATATTGAGGCCCGTCTGCTCAGCGTGTTCGTAGCGCGTTGGACTACGGGTGACTATCCCTCTGTGTGTGCGTGTTCAATTCCGCGGGATGGCAGAAAAAGCCACAGATTCCCCAGATTTACGGTGTTCGTGGCACCGAACCGAAGGGTTACGATGTCCATGGCACCGAGCCGAAGAGCTGAAAAGCTCAAGTGCTTCTGGATCGAAAAAAAAAAAAAAGCGATATTGAGCTCGATCCCAATCCAAGCGTACCTGGTTCAAACTCCGCGGGGGGCAATTTTGAAAGCAAATTTATTTCTGTGGGATTTTTACGACGAAATGTAAAATTAGACCTCACCGTTAAGAAAGCAATGGCAAACTACTGGACGTATAAGTGGTGCTTAGAAAAATCAACGACTTGTTTACTGTAGTTGATGGCTGCGTCTTGTAAAGGATATGCCACGATTTTCATTTCAAAGATAAGGAAGAGGCAAGAGAATAGTCTGGAAAGACAGAAACTACTAATAAACAAGAGCTATAACAATTTTCAGAGTAAAATAATTGATTGGACCATCATTATTGCACTTCGTTGAGTAATTATTGTGCTCTGATCTCTTTCTTACACATGATGATTTCCTTCGCTGAGTAATTATTGTGCTCTGATCTCTTTCTTACACATGACGATTTCCTTCGCTGAGTAATTATTGTGCTCTGATCTCTTTCTTACACATGATGATTTCCTTCGCTGAGTAATTATTGTGCTCTGATCTCTTTCTTACACAAGATGATTTCCTTCCTGAGTAATTTTATGCTCTGATCGCTTTCTTACACATGACGATTTCCTTCGCTGAGTAATTATTGTGTTCTGATCTCTTTCTTACACATGATGATTTCCTTCGCTGAATAATTATTGTGCTCTGATCTCTTTCTTACACATGACGATTTCCTTTGCTGAGTAATTATTGTGCTCTGATCTCTTTCTTACACATGATGATTTCCTTCGCTGAGTAATTAATGTGCTCTGATCTCTTTCTTACACATGACGATTTCCTTCGCTGAGTAATTATTGTGCTCTGATCTCTTTCTTACACATGAAGATTTCCTTCGCTGAGTAATTATTGTGCTCTGATCTCTTTCTTACACATGACGATTTCCTTCGCTGAGTAATTATTGTTTCTGATCTCTTTCTTACACAGATGATTTCCTTCCTGAGTAATTTTATGCTCTGATCTCTTTCTTACACATGACGATTTCCTTCGCTGAGTAATTATTGTGCTCTGATCTCTTTCTTACACATGATGATTTCCTTCGCTGAGTAATTATTGTGCTCTGATCTCTTTCTTACACATGAAGATTTCCTTCGCTGAGTAATTATTGTGCTCTGATCTCTTTCTTACACATGACGATTTCCTTCGCTGAGTAATTATTATGCTCTGATCTCTTTCTTACACATGATGATTTCCTTCGCTGAGTAATTATTATGCTCTGATCTCTTTCTTACATATGACGATTTCCTTCGCTGAGTAATTATTTGCTCTGATCTCTTTCTTACACATGACGATTTCCTTCGCTGAGTAATTATTGTGCTCTGATCTCTTTCTTACACATGACGATTTCCTTCGCTGAGTAATTATTGTGTTCTGATCTCTTTCTTACAGATGACGATTTCCTTCGCTGAGTAATTATTGTGTTCTGATCTCTTTCTTACAGATGACGATTTCCTTCGCTGAGTAATTATTGTGCTCTGATCTCTTTCTTACACAAGATGATTTCCTTCCTGAGTAATTTTATGCTCTGATCTCTTTCTTACACATGACGATTTCCTTCCCTGAGTAATTTTTATGCTCTGATCTTTTTCTTACACATGATGATTTCCTTCGCTGAGTAATTATTATGGTCTGATCTCTTTCTTACATATGATGATTTCCTTCGCTGAGTAATTATTATGCTCTGATCTCTTTCTTACACATGATGATTTCCTTCGCTGAGTAATTATTGTGCTCTGATCTCTTTCTTACACATGACGATTTCCTTCGCTGAGTAATTATTGTGCTCTGATCTCTTTCTTACACATGACAATTTCCTTCGCTGAGTAATTATTGTGCTCTGATCTCTTTCTTACACATGACGATTTCCTTCGCTGAGTAATTATTGTGCTCTGATCTCTTTCTTAAAATGACGATTTCAGCGGCAACGTACAAACTCCGTAGCACCGGCGAGTGTCCCGGGGGAATTTAAAAGATTGTGAAAATATTGTGCAGGAATTTTATTTCTTAATCTTTTCTAATTAATTGTTTTCCTGGGTAGCGACTATCCAGTCTGCTCTTCTCGATTTGGAACTGCCAAATGTGCTTTTACACCTTCAACTTAAACACAGGACTTAGGTTTTATCGTCTGTCTCCGATAGGACTAGAAATTCGATCTCATCTATTCTGAGATCAGGGATCTGTGGACAAAATATTTCGATCGCTCCACGGGAGAGCTAAGCGAGTATCTTTGGAAGGATAATAAAGTACATAATCTTCACGCTACAGAGATTCCCAAGTGAACAGAGAATAAAGTACATAATCTTCACGCTACAGAGATTCCCAAGTGAACAGAGAATAAAGTACATAATCTTCACGCTACATAGATTCCCAAGTGAACAGAGAATAAAGTACATAATCTTCACGCTACAGAGATTCCCAAGTGAAAAGAGAATTGCTCAAAGAAAAGAAACTATAAAAAAATCAGATTAAAAAGTCATGAAACATTGTTTAAGATCATGTTGGAGAGACGGTTATGGGTAAGAGAGCATGGGGAAAATGTAAATATAATTAGGAGAAGAAAACCAAGATGGGACAGGCAGTTGCAAGTCAGAATGTACCTACAATCAGGAAAAGGAACCGAATGTGCTGCAAATACATCGCACGCAGTCAAACTTCAATGCTGAGACAGTACACGCTGATGATGAATATATTGTGTAGATATAAGTGTGACCATTTTGAGAAGCTAATTACTGTATTTCAATTCTATTTTTAGCACCTACAGAAACCTATGCGATCTCCTAGCTAGTACATGTCCAGAAATTGTGAAAAACAGTAATTTTCCTTGTTTCTGCCCTGTGCTTCCTGGGACGTACAATTTCCCAAAGCAGGAAATCCAAATTGGTGATAACTTTCCTGGATTCACATCCTTTGCCCTCATGGTAAGATATATTTGTTAATATTTTTCTTTTCAACATTTCATTATAATTTAACAGCAATCCTAAGTTAACGTGTGCATTATCTGTCTGTCTGTCTGTCGGTCTGTCTGTCTGTCTATATATATATATATATATATATATATATATATATATAAATGTCTGTCTCTCTGTCTCTTTGTCTGTCATTCCATCTGTTTGTCATCAATATGTCTGTCCGTATTTTGATACATTGTGATACATGTCGTGAATGAGTCATCACTTATGATCTCCGCTTTTACCGAATAGACCTAAAACCGTGTTACAGTATAATTCAGTAGATGTGACACTATAAAGTGTTTTTTTATATTCGGAAAACATAGGGACACCTTTAACTATAAAAACCATAAATTAAAGGGAATTAAGCCCATCTTAACATTTTTCACATTTTATGACTTTTTACATTATTAGTTCCCTTGATAAATGAGTTAATATTTTAAAAATTAAACAGTAGTACAACGTAAGTTTTAGTTGCATATATATATATATATATGATACTGTTCTTCACCCTTCACTCCTAGGGAGGCATAAATCCGCAACCACGGCCTTCCAAGCCCTCCTATCCAAGGTCATCTTTTCCAGATCTCTCCCCTCCACCCCCATTTTCTTGTCAATTTCACCGTCTCCAACTCCCGCTTCTAGTTGTTCCTGGGTCTTCACGTACGTATAATACCCTGGGGATTCGATCCGAGGGCCTGTCTCGTGATGCTGTGCGGGGTCTCCTCAGTGTGTGTCTTATCCATCGCCACCTTCTTCCCCTTAGCTCTTGTTCCAGCTATCGTTGTCCTGCACTATCACAAAGTTCCCTGTTTGTAGTCATGTCATACCATCGCAGATGGATTATCTTGCGGAAACATCTATTGATGAATGTCTTCCCACTTTGTGTTTGTGGTGTGATACACACACACATATATATATATATATAGTCATACCTTCTTCCATCTATCCTTCTTCTCCTAACCCACTTTGTGTAACTCCATACTAATATGTTCAAACATACTATCCACCACGCATATGTCTATTCACTCATTAGAAATCTAATTCTAATAACGGTACTTGTCTACAATCTCACCGCAGGAAAAGGGAACCTCGCTGACCTAGGTCACGTGACGTCATGACCTAGGTCAAGTGACGTTATTGTGTGTTTTGTATGTAAATAAGCAGTGTTTTCATTGAATAGGGAGCCCTGAAAAGGGATGTATGTGGAAATGTGAGGTGGAAGGAGGCAGAACGGGACTATGAGTGTTACTGTGGGGGCCAGAAACTTATAGTATCAGCAATAATAGCTTGTAGAAATGCTACACTACTCTCCTTGTCATGAACAGTCGCTGAAAGTGATAAGAAATCCATCGCTATCTTTAAGTATGTATCCGAATGTCGATTTGCTCTGGAGAATCGGTTGATTTCTTTGTATGGTACCTTGCGACCACGCGGGCTCAACGTATTACATTCTTATGCTTCTTAGTACTTTCTCTTCCCATGCTTTGTAATCTCTATGGGTATATGTTGCATGTATTACATTCTTATGCTTCTTAGTACTTTCTCTTCCCATGCTTTATAATCTATATTGGTTTATGTTGCATGTATTCAAGTTATATATTTACTAGATGTTTCATTGTTTCTTTTCTATTTCTAGTTTTTATGTGTGTTTTTGTGTTACATTTATTTCGTTATTCGTTTTATTCCAGATTTTCCTTAGATACGTTGGTATTTGGTCGTCCATTTGTGTTTCATTTTAATTTGTCACTCCTGTTTGTTCGTTTGCTTGATAAAGGCCTTGTTGGTCGAAACGTTGCTGTTTATCGTCACTGTTTATGTATTTTGTAAAACTATAGTACTTTGTTTGTACGTGTTTCACTATTTACCAAGTTTTACTGCAGTCTCCCCCTATTTCGATATCCGAATGACCGGATGAAATTAACGCGCAGGGGATGACGGGATTATACGCCAATAACAAAAATAATGGGTAACCTCCGCGCTATATTTAGAGCAAACGTCTATATTTAGAATGACCCAGTTTTTGCGGTGAAATTGTAGACAAGTACCCTAATAACTCTTTCTAATATTACATTCCAGGGAGAATACAAGGTCACTGTACGACTGACAGACCAGAAAACTTGGAAACAAATTGCCTGTTACGAAGGAGATTTCCAGATTATCAACTAACATCTTGCAACCAATTGGTCGTTTTCTTGGCAGTGTCTTTTAATGGAAATAGACTTTACATAGTATATAAACCAGAATAAAAGTATTATAAGAATTCAGTTCAAATCTTTGTACATATATAGACGAATATATATATATATATATATATATATATATATATATATATATATATATATATATATATATATATATATGCAACCATGTGTATGTATATGTGTGTATTTATTTTTGTGTATAAGTGGCACGGATTAACTTAATGCATAAGCTTTCGCCTATCGACTCGGAGTCAATATGGTTGTAGTTCACTTCCACACTGGACGTTCGTGCACTGCAGCTGAGATCTCTCTGTGTAAGAAGGAGATTGGAGCACACATGGTTACTTGTCAAAGTACAATGATGATGGTCCTATCAATCAATCAATCACTCTTCTTCTTTCTTTCTTCTTTTGTCGTCACACTGCTACCGGGTTGTTGCCCAGTGTCGTGGTTTTCTGTTTTTGTCTTGCGCTGTTCTGGTGGCTTGTGTGATTGTTATCTTTGCTCTTTCACATGATTCTGCTACGCCATCTAACCATCTTTTCCGTGGTTTTCCTCTTGCCTTCTTTCCCGATGTTCTGTTGTAGAAGACTCTGTATACTGTGGAGTTTGGATGCATTCTTATTAAGTGTAGACATGTGATACTCGTATGCATACCGTTTAATCTGATCTTAATCAAGGGGCTGCTGATAGGCTTCCATTCTAGCACACATTTTCCCACGCTTTTTCTTAGAATGACTGCTACTCTTTTGTTGGGTCATCATTTCGTCCAAAATGGCCTCACCCAGTCGACCTGAAAACTAAGCTTTGGGAAACCTTACAGACCTGAAGCTGACTGCCCAGTTTGTGGTCCACAGTAAATTAAGTGCATGACCAGAGATCGCTGAAGAAGAAATTTCGTCCAGCAAAGAGAACTGTTTCACCTGTTACAGTGGTACTTCTTCCTCCATAGGTTGTGATCGAGCTCACTACCGCTAAGGCCTACAGCGCCCACTTGAATGGCTTTACACGTATTAAATAATATCTCAACATAAACTGCTAATAATTATTTCGTCTCAATTAATGTGTGTTATTTTTCAAAATATTCAATAACTAATATATCGAAAGCAGCTATAACAAATATTATAATGGACATAATTTGTGATTTATTTTCATGTCGTAAGGAATAGCTAGATGTCGCTAGATTTATCTAAATCCCCAAACGTGCTGGTTGTGTAGATTAGGGGCCATCCATAAATTATGTCAACAACTTTTAGGCAATATTTGACACCCCTCCTCGTCAACAACTGTCAAACTTCCAGCGACCCCCTAATAAAATTATGTCAACAAATATTTACCCCCAAAAAAACAGACGAACCGTATTTTATACGACTCGCTTAGTACTTAAATATTAATGCAGAAATAAAATAAAAGATCTACACAAATTATTAATTAATTATATTACACTTTTTACATTGTTTAACATATTTCAAATTGACTAAACTTTGAATTTATAAACAGACTACTTTATAGGCCTATTTTGCCGTCAGTTTTTCAAATTTTTCTATCTTCTATCATCTTCCCACGGAGAAGCCAAATGTTCCTCTATTGTTACAATGGGCATTGTCGCTGATTTATCATTGATGTCACCTTCTGGAACCAACATATCAGACAAGTCTACATCATCTTCGTCTAACCATTCTGCGCTTAACATCTCTCTATGAGCAATAAATGCCATCAGTTCTATGTGCCCTTTTGCAGCCACTTGCACTGGCCGAATACGTTGTGGTTGAGGAGGTGCATGTGCTAATTGCCCAGGTCCAAGATCACGTTGTCGGTGCAGTTGAACATGCTTCTTCAACATGACTTGTGAAGCAACATAGAGGTGACAGATTTTGCAAATTCGTTCAACCAACGACGACTGAATGGAAGGACAATATAGATCATATGGAAGAATTTTGAATGCCTTTGCAGATCGAGGTAACATGTTATCAAGTTTCAAAGACTGGTTGAAGAAAAGAGAAGGAAATCTGTGCAAGTCGCTCTCAGATGCATCAGGTGCTTTAAGGCCTCCAGTAGTCTGGCAGACTGGAATTGGTGGTGGAAGGAATCTATCGGCAACAATATCAAAATATGAGCTTCGAATTGGCTGGCAACAATTTTCATTATGGCATTTCACAATTTGCAAAAAGTATTGACTTGTTCTTACATGGTTTTTGTACCAATCTTGATCTTTAGTTAGCAAACTTTTGATGATGAAAAACTATAAAAGTTCATAACTTCTTACTTTTCAATCAAATCAAAACCCTTTCACGTCGTAAACAAAGATGGCAATAAGGAAGTCTAAATAAGAGCGGCAGCATGAATTGACTAATGAATAAAAGTGAGTAAGGGCTCTGGTTATTTCAGTACCTGGTTATTTCGGTACCGATCTCCCCTACTACTAGCTACCCTGAATTGTCTCGGCTCTAATATTATACAATGTTACTTGAATAATAATTATTTTTCTTTTCCATTATATCTGTTATTTTGTTTTGCTTAAATAAAGAAGAGTCTGCACTATTTCAGTATTTAGTTACTCATCTGCATGGTTGTAGCCTATGCTTGTCTAGTTTCATTATATATAGGCATGCGTCTTTAAGGCATAGCATACATACTCTTAGTATCATACATAGTAAAATCTGACACATGTCTTATATTAAAGAGCTCTCAAGTTTCATAGACTCAGTAATCTGTCTGTGGCTTAGAGCAGTCTGTGAATTTATAGTGTCAGCATTCCATGGACTTCTATTAAATATATAATAGCATTATTAATAATAGAAGACCATGCAGTCATCCGTTAAACATATTCAGATTAATACCATATGTGGTTAATCTGTCAGCAGTCTACATTGAAGATAAACACATAATAATATGATGCATTGATGCCAAAAGACTATAACTTCCTTGGAAAGAGCTCAATCCGGTTAAAATAAAAATGACATTGTTGACGTCAATTTATCTTGCCTCCCCCCTCCCCCATGTCAACAATTGTCAAACTTTTCCAGACCCCCCCCCCCCCTATTTTGTTGACATAATTTATGGATGGCCCCTTAGCGACTTTGTCAACGCAATTTTCTAACGGCAATCATGTACAACGAGACGACAGTAGAAAGTGTCATTGCAATTCTTAATTACCAAAGAACATGCCCAGATGGTTTATGCTTTGTTCGTGATGTCTTTATAACAGTCGCTAAATATGTTGTGATAAATATTATTGCCATTTCGGTAACACGATCAATGTGGTCGTTCTGAGACTTCACGGAATTGGAAAAGACAGCACTAACATCCTGCTCATTGTACTATCATTCTTTGATTTGATGTACTCAGTTGTAGCACTGATCAGGTAATAGTTATAAAAGATCACATTTAGTTTTCTTCTTCTTCATTGCTCCTCTACATTCTTATCATGTTATGTACAGTTTAACAGACGTGTATCCTCCTTAAGCGCTTGCAAATAAAGCGTGATGACAACAGTCTCAGACGTTTGCTGTTGCACCTATCTGTGTGTGGGGAGGAGGGGGGGTGACTGTAGAGTCCAATCCAAGAACACAATCCCCTACCACAGATGGGGCAAACATGATCAAGGTTAGATATGCGCGTGATGTGTGTTCTGTCTTTTCGCGGCGCTCGTTTTCTCACTGCAATAAAGTGTACAGCAAAGAATGATTGCACACAAAGTGTATAGTAAAGAATGATTGCAAACAAAGTGTACAGTAAAGAGTGCTTCAAACAAAGCGTACAGCAAAGTGCTTGCAAACAAAGTGTACAGCAAAAGTGCTTCAAACAAAGTGTATAGCAAATTTTCTTGCAAAAAAATGTCAACAAAGAATGCTTGCAAACAAAATGTACAGCAAAGAATACTTGCAAACAAAGTGTACAGCATAGAGTGCTTGCAAACAAAGTGTACAGCAAAGAATACTTGCAAACAAAGTGTAAGCAAGAATACTTGCAAACAAAGTGTACAGCAAAGAATACTTGCAAACAAAGTGTACAGCAAAGAATACTTGCAAACAAAGTGTACAGCAAAGAATACTTGCAAACAAAGTGTACAGCAAAGAATGCCTGAAACAAAGTGTACAGCAAAGAGTGCCTGAAACAAAGTGTATAGCAAAGATGCTTGAAACAAAGTGTACACAAAGAATACTGCAAACAAAGTGTACAGCAAAGAATCTTGAAACAAAGTGTACAGCAAAGAGTGCCTGAAACAAAGTGTACAGCAAAGAGTGCCTGTAAACAAAGTGTACAGCAAAGAGTGCCTGTAAACAAAGTGTACAGCAAAGAGTGCCTGTAAACAAAGTGTATAGCAAAGAGTGCTTGCAAACAAAGTGTACAGCAAAGAGTGCTTGCAAACAAAGTATATAGCAAAGAGTGCTTGCAAACAAAGTGTACAGCAGGTAATATTGCAGAACTCCTAATTTAAAAATGATATATAATTGCTGCAGGAAATCCAAAGTTTATAATCCGTAGAGGTTATGTGCTCGTCTCTCGTTTCAAATGTACTCGGTTCGTTCCCTCGTGGAGACAGCGAGATATTTTTTTCCAATATCCCTGATCTCATTGTAGAAGAGATCGAGTTCTTAGTTCTATCGGAGATGGACGATAAAATGTAGGTCACGTGTTCATGTTGAACACGCCAAAAAAAAACTTTGCAGTTCAAAATAGAGACCAGGATGGAAAGCCGCCGCCTGGCAAAATTCATTAGAAGATTTTTAAATAAATAATGCCTAAAGAATAGTTTTCAATTGCTAAATTACATCGAGATCCTGTCGAATGCTACGGAGTTCGTGCACTGTCGCTGAGATCTTCCTGTGTAAGAAAGAGATCGGAGCACACAAGGTTACTTACCGAAGTGCAATGATGATTGTCCTTTTCAATCAATCAATTACACTTGCAGGAAATCCAAAGTTTATAAAATAGCATTTGGGACATCCTTGCCTACTTCACGAGGGTTAGCTATATCGGAAGGAAGATGTGAACGAAAACGAAAACATTTAAAATGAAAGATCACGAAGTTAACGATATGATGACAGATGACAATGAAAGGAGATTAAATGGAAAAAATACAGAAAGAGAATGAATATGAAATGAATGATGGCGCAATGAACGATGACATAGTCAAAGATGATGTAATAAAAGATGGCAAATTGAATGATGTTATAAGATGACAAAAGTGACAAAACAAGAAATAAAACATGGTGTAATAAAAGGTGAAAACGTAAGAGAAGATAAAGTAAAAGATGACAAAGTGAAAGAAGATATCGTGAAAGATGACAAAGTAAAAAGGAATTCCTTGAAAGATGACAAAGTGAAAGATGATTTAGTGAAAGATGATTTAGTGAAAGATGACCAAGTGAAAGATGATTTATTGAAAGATGACAAAGATGATTTATTGAAAGAAGAAAAGGGTGAAAGATAATTTATTGAAAGATGACAAAGTGAAAGATGATGCTGTGAAAGATGACAAAATGATATAAGATGAAATCAGAAGTTTTGAATTGAGAAAGACGTAGTGAAAGAATACAAAACAAAAGAAACGGAGCTCAATTAAGACAAAGTGAAGACGAAGAAATGAAATAGGAGACCATGAAATGCGACATGTAGCTGTCGACGTGAAAGAAGAACAAACGAATTGAACAGAAGTAAATAAGGACAACTGTATTGAGGACGAAGTGACATTTGACTAGGAATTAGACTGGTATTAGTAAGATTGACACAGTGACTTGATTTTGTTTAAAGTAGCCATACCTAATGGTATGGGGGAAAACGTAAACATGAAGAACGTACTTGCGATATTCCACTGTATGTATGTGTGTGTGTCGCCCGTGTGCTGCCAGGGAGCAAAGAATAGCCACATACGACCTACAATGCATGTCGTAAGAGGCGACTAAGGTGGGGTTTTGAGTAGGGCTGGCTACCCTATCGAGTAGAAAATTTTAGCCACAAAATCCAACCAATTATGAACAAGACACATAAAAATAAAATAATAGCTGTGCCAACCAAGAGGAAAGGAAGCTCTCCTAGAAGAGGTATGAAGCGATGCAGAGAAAGCTGGAAGGAATCTGCACTGCAGATTATCTTCCTTTCACCTAGGAAAAGCTCCAGAATTGGCACCTGGAATATTAGAAGTATGTCTGAAATTGGAAAGACAGCACAGGTTGTAAATGAGATGAAATTTCACGGGATTGGCATCTTGGGATTATGTGAAACTGGGTGGAATGGTGCAGGCAAACAACGTCTAAACACAGGAGAAACATTGCTGTTCTCAGGCCATACGGAAGAAAATGCCCCCATAGTGAAGGAGTGGCTTTAATGCTATCCAAAGAAGCGGAGAATGCACTAATAAAATGGGAAGCAATGAGTCCTAGGATAATCACAGCAACATTCAGAACCACCAAAAGAAAGTATTCTTGAATGTGACCCAGTGTTATGCACCTACCAACGATAAAGAGGAAAAAAGTTAAATAGGAATTTTACATAAAACTTCAAAATACTATAGGTAATCAGAGAAATGGCAACATCAAAATTCTGATGGGTAACCTCAATGCCAAAATAGGTTCGGACAACATAGGCTATGAGGAGATCATGGGGTAACACGGACTAGGGGTAATGAACGAAAATGGAGAACTGTTCACCAATTTCTATGCAGCGAATCAATATGTCATAGGTGGAAGTGTCTTTCCACATAAAAGAATACATAAAGCAACCTTGGTATCACCAGACCACAGAACAGAAAATCAAATTGACCACATATGCATAAACAAGAAATTCAGGTCATTACAAGATGTAAGGGTTCTAAGGGGGCAGATGTAGATTCGGATCACCATTTGCTAATAAGTAAAATTAAACTGAAGCTTAAGCGATACATAACATCCCATGAACATAGACACCAATATAATGTAGGATACCTCAGAAGTCAAGAAACAAAGGAACAGTTTATGGTCACAGTCTCTAATAAATATGAGATTTTGCAACAGTTAGAAGATGAGGTGAGTGTGAAAGAATGCTGGCAGCAAGCCAAAAATATTTGCAATGAAACGTGCACAGAGGTATTGGGAAAGAAGAAGCAGAATCATAAGGCATTGATAACTCCAGAAACTCTCAAAGGAATAGAAGAAAGGAAAAAGAGAAAAGCAGATTTAAATAACAGAAAAACTAGAACTGCCAAAGAAAAATACACAGAAGCTAGCAAAAAAGTGAAGAAACAAATAAGGTCAGATAAAAGACAATACATAGAAGATCTAGCAAGAGAAGCGAAGGTAGCTGCAGGAAAAGAAAACCCCAGGGATCTTTACAACATCACTAGAAAGCTAGTAGGAAAATCCAGTCAACCAAGTGGGCTGATCAAAAATATTAGTAGGGAAACTATCACTAATGTTAAAGACCAAATGGAAAGATGGATGAAATACTTCAAGGAACTATTATTTCGAGAGAGAGATTAACTGCTTTCACAGCTTCATCTGTTCGTGCTTTCTACATCATTTTTTCCTCTCCTAGATGGCTGTCTTGCTCTTGAGCACCAACTGAAGTTTTAAGTTACCTCTGAAGTCGGAGAAAGCATGCCTATAGGGAGAGGGACACTGATAAAAAGAAAAGCGTGCTATAATGTAAAAACCTTCACATATTATGCATCAATTCATGCAGATGAAAGCAAGAAAAATACATATTGTGGGCATCTTCAGTGTCCTGATAGTCTGTGTCCTTGCGGGCTCAGTTACCACCAGCCTGTACCATGTCAAAATGGACTTCACTTGTAAGAACATTACTCACTAGCAGATTACTAATTTTCACTTTTCATCTTTAGATGAATGCAGCCTAGCCATGACAAACCAAACTCTACCTTGCAGACTACAACATACAACAGATTGTTTTTTTTACTACAGGCTGCACATGAAACATTACTTAGATGTGCTGGAAAGCACTACAAATCTTATTGCAATAGTGAATTAGAGCAACTGCACAATGATGTAGAAATATCTTAAAAGCAAACAGACCAGCACATGTCAAGAAAACCATAGCAGCTACCAGCATGCTAAGACCACAATTCAATTGACCAAGTTGCAGGTCATGCGATGAAGCTGTTCTCTGCACAACAATGAAATGTATAATCAATCTCAGGCTATCATGGTATTTTGAAAGCAAAAATGTTCTTGCTTTACAGCAAGTGTGTTTCAGTCAGTATTACTGTATCAAAGGCAAAGCAACTTAACTTTCCCTAAATAAAATGAAGATGTGTTCAAAGATAAGAAACTGGTACTAGCAACATGGATAGACCTAGGAAGTAATGGTTTCTGAAGAGTTTTTGAAAGTTTACATCTGAGAGTGAACAAATAAGAACATATTAAGTTAAGTGGAATGTCTTCATTGCACTCCGGACATGCCCATAGATGCTCCGATCTCCCTCGCAACATCACCAAAAGTGCACAGTTTGATGTTTATTGATGAGCCTATTCATACGCATGTTGTGCTGTTCTTTTCTGGGCACACCAATCCAAGCTCTTGCAATCTACCTTTTAACATGGATTGGTTAAGGTGAAAGTCCTCTTTGGGGACAGACTCTATAAGGGCATTCAGAATGTCAGCTATATCCATTTGCCAACTCCCTGAAATGGTGGCAGAACCAGCCAGTCTGTCTGCTTTCTGATTGCCATCGACACCCATGTGTTCCATGTAAATGAAGCTAACATCTGAGAGCAAACAAAGAAGAACACACTCAAGTTGATGTTTATCAAACAGCTCAACAACTCTAGTCCTCAACAACAACATTATCAGACTCTGGGTGTTCTTTATGTATTTTTCAAAATAGAAAGATCAAAATAAATCTAAATTAATAATTATCATTCAATATTGCTAACATTATGGATTCATAGAATCTTCAAGTCAGCCTGGACAGAAGAGAAGTCCCCAAAGATTGGCAGAAAGCCATCATAATACCAATATGGAAAAAAAGGGCAACAAAAGAGAATGCAATACATACAGAGGCATATCATTATTAAGTCATGTTGGGAAACTATATGCTAAAATTTTGGAATCTAGAATCAAACCTATAATAGAACCACAGCTGAACATCGCTCAATTTGGGTTCAGAAAAGGAAAGAGTTGCACTGATGCCCTGTTCACACTAAGGCAACTCAGCGAAAACACCATAGAATATGACAAACAGCTCAACTTAGCATTCATAGACCAAGAAAAAGCCTTTGATAGAATAAACAGAAACAAACTATGGACCATACTAAGTGAATATGGAATTCAGGGCCAACTATTAGACAATATTAGAGCGCTATACCAAAAATGCTCAAGCGTAGTACGAACAAGCGACGGCCTGACAGACGAATTTGAATTATCATCAGGAGTAAGGCAGGGATGTGTGCTTTCGCCTATACTTTTCAATATTTACATAGACAGGATAACGCAAGAAACCAAGACAGATAACAACCTAGATAACAACTACAATTTAATAAACGAACTACTCTTTGCAGATGATCAGAGTATAATTTACAACAACGAACACAAACTTCAACAACACATAAATGCCCTGCAAGCCACATGCGAAAAATATGACATGTAAATTAACACCTCCAAAACAGAAGTCATGACAATAAGCAGGTCAACTAAATATACACGTGAATAATGTCAAAATACAACAGACTCCAGAATTCAAATATCTCGGGAGTATATTCACAGCAGATGGAAAGATGGACAGAGAAATCGAGACTAGATGCCAGAAGGCAAATGCAGTGACATACCAACTGTCACCACTATTAAAACATCCAAGCATTAACATGGCAGTCAAACGACAACTGATAAACTGCATATTTATTCCAACTCTCTGCTATCAGTGCCAAACATGGCCCCTGACTAAGACACAAGAAAGAAAGATTACAACATGTGAAATGAGATGTCTACGAAAAGCTGTCAACGTTACAAGGCGAGATAGAGTGAGAAACGAGAATATCAGAAGCATCGTTGGTACTATACCATGCATACAGTACATCGAGAAGCAAAGATTCAAGTGGTTCGGCCATTTAATGAGAATGGAACCACATTTACTACCATCACGTGCCTATAATAATCGACACTCAGGGCGCAGAGCACGAGGCAGGCCAAGAACAAGATGGATAGATAACATTTCAGAGTCCCTGCGAAAGTATGGACTGACAACGTCAAGCGCAACACACCTGGCACAAGATAGGAAACTAACTCTCCCCACGACGCTTCACGCAAATGTGGTTAAGATAAGATAAGATTGCTAACATTCATCAAAGTCACAGCTTCTATGATTGACTGATATTTTTATTTGAAACAACAAATTTTAAAAAAAGATTCCCCAACAAAAATTATTAAGTAAATTAAATGTTCCACATTATTTAATAAAAACTTAACAAATAATTGTAGTAATGTCTGCTCCTGTTTATATAAAAAAATATGTCTACCTATCCATACCTCCATTGTCAAACTACCTGTGGTTGTTGTGTTGGCCCCACTGGCCTTTCTTATTATTTACCCCTGAAAGGTTACTTTCTAGTGTGTACTCTGTTATGCACTACCAGATGATGCTTAGTAATAAATTCATCACATCTTTAACTTCTTTCCAATATGTATTTTTTTATGTCTTGCTAGATTACTCTTATCAGAAAAATTTACACCACAATCATCACATTTGTAAGATTTATCTCCTGCATGTATTTTTATATGCTTTCCTAGATTACTGGTATGAGCAAAACCAGACCCACAAACATCACATTTGTAAGGTTTTTCTCCAGAATGTTTTCTTTTATGTTTTACTAAATCACTCTTACGAGCAAATCCTGAATCACATTCATCACACTTGTAAGGTTTCTCTCCGGTATGTATTCTTTTATGTATTACTAGATGAGTCTTATTAGAAAATCTTGTATCACAAACATTACATTTATAAGGTTTCTCTCCAGTATGCACTGTTTTATGTAAAACTAGATAATTCTTATGAGAAAATACTTTACCACAAATATCACACATGTAATATTTCTCACCAGTATGTATTCTTTTATGTAAACCTAGGCTATACTTACGAGTAAATAGTTTATCACAAACATCACATTTGAAAGGTTTCTCTCCAGTATGTATTCTTGCATGCATAACTAGATAATTCTTATTGCTAAATCCTGTATCACAAACATCACATATGTAAGGCTTTTCTCCAGTGTGTATTTTTTTATGTGTAGCTAACGAATTGCTACGAGCAAACACTTTATTACAAACATCACACTTGTGAGGTTTCTCTCCAGTATGTACTCTTTTATGTGAAACTAGATAATTCTTACAAGCAAATGCTGCATCACAAGCATCACACGTGTAAGGTTTCTCTCCAGTATGTACTCGTCTATGTATTCGTTTATGTATATCTAGATAACTCTTATGAGCAAATCGTGAATCACAAACATCACACTTGTAAGGTTTCTCTCCAGTATGTAATTTTTATGTAAACTAGATTATTTTTAAGCAAATCTTATCACAAAACATCACATTAAGGTTTTCTCCAGTATGTATTTTTTATGTATAACTTAGATATACTTACAAGCAAATCTTTTATCACAGATATCACATTCGAAAGGTTTCTCTCCAGTATGTATTTTTGTATGTATAATTAGATGATTCTTATTATCAAATCCTGTATTACAAATATCACACTTGTAAGGTTTCTCTCTCTTATGTGGTTTTGTATTTTTTACACGATTTACATGTTGGGTTGGAGAAAGTATATTGCTTTGTAATCTGTCATCCACATCCACTGTATGAAAATTATCATTCTTCTCACACACAGAAAATATGTTATCTGACTCTTGTATGTAGTCTTCATTCTCTAGTTTTGGCTGACATTCAGTCTCAGTGTCACAAACATTTCTTGTACTTCCATGACAGTCAACAGAATCCAGGGATGCTTCATTTTCAGTCATTCTTGAATTTGTCTTATTATCTCTGGACATTTCTGAAACATTTGTATCACTGTTCTTGTTTACCATTGTATTTATTTTGTAGCTGTCATATTCAGGTAACATATCTGAAAGTTGACCATGTTCCCTCAGTTGTACACATTTGTCATCAACTATCATATTCTTATAAGACTGTGACGATTCTTGTTTGATGAAGGGAAGATGGTTCTGGGTATGGCTGTAAAATTCTGCAATACACAAAAAAAAAGCTTGAACAATTATTAAATGTAGTATGTAGCAATGTTATCAAGATATTGAATTAACAAAACCATGATTATCTAAAGGCACTCAGTCATCCTGACATTTAAAGAGACTTGATCATCAATGTGCCTGTGTATAGGTGTGCCTCCTTAAATTATGACTGAATTATTTTTTTAAATCAGCTTCTTTACTATAGCAAATACTTACACTTGAATATAGATCCGCCTGTATGTTGCCAGGGTCTACAGGGGGGCAAAGAATAGTAACAATGCGACCTACAAGGCTTGTCATAAGGGGCAACTGAGGTAGGGGCCTAGGAAGCTACCTAGTAAATAAAAAGTGTTGCAGAAATCGGATGTGCTGGCCTACTTGTACAATGTACAATCACTCTTAGGCTCTGATCATATACAAATCATAAAGAGTGGTTTAACAAGTGGTCGATATGGAGCGTTCGAAGAATAATAATACAGATTATAAAGTGATATGAACAATAACATAGTTTCAGAGAAAGTCGAGACTCCAGAGTTTGATAAGATGAAAGCAGACTACTTTTAATTAACTACTCCAGGTAAATGCATGAATATCTAGTATTGAGTGCATCCAAATAGTTGCTTGAATGACAGTTAGTTTAATGTTTATTTTCTTCTACTGTAATCAGGTTCTAACAGAGATCCCTCAACAAATCCAGTTATACTCCACAGTGGCAGCCCCATTAAGTATAAGATATCAGAGCTTAGTCATTAACTGTATGATGTAAGTACATCTCAATTTGATTGATGGTAATCAACGCATGTCATCACAACCTGTAATTTGGGACAAATATTGCTTTTAGTATTAGCTTCCACCTTTTTTCCTTGATAAGTGACGCACTGGCATGGGGTTTTGTGGCTCCTCGTTATAGTCTGCTTACAAAACAACGATGAGGAGGTGAAGTAATATTTTGGTCAATTTTCAATCACTGACCCTGTAAATAAAGATTCCCTGAGATGGCATAGAACTAGACATGCATGTCAATAATTATAGCACCCTATGTAATGATGGAGAGTGTATAGACTAATGACCAACTGATCAAGATCTATAATAAGCAATTCTCCAAATACTTGTGCTGACAGTCAAGTTTGTAGAGTAAGGTAAGATACTGAATCTCCAAGTTCAAATTGCAGAAAGATAGAAAAGTCACCACACATTATATAACAAATTCTAGAACTGTCCATTCTCTATCACCTATAATCTATAGATGCAAGTGATGCCATGATGCTGAAGTTTAACTGCAAGCCGTGAGAAAGACATATAGGTGTGTCATGTCCTGGATGCTTTTCAATCTCCTGAGTAACCACCAGCTCATTGCCATGCATCAGATCCAATGGAACCCACTTCTCAAGATCATCAGACCTGTGTTAATATATGTGTTATTTCATGAGCTGGAGAGTATTTTCTTTTAAAGAGGATTATTTATAGTTGGAGACAGATTGTGATCGTTGGAAAGTGTCCTCATAAGTTGCCTTAATTATTTCATCTTAGGCAACAATCTGCTCACTGTAGTACTCACTGTGTGTAGCACAAGAAAATAACAATACAATTCTTGAACAAGGACTTGAAAATAACAATTTATAGAAAAAATTAGTTCTCAGCAATAAAAGTAAACTACAATAAAATTGTAATATTTATTATATCAGAGTGAATAATAACTTCACCTTCCACATCATCATCATCTTCAATTTCCAACTTTACTTTAAGCGTCTGAAAACAAACAAAGTTAAGTCTATTTTAAACACAAGCTGTATGAAAATGTTGCTAATAAATCTTGTGACATTAATAGATTATGAATTTCTTCAAATTCTATCAATCATGTGAAATAAACAAATGATAGTGTTAAACAACCCAGCCGTCCGTGTATTGCAGGGGCTTTCAAGGGGAGCAAAGAATAGTAACACCACAACCTACAAGGCATGTCGTAAGAGGTGACTAAGGTAGGGGCCTAGGGAAGCTACCCTAGTAAATAAAAAGCAAAGCAGAAATCGGATGTGCTGGCCTACTTGTAGGCCCATAACTGGCACAACATACAATCGCTATTAGGCTCAGATCACATACAAATCACAATGGGTGGTTTAACAAGTGGTTGATATGGAGAGTAAGAAGAAATATTGTTCTTTGATGGTAGTTTTATCTTCCTCGTAGCTGATCAAATAGCCTTCTTGTGACAATTTCCCTCCTTCTTTAGTCAATCTATCAGCTGTTTTGTTCTCCCTAATGTTGTAGTGGGTGTCTGTGGCTCAGCGGTAGCGAGCTCGATCACAACCCAAGAGCACCTGGGTGAAACTCTGTGGAGGGCAGTTTGGAAGCAAATTTGTTGATGTGGATTTTGACAAACAGTAAAAATAGACCTCACCGTCTATAAAGCAATGGCAAACTACTGAACGTGTAAGTGGTGCCTAGAAAATTAGCAAACTCGTTTACTGTGATTGATGGCGATGTCCTGTAAACGATAGGCCACGATTTTCATTTCAATGTGATGGTATCCTACGAACCACGATTTTCTGGAAGTTACAAGCCATTTTCCCTACAGTTTCCCTTAGATCATTGAATTCAGACCACTTCTGATATTTCAGTGTGGTAACATCCATCGGTATCACTAATTTCTCATATCTGATATTTTTTTTATTGTAGGACCATTTCTGGGGCCGTCTTGAGAAATTCATCACATCCACAATGTATCACAGTAATCAACCTTTCATGCATTTTACAGTTCTTGTGTTACGACTGATTAACATAAGAAAATGAAACCCATTTAATTTGTCCGTTGAGTGTGAATGTGGACTGTGATTAGTTATTTCTGCAAAGACAGTTTTTAGCAGTTTTAAACAAAAAAGTATTCACTCACCTGACAATCTTGTTCCTGTTGTAAAGTCATAGCTTCATCTGACATATTAGTTTCATTGTTTCAACCTGGTACAATAGAAAATTTACAGATAATGTCTGGACAAAGTGTCTACTTCTTCGAACGCTCCATAGTTGATCATTCTGTGTGATCTGTATGTGATCTGAGCCTAAGATCAATTGTTCGTTGTGCCAGTTATGCACCTACAAGTAGGCCGGCACATCCCATTTCTGCGATGCATGCTTTTGTTTGCTAGGTAGCATCTCTAGGGCCTTCATCAGTCGCCTCTTACAACATGCATTGTAGGTTGCAGTGATACTATTTTTGCTTCCTTTGGGCCCTGGCACCACATGGGCGAGTATGTCTTTAAATACTGTTACATACTGTCTTAGTGACATTTGCTCCAGATTTGATCTCAGGTTCACTCATCAAGTCTTTCCTATGAATGGGTATAGCTGCAAGATAGCAAAAGTTACGAGTCCCATTTGACCGAAGTTACTAGTTTGTTTTGCACCAGTTACTTGTCATTCAACCGTTATACTGTCTGTTTAAACAGTTCTGTCATAAAAGAATCAACAGCATTGATTGTTGGGGAGTTGAAGATGGATAAGGGGATATTCTTCTGTCTCTTCGCGACTCTCTGTTGGATGAGGACACTAAAATCGATGTTGAATCGATCAAGCGATTTAAGCAGTTTGGAGTTACCCGTTGTTCAAGTCGAACTGGATGTCTGAGAGGCAGAGTGAGAGGTGTGTTTAATCAGAGAGCCACAGGAACCATCAGTATGCATACTCTTCGATATCTGTTGGGGAGACTGAGCATCTATGGGTCTGCCCGGAGTGCAATGACGTCAGTTTAGTAACCAATAACCAATAACCAAGAGTCAGGACTTGGCTGTCAAATGCAATAAGAGACGCACACCATGGGAACTTCTGCAGTAAGGTCTGTGGTCATGATAGAACTTCAATCATGTAACCATGGTAAAGTCCATTATCCTTTCCAGGTCAGAGCAGCAGTCTCATATGTTCTACCTCAGCTCTGGCTTTCTGGCTATATATGTCATCCTGGGGCATTGTAAGCTGAAAAGTCCTGAAATATGCATTCCAAGGTCTCGATTCCGGTTCCACATGGAAATTCATTTGTGAAGGAAGCCCTGAGTCTGTGTAAAGCCCCAGCATTCTACAGTGGTTTGTTCTCAAGCAAAACAGGGTGGTTTGCTAGTACCTTTGAAGGCAGTGTAATGGATTAAATGTTACCCATATCTATATGTTTACTCCAGCTTTAAGTTGTATTGGTTGTGGATTATGGTTTTAGCTTCTCTGTAAGATAGTGGATGACTGAGTTACTCCATTCAGCCACTAGATTTCAACTCTCTTATTTCATGTGATTTCGCAATGGGAGGGTATCCACTGAAGGGCTACAGCTGAGAAATCGCTTCTCTGCCTTTTGGTTAAGATCAAAGTGTAGTATCTGTATCGCTTGATATCTGTCACGTGGCCCATTATATGGGTTCACAAAGTTATCAGCTTGTGTTACGGAACTAGTGCCCATTTAATCGAAGCCGAAGGTCGGGAGCCTTCATTAAATGCCACATGGCTACCCTTGTATAAAACTAGGAGTGCCATCGATCGAAGGATTGATGGGGCTTGATAGTTTATAAACGTTTTCACGTTCCGTTGTACGGGTCCACCTGGTATGACACATCCGGGGCGGGCCCCTAACTTCAACCTGGTACAATAGAAAATTAACAGAAAATATCTGAATAAAATGTATACAAAATTTCATGTATTCTGACTTGTGGCTGTCATATAGTATTTGTAAAGATGCAATTATTACATAAGCAGATCAAAAGATTAGGACAGAGTGAAATTTATTAGTAGAATTAATATTTGATTAATAGTCCTCTGATGTATATCCAAATGGCTACATAGTTACATAAGAAACATTAAAAAAGTAACAAATGCCTTAACTCTTTCCACGCCCATTTATTTCCTCAATTTTTAAGCAGTTAATTCAAGGGAAGTAAAAAAAAATATTTAAATTACGATCCCAACTACTCGTCAATAAATAAACATATATATATTATTATATACTAAATTGAAGAAAACTGGACAACCCAATAGAATAACAAGGTTTAAAAGTATTATAAGTAAAATAGTAGAAGTAAAACTAGAAAGACTTCTTATAAGGGAAGCAACTCTATGGCGCAGTGTGCGGCTTAAAGCGTGCAACGGACTTCCGCCGTGGCGCAGTGTGTGGCTTAAAGCGCGGAAAGAGTTAAATTGCTTCAATTAAAATAAATAATAATACAAAAGATATTGTGACATAAATAGTTAAATTGTGTCAACAAGACGTATCACAGATCAATTCCAGAAATTTTGAGTGCATGAAGACTGATGTTTCAAGGATGATACTTCATAGAAACATAATGGTTCTTATTAAACAGTTCATTGGTCAAGTGAGACACTAAACTTGCATGGTCCTTATTAAACACTTCATTGGTCAAGTGAGACACTAAATTTGTATGGTCCTTATTAAACAGTTCATTGGTCAAGTGAGACACTAAACTTGTATGGTTCTTATTAAACAGTTCATTGGTCAAGTGAGACACTAAACTTGTATGGTTCTTATTAAACAGTTCATTGGTCAAGTGAGACACTAAACTTGTATGGTTCTTATTAAACAGTTCATTGGTCAAGTGAGACACTTCATCTTCGAATGCTCCATATTGACCACTTGTTAACCACTCTGTGTGATCTCGATGTTATCTGAGCCTAACAGTGATTGTACATTGTGCTAGTAACAAATTGTAAAGATATACAAACTTTGTAATCCATTTCCTGCTTTATGTATGTTGCTTGGTTAGTTTGTTCTGCATGTCCACAGTTTCCGAGCATGGCTTCCATATTAGTACTAAAAGCCCCAGATCTATAGAAAATTACAGAATACATTATGAATATGCACTTATTTCGAATAAGAATGTTATGTTTTGTCCCTATTTCTAAGCAGCATGCTGGTTACCAATGCAGTTAGATGAACTAAAAAAATTGACCTAGAAAATGTAGCCTACATGGTATAGTTTTAAGTTTACATATTTACGATGAAACTATCATCCCCATTTAAACAGCAAAATAGGGAGAGATTAAAATAATAATAAAATAAAATCTAGTATCAAGAATAGTCATAATTTCTGCACCTTAGAACAGGGCACAATCTAGTTTTTGTAAACAACATCATGGAAGACATTCCCAACAAAGTACACAGTAAAATTTATGCTGATGAACTGGCACCGGGAGAAAAATCAATGGCAGTAGTCATTCCAGGGAGGCAAGAAGCGCTAAAAACTGTAAACCTGGACCAGAATGACTGCCCAGGTAAACTAAAATTAAAAAACAATGCACAGTCGTCATCCTATCCAAGAGAAAACAAACAGCTTCTTCTTTCTTCTTCGAACACTCCATATCGACCACTTGTTACACCCCTCTATGTGATTTGCATGTGATCTGAGCCTAAGAGCGATTGTACGTTGTGCCAGTTATGTACCATACAAGTAGACCAGCACATCCAAATTCTGTGATGCTTTTACATACTAGGGTAGCTTTCCTAGGTCCTACATCAGTCGCCTCTTACGACATGTCTTGTAGGTCGCAGTGGTACTGTTCTTTGCTTCCCTTGTAGGCCCAGGCACAACACAGGCGAAATATACCTAGGAATCACCATGTCTAGCATGAAAACACAGATAGAGAAAGCTGTGAACCATCCAAGTCCAATGCACTCAAAAATCAACAGCTATGGTAGGGGCAGATGGAAAAGGTGTAACTTCATGGCAAACTCCAAGGAACTTGTTCACAAAGACTGTACTAGCAACCAGGACCCATACCATGTATGATGTAACATACAACCAGCCAGCAACTCCCCTCCCTGTTCATCGTGCAGTCTTTCAGAACTCTCTGAAGTAATAAAAGACTTCTTTCTTCTTTGCGTTAATTCTTTACGACCAAATTTAATCACTCTTTGTGATATGTTTGATCTTTGCCAAGAACGTGTATACGTTGCACATTGGTTTGGTAGGCCCCTAAACACATAGACTTCTACATGTTTAGGACATGTGCATCCGATTTCATCCAAACCTCCTTAATCACCTCTTACAACATGCGTGGAAGGTAACAGTGGTTCTATTCTTTACACCCCAAATTTGAATAAAAGACTTAAAAAGGGAACTAAGACAGACATGGAGAGAAGACTTATTGCAGAAAAACACATAAATAAATACTGTACTAAAGTGTACTACCAGTCGAACATGTGCATATACATGACACAAGTTACAAGGATCGTTTGGTGAGTAATTAAATTAGTGTAATTGAAAGTAGCCGAGTTCCGATAACAACTCAAACTGTGCCTACTATTACAATTATTTTATTTTTGTTGTAGGGAGGCGGGTATTTTCATAATTAGCTCTTTGGCAACTGACTAATTTACAAACTCAAAATCGCATATAAAAAAGGCAAGGTTCTCATGAAAATGAATCCAAGAACGTTACATTTTGTCCAATGGTAGGTAGGCATACATGATATAACATATAACTCAAATAACTGTAACCAGTTACAGTTAAGAACACTAAGGAAGAACTGTAAGGAAGAACACTTCAGACTGAAATTTAACGATGATATCGTTCCCCGTTCCCATACTCCAACCTTTTTGGGAGTTAAGCTTGACAGTCGTCTGACATGGAAACATCACAGAATGGAAACAAACAGAAAGGCTATGAGGAAACAAAGTGTGATGCGGAAGCTGGCTGGAACTACCTGGGAGCTGATATTCGAATCCTGAGTCAGGTGTACACTGGTGCAGTTAGACCGACCCTTGAATATGCATCATCGACATGGATATCAGCAGCCCATTCAAACAAATCGATACTGGAAAAACACAAAACAGGTGTCTGCGTACTATTTTGGGAGCCATGAAATCTACACCAATTGTAGAAATGGAAAAGGCAGCCAACATCCAGCCCTTGGAAGACAGAAGAAGGAGAAAAGTGATTCTACAGACTGAAAGGATCAAAAGAATACCTCACCATCCACTGCATGAAAAATGGCGGCTAGAACAAAGAACAGACTAAAGCGCACAAGTCTAAACCACAAAGCAAAAGAAATAGGAAAGTCATACTTGGAACTACTAAATCATAATTCTATACCTGAAGAATTACTTTTGATCACTGGGAACCAGACTCAGTAGCACTAAACTTCTCAACCTCCATCCCTAAATTATTAAGCAAAGATGCCGAGCCTAATCTAGTGAAAAAGCAATTACAATGGAACATCTCCATTACATGTTTCCAGAAGACAGCTGGATAAGAATTTACACAGATGGATCGGCAATGGAGGCAACCATGAATGGTGGAGCAGGAGTGTACATTAGGCACCCAGATGCTACCACTGTGTCTCTAGCGGCTCCTACTGGAAGAATATGTTCCAACTACAAAGCAGAACTCTTAGCCCTTCTGATGGCAGCACAGCACATGAATAAGCTGCAAGCACCTGCAGGCAAGATGGTATTTCTTACAGACTCACTGTCAGCTATACAAGCCCTGGAGGCTAAATCCACTGACAGCACAGTACAAAAACTACAAAGAGAACTTGCTCAGCTTTCAGAAAAGGCAGAAATTCACTTGCAGTGGATTCCATTTCACTGTGGCATTGCAGGCAATGAGAGTGCTGATGTCTTAGCTAAGGAGGGCAGTGCCAAAGAGCAAATTTACCAACCCTTGTCTTTTCAAGAGGTCAAAACCTCATACAGAGAAAATCTGCAGTAGACTGGAAGACAAACACTGGATATGATTATGGAAAAGACTCCTCAAAGACCTAAGCAGAACAGACCAGGTCATTATATTTCGACTACGCACCGGACACTGCAGACTCAACAAACACTTATACAGACTAGGAATAAGTCAAACAGCTCTCTGCCAGTGTCAGCAGGCAGAACAGACACCAGAGCATATCCTGCAAGACTGTCCTCTTCTGTGTGAGCTGAGAAGCAACATGTGGCCACACCCAGTCGACCTGAAAACTAAGCTTTGGGAAACCTGACAGACCTGAAGCTGTCTGCCCAGTTTGTGGTCCACAGTAAATTAAGCGCATGACCAGAGATCGCTGAAGAAGAAGAAGAAGAAGAAGAGTAATTAAATTAGTGCAATTGAAAGTAGCCGAGTTCCGATAACAACTCAAACTGTGCCTACTATTACAATTATTTTATTTTTGTTTAGGAGGCGGGTATTTTCATAATTAGCTCTTTGGCAACTGACTAATTTACAAACTCAAAATCGCATATAAAAAAGGCAAGGTTCTCATGAAAATGAATCCAAGAACGTTACATTTTGTCCAATGGTAGGTAGGCATACATGATATAACATATAACTCAAATAACTGTAACCAGTAACGCTAAAGTCCTAAATTTATAAAAATTGAGGGTAAATTGTAAATCTCGTTGCTTTCAAGGTTGCCAGATTAAGATTAACGTACTTTGTCATTAGCCGGCCACAACTGACAGGAAGACCTATTTTTAGAAATTGTCGGAAAGTGTCATCTATTTTTAGATATGTTGTAAATAGTCGTGGACAGTCCACTTTGGGACCCAGGTAGGTCAAGCATTAGTATGTCGATACAAAAAAAAACACAGAAATTGCCTAACCCTAACCCTGCCACAAAATATATGTAGTATGTCAATATAGTATGTCGATACATATACAGTGATAACAACACAAATACAGCGAGGAAAGGAGGAACAATTATATTACAGGAAGAAAAAACACAGAAATTGCCTAACCCTAACCCTGCCACAAAATATATGTAGTATGTCAATATAGTATGTCGATACATATACAGTGATAACAACACAAATACAGCGAGGAAAGGAGGAACAATTATATTACAGGAAGAAAAAACACAGAAATTGCCTAACCCTAACCTCACAAAATATAAATCTTGCGATTGTTTTTACTACACTGTACTTAAATTTTTAAAGCCGAAAATGAAGGTTTCAACATGAAACCTAAAACGCAAATGGAATAAACCGCAGACTGTTGACCTTTGAAATCCTGACAATCCCGACACGCCTAGGATACGGGTTACGGAACTCGTTGTTCAGGTCTTTGCGGCGCTAATGACAAAGTACCAAAAGCCGAAAATGAAAGGTTTTTCAACATGAAACCCCTAAAACGCAAATGGAATAAACCGCGCAGACTGTTCGACCTTTGGAAATCACTGGACAATCCCCGACACGCCTACGGATACCCGGGTTTACCCGGGAACTCGTTGTTCAGGTCTTTTTGCGGCCGGCTAATGACAAAGTACCCAGATTAATTACACGGTTATGCTTAAGAGGGTCTAATGGCTTGGGAGAAAAATCATTTGCAAAATAGTTCTGAATTAGTGATGTGCAACAAACACTCGTTACCTAGTACTCGTTACTCGTTACTTTGTGATTCTTGGCTAATCGCATGTAACCGACTTGTGGGTAACGAGTGTCAAGTAGTGCTATTTATATCGAAGCATTTCATGCATGTTGTATAGTATTAAAACTAAATTACGAATTTTCAATTCAAATGTTGTATCAATCCTAACATATGCCAGCGAGAGTTGGAAAATGACTAAAGATATAGAAAGCAAGTTGAATGCATTTGAAAATAGATGTTGGCGAAAAATAATGAATATAAAATGGAACGAATTCAGGAGAAGTGATGAAATCAGAGACATGTCTGGTCAACCACTAATGATAACTGTTATAAGAAAGAGAAGGTGGAGATATGTTGGGCACACCTTGACGAGAAATGATCAACGAATATCAAAGCAGGCATTGAAGTGGGATGCAAAGGGTTCAAGAAAGAGAGATCGACCTAAGGAGACCCTGAAACGAACTTTGCTGAGAGAGGCAGGAAATATCGGTCTCAGTTCCATGGAGGAAATTGAGCGAATTGTCCAGGATAGAGCGGTATGGAGAAATTACTTGCAGGCCCTATGTAACGTATAACGGTACGAGAGGAATTATTATTATTATTATTATTTCATGCATGTCACCAACGGCGTCAAACAGGGCTGTGTACTGACCCCAACACTCTTCAACACGATGTTTGCTGCCATTCTCACGGATGTCTTTTGGGAAGGCGACGAACATGGGGTAAAGATTAGATACAGGACAGACGGTAATCTATTCAATCTTTGATGGTTAAAATCCTCCACCAAGGTAAAAAAAAATCAACTACCTCAAACCTGTTGTTTGCTGATGACTGCGCCCTCGCTACCAACTCTGAGGAAGAAATGCAGACTTACATGGACAAGTTCTCAATGGCCTGTGATAATTTTGGCCTCACCATCAACACCAAAAAAAACCAAACAGAGGTCATGTTCCAGCCCGCCCCTAGAGAGCAGTATTACTATCCAGTCATCAACATTAAACACCAGCGTCTCCAGTCAACGGACAACTTTGCTTATCTTGGCAGCCTTCTATCCAGATCGGCAAACATAGATTCTGAGGTCAACAATAGGATATCCAAAGCCAGTGCTGCGTTCGGAAGGTTACGTGTCACTGTGTGGGAACGGAAGGGATAAGCATAGTCACAAAGCTGAAAGTTTACCAGGCCCATGGGCGCCCGCAGGGGGACTTCTCCCCTGGATTGCTTGAAAATGAAAATAGTCAAATAATGTTACTTTCATTACTACTCCTTGTACAAAGTACAAAGATTTTAATGAATGTGCCAGAAACCATACCAGCTCAGCATGGCATCGTGGGTCTCAACAAGAACTGTTCAAGTTGATCTTCCAGAAGACCAACTGCAAGTTCAAAACCTGCTCAGTGTAGTAAAACTTCACCGAGGTGATTCCGATAACTATTTCAGGGATATTTTTGAGAAAACAGTACAACTCGCACAGAAAGTGGATATTGAACTGATTATCCCAAGACATTGTGGAAGACAAAAGCATCGAAGTAATCCGGGAACCATAAGTGTTGAAGAGTACTTCAGACAAACAGTTTACATTCCATACTTAGATTCTCTAATTAACTCAATGGAGAGTCGATTTTGTGAAGCCAACAGTGCACAATTTAACTTAGCGTTGCTACATCCTTCGAAATTGTGCAAACTGAATCGTCAACAGTTTAAGGATATAATGTCTACTATTAATCAGGTATACCACATTGGTAATTTTGAAACTGAAGCCTTTGTTGGTTTGTTTTTGAAAACGCGAGAATACAAAAGTAGCCAAGATTTCATCGACTTGTTACCTTTTACAAAGTTTTATCCGAGTGTCAGGTATGCCTTACTAGTTTTGCTAACATTACCAGCAACAACATGTACGGTGGAGCGATCGTTCAGCACATTACGTCGTGTAAAAACATGGCTTAGATCTACAATGTCAGATGAACGTCTGTCTGGATTGTGCATGTTAAGCGTACACAGAGACAAAGTGAACTGCAACAAAAAGACTTTATGGACAAAATTGTAGATATGTTTGGTAGCGATAACAGACGACTCCAGTTCTTGTTTAAAGAATAAATTTTATTTTAAATTTATGTTGTAATATTTTTTGTTATATACATATATTGTGTTCATAAAAATTGTGTTGCTACAGTATGCCCTTCATTACTACAATGTCCTGTCCGTTCGTTCACCATACAAATACGCTACAGTAAATTAAAACTACATTAAAACATTACTAAAAATATTTTGCCCCCCCTAGAAAATGTTCTGCGGGCGCCTCTGACCAGGCCATAGTGCTAACCACGCTGCTGTACGCAAGCGAGACATGGACAGTGTATAGCAGACACGCAAGAAAATTAAACCATTTTCACACAAGCTGTCTACGCAGAATACTAAAAATAAACTGGCAAGATAAAATTCCAGACAGCGAAGTCCTCCCAAGAGCAAAGATCCCAAGCGTCAACACTATGTTGCAGAAGGCCCAAATGAAATGGGTCGGTCCCGTTGCTCGAATGCCTGATAAACGCATCCCAAAACAGTTGATGTATGGCGAACTTGAAGGAGCAGACGTTCAGCTGGTGGACAGAAAAAACGCTTTAACGACACTCTTAAAGCGTCTCTAAAATGCTTCGATATAGACAATACGTGCTGGGAATCCCTTGCACAAGATCGCCAAATGTGGCGCTGTAACAACAAAAGAGGAACCCGAATAGCTGAGAATCATCGTATTGTTGAGGCACAGAGAAAACGAGCAGCGCAGAAAAGATAGAGCACACAACACGTACATGTCTAACCTTGATCATGTATGCCTCACCTGTGGTCGGGGATTCTGTTCTAGGATTTGACTCTACAGTCACCTCCGCACACACCAGAGAGATGCAACAGCACACGTCTGAGATTCTTGTCATCATCGCTTGCGACATTTATTAGTGCTATTTAAAAATATCCTGTCATCATAAATAAAAATAAATATATAGTAAATTTACAGCTTCACAAGTAGACTTGAAACTGTCGCCATCAATAAGTGCAGGCAAAGATAAAATTCAATGATATATTTCTAAAGTAACTAAAATAGCACTCTATCAAGAATGACAAATGAAGTAAGCAAATAATAATAGGAAGCAAAGTTATTATATTATTAAGTTTATATGATATATATATAGAGAGAGGTCAGAGCAGCTGTTTTATATGAACATGTCAGAAAGCAGAATATGGAGTCAGAGCAGATGTTTCATCTGCTACGTATGACAGTACCCAAATCTGCAACTGCTAAACCCACTGCATTGTGGATATGGGCTCGGGATCGCTAAATGTTAGAGGGGTAAACTGATAGAAAATCCCCACTGCCTTGTGGGTCAGCACGGTTTTGCAAAAGACTAGAAGAATAAACCTTGACCACAAAGCCGGAGGTAGTGTCCTAAGGCAGTTGATAGTTACGTGTGTATTCCATTCCATCTTCTGTCATTCCATGCAAACCCTGATTGATTCCAAAAGTATGGACTTTGTCTTTCATTTTGATGAAACAGTAGAGTAGGGTTTGTGCAAAATGGGTAAGGCACATTCCCCATATCAGCTTCACGGGCTAGGCATAATGGTGAAGACACTCCATGCTTGCTTTTGGCTTGTACACAACTCGGAAAGCAACAGTCATGAGAGACTTAGGGATGAGCTGAAAGGCAAGAACCATAAACGCAAACTCAGAAGTTACAGTAAAACATTTGCCAATTGACGGTCTGTAATGACGAATAAGTCACAGACAAGCTCACAGAAAAATTCACGCACGCACGCACGCACGCACACACACACACACACACATATATATATATATATATATATATATATATATATATATATATATATATATATATACAAACTTATTCAAGGTTTCTGTTCTATCTGTTTTAATCATCCAATACTACTATCAAAGCGAGCGTGGGACAACAAAAATTGACATTGCAGACGAAAACTCAAATATATCGAGCCTGTGTAATTAGTTCTTTACTATATGGCTCAGAAACATGGACAGCCTACTCAAGACACGAGAGGAGACTTAACATCTTTCACCTTCGATGTCTCCGCAAGATTATGAACATCAGGTGGTACGACAAGATAACCAACTCTGAAGTACTACAACGTGCAAATCTGCCTTCCATCATGGGCATGCTCAGCAGTAGACGACTAAGATGGTTGGGACATGTGAGAAGAATGGAAACTTATCGCATACCAAAACAAATGTTGTTCTGTGAACTTTCGGAGGAAGAGGCACCAGGGCAGACCACTGCTCAGATATAAAGATGTCTGCAAAACCTCAATGAAAAACTTTTCTATAGATCCCAGCACATGGGAGGGACTAGCTGATGACAGAGTTGTGTGGAAAGCCAAATTACGGAAGGGCGCAGAGTCTTTTGAGAAGAGACTATGTCAGAGCTGAACGACAAGAGAAAAGCGAAAACTCAGAAGTTGTCACAGTAAAACACTTGCCTATTGACCGTCTGTAAAGATGAAAAGGGCCATATACTTTGCTGCCTCCAAAATTGGTGTCTCAAGATAAAGACCTCGATTTTGGAGGCGGAAGTGGTGCATAATTAAAAAGATAAGACCTGACAGGAAACATTGGATAAGGACAAGAAACCTGGATAAGTGATGACACCTGGAAATGTATTCAATACAGCAGAAGAAATAAACTTGCGATATTCAGTACTAAGAATGAAACAGATGCAATACCATCTAAAGAAAAGTGTAAACGGAAGGAGAAAGAGCAGACTATAGATGACGCTGAATGGCTGATTGAGCCGTCACCAAACAAAAACATGACAGCTGACCAATAAGAGAACAACGATCCAGGTCTCAGGATCTACCGAGCTCTAGCAGACCCTGGTTTTTATATGAACATGTCAGAAAGCAGACCACCCCCCACCCCGCCCGTCCACCAACACTCACATCACCCTCTATTTCGAGTGTAAAGTCAGCTATGAGTGGCGCACTTAATACTTTACAAGTCATCGCCTCTGGACTTGGTCAACGACTCTGAAACTAGATAAATATCTACAAGACCTGAATGTCTTCCACATCGTACTAATACAGAAAACACTTCTAGCTAATACAGAACTTTCAGTCTTCCCCAGTGGATGTGGAATTGGTAGTACACTTTTGAGGTTAAGCATAGGGGCGGGAGCTTTAATTTGCTTTCCAAATGCCAGATGAGTCGTTCTTGTGTTATATCATTGTCTATGTAATGTGGTCTTGATGTTGTCTATCCATATTTTTCTTGGTCTGCCCTTGACTTTAGTACCTGATCTACTGTTGTTGTATGCTGTTAATTGTATTCCATCCTCATTAAATGTCCAAACCATTGCATTTATTTTCTTTCAATGTGTTTGGTGCACACTCTGCTTCAGATGTTTTCGTTTTTAGTCTATCTTTCCTTGAGTCCCTCCGCAACGCATTCAGCAAGCATTTCATTTCACATGTGCTGTCAGGGACCAAGTATTTATGAAGCACACACAAAAGCCCGTGTTTGAAAACTCTTCTTACCCTGAAGCTGTGAGGCAAATCAGGATTGGAGAAGAGAGAGAAAACAAGGTGCATAGAGAGGCTCGCTCCAGGTGTCTCCTTTTCGACCTGACGCTGAAAGGCAAACAGGATTAGATAATAGATAGAGATAGAACCAAGTTTTGGTAGGAAAATACTTTTTATCATGTCTTTTCACTTCCATCTTGATTTTGAGTACCAGGTTATATACTTTTTTTTTTTATTTTTTCTCGTCTCCTACTTAGGACTAACAAACAACCTAATCCAGGAAAGTTCATCCCCTTAGGCGAGCAAGAGTCTCGTTAGTCTTTGGCCTCGTGCTAAAAATTTCCTGTTCTACACTACTGGTAGGTGGAGCTAGCTTGTGTGTTCTACGGGTCATCAGCAGGTTACTGATTTCTATTTTCGTCTTTCATAATAAAGACTAGCCGACCCCAACTCTGCTGGATGCAAAACCATGCACATAACACTCCTTGTTGACTATTTTGACCTAAGATCAGATTTCGCTAGTTATTTTATCAATTACATATGTTTACAATATGTTGTCTTTGATGTGGCTGAAAATATTAAAAACTGTGTACATCTCCTGAGATGAGCAACTCCAACAAAAGGCATACAATGAAAATACTAAAAACTGTGTACATCTCCTGAGATGAGCAACTCCAACAAAGTCATACAATGAAAATACTAAAACTGTGTACATCTCCTGAGATGAGCAACTCAACAAAGTCATACAATGAATATATTAAACTGTGTACATCTCCTGGATGAGCAACTCCAACAAAGTCATACAATGAAATACTAAAACTGTGAGCCTACATCTCTGGATGAGCAACTCAACAAAGTCATACAATGAATATATTAAAACTGTGTACATCTCTGAGATGAGCAACTCCAACAAAGGCATACAATGAAAATACTAAAACTGTGTACATCTCCTGAGATGAGCAACTCAACAAAAGTCATACAATGAAATACTAAAACTGTGTACATCTCCTGAGATGAGCAACTCCAACAAAAGTCATACAATGAATATATTAAAAACTGTGTACATCTCCTGAGATGAGCAACTCCAACAAAAGTCATACAATGAAAATACTAAAAACTGTGTAGCCTACATCTCCTGAGATGAGCAACTCCAACAAAAGTCATACAATGAATATATTTCTTGCTTTAAAAAACAGAACCGCTGAATATTCCCGACTTGAATATGCGTCCTAAAATGTATATACTATTACTTAATCGATAGAGTTATCATACGAGACAAACGTATAATCAGTCTCATTAAGAGTACAATACAAATGCGATATTATTAGCATGAATGTTGTGTAAGCATGTTGAAGAAAGATGATAAATCTCAGATCTTATCGTGGAGTCAAAGGCGCAAATAAATAACGGCGCGCCAGGTTAGTAAGCTGGCGCTAATCCCCTGCCCTCACCTCCACGTGGTGACCATGGTAACAGACGGTAGTTCCGGTCTGGCTAATAGGGCAGGTGTGAGGAGAGCTACTCTGGGGCAAGTAGAGATGCAAAGGTAGTCACGCTAGATGGGATCTGCTCGCAACACAGACGAGCAAACTCCCAGAGTGACTATTAATGCTCGTCTCTCCCGGCCGATGGGAAAAGCTGGAAAGATAAACGTGGAACCGCGTGGGGCAAAACTCGGAGCCCGCGTATGTTCTCTCTTGAGCCGTCTCTCTTGAGCCGATGAGTATGCTGGGAGTAGGGTTGAGTTGCATGTGGGTCCACATAGGGCGGAACTCAGGCCCTTATCACAGGAATGGGGGCACACTTTTAAGTCCCAGAGTCGGACAACCCAGGCAAATCTGAGCACGGCAAAAACAGATGGTGACCATGCAACAGGGCATAGCTAGCAAGCACGCTTGCGATGTCATAGTGGGCCCCACCGAGGGCAGGCAGGCATGGCACGGCATGGCACGGAAGACACGGGTCGAAACCCGTGACCCCATCTCAGGGGTGGGGGACTGGGTTGAGTCACAGGCGGTGACAGCCCAGGCCAATGTGAGCACGAAATTGACGGAAATGGTGAGGTAGGCACCAGGGCAGAGAGCACGCATGCGGGCTTTTCACGGGTGGGCCCACAGGCGGGCAGAAAAGCCAGGCACGTCAGAAAAGCCAGGCACGGCAGAAGAGCCAGGCACGGCACAGCAAGCGCGGCAGGCACGAGAGTGTGCGTCCCACCCGAATGTGCAGAACAACTGGAAAGCCCAGTAGAGTAAAGTCAGTGCGCGTTTCCGCTCGTAGGAACTACTGCTCCTTGTAGTTTGATTGGGTACAATAAAAGTCTAGCGGAGCAAACCGTACACAAAACTGGACGGGCGGCAAACCAAGGTGTTCCACAAAACGACTGGTTTGCTGGGCAGATGGCCCTCATAAGTCCGGGAGGGCAGACCGTCTAAGGGTCGCTGTCCTGAAAGAAAATAGCAGCCTGTTGCCTTGTGGGTTTTGGCTGGGGCAGCAAAAGGCTAACGGAGAGCGAACCCAGTAAACGCTGGTTGAAACCGAACACCACCGAAGGATAAGCACTTGAGCTCTACTTGGTACTGAAGGCTGTGCACGTACATTCCGTTCTGATGTTTGGCTGTTTATATATCACAATAGAATGATAAAAACGGCTTAAGAACGATCGCGAGAGAGAGCGAGAGAGATCTTATCGTCATGTTTCTTCCTACTTGTTTGTGAATAGTTCAATAAATAGATAACTCTACAATACGATGATTTATCTATTGTTATTTTGTTATAGTTGCACATATGTTTGATTGTTTGGAAACTGTTAGACTGTTACAAATGACAGATTTATCTATCTAGTTGCTAGATGAACATATCACATATATCAACATCACCAGCTGTTTCTTTTATATGTTTGTCAAATAGTGTTAGTCATCACATACAGGAATTTTGAATTAATTTTGTTGCTGTCCTGCCCAATTTAGTGTTTCTTCTAGCTAATATTTTATTATAAAGGAAGACAGTGGTAGTTTTGCCGTGACTACAAGCAGTCGTAAAATGAAAATCATGGCAGTAACTAAAGAGATGGTCTGGCTGGAGTCACATCCATCTAGGTTTTCTCAGCGACTCAGATTCGTCTGTACTGTTTCTAATCTTTACCACATGTTCATCGCATTCCCAAAAGACATCAACGTGCATGGCAGCAAACATCATGCTAAAGAGTTTGGGGGGGCAATATAATATGACACTATAAAAGGAATAGCATAGTTCATAGTTCATAAGTACGGTTCCAACTTCACTGCAACAGATCACCCCATAATTGCTCCGTTCCTGTGCCAATGAAAATCACACAAAATGCTAACAACTGTGAAATGTTTCCTGTGTGAACTAATTCCAGAATGAAACAGCCGCGTACCACCACAAAATGATCCACATAAAATACATATGGCCGTCGCTAATGTAGCAACACAAAACTGTTCATCACTTGAATTGCAATTCTTGTCGAAGGGAACATCAATCATGACAAAATCCAACTTTCTGCACTCGCAATATAACTGCATACGGCAGATTGAGCTCGTTCGTCATAACCGCTGTCCGCCATTTTCTGAATACATTTTCTGAATGAGGAATAGCATTTATGTGCTTTTGAAGTGTTACAGAAGAGTCCTCCGTATACAATGGAATGAGAAGACAACAAATAGATCTATCCAGATAGAACCCAAAATCAAAGAAAACTAACGGATACTACAAATAAGAATGAGAAAAGTGAAATATTATGGACATATAAAAAGATACAAAGTGTAGGATAAGACCATTATACAGGGTGTTCAAGATAATTACAGCCCCATTGACAAATCGAAAGTTGCCAGATAACCTATCGCGTTGTGTCAATTTACTATTTAAACCGGTTCTGACTAGCTCGTCCTACGTCACATTTGTTCATCGCTCCTTCCCGCACAACAATTACATACCGTCACCCAACCTTGACTGAACCTTCTCATTTTCATACATATATGCCAGATTAGCTCCATTCACAGACCGCTTTTATCTTGAACACCCTGTATAATCTCAATTTAGCTTCGTTGACTTTCAGCATGGAACATCCATCTTGTTAGATTTGACAGGAATTTTGAACGTACCAATGAATTGATGATACCATGAGCAGTGCTACGATCGAGAATGAGATTTCTGTGGACAAAAGCGACATCATCAATGCTCTAAGAGAAAACATACGCTCTGAAGAAATTCAACGAAGAAGATAAAAGATCTCGGTTGTGCAAGTTATGTATACCGATATGTGCTAAGACAGGAAAACCACGTGAGAAACCCAATAGATACACCAATCAACACAGAACGTAAATTGTTAGTCTTAAACACACTGAAATACATGCTTGGGAGGAGATCGGAGCATTTATGGACATCATAGATGCAAATGATCCTCAAATTAACAATTATGATATTTTTGCAATATGGCGCCGTTTGGAGGCCTGAGGCAGCTAGATGAGGCCGAGACGAAGGAAGACGAGGCTAGTTTACTAGTTAGTACATCATAGTCTTATCATACTAAACTTATAAGATCCAATGTCACGTGTCATCTCGGCAAAGAGGACATATGACTACCACGGAGAAGATAGAATCAGAATGAAACTGATGTTTTCAGCCTGACTGCTGCAAAGGCAGTACATCTGGTCTATGAGAGAAAGAAATTGCGAAGGACTGTTAGGGTGACAAAATTCTGCTCAGGATAAGCTATTTGATGATGATATAACAGTACTATATAACATCCGAATATAACATGATAATATAACAATGTGGGTGTCAGTGACTTAGCGTTAGTAACAGTACTATATAACATCCGAATATAACATGATAATATGCAATGTGGTGTCAGTGACTTAGCGTTAGCAACAGTACTATATAACATCCCAATATAACATGATAATATAGCAATGTGGGTGTCAGTGACTTAGGGTTAGCAACAGTACTATATAACATCCCAATATAACATGATAATATAACTGGCAGTGTTTAGCTGAGTAAAGCTAGTAACATCCTCAATAGAACATGAAATATAAGGACTGTGGGAATTGTCAGGTGATTGAGAGTTATAACAGTACTATATAACATCCCAATATAACATGATAATATAACAATGTGGGTGTCAGTGATTTAGCGTTAGTAACTGCTATAAACATACCTGATTCAACATGAGATATAAAAAATTGGTTCCGTGATTTAAGCGTTAAACTAGACTATAAACACCAATATAACATGAAATATAACTGGTGCGGAAATGCACTGATTTACTTCGTTATACGAGTACTAATATACGATCCTCAATATAAATGATAATATAACATGTGGCGTCTGATTTAGGTTAGTGAACTCGCTATAACCCAAGAGTTCCTGATTCAACACGCTGCGGACAGTTTTTGAAATTGTTTCCGTAGATTTTAACAAAGACTATGGCCACCGTTGAAAGCAATGGCAAACTACTGAACGTATAACTGGTGTCTAGAAAATCGACGACTGTTTACTTGGTTGATGCACGTCACGTAAGGATATGCCACAAGATTTTTTAAATTTATAACATGACAATATAGTCAGATAATTTATCATGATAATATTCTAGACGTCTACATTGTTCAAATGATTACAATATGAAACCAAATAATTATACATTTATGTTAACATATGTCTTGTGGCTATATATTTTTGCTGACAAAAACTGGAAATTGACGTTTACGATTAGCATAATTTATTTATGATGAGATATTTACGTACAATAGTAGAGCATATATAGCAAAATTTGACCTCTGTATGAAACTACCACAATTTGTGAGACAGAGTCATGCGTCACTTGGTAGACGTAATTTGACATGCAGAAAGCAACACTTATCTGTGTCCTCATGCTTGTACTGGTAAGTATATGACATTTGTCATTTATTGTTGGTTTTGTTCTCAGGGAACTGAAACACGCATTGGTGAACAGTTCAACAAACACGCATTGGTGAACAGTTAAACAAACACTCATTGGTGAACAGTTCAACAAACACTCATTGGTGAACAGTTCAACAAACACTCATTGGTGAACAGCTCAACAAACACTCATTGGTGAACAGCTCAACAAACACTCATTGGTGAACAGTTCAACAAACACACATTGGTGAAAAGTTCAACAAACAATCATTAGTGAACAGTTCAACAAACACCCATCCAATGCGAATTGTAGCAAAACCATCAATTCTACAGTAGCGAAACTTTGCACCCAATTTAAGAATTATACCGACGCAAATGTCTGATGGAAGAAATTGCTATAGGAAACCTGGATTTTGTAATATAACAGTTTCCATTGATGTTGGCGGCATATTTGGCTAGACTGAAACAACATTTTAGTTTTTACAGTAAACGCACCAACATGATGTTTTGGGTGTCAAATCTCATTCAAAGGCGTATCATCCCAGCTCATACATGGGGCCAATGTTGATACTTGCAATAGTGTCATGAAATAAACAATAAATGTAGATTTAGTTGTATTATTGTTTTTTTTTAAATAATTTGCATTTTAGTTAAAGTTAGCTGCCATGTCATAATGACATCCCCCTTTCGCGTGAAGGCTTGGGATTGGCAATAGCGGAGCTACTTGGAGACGTTTTCAAATCGGTACTTCTTCGGTACAATGTGTGCGTGTTAACATATGTGGTAAGGAAGGGTGGGTGGGGAGTATCACTACAATAAATAGCTCTTTACTTTGGTTCTGATATACTGTACAGATGACCCATATGTGCCTGGGGTCAACGGCGCATTGGGACAGCGCCGCGCTAGGATTAGTGAGCTATCTCTAACAAGATCCTACCCCACATCCACGTGGTGACCCTGGTAGCATACATTGGTTCTTATCTGGCTAAGTGGGTAGGGATTGAGGAAGAGATACTCTTGTGTGGGTAGGGATGTAGACGTAGTCACGTTGGATGAGATCCGCCCGCAACACAGACGATCGGAATCTCAGAGTGACTATTAATGCACGTCTCTTCCGGCCGATAGGAAAAGCTGAATGGATAACCATATAGGGATGAGGGGTGCATCCAGAAAAGAGACGTGGGCCCACGTCGAGCAAAACTTGGGCCCGAGATGAGTTGCATGTGGGTCCACATAGGGCGAAACGGAGCCCTGAGGTGGAGGCCCGAGTTGAGCCCAGTGTCCGGACAGCCTAGAGGCCGGTAAATGTGAGCACGGTGAAAATTGATGGAAATGGTGGGGCAGGCACCAGGACAGAGAGAACACGCATGCGGTCGATGTACGGGTGGGCCCACTAGTGGGTAGACGTGCATGGCGCTGATGGTGAGGGGGCGTGGTAGGCGTAGGGGTGAGCGGACATTTCCGTTCGCAGCGAACTACTACTGCCTTGTAGGGGACATCAAAGCCTAGCGGAGCAAACCGTACACAAAACTGGACGGAAGGAAAACCAAGTAGTCCACAAAAATACCGGCAACCTGGGAAGATGACGCTCAACAGCCCGAGAGGATAGGTCGTCTAAGGGTCGCTACCCTAAAAGAAAATATCAACCTGTTGCCTTGCAAGTTGGCTGGAGACAGTCAAAGGCTGGCGGAGAGCGAACCCAGCAAACGCTGGTTGAAATCGGACACGTCGCCGAAGGACAAGCACTAGAGCTCCAAATGGTACTGAAGATTATGACGTATAACAAGCGTTCGTGACAAAGGCTGTTTATATATCACAATAAGAATGATAAAAATGGCCGAAAAAGAACGATCGAGAGTGAGATGTGCCTCTTTGCCGAAATGCGCGTGTAGTATTAATGACACTTTTTGCTTTGCAACTTCAAACTCATTAGAAATGATATATCAATGTCTGTTTGGAGAAGTCAACAAAATGACCCAATAGCCTCACACTAATTTCGGTATTCGCCTTTAACTAAAAGTCCATCTCGCACTAATGACGTCATTAATCACCACGGTCACGCCCGAGTATATTTGGTGCATGGAAAATGCAAGAATAATTTTTTTTAAATCACGAATTTCGTTCTAAATGTTGCTATTTTTGTCATCAATGTATTAAATGGCTGTAAACATTAGTTTACTTCAACCATGCCAATGGGAGCGTTAAATATATAGCACAAAGAAGGAAACTTCTAGATGGTATAATTGTTTGAATGGCAAAAATATTTTGTAGCGTCGGGAACATGTGTAGTTCACATGCAAGTTTTCAAGTTGTTTCATCAAATGGTTACAAAGATACAAATTTGTATCTGTGGGCATGACAAGTTGAACCTATTTTTTCCTAGTTCTAGATGACACTGACTTATTTTCTAATTCTTACTTTATAATATCATCATCATCAGGTGCCGTACCTGCTGGTGTAGACGATCATGGATCTCCACAAATCTCTGTCTTTGGGTTATGCTATCATCTCAGATGTTGAAGCTCTACCGTGCCATGAAGTCAGGCTATCCAAAATTGTATCTCTGTCTTCCTCTGTCTCTTCTACCCTCAGTTTTATCGGTTGTCACAAACTTTATAATATAGATTTGTCAGATGTGTAAAACTTGATTCATTAAAATTAATTGATTTTTTTACCGATCCAGAAGCACTTGAGCTTTCAGCTCTTCGACTCGGTGCCATGGACATCGTAACCCTTCGGTTCGGTGCCACGAACACCGTGAATCTGGTGAACCTGTGGCTTTTCTACCAGCCCGCGGAATTGAACCCGCACTCACAGGGAGCTTGTCACCCGTAGTCCAACGCGCTATGAACACGCTGGGCAGGCGGGCTAAATTTATTGATAAACTCTTCTGCCGGCATAGATTGCTACAGAATATAATGTGTATGATCAAGACAGTGTCAGCAGTAATAAGGATACCCAAAAACCTAACAATAATGATGATGAAACTGAACAAGAGCAGTTCATGATGGTAGTCTTTTTGCATCCATTGTTATTTCTTTCATCTATAAAGATGTAGGTCTTGTTAGTGAAGCAAGATAATTTAAAATATGAGCAGCATTGCCAAATAAAAGAATAAACAATGATTGCTCTTGATGGTACTGTTCTTTTGTTGGAAAATTGTTCTGTACCTACTTTTATTTTAATAACAATTTATTTAAATGAACACGGAAACATCATCCTCTTATTCTACTCTCTTTCTCTCACTCTTACTAGGTGTGCGTGTGTGATATATATATTGTATAGCCTACTGATAATCTACAACTAAAAATACGCTCTAATATGGAGATCGATTGACACATTCCGCAATATATTCCAAATTTGGAAAGTGATTTCCTGTTTAAATGTCCCATCCAAAGTTTTCATTTCTTTCAAAACAAGTATTGAATTTACCGTGTCTGAGATTTCATGATCTTTCCCTTGTAATTTGAGATTTAACTCATTTAATTTGAAGGTATTGTCTATCAAGAAATCTAAATCTCGTAGTTATGTGTCATCAAGTTCCCCATAAGATTACTGTGGAGATGACTTAAGAAATTCTCTTATCTCAATTAGAAGATTGCAGAATCGTTCCAGTGTATTCCTCTACTCAGTCACAGTTTGATGAGACAATTGAATACTCTTAATGAAAACAGCGAAGATCAAAACCTGTATCTCAATACAATGAAAACAAACATCTTTACAACTGATAAAACAGAATTGAGGTCTAATGCATGTGTCAATGGCCACAAAATAGAAAGAGTCTAAAACTTTGAATACCTTGGGGCATTGCTGACAAGTGAAGAGAATTCTATAAGACAAAGTAAAAGAAGGCTGAGCATTGCTTTGCAAAAACTAAAGGAACGAACTAACCTATATAAGGAATCAGACATAAGAACAAAAATCAATGTTTAAGTGCCTGCGCTTTTTCCTTGGCAAAATATGGTTGTGAGACATGGAACATTGACCAAGCGGCGGAGAAGATCATTAATGCCTTTTAATACAAATGCTACAGAAGAGTACTTAGAATATCATGGACAGAGAAAAGAACAAATACTTCTGTTCTGCAACGGCTTGATATTAAAGAGAATTGGCAATTAAAGAACATAAAATCAAGGAAAATTAAATATTTCGGACACATCAAACGACACAAGTGCATAGAGAAGATAATTTTGGAGAGAATGATGCCTGGAAGAAGAATGAGAGAAAGACTTAGAAGAATATGGGTGCAAGATGTTGTTGATGATCTGAGAATGACTGCTGCTGATGCTTGTCAACTTGCACAGAATAGTTTTTTAGGACTGCTGTCATGAGAGCCAAGTTCCTGAAGGAACAAGCTATTTGATGATGAATGAAGGATTTCAATTCTTATTTATCATTATGATCATCAAACACAGCTGCAATGATCAATGCTTTTTTTTATCTTTCAACTGATCTTTTTTTCTTTTTGTCATCATAGATTTTTTTACAGAAATTATTGTCATGTTATAACAGGAGGAAGTGGGGAGGGAATGTATGTCTATCTTGTACCTTCTGCTTACAACAACTTGCACACAATATATGTTATACATGTATTACTCTTTCAACAACATCAACTCTCTAACAAAACACAACTCAGTATAGGAGTTTATATGATTCTCGATTTTATTTAGATCCTCATTTCAGGCTATAACATCTACAACACTAACAGCCCAAATCTGAAATACGTATACCTGAAAAGAAAAGTTACATCAAATAATCTGAAAATGTTTTGCTAGGACTATCAAGAATCTTTCTTAATTATATCTATCATTCTTCTCTAACTTATACACTATCAACTCCACTGTTATTCTACTACTAATTACATAACTACATACACTATTGTTCTATCCTGGCTTGTTTGATGTCCTTTGAAATTGTCCCCACAATAATCTGATTCTGAGGGTTCTACTCATTAATTACGATTAATCAATGATGAAATTGATCAGTTTGAATGATGGTTCATCTGAGGTCTATAGCTGAAAAGTTCTGGTTCTGTCTCTGAGTTAGACTCTGCACTTGCAACAACTATATACAAATACAGTCATCGACCAATAGATCCTTGGTTTCATCTATAAAAATGGACTCTCGCCAGTTCTCTACAATAGGTTCTCTAGTACAAATTAATTATTTAAGATTACTATCACTAGTTTTCAAAATATGAGACATAATTCAACAAATAGCCATCCAGGGCGCCCTCTATGAAGCTATACATATATCTTGTTCTTTCTCCATGAAAGCTCTGACTATAACTCGGAACTGTTCCCTCATCTCTTCTGTGGCTGCTCTCTATTATGTGTATTCTACGTCAAATCTAATCTGCTCTTCCAATTTTGGACCGAGTCACTATCTCACTGAGGTCCGAAATCCTCTTTATCTAGTTCTGTTCTCTGAAACTGTCTTCTTCTTCTTCCTAGTTCTTCTGTGAGTTCTGTTCTCTTTCTCTAGTTCTGATCGTTTATTTCTGATCTCAACTGATTATATTATTCTAGTTCTAATATTCTTTCGTTTTCTGATTCTAGTTCTCTCGCAGTCTTTTCTGTATTCTAAAGTTCTGTTTCTGTTCTTCTGTCTGTTCTAATCTACCTGGTTCTCTTTTCCAGCAACTATATCAACGACTACTCTAAGGTCTGGTCAGTATCCCCTCTGCTTATCGCCAGTCCTGTCACTAGATTTTATACCGTCCTAAACTTTTTCTCGCCTCCTTACATTTTTAAACTGTGAAAATTCATTATCCCTCACTAAGTCTTTGTCCTGTAAATTTCCTGGGCCTCCCCTACAGATGAACATCTGTTAACACTTACTCGATCCCACCCTCTTGTCAAAAGTCTGTGAGTTATACTTTTGTAACAGGCCATTAAATTCCTCTATTTCTAAATCTCATTGTCCACTAAATTTGCATTCCCAATATCCCCAAGACTCTTGTAGAGTTTTATAATCTAGAATCTGATCTGCTGAACGAACTGAATATGGTGTCTAGTTACCGGTTACTAACTTTAAAAATGTCTGGTCATTGGTCCTGTCCTTTATATGATCTGTCAAAAGTTGGAATTTCTTAAGTTGAAAACGTTACTTTTTCTGATCGGTTACAGGTAGAAAGTTTGAGTTAGTTTATTTCAACAAATATCCCATTAATCTGAACCATTCACTAACACTTATATAATACTTCCCCCCTCTAAATTTTAAAAGATTTTAAAGAAATTCAATACATTTTTACCCAAACATTTATAAGATGCAGAGCATCTTCTGTCACTAGAATATTTTCAACGCAAAAATGTATGAATCCAACTTGAACTCCACAATAAACATCTCAAGTGCAACAATAAAAAATAACAATAGTTCAATTAAACTTCTTAACGAAATTATCAATGCAAACATAAGAAACCCAACACTGCTTAACTGAACTTAAATGTACTTCTTTTACCAAACCACAATTCATAAAATAAAAAAATCATATTTCCAACCCCATGACATCAGCATGTCAGCTGAAATGTCATCTGTATTCTATGGCTTTCCTTTCTCCTCGTAAACAAAGTCTCTTCCAACATCAATGTTCACTGGTTTTTTTTCTCTTCTCGATCCAGAAGCACTTGAACTTTCAGCTCTTCGGCTCGCTGCCATGGACATCGTAACCCTTCGGTTCGGTGCCACGAACACAGTAAATCTGGGGATTCTGTGGCTTTTCTGCCAGCCCACGGAATTGAACCCGCACTCACAGAGAGCTAGTCACCCGTAGTCCAATGCGCTACGAACACACTGGGCAGGCGGGCATGTTCACCGTATAGAGCAACCACTCCATTTCTAGGTTAAAAAAAACCTTTCCGTGTCATTTTTCCCACTGGTTTCCTCAAATTTTACCACCAAGTTCCAATACCTTGTATACAAATTTCATCAATAATCAACAGTACTTATCATATAAGAATAAAACATATCTTATTTTAAAAAACATCCATATAAAGCATGTAATCAAATCAAAGATATCCAAAGATACATCATAAAAAAACACAAGGAACAAAAAATTTGAAAATTCAAAGAGCATTTACACAATTCAACATAATACAAAAATAAAATCTGAAGCTGACAATTTCAAAAACTCATTATAGAGATCCTTATCAATTATTCCATAAAGACTGCCGCAAATAATTGAGTTTCCACAAAAACCCATCACTACAGCTGTACCATCTCTACGTATCATGCCTAAATTTCCTCCCACAGTCTTTCTTAACTGTGTCACCAAAATTCCACTCATGGTGACACCCAGTCAGTGATTTTTCTGCACCACATCCCACCTCTAGAAAAGACAAATTTCTTTCAGTCATTACCCTCATTGGTTCATGAAAATCATCATTTGACTTTCCCAAATAACATTTTCACAATGTGTCTTCAATATTATCCACCAAGACTTTTTGAGCCATATCACTCCTCTATGTAACCACACTGATAAGTGGGCGTTATGAAATATTGTTCTAAGACATGAGCAGATCTGGACACTCCTAAATAAATTTCATGTCATTCACGTTTTTGTGAGAAACTGTTTTGCACTCGACTAGATGTCCCAGAAAATAATGCGAAGGAGGGCCAAATGATTAAACAGAAAACTTGGACACACTTGAAGGAGTCGCAACAAGAAGCCGCAACACAGAGCTGCATAATTTTACAGAGAAGCACACAAACGGACACAGAGAGTAATTTTTATTTGTTCTGCTAACTTTGAATGTATTTAAATCCTCCCATCTTGTTATTTTATTATTATTTTATTTTACATAGCTAATTTTATGTTTCAGTGAGAAATTAATTTTTAAAAATAGTTTCTATCATTTTTCGTTTTCAATGAATTCAAATGTTTTAAATCAGAGTTATAGTCATGTTAAGTGGTTAAATTACGAAGCACCCTGTATATAATATATCATCATGAGTAAATTGTTATATCATAAAACGCTGTCCAAACTTTCACATTTATATGTTATATTAGTAGAAAGTAGAAGAATTACATTTATTTGTAAATTCATTTTCTCTTCCCAGATTGAGATAGACATCATGAGCAGCAGAGCCAGAGATACGGGTCGACATTACGCTTCTGGAAGTGCAAAGCGTAAAGCACAAGATGAAAAGGAAAAATATAACCAAGTTCTTGTATCAAAAACACGCAAGCTGTCTGAAATTTTTAATGTAGTGTGTAATGGTGCTGAATCCAAAGAAATCGAAGCAGAAAATATAGAAGTCGCGTCTCACAGTATAGTAGATGAAAATAGTGATATAGAACAATCATCATTACCAATATTAAGATCAGCAACTCTTCACGATTTAGCCACATTTTCCACAAGACAAACTGAAGTCGAATGTACAGCAAGTCCTTCCAATTTAGCCATATCATTTTCAAGCCAAAGAGAGGCAGAAAGCACAGCACATGCTTCCAATGTAGCAACATCTTCTACAAGCCAAAAGCACAACGAAAATAAAATGTACTTCAACGATATTGGTGAATGGCCAATCAACTTCAATCGAGATTATTGGATTGCGAAAGGAAGCAGCGAAGTGCACCATATGAACAGTGATTTCTTGTCTTCACAAAAAAACATACGATAAAGAAAACAATCCACGAATTTGTCGAAAATCGTTTTCACATATACACATAAACCAACAAACAAAACTCATGTGAGAGATTGGTTGTGTTATTCAGAAACTAAAGGACAACTTTTCTGTTTTGTTTGCAAAGTTACTGATTCAGACTGTTCGTCACGGTTTACGAAAGAAGGATTTGCCGATTGGAAAAACGCAAATAATTTGTTGAAAAGACATGAAAAAGCACCTCCCATAGACAAGCGATAATTTCTCTGTTAGTTTGCAAAAGAAAGATGCTCGTGTCGATTCTCAACTTGTAAGCCAAATTGAGACCGAACAAACATATTGGCGGACACTTTTGGGCAATTACTTCAGTAATCCAATTTTTAGCAGAACGAGTCTTGCATTTGGGGTAGGGATGAAATTATTGGTTCACCTAATAATGGAAATTATTTAGGTTTGTTGGAATTAATAGCCAAATTTGACATTTTCTGGCTCAGCATATAAATACTTATGCAAATAAAGGAAAGGACATACATCATACTTATCAAAAACAACATGTGAGGAATTTATCCATCTAATTGCATCAAGCTTACTGGATCATATTATTTGCGAAATTAAGAAATGCAAGTACTATTCCGTATCACTGGACTCTACTCAGACATTTCGCATGTGGACCAACTCACTCTAATAGTGCGCTATGTGTTACCATCTGGACCAGTGGAAAGGTTTGTGAAGTTCTTGGATATGGAAGGTCATACTGCTGAACAACTCGCCCAAAGTTTACTTGATTTTTAAAGGAAAATGGCATTGATATCAAAGACTGTCGCGGTCAAAGCTATGACAATGCCAGCAACATGAGTGGGAAATACAACGGCTTACAAGCACGCATTAAGGAGATAAATAAGTACGCAGAATACATTCCCTGCTTTGCACATTCACTGAATTTGGTTGCAAAGTGTGCTGCAGAATGTTGTATAGAAGCATCCATTTTTTCGATTTTGTTGAAAGTCTCTATACATTCTTTTCCACTTCTACCTATCGATGGGCATTCTTACAAAAGCACTGGAAGATACAGGTTCAAAACTCCGACTTTGAAGAGACTGTCGGACACCAGGTGGTCTTCCGAGCTGATGCGACAAAAGCACTTTTATGGGTTTTACCATTATCAAACAAGTTTTGGATGACATCTCAAATAACATGGATCAAAAGGTAGAGTGTAGTAATCAAGCGTATGGGCTAGTTTTGGAGATGAGTAAGTTGGAAAGCGGGAATAGTTAGCATTTTATGGAGCGGAATTCTAGAGCGCTTGCAAGCGTCTAGCGCTTCATTACAGTCACCTGATCAAGACCTTAACACGGGATATGCTCTTTATGAATCGTTACGGATGCGTTCAAGCAATGCGGTCTACATTTTCAGATATTGAGGCCAAAGCCAAAATCCTGACTCACTGTCAAGAATATCAGCAACAAACTTCACGCACGACCAGCGAAATACTAAGTACAACGATTTTAGTGGCTCTACTAGTCGATGAAGTTGTAGAAAATCAAACACCCAAACAAAAATTTGAAAGTCAGGTGTTTGTCAAATTGATAATGTACTCTCTGCCTTAGCTAAACGCATGGAAGCGTACCATAGAGTGACTGATGTATTTGGAACATTTCGGCAGTTAAAATCTCTTACAGCAGAAGAGATCTTGAAAAGAACTCCAAATATTGTCAGCTCTTACCAAGAGGATTTGGAAGAAAGCCTAGGCGACGAACTTGTGCAGTTCGCTGAATTTTTAAAACTAATGTAGCTGCTGCTATTAGCAATGAAAAGAATGAGGCCCTTGAACTGCAATTTTATAAACTTATAATGGAAAATTCATTAGAGTCGTGTTTCCCAAATGTAGAAATAGTCTTACGAATTTACTTGTCTTTAATGATTACTAACTGCAGCGGAGAACGTTCTTTTCAACATTAAAGTGTATAAAAAGTGAGTTAAGGAACATGATGGGACAAGATCGTCTAAATAACCTCACCTTAATGAACATTGAATGTAATTTACTTAGAGAAATTGATTTGTCTAGTATTATCTCTAAATTTGCTCACATTAAATCGAGACAAGTTTGTTTGTAAAATTTATGTTTTATTATTTATTATCATACAAAACTTAGGGCCCCTCGCTAAAATTTGCTACGGGCCCCGCGCTGGTCTAATCCGGCTCTGACCCATCTTAGTGACCTCTTTAATCATCATTCTCAGTAGCCTACATCAAATGCTATAACAAGAAATTTCAAATACATGATTCAATTTCCTCCTATATATTAAGACATATATTGTTATTGTTTTTTCCCCAATCCAGAAGCACTTGAGCTTTTCAGCTCTTCAGCTCGTGCCATGGACATCGTAACCCTTCGGTTCGGTGCCACGAACACGTAAATCTGGGGCTTTTCTGCCGTCCACGAATTGAACCGCACACACAGAGGGATAGTCACCCATAGTCCAGCGTGCTACGAACACGCTGGGCAGCGGGCCAGTATTGTTATATATAATTTATGTTAACATATATAATTCAGACTTGGTACAAAAAAACAGCAACAACAAAAAGTGCTCAGTGTCTAACTAAACTCAACCCAACAATAAACAAATATTTGGAGAAGTGACAACATGTTACTTCCTAACAAAACTGGGTTCTCTCCACGCTACTCAACCTTTTTTGCCTTCTTATCTTCGCTGCTTTTAAAATTGTGACTTCTGAGTATCATTTTCCATGTTCAAAGAGGCCGATTTTTGGGAGCTGTGAAGACTTCCATCTCTGGTGTTCAATATGGCTGATAGTTTTGTCTCCTCCCTCTGGGTATAGCCTTTTCCGCAGCATCTCAACAGGCTTTATTGAATGTTCATGCATCTCTGTCCACTTTCCTGATTGATTTATTTCTTTGCAGTACATGACTGCTAGTTCTTGGAATAGCTTTCAGTCTGCCGTGTTTGTAATTTCAAATTGGTGCAGTGTTTGCTGGTTTCTCCATGTTCGTGCTGTTTATGAGAAGTTTAACAGGTCTGTGGTCACTACCTCCAATCTGGTCACAGACCTGTCTTTCAGTTAACTTGAGAATGTCGTTGGTTGTTAAAGCCACATTTGGGGAGCTTGTTGTGTACCACCATTGTATGTATCATTGTGAAGGCCATCTGGGTGGTTGAGAACGGTGATATTGTTGGTGATCAGTCATTTTTCAAGATTTTCTCCTCGGGGATCTAGAGTGTCATAGCTTGGTGAGTGGCTGTTCTACTAGTCTACTAGAAGTCTTCTACTATAAGCAAACAAGTTATCTTGAATTTTGATAACTTTCAGGTTAGTTTGAAGGGAGAGTGATGAGTAATATTGATCCTAGTATTGTTCCCTTGAGAATCATCTTCTCGTACATGTCCATAATTGCTCCTATCTCCTGACAAGCATGTATCTCAGCGTGTTTAGGCTAACAACTCCCTTTCTGTGTTGATTGATGCATCTACTGGATTTTTCTTGTGGTTTTCCCATCTTGCTGCACCTATCGGTATGCACAACTTGCTAACCGAGATAGAGAATGCCCTTTATCTTCATCGTTGAAATTTTCAGAGCGCATGTTTTCTCTGAGGAAACTCCCTAACAGCATCACAAGACAGGCTCACCGATGAAACCCCAGGGCAATAGAGGTAAGGGAAGACCCAGGAACACCTGGAGACGGGATATGGAGATGAAATGCAAAAAAACTGGGAATGAGTGGAGAGATCTGGAAAAGATGGTCTTGGATAGGCAGGCTTGGTTGTGGATCGATGCCTCCCTAGTAGTGAAGACATATTTCATACACCTTCATAGCATATCACAAACATTGCATTTGTAAGATTTCTCTTTAGTTTGTATACTGGAGTGACTCATGAAGAAAGTACACAAGTCATCTAACTTGTAAAGTTGCTCTCCAGTGTATATTTCTAAAATGAGTTGCTAGACACTTCTTACAAAAAAAACCTATATCACAAACATTACACTTGTCAACCTACTCTACAATTTACACTTTTTAAATTTGTTTTTAAGTCAAATCTTTTCAGCAAATCATGTATCACAATCACCACATTTGTAATGTTTCTCTCCAGTATGTGTAACTAGATCGTTCTTGAAGAGAAAATGATGTAAAACAAACATCACATTTGCAAGACTACTGCCCAGACTACTACTATAGTTCGTTCCAAAATTCATGATCATCTTTAACGACCGATATAAAATCATCCACTTGACAGAAATTCTTGATTTTGCATTTTTATATAGGTAAGTGATGACGTTCCAAAAGTATTTTTGCCCACCCAAACCTTTAGTTATGTAAGATTTGAATTTTATGTTATTACTAATTTAACAGCGATGTTGATTTGGTATGATTTTAGAATGTTACGTCAAGTGAAGTATTGACGTCAAGATACCAATGTGCGCTCCACGTGCAATTCAGCAGTAGTTAAAATCAGAAATCCCGTGAAATTAATAATTTCACACTGTATGTGAAAGATTGTCATTGGCGTGTCACAAACCATTTATTTGCACTAATTGAAGCAGAAGGTACTATTTTATTATCAGTATTAAAAATGAGTTTGAAGTGTAAATTCACTACCATGCAAAAGATGACTGAACAACTGTATAGCTACTTCTGCAGAGTAGCCAGACGTGGTGGTTTATATTACAACTTACAAGACCCGAAGAGGAGAACACAACATGCTCTTTGTATAAGTAGAATGTCCTTTTGCCGTTGGATAGAACAGGACTGTAGTGATGAGCGTAAGGAACACAGAAAAGGCCAGAAATAGAAAACTGACGATTTCGATAAAGATGTTACTGTAGAGAGATTCATAAAATGTTTAAGGGGATTCGGGTCTTGAAAATCAAGAATCTATTTTCGTTGTTTTCATATTAATATAAAATTTGTATAAGCATTTTGAAAGAGTATGACTTAAAATAGTAGAAAAAAATTAGTAAAAAAAAAAATGTCAAGTGTTGCCATGGAAACAATACAAAATGGCATAAGCACAAATTTTCAAATCCCTAAGGCTCTGAATCTAATGAATGTAAATGAATTCTGTTTTCACTCTAAGGTGCGCAATTGTAATATCTAAAATATTACACATTTTTTTAGGATATATTAAATATTTAATTTTTATAAATTTTTGGGTAAAAATTCCCTCAAAATTTGGTCAAAAAAGCTGTTTTTGGAGGGTGTGTTTACACAAAAATTCATAAAAATGTAATATTTAATATATCCTAAAAAATGTGTAATTTTTAGATATTACAATTGCTCACTTAGAGTGAAAACAGAATTCATTTATATTCATTAACTTCAGAGCCTTAGGATTTGAAAATGTGCTGGCACATGTATTGTTTCCATGGCAACGCGTTGACTACTAATTTTTTCTACTATTCTAAGTCATAATCTTTCAAAATTGTTATACAAATTTTACATTAATACCAAAGCAACAAAAAAAGTTTCAAGACCAGAGTCCCCCCTTAAGGCAAATGATGTGGTTACACTATGTAAATTGAAATCACGTCTGCGAATTCAATGTGATATTGATATATCTAAAACCGCCTTATGGAGAGTTGTTAGGTGCAGCGGTTTCACTTTTTGGAAATCTAGTACAGGTCAGAATATAGTTTGTTAGAAAACGCATCTGATAGCTGCACGATGCAAATATCTGCGGGAGATACGGAAGCATAGGACGGAAGGTTACAATATTGTATATCTGGACGAATCGTGGGTAAATGCTCACCATACGTTTGATAAAGAATGGCAATCACTAGACGGAACTAAGAAAAGGAAATTCCAAGCAGCAACGCATTGTGATAGGTCATGCAGGCAGCAAAGCGTCTTGTCAGTGGCGCAGAACTTCTTTTTCAAGCACTGTCTACAGATGGTAGAGACTACCACACCGAAATTAACAGACTTATTTTCAGGGATTGGTTAGCGAACACACTTCTACCTGCTCTGGATAGGCCATCGTGTATTGTAATGGACAATGCCTCCTATCATAATGTAGTGGCGCATGCAGACAAAATTCCTACCTCATCAAGCACAAAACAAGACATCATGGCGTGGCTTGCAAAAGAAAATATATAGTTTTGTTGCAACAATTTCAAAACTGAGTTGTTGCAACTGGTGAGACAGACTAAGAAGTCAAAGATTTTTATAATCGATAAAGTCATTGCTGAGCACGGCCACACTTCTCTTCGATTACCACTTTACCATTCACATATCAATCCCATTGAACTTGTGTGGGCTGCAGTCAAAGGTCAAGTTGCAGCAGAAAACAAGACTTTCAAACTTCGTGATGTAAAAGTCCTAACACGTGATGCCCTCGCAAAAATAGATATAGAGTACTGGAACAAATGTGAAGAGCATGTGCTCCGAGAAGAAGAGGCATATTGGCAACGAGATGGTTTGTATTTTCTCCAGCCCGCAGCAGTAGTTAATCTCTTCGACTCTTCAGACTCCGAATCTAATAGCTAACATCCCATTTGCTTTCACCTTCACCAATTGCCTCACAATACCAGGGACAGGCAACAACTACCAAAGGTACGTCAATTTGATCGCAAAGATAATATCAACATAAAAAACACTCATGAAGAAAAAGCTAACCATGTCACATTGCTTTTTATAATATGTAATAGGGATTCGCCTTTGCAAACATTCGCCACCATTTTGTGTATTACTGTAAATTCTAAACTTTGATTATCATTTTGTTGTGCTTATGAAAATTATATAACAAAAAACGTTTTTGCATCAACTAAGCTACCTACCAATTATTTAAACATGGATTGTACAGTCGTGAGGTATATAAGACTGCATGCAAAAAATTACTTGTATCCATCAGATAGAATTAAACCTTAGTGTGATCACAAATTTTGGAACGAACTATAGATCTATTCTTGTATGTGTTACTAAATGTTTCTTATGAGCAACTCCTCTGTCACAAACATCACACTCGTAAGGTTTCCTCCCAGTATGTATTATTTTATGTGTTACTAGACTACTCTACTAAGTAAAACTTGCATCACAATCATCACACTTGTAAGGTTTCACTCCAGTATGTCTTCTAATATGTTTGACTAGATAGCTTTTGTCTGGAAATGCTCACCACAATCATCACACTAGTAAGGTTTCTCTCCAGTATGTGCTCTTTTATGTCGTATTAGATTACTTTTGTTAGCAAATTCTGCACCACAATCATCACAATTGTAAGGTTTCTCTCCAGTATGTCTTCTAATATGTATAACTAGATGACTTTTGTCAGGAAATCCTGCACCACAATCATCACATTTATCGGTTTCTCTCTGGTGTGGGTTCTTTTATGTTGTACTAGATCACGTTTATTAATCAAACCTAAACCACAATCATCACACTTGTAAGGTTTATCTTCAGTATGTCTTCTAATATGCATAACTAGATGACTTTTGTTATTAAATCCTGCACCACAATCATCACATTTGTAAGGTTTATCTCCAGTGTGTGTTCTTTTATGTAGTATTAGACCACGTTTACTAGTCAAACCTAAACCACAATCATCACACTTGTAAGGTTTATCTCTGTTGTGTGTTCTTTTATGTCGTATTAGATGACATTTACTAATCAAACCTAAACCACAATCATCACACTTATAAGGTTTCTCTCCGGTATGTATTCTTTTATGTATTACTATATAACTCTTACTAGCAAATCTTTCATTACAAATATCACATTTGAAAAGTTTCTCTCCAGTATGCACTCTTTTATGTGCTGTTAAATGACTATTATCAGCAAATCTTGAATCACAATCATCACACTTATAAGGTTTCTCTCCGGTATGTATTCTTTTATGTATTACTATATAACTCTTACTAGCAAATCTTTCATTACAAATATCACATTTGAAAAGTTTCTCTCCAGTATGCACTCTTTTATGTGCTGTTAAATGACTATTATCAGCAAATCTTGAATCACATTCGTCACACTTGTAACGTTTCTCTCCAGTATGTAGTCTTTTATGTCGTACTAGACTACGATCATCAGTAAAATCAGCACCACAATCATCACACTTGTAAAGTTTCTCACCAGTATGTGTTCTTTTATGTCGTATTAGACCACGTTTACTAGACAAACCTAAACCGCAATCATCACACTTATAAGGTTTTTCTCCAGTATGAAACATTTTATGTGGTACTAGACTACGCTTAACGGCAAATCGTTTATCACATACATCACACTTGTAAGCTTTCTCTCCAGTATGTGTTCTTTTATGAGCGTTCAACTGACAAAACAGAAAAAATCCTAGGCCACAATAATCACACTTGTAAGCTTTCTCTCCAGTATGTCGCATTTTATGTGTTACTAGACCAGACTTTAAGGTAAATCGTTTATCACAAACATCGCACTTGTAAGGTTTCTCTCCAGTATGTTTTCTTTTATGTAATGCTAAACGATACTTACAAGTAAATAGTTTACTACAAACATCACACTTGTAAGGTTTCACACCAGTGTGTATTTTTTTATGTGCTACAACATAATCCTTACGAGCAAAACTTTTGTCACAAATATCACACTTGTAAAGTTTCTCTCCAGTATGTCTAATTGTATGTTTTACTAGATTATGGTGCTTAGTAAACCTTGCCTCACAATCATCACACTTGTAAGGTTTCTCTCCAGTGTGTCTTCTAATATGTATAACTAGATGACTTTTGTTATTAAATCCTGCACCACAATCATCACACTTATACAGTTTATCTCCAGTATGTATTCTTTTATGTCGTACTAGATGGCACTTATGAACAAAGCCTTTATCACAAACTTCACACTTGTAAGGTTTCTCTATGTTATGTGCTACTGTATGTTCTACAAGATCAACATGTTGGGTTTGAATAAGTATATTACTTTGTAATCTGTCACCCACATCCACTGTATGAAAATCATCATTCTTCTCACACACAGAAAATATGTTATCTGACTCTTGTATGTAGTCTTCATTCTCTAGTTTTGGCTGACATTCAGTCAAAGTGTCCCAAATATTTCTTGTACTTCCATGACAGTCAACAGAATCCAGAGATGCTCCATTTTCAGTTATTCTTGAATTTGTCTTATTATCTCTGGTCATTTCTGAAACACTTGTATCACTGTTCTTGTTTACCATTGTATTTATTTTATAGCTGTCATATTCAGGTAACATATCTGAAAGTTGACCATGTTCCCTCAGTTGTACACATTTGTCATCATCTATCATATTCTTATAAGACTGTGAATATTCTTGTTTAATGAAGGGAAGATGGTTCTGGGTATGGCTGTATAATTCTGAAATGCACAAGATAAAAATTGAAGCTAGAACCATTATTAAATATATTAACTAGTAATGTTAAAAGGTTATTAATTTAACAAAATCATGAAAATTTAAGGAAATTTCTGCTGTCCTAATAATTAAAAAGACATGATCATCAAAAACTAGTCTGTGTACACTTGAGTGTCATAAATTTTTAGACTGGGTATCAAAATTCAGCTTGGTTATTTGATAGATAATATAGGAAAAATTGACACAACGTTGAAATCTAAAGAGATATCAGCAATAACAAAAATAGCTTCAAATAAAGTTGGAAACAGATCATTCTTCTTTTCTCTAATCATGTTCTGCCTCACATAGTCAGGATAGGAAGAGATTTCTAGGACCGGCTTTTGTGTGCACTTCATAAAGTGTTTTTCACCTTTGTTATTTTTTAAATCCAGCTTTTGCATGGACGTATAGTTGCTCTGTATCCATTGTATCGAAGCAGCACTGCTCTTTGAGGTGCATTGTCTGTCTGTTGGTAAATCCACTTTTTTTCCTGATGTCTTCATTTCTAAACCGGTTTCTCCTTGATACCCCTAGCATTATACATAGACACTTCATCTATTTTGTAACTAGTTTTCTTCTATCGTTTGATGTCAGGATTCAGGTTTGGAACCGATAGCATAATGTCGGGAGAAAGATTGAGATGTATGATACTTTTGTAGTTTTCATGGTGACATGTCTGCGTTTCAAAATTGGTGCAAGTCACTGTTACTATAATTTGCTCCACTTGAGGGTTCTGACAACACACGAGCACATCCAATTTCTGCAATGCTTTTTATTTACTAGGGTAGCTTCTCTAGGCCATTACCTCAGTTGCCTCTAAAGACATGCCTTGTAGGTTGCAGTGTTACTATTCTTTGCTCCCCTTGACAGCACATGGGCGACTTTATGGTCTAGATGCGGTAACAGTTCATTAACAATTTTGTCTGTAACTGAGGATTTCTTGGTTTTCATTTTTGTGTGTGTACTATTCATTTCTTGATTGGTGTAATCAGTTTCTAACAGTGGAGTGTTTGTTAATTCTTTGTCGAGTTTTTGGTTCGTCCTTGATTGATTTGCCTAGCAGTTTCCTCAGAGTAGATTTTTCTGACTATGAAATGGTATTTGTTAAGCATTTCTGCTTTTTCTTTGTTACTTGCTATGAATGCTGTTTGTTTGCATATGTGCTTTATGATCAGTTTAATCACTTTGAGATATGTTTGGCGTTAGTCACGAATGACTATACATTGCGCCTCCATTTATAGACCCCTACATATGTAGGGCAAGCACATCCGAAAATATCAGCCTACAGGAAATGTTTGAGCATGTCTCGCTGACAGTTAGTCACTTTCCCTTCCTTCGTGTGTTCATTGCTCTTTAATGATCATTTTCAGCAGTATATTTGGGCTTTACGATCTGCGCCAAAGAGTATGTTTACACTTTATCCTTTCTGACTGTGAGGTTGATCCTGATTAGGAACATTCTCAGCCATTTGGGACATCTGGGCTTGTCACTTGAACGATAAATTTTCGGCTGTTTAATTAGTCTTTAGTTGATCTGAGTCAGGAGGTGCATGTTGTGGATGTCATTCTACAATTGCAGGACAACCGATCCGAAAAGTGTTGTCCTTTGCCAGTGTTTGGGCTTGTACAAGAAGTCACACCTTTCCAATTTCTGCCTTGCTATTCTAGTCAAGGTGAGGTTGTTCTGGATTAGTTGCATTCTCAGCCATTTCGAGATGGCACTTGGCAAATTTACGCTGTATTTTACTTTACGACGGGAAACAATAGGCTATGGCTAATGACATATAAACAGGAGGGGTTATGTCATTAGGCGCTAGAAACGCAACTTTAGGTTTTGCGCTCTCGCCAACATCACCTACCACCCAGTTTTTATCAGGTACTCTTCTTCTGCGATCAACTTCTGCTATGCAACTACTCCGGTATGTGTCATAAACAGGGTGGTGCACTTGAGGTCTTAACTGGTCCCCCATAGTTTGTTTTGAAGGGTTACTTCTGTTGGCAAATTTCCATTCTTACACTGCACAGGCTGGGACAATCTTGCAGGATGTGTTTACTTTGGTGCTCCACTGGTGCAGGCAGCCAAGTCCCTGAGTCCCATTCTATGGAGGTGTGCTCTGAGACCACAGTGTCCCATTCTATGTCTGAAGGCTGTGGTCTGCACTTTATCAGGTACTAAAATGCAACTTAAAATTTTACGTACGTCACATTACTGAACCCAGCTGTTCCAGAGAGGGTAGTTTCGTTACGAACAAGAACGCAACTTTAGGTTCACTCTGTCAACCGACCGACTAATTCATCCGCACTCAGCTTCCGTTACAGGGTGTACTGCATTCTTCCCTTGTGTCACTACGACACATTAAACCGTTCTCAACTAGTCTTGCCAATATCAGGCAATTATGGTGCGGCCATTGACTGAGGGACATGAATTACACTTACAGACTCCTACCTTGTTACTTCTTACAATTGTTTGGCATTTATGCAATGTTTCCCATCACTAGACCGGAGAAGCTTGCAGATGCATTCACTCTGTGATTCTGCTCGGCTATGTTGCAAGTAGATCTCATATATTACGTAACAGCGCTTGCATCACTACCTATTCCTGAGAAGCTCTCCTCAATCTCCCCTACTTAGCCAGACAAGAGCAGTTGTCTGTTTCCTGGAACACCACGGGAAGGTGGAGTAGGGTCTTGGTCAGTGTCAGCTCGCTGACCCAGGGGCAACGTACCTATTATTGCGCATGTGGCCCCTCTTGCTATGATATTCCCACCAGTTTTAATCGGGTTTGAGTTGATCTTCTTTCCTTTTTTAATCAAGACAATGGAGGGGTTTTTCTAAGCCCTATAAATCTATGCTTTCACATCTTAACCTTTCTTTCTTTGTTTTAATAATGTGACATCATGGTTAGACTGTGAATTTATTATGTAGCATTTTGTTTGTTCTGCATTTTGTTTCCCTCCAATGCAGGTAAGCCTCATTACAGAACCAGAAAATATCAATATAGATAACCATAAGAACTTCAAAGTAACATTCATTTTTTAGAGAAAATTTGTTCTCATCAACAAAAATAACCAAATATACTTGCATTCTTCAACATATCATACAACAACTTTACCTTTCACATCATTATCATCTTCAGTTTCCAACTTTACCGTATGTGTCTGAAAATAAAAAATGACAACTTATATCTCTTTTAAGCTGTATGAAAATGTCAGTAAAAATCATGTGACATTAATAGATTACGAATGTCTTCTATTTCTATCAATCATGTAATATATTTATAAACAATAATTATGTTAAACAATACAGTAATGGAAGATGTTAATATCCTGATGATATTTGAATAAAACACTCAAACATAATTGAGTGATAAGATTGACTTGGTGTAATCTCACAGGATTTATAATGCTTACTGTCCCTTGACATTGTGCTGCATTCTGTAAAGCATAGATTCCCAAACTTTTCCGGCCCAGCCCACAATGTAAACTTTGCAAACCCCCTTTTCTCACATTATAACAATTTGCCAAACCAACACCCCCACATATACATGCTCTATTTTCTCTTTGACATAGAAAATTGATATATATTTCTGTAATACATTGTCAATTTTCAAATGATTATATACATGAAATAGAAAAATGATGAAAAAATGGATCGTGTAAGACGGGCATAAGATGAATTTAAATGCAGAATTCAAATTTTAAATGATTATTCAATCGCAAAATCATGAAAATAATTTATTTTAAAATATTCATTATTAATTTTTCTTTTAAAGAGCCACCGGCCCTAATCGTCTGAACACCCTCCAAATTCTTCTGAACCCACTATCACCCCCTAGAATGCTTCAGCGCCCAATGGAGGGCGGTACCATGCACTTTGGGAAATGCTGCTGTAAAGGAACCCTTTTTATACCTGGAATTATATTGGGTAATACGATGTTAGGCCAGTATATTTCATTGATCGCCGGCACACGATGGGTGATGTGGTGAACATCATGCAGGCTGTCTTTACTTCCCAGTGCTTTTCCTGGTATCCAATTGAGGCTGGGTAGACCTGAGAGACATTACGGTCGTAAAAATATTCTACACCCATTATGGAATTGAACTTGGACCACAAGTCTAAGAAGTGATCCTAGTGATAATAAAAAAATCTGCTTCATTTTTTCACTGCATGAATAGGATGTGACTATTCATCGCAGTCAAGAGAATTTTAGCAGTTTTACATAAAATTATTCACTCACCTGACAGTCTTGTTCCTGTTGCAAAGGTATAGCTTCATCCAAAATATTAATTTCATTTGTTCTTTCAGCCTAGTATGATAGAAAATTAACAGAAATGGTCTGAATAAAGTGTCGATATCTGCTTCTTCAAGCGCTCCATAACGACTGCCTGTTAAACCACTCTTTGTGATTTATATGTGATCTGAGCCAACAAGCAATTGTACGGTGTGCCAGTTATGCGAGTACAAGTAAGCCAGCACATCCGATTTCTGCAATGCTTTTTATTTACTAGGGTAGCTTCCCTAGGTATCTACCTCAGCCGCCTCTTGAAACGACATGCACTGTAGGTTGCAGTGTTACTATTCTTTACTCCCCATGAGAGCCCCGGCAATACACAGGCGGAGTGTCTACAAAATCTTAGTGTCTGACTTGTGACTGTCCTATTTTATTTGTAAAGATGATATTATAACATAAGCAGATCAGAAGATTAGAACAGAATGAAATTTGTGAACATAATTTATTTGACTAAACAACTCTGAAGTATGCTACAATGGTCACATAAGAAACAGTGGATACTGGCACGTCTTATCTTCAATTGCTCAAATTAAAATAAATAATAAAACAGCATTTGTTTTGAAATAAATAGATGAAGTGTGTAAAAAGACAAACCACAAATGTAAGTTCGATTACAAAATTTATGAGTGCTGGAAGACTGATGTTTTGAAGAGAATTAATGTCCATTATAAAACACTTTCATTTGTTAAGTGAGATGTCAGACTTGTGCACTGAAGTCTAGATCATCAGAAAATCTAAAGATTGTTGGTCTGGACATATATGGTATTGGAATAACTCAGTAATGTATGCACATTATACTACAGTATTCATCAGATTTATTCTTTTTGGTTTAAAAAAATAAGACAATTTGTATCCATAAACGCATTCTTAAACGGACAGATAAACAATTCACTCACTTTATAGACTGAATCCAACTTAATTTTGTCTTTAAGAAATAATATCTTTGATTTAACATCTCTGTTTGTCTGAAAAGAAAAATTGTTGCTACAGGTCAGTAAGTTTTATGAAGCTTAGCTTAAGACTCAGTGAATAAGATTAAATAAGTCTAGGTTAGCAAAACAAGATTTGGCCATATGCCCATAAGTGTCAGCAATGGGAAGGAGGAGGAAGGGGTGGAGGGGGATTGATTTGAGTGACTAGGTTTCGTCGAAGAATGAATACAGTGAATTCAACATCACTTCATGCTCCTTGTCAGGTTGACACATCTTGCTGCCAAACTATAGTGTCATACGATTGACATCACAGCACATTTAAAATTCCCATGTGTGCTCTGTCCTCCACTGCAGCAGCCATCACAAAGTCCACCTGCACACCATCCATGTGAGAAGTTGGTTATTAAATCTTCCCTCTTTACCACGTAGATGATACTGTCTGGCAAGTTCAGACTTAACCCCTAATTCTCCAACTTTTCCAGTGTCTGAGACTGTCAAATTTTTTTATCAAGCTATTTTTTGCCTTTTCCACCTATGCTCCCAATTTTATTCTCCTTTTTCCTGTTTATCTCCCAAGCCTGTGTGTTACCGGGGACTACAAGGGGAGCAAAGAATAGTAACACTACGACCTACAAGGTATGTCGTAAGAGGAGACTAAGGTAGGGCCTAGGAAGCTACCTAGTAAATAAAAGCATAGCAGACATCGGATGGGTTGGTCTACTTGTGGGCACATGACTGGCACAACGAACAATCGTTCTTAGGCTCAGATCACATACAAATCACAAAGAGTGGTTTAACAAGTGGTCGATGTGGAGCGTTCGAAGAAGAAGTTTATCTTCCAGTATGGTTGTTGAACAAAGTGTCATATTAAAAATATATATTTTGTCTCCATTTAATCTCCTTGAACAATTCCTTCTTTATTCCTTTGTTTCTGTTTTCCTGAAATATGCCAAGTGCATCTAGAAATTCACATCTAAAAGGTAGCAATTTTTATTATAGACAATTGCTCAGTATCCATGTTTTAGAGCCATAGAGAAATGATGAATGTATATAGTACTTGGTGTCTCCTGTTTTCATTCTTTTATTTATCTGTTTAGATTTTGTATGTCTTCAACATAGACAACCAATTAGTATGTGTGTATGTATATTTTTCTAATATACATGGTGTTCAAGATAAAAGTAGCCTATCAATTGAGTTAATCTGGAATATATTTATGAAAATCAGAAGGTTCAGTTATGATGTAGTATAGGTCAAGGTTGTGTGATGGTGTATAATTATAGTGCGGGAAGGGGCGATGAACAAATTTGATGTAGGATGAGCAAGTCAGAACCTGTTTAAATAGTAAATAGACACAACACAAAAAGTAACTAGCAACTTTTGATTTGTCAATGGGGATGTTTTTATCTTGAACACCCTGTACAAGCACAATAAGATTATAGCATGTGTTTGTGCAAACACTGTTCGATCATACCTGACCTGATTATTTTGTGTCTAGCTAAAATGAAACATTTATGACACACTCCTTGGTAAAGCCCCCTTTTTTTTTTGAATGGCTCGGTGGTTGTGTTTGCAGGAACACATGTATTGCTAGGCTAGGCAATGGGTATTGTAAGAAGTGGGGTAAGTAGTTTGAATTCTGTGTTTGTCATTTTTGTTTTTCGGAAGCTCTTAATACTTGTACACTGTCTATTTATTGATCATATTCTTTGCTTCCCCTGGGGTTCTTACAAAAAACTCCTTGTTCTAATCGCACATATATTACAGCAACAAAGTTGTCCCACATCTAGACCACTTTATTTTCACCTTTCAACAAATGAGGTTTGCAAGGTAGGAAATTTGTCATCGCAATACATTAGAACTCACACCATCCATGGAAGCTTAATATTCTTGTGTCATGCTTCAATGGAAGCCATGCTAGAAAGCTGTGGACATGCAAGACAAACTAAATAAATGTATATTTACAATTTATTACTAAACATCGAATTCTTGTAGAACTTTACGTGAGCAGAGTTTATCAAATGTATTATTGTTAAATGTACATGTTCTATTAAATGATGCAAATCAACCAAAATAAAATAAATATACCTACTTAATTTGTCCATTGCATGAAAATTGGATGTCACTATTCACCTTAGTTGAAAGAATTTTAATAGTTTTACACAAAATTATTTACTCACCTTGCAGTCTTGTTCCCGTTGCAAAGTAATAGTTTCCTCTGACATATTAGTTTCATTGTTTCCTTCAACCTGATACAATAGAAAATTAACAGATTTTATCTGAATAGTGTCTACAAAATCTCAGTGTCATGTTGTCGGACTTGTGACTGTCATATTGTATTTGTAAAGATGATATTGCAACATAAGCAGATCAGAATATTAGAACAGAATTAAATTTGTAAACATCATTTATATTTGACTAAACGACTGAAGTATGCCACAATGGTCATACAGGAAGCAAGTAGAAATGAGGAACTGTCTTGTCTTCAATTTCTCCAATTAAAATAAATAATAAAACAAGATGCTTTGAAATAGATAGTTTAAGTGAGCGTCTGTAACTTGACCGGTAGTGAGCTCGATCCCAACCCAAGGGTACCTGGTTCGAACTATGCAGCGGGCAAGTTTGGAAGCAAATTGGTTACCTTGGATTTTTACGAACTGTAAAATAGACCTCCCTGTTCATAAAGCAATGGCAAACTACTGAAAGTATAAGTAGTGCCTAGAAAATCGTCACCATTTACTGTTGTTGATGGCTATGTCCTATAAAAAGGATTAGCCACGATTTTTTGGTTCAGTTTAAATGAGTCAACAAGAAGTGTAATAATTCAGTTCAAAAAATTATGAGTGTAGGAAAACTATTGTTTAAAGAATAATGTTTCAATGAAACAATGTCCATTTAAAAATACTTAATTGATCAAGTGAGATGTCAAACATGTACACTGAGGTCCAGATCAGTGAGACTATAATAGGATGCAAAATTTACACTGATATCCAGATCATCAGACTATAATGAGATGTCAAACATGTACACTGAGGTCCAGATCATCAGACTATAATGAGATGCAAAATTCTAACTGGGTCCAGATCGTCAGACTATAATGAGATGTCAAAATTGTACACTGAGGTCCAGATTGTCAGACTATAATGAGATGTCAAAATTGTACACTGAGGTCCAGATTGTCAGACTATAATGAGATGTCAAAATTGTACACTGAGGTCCAGATCGTTAGACTATAATGAGATGTCAAAATTGTACACTGAGGTCCAGATCGTCAGACTATAATGGGATGTAAAATTATACACTGAGGTCCAGATCATCAGACTATGAGATGTCAAAATTGTACAGGGAGATCCAGATCGTGAGACTATAATGAGATGTCAAAATTGTACATTGAGGTCCAGATCATCAGACTATCTAACAATTGTTGGTCTGGATACAGATGGTATTTAATAACTCAAACATGTCTAAGTATCCTCCCATAAATTTCATCAGTTTTATTCCCATTAGTAAATCAAACATGTCAAATTTTATCTCACTTTACAGACTGGATCCAACTTTATTTTTTCATCTAAAAATAGCATCATTGGTTTAACATCCATTGTGATCTGAAAATAGATAATGTTGGATCAGGTCAGTATAGTATACATGGTATACATGGTCTAATATACAGTGAATGAAATGACAAATCAGTTAATGAACTAGAGCTGACCAAGACCATATCCCCATTGGCAACCATGTTTGCCAATTTAGCATTTTAAATGCTAGATTTAGCATTATTTATCGTGATTTAGCATTAAAGATTTGTATCTAGCATTTAGCAGAAAAATCAGCATTAAAACAAAATTAGTTAGCATTTTTATATATTTATTTTAGTTTTGTACATGAATCAGAAAACCGACAAAAACAAGACGGACAAACTCAGAAAATATACTACAACGAGATCTGAGTAATAAATTTCTCTATAGTTAGGACGTTCTCTCTCTCTCTGATCCTCACACTAATATTGAAGAATTTCTTGATCCAAATCCACAGCTGGGCTATAGATTTGAGAAAAGGCTTGGGGAATTGATGATTAGCAAACAAATTCAAGCTTCTCAAGTAATTTACATCAGAAAAAGAGCACACAACTTTTTGATTAGTCTGTACAAAGAGCTGCATAATCGTCTGCCAAAAACATTGATATTTTGAAGAATATAAGCTTGTTCTCGGTACAAAATACATTGACACATATTAAGAAACCTATTATTTCTCATTCTAGAATTATTTCATTTCAATGAAGAAATGAAGTCATAAATTCAGATTCAATACAACAGCATACATTTGGTTAACTGGACTGATATTACAACTACTGAGAGATTTTGGTCTGAAGTATTTAATTATAGAGATTCTTCGGTAGGTAACCTCTTCAAAGAAGTTGCAACTTTCCCCCTAAGTTTATTAATTTTGCCAAATTCTAATGCTAAAGTGGAACGGTGGTAATTCAGCAGCATGAATATGAAAAATAAAATAAGAAACAGAATGCAGCTGCCCATGCTTTCAGAAATTCTTGCAGTAAAATACAGCTTAAAGAGGCATAACAAATGATGCAAAAAATTGGAATTACCTAAAAATATCACCTGCAAAATTGGAACAATGGACTCATATGACCAAAAAGGGTGGTATCGCCCCAGTGGGTGCTGAAGCGTTCTTGGGGGGCGCGATAGTGAGTTCAGAGAATTTGGGGTGTTCAGATGATTAGGGGTCGGTGGCTCCTTAAAGAAGAAATTGATAAATATTTTAAAATAAAATATTTCGCCCAGTGATTACCGGGCCCAAATTTGGGTGAATAGCACGCTATGTCGTAATAGGTGACTAAGGAGGTTTGACTGAAATCGGATGCACGTGTCCGCTAGGGAATGTTAACCTGAAACAAATGCTTGCAGAAAGCGGATGCACCAGGCCGTAAGGCGCATAACATGGTGCAACGCCCCTCACAATGAGATAATGGATTCTATGGTCGCCAATCTGCCTCAGAGATTTAGCAACGCAGTAAGAATGTCAGACTTACCATTACAAGGGTGGCCAAAACTTACTGCTGGAAGAGGTCGGCACAAACGGGAAAGCAGAAATCATAGGAATTATTTCCTACAGAACTGCCCCCAATCTGAAGCAGACGGCTGCCTTTATTAGAGAATCCGAAATCCCAATCGACCGCAGAAGAAGAATAAGAATATGACCCAAAAAAACTTCAGAAGATTGCTCAAAGGCCCCAGTAGATGTGCAGTCTTAAAGTAAGTAAAGGAACCCTTTCATACCTGGTGGTATATAGGTCAATACAGTGTTAGGCCTGTATTTTTCATTGCCTGTCGGCACACGTTGGGTGATGTGGTCAGCATCACGCCGGCCGCCTTTACTTCCCAGAGCATGTCTGGTGCCCAGTTGAGGCTGGGTCGACCTGAGAGCCGTCGTGGTCGGGAAAATTCCACGCGCATTGCGGAGCTGAACCCAGACCACCAGCCTTGCGAAGCGAGTTCACTAACAACTACGCTACAGCGGCTCTCAGATGTGCAGTCTGACTTCTCAAATTATGATGAAATACTATTCGAGCTGTAATTAATAAAACACAATTGGTAAGTAAAATACTGTTCTGCATTTATTTTAGCATATACAAAATATTTTCTAGCATTATTTTCTAAAATCTCGCATCTAAAACAAATTTATATTTGGAAACCCTGTGAGCAACTGCAACAAAGTGTTGGGTGGTGGAAGGGTCATTTGCTGTTTCTAGCAACAGAACATGTATATTAAAATATAATACATTTCTTCTTCTTTGCGTTCGTTCTTTACGACCAATCTTAATCACTCTGTGATATGTTTGATCTTTGCCAAGAACGTGTATACGTTGCACATTGGTTTGGTAGGCCCCTAAATGAACAGACTTGAACACATTTAGGACATGTGCATCCGATTTCAGCCAAACCTCCTTAGCCGCCTCTTACGACAGAGATTCTTCTGAAATAATACATTTGATAAACTCTGTCCACCTAAAGTTCTACAAGAATTTGATGTTTAGTAATAAGTTGTAAAGATACACAAACCTTGTAACCCATTTCCTGCTTTATGCATGTTGTTTGTTTTGCATGTTCACAGCTTTCTAGTATGGCTTCCATTGAAGTACTAGAGCCTTAGACCTGGACAAAAATTAAAGATTTCATTATGAATATATACCTATTTCAATAAGAACTTCATGTTCTGTCATATTACTAAGGGGTATGCTGATTACCAATAAAGTTAAATAAAAAAATTATGAAATTTTGCAGAAGATTTCAATCAATCAATCAAGTGTCATGCCTGTCGACATAGGTGATCATGTCTCTCCACCACTCTCTCTCTCCTTGGTGCAATTAATCAGTTTGGACATCGATCTTTCATAAAACCGCTATGTCAGACCATCCAACATCTCCCTCTGTCTCCCATGATCTCTCCTTCACTGAATTTTACCTGTTGTCCCCAAATGTTTAAAACCTTCTTTTCGTATTATATGCCCAAATCACCTTGAGCACCTGATTCTTATTCTTTTGAAAAGGTTTCTTTGTGTGCAGGCCTGTTTTAAAACCTCACAATGTTTTTTTCGCTGACCATGGAATTTTTCAGCATTCTTCCGTAAAGCCACCCCTCTGTTTCTTCCAAAGATCTTATAGTTTACTTGTTCATTGTCCAATGATACGCTGTTATACATAAGTATTAGTTCAATAAAGCACTAGGGGACTCTGTGACGTAGAGGTTAGGTGCTTGTCTCTCATGTCAAAGGTACCAGGTTAGCTCCCTCATAGAGCCATCTGGATATTTTCCAGATATCCATGATCTCAGTGTAGGTGAGATTGAGTTCCTAGTCCTATCGGAGATAGACTATAAAACATAGGTCAAGTGTTCAAGTTGAACGGGTAAAAAAAAAACCAGAACCTTCGCTGTTCAAAATCGAGAAGAGCAGGCTGAAAATTTATTAGAAAAGATTTAAAATAAAATTTCAACAGAAATACCTTCACCATCATTGGTTACTCACCGAAGTTCAATGACGATGGCCCTATCAATCAATAAAGCAAGATCAGCATTTGGCATTCTAAAGAACATTTTGAGCTCAAGAATATCAGGAATAAAACTAAGATAATGATATTTAACTCAAATGTTATGGCTGTCCTTCTGTATGGAGCAGATATATGGAGTACAACTAAATGGAACAACAAAAAGTTGCAGACATTCGTCAATACAATATGCATGCGGCGGATACTCCTTCTACGATGGTATGACAGAATCATAAACAGGCAGTTGTGGGATAGAGCGGGACAACGACAGGTGGAGAAAAGAGATAAGGGGCAGAAGGTGGCGATGGATAGGACTTACACTGAGACCTCCTGACAGCATCATGAGACAGGCCCTCCGATGGAACCCCCAGAGTAATAGAGGTAAGACCCAGGAACACCTGGACGCGGGAATTGGAAACAGAATCCAAGAAAATGAGGAGAGAGTGGAGAGATCGGGAAAAGATGACCTTGGATAGGAGGGCTTGGAAAAACTTTGTTGCAGACCTATGCCTCTCTAGGGATGAAGAAGTCTGTGACTGGATAATGTTTGAATTATCTGTGTACTGCCCGTGTAGTGCCGGGGCCTGCAAAGAATAGTACCGATATGACCTACAAGGCATGTCATAAAAGGCAACTGATGTAGGACCTAGGGAAGCTACCCTAGTAAATAATATTGAACAGCTTCAAGAACACATAAACTTACTCAACAATAGCTGCCTCAAATACAACATGAAGATCAATATTCAAAAGACAGAAGTCATGACTATAAGTAGAGAACATAAAGATATCAACATAAAAATAAATGACCAAACGCTAAAGCAGGTGAGAGAATTCAAATACCTTGGAAGTATCTTCACATCTGATAGTAGACTGGACAGAGAGATCGAAACTAGAATCCAGCAAGCCAACAACATTACATACCAGCTTATCCCAATTTTGAAACACCCAGCTATTCTAGTAGTGACTAAAAGACAGATTATAAATTCAATCTTTCTACCAACACTGTGCTACCAGAGCCAAACATGGGCACTGACAAAAGAACAAGAAAGGAAAATTACCACATGCGAAATGAGATGCCTGAGGAAAGCAGTAAATAAAACAAGAAGAGACCATATAAGAAATGAGGAAATTAGAAGAACAGTCGGAACAACACCTGCTATTAGATTTATTGAAAAACAGAGACTCAAATGGTTTAGCCACTTGGTCAGAATGAACCCGAATACACCAGTTGCAAGAGCGTACAACCTGAAAATGGAATCATCAAGAGGAAGGGGCAGACCAAGAAAAGATGGGTTGATGGAGTTACAGACATCTTAAAACTCCACAATACCACACCATATCAAGCGACCGAGCGTGCATTATCTCCGAAACCGATCATCAGTTAAACCTGCTACGCCTAGCGGCAAAAAGCAGAGAAGGACAAAAGAAAAGAAAGAAAGAAGCAGAAATCAGATGTGCTGGCCTACTGGTAGGCGCATAACTGACACAATGTACAATCGTTCTTACGCTCAGATCACACACAGAGTGGTTAGCAAGTGGTCGATATGGAGCGTTCGAAGAAGTATCTGTGTACACTGTACTAGAATTAGTGTACTGTTTGTTTCATTGTACTGTTTGTTTCATTTTATTTTTTGGGACGTTTAGTGATTACATTTTGAAGTAATTCTATTCTGGGTTAAAAATAAAGAAATGCTATGGTTTGACTTTTTAGTGCTAGAATGAGTAAAGTAATAATACCAATACATTGTTATAAAAAATAATTACTCAACCAGATTACGACCACAGATTCTTTTAAAGAGTTTGCAGTTCACATCATAACATAATAAACATTTGCATGTTTACTACAGTAGTCTTTTCTCCCATGACATCAAAATAACTATGCAATGGATCTCTAGACATTCAAATACACTCAGAAATGATAAAGCAGACAGTTTTGGCTAAGAAAGAATCAACCACTAACAGCTACAACTCTCCATACAGCAAAACAAATTCTAACAAAAGCAGTTAAAGAAATTTGGCTAAACAGATGGGACATGGGAGACACTGGAAGAGAGGTCTGCAGACACATGAAAAAACCCAAATGACAACATCAACCACCTTACGATGAGAGATTAGAGCACCATGTTTCGCATCTTAACCTATCACATAACACTTAATAATCATATGAACAAAATTCAATCACAACACTTTAGATTGCCAGCTGTGTGCACATCACCAAGCTTTATACATATTGTTTGTTTAGTTTGTTTTGCATGTCCACAGCTTTCTAGCATGGCTTCCATTGAAGTACAAAAGGCCTCAGACCTGTAGAAATTAAAGATTTCATTATGAATATATACCTGTGTCACTGTTCACCACCACCTCTTCGGGTACCAAGCTCTGGATGATGTCATGAAAATCCTTCTTCCTTCAAGACCAGAAAAATATAACACATTATATGGAACAGACAACAACTTACAAACATAAACAGATACCACTAAATAACATTGGGCCGAAGGACAACAGCCTAAACACCCCTGGAGTATTGGAGGAGAAGAGAGTGCCTTTATATTTACATCATCATTGATGTTAGTGTCGTTAACTGGTTTACTGAACACAAGTTCAAGTTGTTCAAAGAATTTTTTTAAAGTGAACTATATCCGTCTTAGAGAAACATTTAACCAATTCACCCTTCCGTTCCGATATACTGGCTCGAGGTATTTTTTAAGATATCTCAAAGCAGATATACTGGCTAATTCAGTATATACATTGCAATATGTGTGCGTCCGGAGGTAAAAAAATTGAATGAAAAGGGTTAAAGTGTGACAATCAATTAATTTTTAAAATGGAATTTATTTCATAAACTAAAACACTCCATCAGAAAGGCTTAAATTGACTCATGGCTGCTTCTTTTCCAATCTTATTGGTCTAAATAAGTTAAAACGTTTTGATGGCATTGCCCTTCAATGAGATTGATATGTAATTTTTTTTGCCTTTATATAGTATCATTGTATGCTTACTAAAATTAATAATCAACTTCTGCCACTGCTGCCTATCGCATCTGACAGTTATACTTTTTGGGGAGGATAGTGATCACTCAAATCACTGACTTTGCTTTTACTTTCTTTCTTCTTTCTTTCTCGAATCATGTTTGCCTCACAGCGTCAGGCCAGGAAGAGATTTCTAAAACGGGCCCTAGTATGCGATTCGTAGATAGTCTCTTTCGTCGCCTCTGTTATCTCTGAGGTCCATCTTTTGCGTGGCCGGCCTTTTGCTTTGTACCCATTGTATCGGAACAGCATTGCTCTTTGAGGTGCACTGTCTTTCTTATTTTTGTCATTCCCTGCGTTTCGCCGTTGGGCGTCGCAGGTTGCACGATGATCGGTTTCCGAGATAGATATGATAGCGCACGCTCGGTCGCTTTGATATGCTGGGATATTGTGGAGTTTTAAGATTATAACTCCATCCATCTATCTTTTCCTTTATACGTCCCTTCCTCTTGATTCCATTTTCGGGTTCAGGGGTTGTACGCTACGGCGAGTTTTTAAACTGGTGTATTCGGGTTCATCAGTTGCAAGAACGTACAACCTGAAAACATAATCAAGATGATCAAGTAAGTTGGCCTACATGATGATCATCAATCACTGGTAAAAATAGTGAAATAGTCTTACTCTTATCTGTTATCAGTGTAATTATTAGTTAGCTATTAAACACATGGTTGACTAATTGACCAATTCAAAGTCAATATAAAAATGGGCAAGGTTCTCATAAAAACTACCAAGTTATCACCAAGAAACAATACAAAATGAATGGGAAAAAACAAAAACTTGGCGGCAACAAGTCAAGGAAAATGACGGTTGAGCGCTAACCTAGATTAGTGGTGATCGAATAGTGTTGTTCGAATACCTATTATGACATTTTTATTACTTTATTCGCGTTCGTGTATTAATATTGTATCATCATCAAGTAGCTTGTCCTTTCTGGAACTTGGCTCCCATGACAACAGTCCTGAAAAACTCTATGTTTTGTGCAAGTTGGCCGGCGTCAGCAGAAGTCATTCTCAGATCGTCAATGACATCTTGCACCATCGTCTTCTAGGTTTTTCTCTCATTCTTCTTCCAGGCACCATTGCCACCAAAATTATCTGTCCTAGGCACTCATGTCGTTTTTCTTCTTCTTCTTCAGCGAACTCTGGTCATACGCTTAATTTACTGTGGACCACAAACTGGGCAGTCAGCTTCATTTCTGTCAGGTTTCCCCAAAGCTTAGTTTTCAGGTCGACTGAGTGTGACCACATGTTGCTTCTCAGCTCACCCAGGAGAGACAGTCATTTGATGTGTCCGAAATATTTATTTTCTTTGTTTTTATGCTCTTTAATAGCCACCTTTTTTGCTGCAAGCTCAACATGAATTAAGATCAGCTGTTTCAGAACAGAAGCGTGTGTTCTTTTCTTTGTGCATTATATTCTAAGTACTCTTCTGTAGCATTTGCATTCAAAGGCATTTGCATTAATGATCTTCTCTGCCGTTTTGTCAATGTTCCATGTCTCACAACCATATGTTGCCAAGGGAAAACCGCAGGCTCTTAAACACGTGATTGTTGTTCTTATGTTAGTTCTCTTCCATAGGTTAGTTAGCTCTTTTAGTTTTTACAAAGCAATGCTCAGCCTTCTTTAATTTCTTGTATAGCATTCCCGTCATTTGTCAGCAATGTCCCAAGGTAGTCAAAGTTGTAAATTCTTCCTTCTTCTTATATCTTCGTTTTCATTGTATTGAGAGACGCCCTAGTGGTTACCGGGGCCCAAATTTGGGGTGTAAAGAATAGAACCACTGTTACCTGCCACGCATGTTGTAAGAGGCGACTAAGGAGGTTTGGCTGAAATCGGATGCATGTGTCCTAAACGTGCAGAAGTCTATGCTTTTAGGGGCCTACCAAACCAATGTGCAACGTATACACGTTCTTGGCAAAGATCAAACATGTCACAGAGAGTGATTAAAATTGATCGTAAAGAACGAACGCAAAGAAGAAGAAGAAGAAGAAGATCTCTGATGTTTACGCTATACCGTGCCATGAAGACAGGTTATCCCCAATTTTCTCTCTCTGTCTTCCTCTGCCTCGTCTACCCTCGATTTTACCGGTTGTCAAAATGTGTTCTAAACCTCCCCTCCTCATTACACGGCCGAAAAATGATGACTGCTTCTTTCTTATATTTATGATAAGCTTTTTCTGTGTTCTGATCGCATTTAACACCTCAACATTAGTCATTACCAAAATACACCCAACCGAGTTGAGTCGAACATTGACTTTTGCAGATGACATCTCAATAGATAGGACTGTATCAGATAGACAAGAAATGGTTGCAGAGTTTCAGAGAACATTGCATGTTATTTTGTTTTGGTGTAGAAAGTCTCGCTTTCAAGCCAACCCTGAGAATGCATACATGTTGTGGTGCTCTTTTAATAATTCCATAGTTAGGGCTGACCTTTCTGGAGTCACCTTTGATGGACATGTTACTGAGCGTTATGACAGACTGCGTTATCTTGGAATAATATTCAATCGTAGTCTATCTTTTAGACATCATGTTAAACAAACGATACAAGGTTGCAAGCGTGGTCTGGCAGTTCTCAAGGTTGTGGTAGCCGCACACATTAGAGCAGAGACTACTTGTCCTTCTGTTTCATCAACTGGTTATGTCCGTGGTAGATTACGGACTTGGCATGCTCACGATATCAAAATCACAATATGAATGACTCGAACGTATTCAGAATGAAGGCATGCGTATAGTCATTGACTGCACTAGAGATACTCCCATTGTCGAAGCAGGACTTTTGGCGCCGCCGTTTTGGCGCGACCGTTTTGGCGCGACCGTTTTGGCGCAGGATTTTTGGCGCAGAGCCGTTTTGGCGCCATTTAAAAATAACTTCATATTTAACTTAACGTTTATAAATAACTGTTTTCAATAAATTATAAATTTTTAATAAATCCAATGCAATGCAAAATATATAAATTAAAAAATGTTTAACGAATCTTGTCCAATATTTTACCTTTAATAAGTTTTCCGAAAGTCCGTGTTTTTAATCCATCAAAAAATTATGTGCAATTCCTCTAAGATACTCGATGATGTTTCGTTCTCTGTAACTCTCAACAATTGTTATGATTCTGATATCTGCTGCGACGTATTGCGATGGACAAGATGTGACATGCACATAACACCAAATACTATTACGTAAGTAAACGGGTCAAGCTATTAACATTTGGAAGGGGCAGGATTTCTGACATTTGTGATGAACAAGATGTGACACTCAGTCGGTCAGCGTGTCAATTCTCGATCATCTCCAATGAAACGGCTGATGATATAATTCAGACACCTGGCATTTGTTCCAATAAACGCTGATGTATAAGTATATTGTTTTATTAGAGTTAATATAAATGTACACTAAAAATTAAAATAATATTAAGGTTATTGAAATTTATTGAGGAATTTGTGCGCCAAAACGTCCTGCGCCAAAACGCCCTGCGCCAAAACGGTCGCGCCAAAACGGTCGCGCCAAAACGGCGGCGCCAAAACGTCACGTACCGTCCCATTGTAAAGACGAGATTTATGGTTGGGATTATGTTCCTACGTTCCTGTCAAGCAATCACACAAATCAAAGCATGTGTACGGGTTACTGACTATATGCAAGGTCATCTCAACCCAAGTATTTTTAATCAAGCTGTCATATTCTTCACTTCTCCGTTTTATCTTGACTTAGGTATCAGGATTGAAGGAGCTTCATGTCCATGCTGCTGTACCGTTTTTGCAACCAGAAAATATGATTTGCTTTACGAAGCAGACAATCAAGGTTTTTCTGACATATAATTAGAAGGGGCAGTTTAGAATATCTGATTACAACAGGCAAACTACAGGGGAAGAGAGATAGAGGGAGACAAATGGACAAAATTCCGAACGGCTTGAAATCGTGGTTCGGCAATGGTTCGGTGACGGAGTTGATGGATTGTACCAGAGAAAGACAAACGTGGAGAGACATGATCGCCTACGCCAACCCGCCCGGCACTTGATTGATTGATACTTATTTTCACTAGCCTCAAATAAAGCTTACCCATAATTCTTAAATTTCTACTTCCTTAATACGATTGATAATACACAACAGAAAAGCTAGATATCCACTATGAGACAAACACATCTTACATAACCACTGAGTGAGTTGCTTTTAATAGGAAACGTGTGCATTTATGAACAGAAGATACAACACAGTTAAACAAGAACATAAATGGTTATGAAAGAGATTTGTGTAACACATGATATATAGGTCAGTAATATTTTTTAGCGTTATGTACAACTCTTCTTTTGTTGTTGTTTGAAACCGATGTAACATAAATTAGTCTTTTGTTCCCATATTTTGTGAAGATGAATACATTTGGGTTTTTTTTTCATTTGTTTTTGTTATATCATAATCATCATCACCCTGCACATTAGCCTACCGTTTCGTGCCTGGAGGGTTTGTGTGTCTTGATGATCCTTCGGGCTATGTCGGCTGGTCTAACCAAATCGAACATCCTGAAAGTGAAAGACCAGACCAAAGGACGAGTAGCAGGATGGTGCCCGACAGTGGCGGCTTATCATTAAGGGCCAGTGGGGCAGGGCCCCACCAAAAATTATGTATAACTAATATGTAACTACTTATATAGAACCTCACCCAAAACCATGATTTTTCCGAAAATTGTTGTCCCGTGCCCCTAACAAAGATAATCACGAGCCGCCACTGGTGCTCGAAAAGATGACAGCGCAGAATCCATCGGCAAGTAGTAAATGCTCTGGCTTCAACCAATTCATCACATAGCTATGGGACCAAGCACCCCTCTCTCTCCCTAGAGGAAGACATCTTTTCTCTTGTCTTCTACTTTTACAACACTTTTCCCAAGTATAAGGGTATTAGACTATAGTGTTCAGGGACCATGCCTTGTTCAAAATCCCTGATTGATAACTCAATGGTCATGATTATCTCCAGTCCTCACCGTACTCTATGACACATAAGTCAGAGACAATAAAAGTCAATTCACTTCGATCTTGTGCCTTTCTTTTAACTAAGTTTCAAAAATTATCCTCCGTGTTTCCGTATGTCTTCCTTTTTTGCGTTGTCCCTGTGGTGTCTACTGCTTGCATGTCAGTGCTTGCATGTTTTAACCCACTTTCTTTCTAATCTTGAGGACGTCCAATCCATTGCTATCGCTTCTTTTACATAATTGTTATGTATATAAGGGGGGTGGCGCTAGATATATTGTTTCTCGTGTGTTGAATCCGTACTCCATCTCTGACTCAGATTAAAGTGGATATTGGTTATTCGTTACTAAACTGACATCATTGCACTCCGGGCAGACCCATAGTTGCTCAGTCTCCCCAACAGATATCGAAGAGTATGCATACTGATGGTTCCGTGGCTCGCTGGTTAAAGACCCTCCTCACTCTGCCCCTTAGGCATCCTGTTCTACTTGTACAACGGGTAACTCCAAACAACTTAAATCGCTGGATCGATTCAACATCTAGTTTAGTGTCTTCATACAACAGGCAGTCAATAAGAGACAAGAACATCACCCTTATCCATCTTATACTCCTCAACAATCGATTCTGTTGATGCAAGCCTGTCCATTCTCTCATTTTTGCAAACACCCGCATGTCCTGGACAGTAGATCCACGTAGGCCTCTGGAGGTTAGTAATTTCTATAGACGACATCCATTCATACTGAATGACAAATTGTTTTGATAGCAGTAATTAATGTAAAAACTGTTTAGTAATTTTGATTACCTGGAAAACTGTTTATTGAAGTCGAGCATGATAATATAATTTGTTAGCTTAATATAAGAACTGGCCTAGACAGACCTGGAGAAGAGAGCTGGAGGCTGATATTAACAGAATAGGTAAAACATGGAAAGAATTGGAAAGGATGGCAAGAGAGAGGAAGAGCTGAAAGAAGTTTGTTGAACAGCTGGAAGAAGTTTGTTGAGGACCTGTGCTCCATTGGGAGTTGAAATGTGAAGAAGAAGAATATGAGAACTATCTATAAATTTGGTGAAGATTTATCAAAAGTAATCGACTTTTATAATTTTTGAAAAGAAAAATGTATTCTTTAGTTTGGAAACATATTTTACCATTTATAGAAAGGTAATAGAAAGGTAAAGAGAATAGGAATGGCCAAGGATAATTTCAATAGTATGAGAAAGTTACTGACATCCAAACAAATCACAAACAGGCTAAAAATGAGAATGATCAAATGCTATATATATCCTATATTAATGTATGGCTCGGAAACATGGACAATTAGCAAGCAGCTAGAAGACAGAATTGATGCATTTGAGATGTGGATATATAGAAGAATAGGCAGAGTTTCATGGACAGAAAAACAGACAAATCAACAAGTTTTAGGAAAAATAAGCATGAAGAAACAATTATTAAGAGAAATAAATTCAGACAAGTAAAGTATTTTGGGCACATAAAAAGACATGACACCATGATAAAACATTTACTAGAGGGAAAGTTGAGGGGGAAGAGCAAGATGAAGACCGAGAGATAAGTGGGAGGGAAACTTTAAGAAATGGACAGGTTACAGTCTGGCAGTGTGCAACACCAAGGCGAAAGACAGAGGATGCTGGAGATTCATTGCAGCCAACCTTCGATGTGAAGACGGCACCTGATGATGATGATGAGAAAGGTAAAAAAAAAAAAACCAGTTCTTCAATTTGAAAAAAAATGTGTTACCGTCTATAGATGACAGTTTTGTATATGGGGTAAAATTTGTTGGAAATTGCAACGTAAATCAGGAAGTTTATTGAGGCATTAATCCCATATAGAACATGTATCAACATATCAGTTTCATGTGTTATTGTATACCCGTAATAGACACACATATCTATAACCGTAGTTGGCGCAAACACCAAGAAACAGATTCCACAGACGATGAGAATTATTTTGTTTACCCTCATGTCTGATGCCACAGCTTTACTGGTTAGTTTTTGTCTTCTCTGTACACCATAAGCCAGTTTTAGAATGATAGCGAGACCACACAGAAAGACAATTAACATGTTGGCAGTACCCAACAAATGATTGCAAACTAACGTGCCGTAGTATACTAAATCCAAATATATCCACCAGTTAACATTGGGAGAGTAAAATATTGTTTCATTTAATGATGTAACGATAATCTGCATATCACTGTACTGGTAAAAGATGGGACTGCTAAGACCAAATACATAAATAGCAATAAAAATAACAAGGATTTTGGTCCGCAGTGGAGTAAAAATACTGGCAACTTTGAAAGGAAATAAAACTGCCACAAAACGTTCAATTGCTATGGCACTAGTGATGGTGACGCTTATGGCAATACACATAAGGTTAACACTATAAATGGAATATTCCCGGAAGCGTGCAATGAATCTCTCAGCCAACATTACATCTACGAATACGAGGCTGTAAGGCATCTGTCTGAAATGTAGAATGAACATAATATTTTAAGATGTTGACATATTTAGCAAATAATAAAGTATGTGCTACATCAAACATGGGTCTTCTTCTTTGAGTTCGGTTTCGTATGCTCGTCTAAACCATGAGATGGGTTGCCTCTATGAAGCTGCATGTCAGTTGGAGTTCTTCGAGAGTTTCCCATAGCTTGGTCTGTAAACTTTGTTCATGAGGACATGTTTCATTTCGTTGGTGTATGTATGATGGACATGACTGCAGGATGTGCTCTATCTGGAGTCTGTCTGGCATGCACACTGTGCAGTCTGAGCAGGCTTTATTCTGTACATGTGGGGGTTGAGCTTACAGTGACCTGTTCTTAGGCGAAAGATTGTTTCCATACCTCTTTGTACTTTCGCTTGATATGTGTCTTGATTTCTGGTAGTGACACTGGGTGTTTGTGGTGTGTAAGTTTTGTTCCCTCCTTAGCCAGCCTGTCTGCTCTCTCATTTCCCGGTACGCCACAGTGGGCTGGTATCCACTGGAGAATAATTTTGTTGTGGTCTGAGAGCTTATTTAGCTGTAGTGTCAGCTCTCTTTCCATGTTATCTTGTGGTTCCCATTGTGTGGCCTGCAGGACTGACAAGCAGTCGCAAAGGAAGTCAAGTTTGTTGTTTTGGATGTTTCTTTGCTGCAGTATTTTGAGGCATCTACAATGACGCATCTGCATCTGCCTGTTGCTTGGCTCTAAAATTTGTTGAGAGTTCTCCAGTGGCACTTGAATTTTTTAGTGCGGTGCCGTCTTGGAGTATGATGATGGTTCCGGCCCCTCCTTTCCTCGCTGTCGTGTCTGATGATCCGTCTGTGTATATATGGGTCCACTCGGCTTTAGAAAACACAGAAGCGTAGACCACCTGTCTTGCCCAGGAAATTGAAGATGCCTTCCAGAATAAACACAAGCTGCTGGCCACCTTCTTCGACCTGACTAAAGCCTTCGACAAAGTCTGGAAAAAAGGATTCCTGCTAAAACTAGCACAAAGCGGGATCAAAGGTAACATGTACACATGGATCAGAGATTTCCTACACAGACGATGTGCAAGAGTCAAACTGGAAGGACACAGAAGCAAGCTGGTCAGACTAGAAAATGGGGTTCCACAGGAAAGTGCAATATATCCTACACTCTTCATCACTTTTATCAATGATCTTCCCAAACAATTTACATCTAACATTCACAAGGCACTCCATGCAGACGACTTGGCCATATGGACCCAAACAGAATACATAGGAACTGCCAAGATCAGAATACAAGTAGACATAAATGCAGTAAAGAAATGGGCGGACACTTGAGCTGGTCACAATAAACCAAAATATGGGTCTAAAATGTGAAATGTATGTTTGTTTTGTAGGGGATTAAAGCCTGCAGTGACCTATTCTTAGGCAAAAGATTGTTGTGTGCTGTTTTCTGTTTAGTCTGCTGATGGGATCTTGTGGTTGTTTGCTGTGGGTCTGTTGCCTCCATACATCTTTGTACTTTCGCTTGATATGTGTCTTGATTTCTGGTAGTGACACTGGTGTTTGGTGTGTAAGTTTTGTTCCCTCCTTAGCCAGCCTGTCTGCTCTCTCATTTCCCGGTACGCCACAGTGGGCTGGTATCCACTGGAGAAATGGGCGGACACTTGAGTGGGTCACAATAAACCAAAACATGGGTCTAAAATGTGAAATGTATGTTTGTTTTGTAGGAGATTAAAGCCTCTTTAAGCTGCGGGACGCTCTTTCAACCTAAGGATGAGTCTTGTTTTGGGCTATATCAGAGCGTGTATGCCAAAGCACATAAACAATAAGAATTGACTCCTATCGGAGAATCCGAAATTAAAGCTAATCCGGGATTAAAGCCTGTTTAAGCTGAGGCACATCCTTTCAACCTAAGGATGGGCCTTGTTTTGGCTATATCATTCTTTTCTCAAATGCCCGCTGTTAATTCAGGCGAAAGTCATGACGCCTGGTATTGCGCTTCTGACTGATTATTGCGTGAGACCAAAATTACCCTTTACAGGTACCCTCAACCATACGGATAGCCTCGCCGACTTCAGAGATACTTGAAGCTTAGATCCTCCAAGTGTGATCGTTGCAGAAAACCTGTTGTCCGTTTAACTCTTGCCTTGAGTCCTCGTACCATTGGTACTTTTACGGCCAGAGTTAATTAGTGAAGTGCGATTTCTTTATCGGATTTCCTGCCTTTGATTAGGTTGTTCCGTACGCATCGTATGATAACACCATTTAATGATCTTTTAAGGCCGTACATTTGAGCTTGGATCTACTTCAAAGAGCATTAACTACTTTGTGCTGACTGAGTGAGGTCGCTCCGGTTTACGAGCATTCTTGACCCATCTAAGGCTAGTCACTGGAGCTGTCACCTTTCTTATATTCGTTGCTCTTTTACGATCATTTATCGCCGTATATTTGGACTTTATGATCTTCGCCAAAGAGTATGTCTACAATATGCGCTCTTTCTGACTATATGAGGTCGTTCTAGATTAGGAACATTCTCAGTCATTCAAGACGCATGTTCTTGTCATGTGCGCACAGATATTTTAGAGGATCGTTTCAATCGGCGCTAACAACGCAACTGAAATTTTGCGCTCGCCACCATCACCCACCTCAGTTCTTCCGGGATGTTAGTTGTAAATGCAACAGTACCTTGCCTGGTTGTCCCATGGAGGGCAGTCTCGTTTGGCATCAACCACCTCAGTTCTTCCGGGATGTTAGTTATTAATGCAACAGTACCTTGCTCGGTTGTCACAGGAAGGGCAGTCTCCTTAGGCACTAAAACGCAAATTTAGAATTTGGGCTTGGCCAACCTTACCCAGTAAATGTATCTGCGCTAAGCCTTTGATACGGAGTTTTCTGCAATCTTCCTGTGTGTCAACACGATACGTTAAGTGTTTTCAGAGACACTTGCCGGGACCTATGATTTGCACTGGTTTCAAGCCTCTGGGCTTTCTAGTTTTCCCTGCTCATCTGGGTGGACCGCTCACCCCAACGTTTGCCACACCTTCCCCTCGCTTCATCACCAGCACCTTGCGTGTCTGCCCCGTCTTTGGGCTCTCCTGTGAATCGTCCGTATGCGTGTTCGCTCCACTTTGGGGCCTGCCCCACCGTGTTTATCGGGTTTCTCACCGTGCTAACATTTACCGAGCCTCGCGAATGCCCTGACACGCAACTCAACTCGGACTCAGGGCTCCGATTTTTGCCAACGTCTCTATTCTGGATGCACCTCTCATCCCTTCATGTTTATTTGTACGGCCCTTCCCATCGGCCGGGAAGCTGATAATTGTGGTGCGACCACTTGTTGCATTTCGTGCTTATGGACTCTTGCCCGTAGGTGGCAATTTTGGTGCGGTCATTTACTCCGGGGGAGTTAGCATTTGTTCACTGACGACTCGTACACTGCTGTTTTCTTACGTTTCTGGAATTATTAGGGCAACTTTTCATCGGACATCGGCCAGGAGATGCGTGCATTTTGTTCATTGATTTTTGGACATGCATTGCTTTTCCGTGCTTGCACTGCTACAACTACCTGTAGCTCTCCTTTGATCCCTACCCGCTTAGCCAGACAGGAACCATTGTCTGTTACAAGGGTCACCACGTGGAGTTGGGGTAGGATCTTGATTAGTGCCAGCTCACTAATCCTGGCGCGGTGTTGTCCATATGCGCCTTTGATCCCAGGTAGGGGTCTAGGAAGCTACCCTAGTAAATAAAAAGCGTCGCAGAAATCAGATTGCTGACCTACCTGTAGGCGCATAACTGGCACAACGTACAATTGCTCTTATGCTCAGATCACATACAAATCACAAAGATTGGTTTAACAAGTGGTTGATATGGAGTGTTTGAAGAAGAAGAAATAACTCACAGAAGTATAAAAGGATGTGGCCAATGATCTCGAATAGTTTGTTCGATATATAAATATATACATATGACATACACAGTGGCGGCTCGTCATTAAGGGCCAGTGGCCGGCCCCACCAAAATTAATGTATAACGTGTATTTATTATTTAATAAATTAAAATATAACTTAACCCAAAACCACGATTTTTCTCGAAAATTTTAGCCAGGCCCCACCAACAAAAAGGATCACGAGCCGCCACTGGACATACACAACAATAAATCCCACAATTTAACCATAAGAAACATTACCTGATCAGTGTTATAGCTGAATACAACATGTCAAAGATTGACAGAGAAATAAGCAAGATGTTGGTGCTAGCTTTTCCAATTCCTTGTTGTCTCAGTACAATAACATTAACCGTGTTGCCGATTATTCCAAAGAGAGCAATACAATTTATCAATACTAAGTGAGTAAGTATATACAGTGTACTTGCACAGTGCAAAAAATTACCACGACATTTATTTAAAGAATTATAATTTACAAGAATACTATTGTTAGTAGTCTCATTGTACTCGGCTGCCATGAGTGCCATTGTGGCTTTGATTTAGCACTGTTACTATCCAAAGTGGTCAGTACTTTATTTTCTTGTTTATCACTCCAGACTATAATTTTTATTTTATTGCTAAAGAAAAGAAAAGAAAAAATTAGCCACACTAGTATTCAATAGAAAGACCAGTGGCGGCTCATGATCATTTTTGTTGGTAGGGTCAGACAAAATATTTCGAAAAAATCATGGTTTTGGGTTAGGTTATATTGTAATTTATAAAATAATAAATAGACGTTACACATTATGTTTGGTGGGAACGTTACACATTATGTTTGGTGGGAACGTTACACATTATGTTTGGTGGGAACGTTACACATTATGTTTGGTGGGGCCCAGGCCCACTGGCCCCTAATGACGAGCCGCCACTGAAAAAGACAATTCACTGTATATTATACATGGTAACGGAAGTTTAGAAAATGTAATAACACTCATCAAACCAGATAGAATTCATTTCGGACCAATCAGAGATTGTGTCATGGTAAACATTAGTAGAAATACAAGCTACCATTGATAAAACCGTAATACAATAAATGTGTTTAGTATATCGGCATACAGACCGAAAGAAACTAGCGCGAGGCTGATGGCACTGATTTAATCTTCTTCTTTGTCCTATATTCTTGTCACTCAGCCATAATTCCAACAGATCAGATCCATGTTGATTATCGCCTGATCTTCCAGGACTCCATCCTGTCTGTTAGTAGTATTGTTATCACAAACATTTCACGAATATTGCAGTCATCGCATAACAGAATGCCAGCGGTCACTTGCTCCTGGATTACTTTTAGTCTGTTATTGCCGAGTACTATAATTGAGTTAAAAGGTGTTCACAACCAGAAGCTGCCATGGAGTGTCCTGGATATGCACCACATGAACGTGCTTTACTGTGACACTTAACTCTTTTCTAAGCAGAATTGCTTTCCCAAACATAGTTTGTTGTGAAAGGTATAAAAACCAGTGTACCTAAGTTTGTCATTGTCACCTAATCGTGTCTTTTATAGAGCCACAATATCATCACAACAGATCAATGTATCTGGTGTGGAGTCCCTTTGGTATACACTTCTGCAGTTCCAATAATGACTTGTTCCTACTTTTTTGCAAGTCTTTCGTTTTCCACTGTCTTCTCCCTACTCCGGCCTACCGTTTCCTAAATCTCTTTCCTTCATTTCCCCTCTCCACCTCGTTGAGGTTTCTACCCCATTTGAATTTCACATCTGCCGCACATCATCCGTTCCTTCGTGATGATCTGGTAACTTTATTGTATTTTTTTTAAAATATATTCGCACATCTACTCAGAGTGAAGTAGATGAGAATGAAACTAGAAAACTGCCAGACATGAACAATTTGCTAGTAATACAAGCCCGTTTGATTAATCAACTCAGAACTGGAGTAATCAGTCACCTAACGTTACTGGAAGTGTTGAGAATAAAATTTGAGTACATATGGGCCTGTCCGGAGTGCAGCGATGATGATCCTCACTAACCACTAATCATTTTTTACTATTACATATGTGAAGAGAGAGGCGTATATGTTAGAATATTGAAAAATAGACAATAAAAGAATGCTAAAGAAGAAACTGTTAGAAGCAAAGTCTGAAAGACTAAAAGCAAGATACCAGGAAGAATACAAAAATGCAAGCAAAGAAATCAAGCAGGCTGTGAGAGCTGACTAAATATTATATATCGAAGACCTAGCAGCAGTCAGAAGAAGCAACACAAAAATATGACCAAGGAACAGTGTACATAATTACGAAACAGATAAGTGCTAAATAGTAGGCCTACAGGAGATCGGACACTCTCATAAAAAACAAAGACGGAAAATTGTGAACATCAGAAATGGATCAAGAAATGAGTTTGACGAAACATTTTAAAGAATTGCTAAACATACCACCACCAACAGTAGTAGCAGACATACCACAAACAACAGATTAACTAAAAATTGATAATGAAACACCCAGGCGAGATGAGACCATTACAGATATTACATCTTTTAAGAATAGCAAAGCAACAGGATATAATAATTTAAAGCTGAATTATATAAAATATACACATGGCTCTCAGCTAATATACTAATACGGACATGTGATATGTATGGAGACTCTGTCACGAAAACTGCACTAACCTGAACACCAGAGGATAAACGAAAACGTGTAAGATCCAAAACGACCTGGAGGAGAACAGTAGAACAAGCACTAAAATCAATGAATCATAGGTGGAACACAATACAAAGGACGATCAAGAATGAGAAAAATAGTGCGCATTTGTTGCTCCCCTAAGAGCAAGATACTAGAGAAACAGATGTGAAGAGAAAAATATGGTCACCCCAGCAGAACCCTTATACAGAGGAAGAGGTAAGAAATATTCATACCCTGATTTCCATCACCCTAGCGCCTTTCCACTGTTCTTCCCACAATGCAGTTCATTATGCACGTGACATGCACTTTTAAGTTTAAGCTTGTTCGTTAGGGTTTAACCCGGAAGTGCTGTGCTACTTCTTTCTTTCTTTTCTGTAATCATGTTTTGCTTCACAGCGCCATGATAAAAAGAGATTTCTAGAACGAGCCCTTGTGTGCTATGTAAATAGTGTCTTTCTTCGCCTCTGTTATCTCTGATGTTCACCTTTTGCGTGGACGGCCTTTTGCTTTGTATCCACTGTATTAGAGTAACATTGCTCTGTGAGGCGAACTGTCAGTTTACTTGGCGATCTGTTTACTTGGCGAACCAATTAATTTGTTGTTTCTTGGTCAAGTTCAGTACTGATTTTGTACCTACTTTTTTCCTAATGTCATCATTTCTAAATCGGTCTCTTCTTGTTACTCCAAAGTATCAAGGCAGTCATCCCAATCATGTTTATATATATATATATTATATGGGACTGATCAACGTAATGCATAAGCGTTCGCCTGGGGCCTGGGCGCAATAAATAGAAGGGAGAGTACTGAGCCAGGATGAGTGAGCTGATCCTAACCAAGATCCTACTCAATCTCCAGGTGGTGGCCCTAGAAACAGACTACCACACTGCCGTCTGGCTAAGCGGGTAGGGACCGAAGAAGAGCTACTCTGGTATAGGTAGTAGTGTAAGTACACCCACTATTGCTATGAAATCCTGCTTGCAACATAGACAAGCAGAATTCCAGAGTGAATGCACCTACACGTTTCTCCTGGCCGACGTCTATTAATCGAAAAATGTTCATGAATATAAAACAAATTTAAGGAGTAAGAAAATAGTATGAATCTTCTGTAAGCGTAAACTCACGTCACCCAGAGTCAATGGTCGCACCATAATTGCCCGCTCTCGGCAAGACTCATTGATATCGATGTAACGTGTCGTGGCGACACAAGAGAAGATTGCAGTAAACTCTGTACTAGTGATCAAGCGCAGATATTTTGGCTGGTTATCATCTGCACTATCCATTGGCTGTCCTTTCTCGACAAATGCTTATAAGAAAGATGAACTGTTCGCCCCTTAGCCATGTACATCCGCATGCTCTGGTACAAAAATAAAAGTTAAATAGGTCATTCGGGAAGTGCTTAATATTACAAGCGATTCATGTCTGATACAGTCATACTGAATTTTTTGGGGGAACATATTCATTGAATTGCTCAGTAGACATAAATATGTGAATTCGTGTGTACTCATTCACATCCAAGCCATGGTTACTGCTTTGATCTTCATTGTAAGTTTGCTCGTAGTTACAACATAGGCACCGTGATGTTATGAAGCAGGTATGTAGACCTTCAAATATTAATCATAGTAGTGATTGGGTACCAACGCCTGTAGACACCAGCAATATCATTCATATCCGCTTCCCACTCGACATAAGCTGCACAAAACAAGTTCATACTAAAGTAAAAATAAAGGAACCGTTTTCGTACCAATATTGGTGAAGACATTGGTATTCTATTTTTCTTTGACCTACGACACATGGCGGATGATGTGATCGACATCACGCTGGAAACTTTTACTTTCCATTGCTTCTCAGGCACCAGACTAAAAATGAGTGGACCTGAGAACCATTACGGTCGGGAAAAAATGTTCACACGCAAATATGAAGCAAAACTGAGTAATAAAGCTAGTTTGTATGTATAAATATATATATATCCTTCTCTGTTATTGTGTCCTTAAAAGCACATCTCAAACCGCATATATTAATGCAAGAGTTTTTAATAGCTCATTTAATGGCATGTTATATTAATGAACGAGAGATTACTGATCTGATTTCAATTGGTTTTGAATAAAAACATTCATCATTGTTTTGATGTAAAGAAACGATGTAAACTTCTCGAAAGTTCAAGTATATTTTAAGAACTAGAAACAACGAAGAGATATTCGATATTCCAGAGTTAACCAAGGTTGTATTAAATGGCGACCGAAGTTTAAACACTCAAGTATCACTCCGTATATCGATATGTTTGTATGAAACAGCGAAGAATAGGGAACTTAGGAAACGAGTCTGTAGCTACAGTCAAGTAGTACTTCAACATTATGAGTGCTCCTTTTGATAAAAGATGAATATCTTTTTTGGAAAGTTAAGTTTAATCTAAACTGTTTTACAGACATAGCTTTCTGAAAGACACGCATCACTGACAAGTTATATCTACATTTTGTTACTTTATGAGTCACATTTTCTGGTATAAACTGTCATGTAATAATTGTGAGGGTGGTCTATATGGCGAAGTGATTAAGACGTTTGCCTATCGTTCTGGAGGTTATGGGTTCGTATCTAGACCGAGCTATAACAAATGAGTATCGTTTCTAATTCTGTTCTGTGAACTAAAAATTAGGACCCTGGCTCACTTGTTGTCGTATGATGTACAAAAATGAGAGCCGGATCATCTGAAACAGTTCTTGCGGAAAAAATTCAATAAGTAATTGTTTTTATGTTTTCTACGGCAGACTTGAAACTTCATCAACCACTAGCCACGTGACACAGTAACTGCTATGTAATTCAGCAAATATTCAACCGTTAGCGCCGACGTTTATTCATATAGTGCTCTCTATGGTACATTTTACTTTCAGTGTTAATCATATCATATTTCGTTGGAAAATATGTCAAAACAAAAACTAAGTTTATCTAAAAGACTACCAAGTCTATTTAGTGTGGCATCGCCTAGCTCGCAACTTTAGAACAGGTTCTTTTAATAGCAATTTCGAATAGTCAAAGAACTAAGGCTTGTTGCTATTTATTTTGTTCGTTGGAACGGAACCACATATTGTTGCTGTTTGCATTCGTTCTATCAATAACGTTAGCAACTCTTTGTGGTTTGCGCCGAGAATTGGAGTACGCTTCACACCCGCTAGGCGCTTGAAACGGTCTGCAAAGTGCAGCGCCTGGCTGCATTCAGCAGAGTTTGGGACGGCTAGTCTTTCTTAGCTTATTGTTAGTAGTTACTGAACCGACCTCATCGCACTCCAAGCAGATCCGTAGGTGCTCAGTCTCCCCCAACAAATTCTAAGGGTATGCATACTGATGGTCCTTGGTTAAACTTAGAAAGTGCGAAAAGAGGAAATTAGTATCCTGCTGATCACCTGTAGAATACACAAGCCAACCCCACCTCTCAGTTGTATAGATCGGGAAACTTTGACCACGAAATCAAATAGATTACCTAGGGTGGATTTCCATAGGTTAGTTATTGTTCTTAGTTATATGTCTGCTACGAAGTCATGCGAATCTGAATTACAATGCATGCATAATCCGGATGTGCTGGCTTGCAAGCTCCTAACTGATACAAGGATCTGACGCTATTAGGCGCAAACCTCATACCAACTACAAAGAATGGTTTAACAAGTGGTTGGTATAGAGCAAACGAAGAAGATCTTTACAGCATGTGGACAGGCACATCAACATTTCGGCTAAGTGTGGTACTTGGGTATGTATGTCCTGACATTGCAGGACATCTTTCATTCGCTCTCTCGCTGAATGTCGCTTTTTCAAAATTGATCACTTCTCAGACACCCATTGCAATTGTTCTGTGAGTGAGAGTTGGAAAATGATCCACAATATCATGTACAGGTTGCAGACATTAAAAAATTAATGTTTCAGAAGAATCTTGCAAATTTTAAAAATCAAATACGATAGCAATGAAGAGCTTTAAAAATGAACAAACTGTCCATCATTGGAGATCATCATTAAAAGATGAAGATGGAAATGGAGTGGTCATGCCAGTAGGAACACTGATAATGACAGCTCTCTGATAGACAGCGGGATGGGAAAAGAGGGAATGGACATCCAAACAAAACACGGAGAAGTACTGTGAATAGCGAGTTGAAAAATTGTGACTTGACGTAGAGAAAAATCATGTGTTTGGTAACTTGTTTTTTTCCCGGAAGCCCTTAAGCTCGAACACAACTTTTGTTTCTCCACTCTGTCAATATTGCCCACTACAGTTATTCCACGGAGGGCAGTTTCATAGGCACAACAAACGCAACTTTGAATTTTACTCTCGGCCAATATTGCTTATCCCAATTCCCATCGTTTCTCCTCCGGTACAGGGTTAATACAATCTTCCCTAGTGTCGACACAGGACGGACAGATTCCATCGGCCTTTTAGTCTTGCCGAGATCGGACAAATATAATGTGATCAATGATTTTGACTTAGAAGATGTGTGTAACACTTTCAGATGATTCGTTGTACTCTTTTCGTTCGCTGTTATTCTATCAATTATACTGCAAATGTTCTTTTATTTGTCTTTAGGCGTCACCAGGTGGCACATGTGAACGCATCCCCTTTAAAATTCTGCTCATCTGTATTGCGGACAGATCTCATAGCATTTGTAATTGCGTTCACACTACTACCTTACCGTGTTGTAGCTCTCCCTCAATTCCAACCCCCATCAGAGCCGCAGTTTGATTCTAGGGTCACCATGGGGATGTTGTGTATAATCTTGGTCAGTGCCAGCTCACTAACCATTGCTCTGCCTTGTCACTATTTTGTTGCATCTGTGGCCCCTACTTCCAGTATGAGGAGGAAGGTTGGGGCCGTTACTGCTGATCTTCAGTGCTCTCTGGGACTTCGTTTACTGGGGTTGTTGTTGTGTCCGACTCTCGGTCGATGCTTTGAAAGGTCCAAAATGGCAGCGTAGAAGCGGAGCTTATGGGTGCCGCTTTTTGTTGTTTTCAAGCTCCAGACACGTGGATCTATTGTCCTGCACATATGGGTGTTAGCGACAATGAGGGAGTGGAGAAACTTTTGTCAACGGCATCGATTTTCTGGGAGTTGAAGATAAATTGGGGAGGGGAGGGGGGTGGTCTGTGGTTTCTCAGCGACCGTCTGTTGGGGGAAGACACTAATATTGAATCTATTCAGTGATATAAGGAATTTGAAGTTCCGCGTTGTGCAAGCAGAACTGCAAACATGAGAGGCAGCGTGAAGGATGTGTTTAACCAGGAAACCATCAGTATGCATTCTCTTCGACATCTGCTGGGGCGACTGGACACTTGTGGGTCTGCTCGTAGTGTCAAGACTTCAGTTTACAAACCAGTAATCTAGTCAGGTGTATGAATGTTTTGGGTACATCATAATATCACTTTCTTTTTATTTTGCTCGGATGTCTGATTAACGCATCCCAAAACAGTTGATGTATGGCGAACTGAAGGGCAGACGTTCTGCTGGTGGACAGAAGAAACCTTAAGACACTCTTAAAGTGTCTCTTAAATGCTTCTATATATAGACAACACGTGCTGGAATCCTTGCGCAAGATCGTCAAATGTGGCGCTGTAACAACCAAGAGGACCCGCATAGCTGAGAATCATCGTGCCGTTAAGGCCCAGAGAAAACCACTACTGAAAAGACAGAACACGCACATGTCTAACCTTGATCATGTGTGCCCACCTGTGTAGGGGATTGTGTGTTAGGATTGGACTCTACAGTCACCTCTGCACACACCAGATAGGTGCAGCAGTACACGTCTGAGACTGTTGTCATCATTGCTTGCGATGGACGGCTATTACCTTTCTATTATATCTTCTTTTTTAAACCATCATACTACATGTATTATGTGTGCACATAGGTTCTGATAATTTGCAAGTGTTGTTGTATTACTAATTGTTGCTCTTATTGTTTACTATGGTACGTGGTGCGAAAATGTTGATGCGAGCTGGGTGATGCGAAAATGTTGCAGAGGCGAAACTGGCATCGATTGGGTAGAAAATAGTCAACTAGAAGATTTGGATTTTGCAGATGATATTGCCTTGTTAAGTAGAAACAACCAAGATATGCAAAGAAAAACAGACAACGTCATCTATAGCAGCAAAAGTTGGACTGCAGATAAACTATGAAAAACAAATATAATGAAGACACCTATGGCAGGTAATGCAGATATCACCTTGGAATCTAAAATGATAAAATAACAGAGCAGTTCACCTATTTAGGTAGCAATTTTGATTGCGCAGAAATGTTAAAGAAATTATAATACGAATTGGCAAAGCAACATCAGCTTTAAAAGTCTAAATAAAATATGCGACTGGAAGATATATAGTATTAAAACTAAATTACGAATTTTCAATTCAAATGTTGTATCAATCCTAACATATACCACATGCTAACATATAATAATAATAATATGAATTATTATTATGGTATGTGATATATCAAATACAGTTTATCTATTTGTGACACAATTGTACTGACAATACTGTAGTATCGTTAACAAGTCAGTGTTTGTTGAAGATTCTGACGATATAGTGCTGGGTATTTTTTAGTGTTTTATTGACATATCTAGAAAATCAACAAACAAAAACCCGTCATATCTCAGGAACAGTTTCTATTAGATCACATATCGTCGTCTACTTTTCTCCTTACGAATCATATTTATCTCTTTAGACTCTTCTTCAAAGTAATCGTGTTCTCTATGTTATCATATATAATTAGTATAGTTACTACTTTTCTCCTTACGAATCATATTTATCTCTTTAGACTCTTCTTCAAAAGTAATCGTGTTCTCTATGTTATCATATATAATTAGTATAGTTACTACTTTTCTCCTTACGAATCATATTTATCTCTTTAGACTCTTCTTCAAAGTAATCATGTTCTCTATGTTATCATATATAATTAGTATGTTCTACTTTTCTCCTTACGAATCATATTTATCTCTTTAGACTCTTCTTCAAAGTAATCGTGTTCTCTATGTTATCATATATAATTAGTATGGTTACTACTTTTCTTCTTACGAATCATATTTATCTCTTTAGACTCTTCTTCAAAGTAATCGTGTTCTCTATGTTATCATATATAATTAGTATGGTTACTACTTTTCTTCTTACGAATCATATTTATCTCTTTAGACTCTTCTTCAAAAGTAATCGTGTTCTCTATGTTATCATATATAATTAGTATGGTTACTACTTTTCTTCTTACGAATCATATTTATCTCTTTAGACTCTTCTTCAAAGTAATCGTGTTCTCTATGTTATCATATATAATTAGTATGGTTACTACTTTTCTTCTTACGAATCATATTTATCTCTTTAGACTCTTCTTCAAAGTAATCGTGTTCTCTATGTTATCATATATAATTAGTATAGTTACTACTTTTCTCCTTACGAATCATATTTATCTCTTTAGACTCTTCTTCAAAGTAATCGTGTTCTCTATGTTATCATATATAATTAGTATGGTTACTACTTTTCTCCTTACGAATCATATTTATCTCTTTAGACTCTTCTTCAAAGTAATCGTGTTCTCTATGTTATCATATATAATTAGTATGTTACTACTTTCTTCTTCATGAATCATATTTATCTCTTTAGACTCTTCTTCAAAAGTAATCGTGTTCTCTATGTTATCATATATAATTAGTATGGTTACTACTTTTCTTCTTACGAATCATATTTATCTCTTTAGACTCTTCTTCAAAATAAGTGTTCTCTATGTTATCATATATAATTAGTATGGTTACTACTTTTCTTCTTACGAATCATATTTATCTCTTTAGACTCTTCTTCAAAGTAATCGTGTTCTCTATGTTATCATATATAATTAGTATGGTTACTACTTTTCTCCTTACGAATCATATTTATCTCTTTAGACTCTTCTTCAAAGTAATCGTGTTCTCTATGTTATCATATATAATTAGTATGGTTACTACTTTTCTCCTTACGAATCATATTTATCTCTTTAGACTCTTCTTCAAAGTAATCGTGTTCTCTATGTTATCATATATAATTAGTATTGTTACTACTTTTCTTCTTACGAATCATATTTATCTCTTTAGACTCTTCTTCAAAGTAATCGTGTTCTCTATGTTATCATATATAATTAGTATGGTTACTACTTTTCTCCTTACGAATCATATTTATCTCTTTAGACTCTTCTTCAAAGTAATCGTGTTCTCTATGTTATCATATATAATTAGTATTGTTACTACTTTTCTTCTTACGAATCATATTTATCTCTTTAGACTCTTCTTCAAAAGTAATCGTGTTCTCTATGTTATCATATATAATTAGTATAGTTACTACTTTTCTCCTTACGAATCATATTTATCTCTTTAGACTCTTCTTCAAAGTATGTGTTCTCTATGTTATCATATATAATTAGTATGTTACTACTTTTCTCATACGAATCATATTTATCTCTTTAGACTCTTCTTCAAAGTAATAGTGTTCTCTATGTTATCATATATAATTAGTATGGTTACTACTTTTCTTCTTACGAATCATATTTATCTCTTTAGACTCTTCTTCAAAGTAATCGTGTTCTCTATGTTATCATATATAATTAGTATGGTTACTACTTTTCTCCCTTTCGAATCATATTTATCTCTTTAGACTCTTCTTCAAAGTAATCGTGTTCTCTATGTTATCATATATAATTAGTATGGTTACAACTTGTCTTCTTACGAATCATATTTATCTCTTTAGACTCTTCTTCAAAGTAATCGTGTTCTCTTATTTATCATATATAATTAGTATGGTTACTACTTTTCTTCTTACGAATCATATTTATCTCTTTAGACTCTTCTTCAAAGGTAATAGTGTTCTCTATATTATCATATATAATTAGTATGGTTCTACTTTTCTTCTTACGAATCATATTTATCTCTTTAGACTCTTCTTCAAAGTAATCGTTTTCTCTATGTTATCATATATAATTAGTATGGTTACTACTTTTCTTCTTACGAATCATATTTATCTCTTTAGACTCTTCTTCAAAGTAATCGTATTCTCTATGTTATCATATATAATTAGTATGGTTACTACTTTTCTCATTACAGAATCATATTTATCTCTTTAGACTCTTCTTCAAAGGTAATAGTGTTCTCTATGTTATCATATATAATTAGTATGGTTACTACTTTTCTTCTTACGAATCATATTTATCTCTTTAGACTCTTCTTCAAAAGTAATCGTGTTCTCTATGTTATCATATATAATTAGTATGTTACTACTTGTCTTCTTACGAATCATATTTATCTCTTTAGACTCTTCTTCAAAGTAATCGTTTCTTATGTTATCATATATAATTAGTATGGTTACTACTTTTCTTCTTACGAATCATATTTATCTCTTTAGACTCTTCTTCAAAGGTAATCGTGTTCTCTATGTTATCATATATAATTAGTATGGTTACTACTTTTCTTCTTACGAATCATATTTATCTCTTTAGACTCTTCTTCAAAGTAATCGTGTTCTCTATGTTATCAATATATAATTAGTATAGTTACTACTTTCTTACGAATCATATTATCTCTTTAGACTCTTCTTCAAAGTAATCGTGTTCTCTATGTTATCATATATAATTAGTATAGTTACTACTTTTCTCCTTACGAATCATATTTATCTCTTTAGACTCTTCTTCAAAAGTAATCGTGTTCTCTATGTTATCATATATAATTAGTATGGTTACTACTTTTCTCCTTACGAATCATATTTATCTCTTTAGACTCTTCTTCAAAGTAATCGTGTTCTCTATGTTATCATATATAATTAGTATGGTTACTACTTTTCTTCTTACGAATCATATTTATCTCTTTAGACTCTTCTTCAAAGTAATCGTGTTCTCTATGTTATCATATATAATTAGTATGGTTCTACTTTTCTCCTTACGAATCATATTTATCTCTTTAGACTCTTCTTCAAAGTAATCGTGTTCTCTATGTTATCATATATAATTAGTATGGTTACTACTTTTCTTCTTACGAATCATATTTATCTCTTTAGACTCTTCTTCAAAAGTAATCGTGTTCTCTATGTTATCAATATAATTAGTATGTTCTACTTTTCTTCTTACGAATCATATTTATCTCTTTAGACTCTTCTTCAAAAGTAATCGTGTTCTCTATGTTATCATATATAATTAGTATGGTTACTACTTGTCTTCTTACAGATCATATTTATCTCTTTAGACTCTTCTTCAAAGTAATCGTATTCTCTATGTTATCATATATAATTAGTATGGTTCTACTTTCTTCTTCTGAATCATATTTATCTCTTTAGACTCTTCTTCAAAGTAATCGTGTTCTCTATGTTATCATATATAATTAGTATGGTTACTACTTTTCTTCTTACGAATCATATTTATCTCTTTAGACTCTTCTTCAAAGTAATCGTGTTCTCTATGTTATCATATATAATTAGTATGGTTACTACTTTTCTCCTTACGAATCATATTTATCTCTTTAGACTCTTCTTCAAAGTAATCGTTTTCTCTATGTTATCATATATAATTAGTATGGTTACTACTTTTCTTCTTACGAATCATATTTATCTCTTTAGACTCTTCTTCAAAGTAATCGTGTTCTCTATGTTATCATATATAATTAGTATGGTTACTACTTTTCTCCTTACGAATCATATTTATCTCTTTAGACTCTTCTTCAAAGTAATCGTATTCTCTATGTTATCATATATAATTAGTATGGTTACTACTTTTCTTCTTACGAATCATATTTATCTCTTTAGACTCTTCTTCAAAGTAATCGTATTCTCTATGTTATCATATATAATTAGTATGGTTACTACTTGTCTTCTTACGAATCATATTTATCTCTTTAGACTCTTCTTCAAAGTAATCGTATTCTCTATGTTATCATATATAATTAGTATGGTTACTACTTTTCTTCTTACGAATCATATTTATCTCTTTAGACTCTTCTTCAAAGTAATCGTATTCTCTATGTTATCATATATAATTAGTATGGTTACTACTTTTCTTCTTCTGAATCATATTTATCTCTTTAGACTCTTCTTCAAAGTAATCGTATTCTCTATGTTATCATATATAATTAGTATGGTTACTACTTTTCTTCTTCAATCATATTTATCTCTTTAGACTCTTCTTCAAAGTAATCGTATTCTCTATGTTATCATATATAATTAGTATGGTTACTACTTGTCTTCTTACGAATCATATTTATCTCTTTAGACTCTTCTTCAAAGTAATCGTATTCTCTATGTTATCATATATAATTAGTATGGTTACTACTTTTCTTCTTAAGAATCATATTTATCTCTTTAGACTCTTCTTCAAAGTAATCGTATTCTCTATGTTATCATATATAATTAGTATGGTTACTACTTTTCTTCTTACGAATCATATTTATCTCTTTAGACTCTTCTTCAAATTAATCGTGTTCTCTATGTTATCATATATAATTAGTATGGTTACTACTTTTCTTCTTACGAATCATATTTATCTCTTTAGACTCTTCTTCAAAGTAATCGTATTCTCTATGTTATCATATATAATTAGTATGGTTACTACTTTTCTTCTTACGAATCATATTTATCTCTTTAGACTCTTCTTCAAGTAATCGTTTCTCTATGTTATCATATATAATTAGTATGGTTACTACTTGTCTTCTTACGAATCATATTTATCTCTTTAGACTCTTCTTCAAAGTAATCGTGTTCTCTATGTTATCATATATAATTAGTATGGTTCTACTTGTCTTCTTCTCGTTCTCCGCTATGAATTCAGGCTTAGTCAGGGCGTCAGTATGGTTCTTCTGGCTGATCCTTGCCGAAGCTTGCTTTCCTATCAGTTTCCTTGCCATCCATGCGAGTCTTCTCCGACTTCAGATTTTTATTACTTGTAATAGTTGGATACTTGAGATATAATACAAAACTGAAGAAATAAAATCTGATAGTAAAATGATTGCATGATAAACGAGCGCCTAGTGCTGTAAAAATATAATTAATGAGTACTGACAGTTGCAGGCCAATGCTCTTAAATTAGCATGCGTGGGACAACGTGAATAATTTTTAAAGTAAGGGAAACCATCAATAATTATTTGTTGAAAACAATGAAGATTTACTGGTCTTTCCAATGTCATATGTTCTGTTTCGAAAGACAACTTGCTTGGCTGTCAAAAATTCACTTTCAGTTGATTCCATTTCACTATGGTATTAGGACAACAGGTGTAATAAATGAAAGTGACAACGTAGTACCAGGGTCAATGAACTGGCACTGACAAAGACCCTATCCATCAGTGGTGGCCCTGGAAACAGAGAGCGGCTCTGTAGTCTAGCTAAGTGGGTAGGGATAAAGGAAAAGCTGCTGTGCTGCTAAGTATTAGTGTGGGCGAATCACGAATGATATGAGATCTTTTCACAACACAACAGCAGAATCCCAGAGTGAATGCATACACATGTGTCTCCTGGCCGATGTCTAGACATAAATAACAAAGTACAGTACAAATGAACACAAATAGGCATGTAAAAACGGTACAACAAATTGTCCAAAAGTGTATACTTAATCCTTTAGATACATCAGTCACATTATGTTTGCTTATTCTTCTCAAACTGTTAAAGCCGATGCAATCTGTCTGTCCCATGTCGACGCAAGGGAAGACTATATTAAACTATGTACAAGAGGCGAAACGTGCCACGTGCATAACTCAAAAGTTTTGTTTTACCGCTTATGAAACTACCCTCATTGGAATAACTGGGGTGAGCAATATCGACGGAGCGTTTTTAAAAAGTTGCGTTCTAACTTAATGAATCTGTCATTCCTGATTTACCTGTGCTCAGTCTCAGCATTGCAAATACAGAGGTGACACTTCAAATTGTCTTGTTGCAATAAAACGATAAGTGTCCAAAAGCGGTCGAGAATGTTTCTAATTCGGAACGACTTCCAAGTCAGAAAATTGCAAAGCATAAACATGATCTTTTATTTAGATCATACACAAGCCCAAATGAACGGATACAAATTATCAATAAAGAGTGTTGAACATACGATGCAAAAAAGACCGAAAATGTAAAGAATTCAGTGTAGAGTAGTTTAGACTAACCCAAATATTTCCATAGTCAAAATTTTCGGATGTGCCTGTCCTACATGCGTAGGTGCATATGACCAGAGGTGCACCGTATTATCGTTCTCAGTGCAAATCAAACATATCACAAATAGTGATTAAATCGGTTGACAAGAAGTATCACAAACAAACTGTGGTATTGAATAAAATAAAAGTGTCGATTTAGCTAAAGAAGGCAGTTCCAAGGAACAAATCTAACAACCACGGTCTTTTCAAGAGGTCAAAATACAAAGAAAACCTGCAATAGACTGAAAGACAAACACTGGATAGGATTATGAAAAAGATTTTCTCTCAGAGACCTCTATAAATGTTAAGATGATCACTTAATAAGTGCAACAAATAAAAAATAGATTGCAAACAGTCATTTAATCATGAAGTAAATTACGTGACACATATTATTTCAAAGGATTTAACATGTGCTCAAATAATTGTTCTTCTAAAAAGCATTGTGGAAATTGGATGTGTTGGTCTATTTGAGGCGCATAACTGACACCTCGTACAATCGCGCTTAAAAGCTCAGGTCACATAGAGTGATTGAACAAGTCTTCGATGTGGAGCATTTGAGGGATAATACAAACATCCCAATTGTAGAGTTTTTCTTATGTTCAGTACTGATGTTGTACCAATTTTTTCTCTGATGTCTTCATTACTAAACTGGTCGCTTCTTGATACTCCCAGTCAAACTGTGGTGAACAATTTTCTTCTATCGTTTGACGTTAACATTCAGGTTTGACACTTATAGTGTAATGTTAGGAGAAAGATTGTCTTGAACAATGCTCTTTCAGTGTTCATGGTGACATGTTTGCATTTCAAAAATGGCGCCATTTGTCCTATTATGTGATTTGCTTTATTGCATCTTTGTTGGACTTCATTAGTCTTCCATTTGCTGAAAAAATGCTCGCTTATAAATGCTCGAAAGTATGTAAAGGCTTTGACTTATTTTAATGGGTGTTTGTCGATGGAGATATTGGTACCGTTTTCTTCTGTTTTTTGTTCATTTTTTCTTCCTTGTTGCTGTTCTCCTGTAGAATGATCAGTTTATTTTCAAGGAATGTACAATCATTGTGGTTGTTCCTTATTTAGCATGAAGAATTTAATTTATGTGACGTTTTTTGGTCTTTCTGAATGATACTCTAAGTTTATAGATTATGTGTGTCATGTTGAGTTGCCAATAATCTCTGACTTCTCAAGCTGTTTCTGGAGACTTTCTACCTTAGACTTATACTCTTTGATCATCTCATCTTGGTACTTTATGATCCAACTCTAAATAACTAATAAGTTTATAGCTTGCTTTGACTTAATCATTACAACGAAACAGTAGCACACTTTATGAGGACTGTGGCGCTTTAGAGACAACAATATCGAGCATTATTATGGAGATCACCGCTGCCCCCAGAGGTCTCTCATGGGTGGCTGAGCAACAGATAACCCATACGATTATCATATCAGACTCGATGAATATGCTTCAAAGGATTGAATCTGAAAGTATGGGCGTGGAATGGGTGGATACCATTCAGAGATCACATCTCAAGAAAATGACTTGGATGAACACACCTGGACATGCTGGAGTGCAGGGTAACGAGCGTGCTGACTTTCTTGCAAACAATGCCCCGACTCGAGCGGGCAGAAGTATGGACAGAGCCGATGTCACAAATGCAGAACGCTCTAATTTATGTGATATGGGCGCGTCTCAGACACTAAACCGATTGCGAGAATTAGGAATTAAGTTTGGACATGCCAGACAGTGTCGTCTTTGTGGTAGAGAGAGAAGATATACTGGAAATTGGGCTGGCTGTTGCAGTGGAAAACGGAGCACGAATGAGAATGATCAATGTGCTATGACGTCGATCGCATAACATAACTTCGATAAAACCACAATTTTCTTTTTCGGTTAATTCCGGAAATGATCGTGAAAAATGTAGTCTCGGGACGTCTCGAAACAGGACACTTTGTAACTACTACTTATTATAAACTGCTAAAATGACAAATTTGGAGGTGTTGAATGAGGCCAAGACACAGAGAAAGCTTATTATCAATATAAGAAAGAGGCAATCATTATTTTTCGGACATGTAATGAGAAGAGAAGGCTTAGAACACATTGTGACAACCGGTAAAATCGAGGGAAGACGAAATAGAGTTAGATAGAGAGGAAAGTTCGGACAGACTGACTTCATGGCACGGAAGAGCGTAAACACCTGAGATAATAGCAAACACCAGGGCCAGAGATTTGTGGAGATCCATGATCACCTACACCAGCTGGCAGGGCACCTGGCGACGATGATGCTTGATGTTGCGATCGACAACCTGTGGGATCTCCGATAAGAGTTATAAAGTATTATTATTGTTCTTGTTACCAGAGTTTCCCAACCTTTTGTGCGCCATGCCCCACCTAAGCCTTCCTAAAATTCGTATCCCCCCACCCTCTCCTATGTAACATATACATAATTTTTAATATTCAAAAATTGAATTGTTCACTGAATGAACTTAAATGATAGGTTAACGGTTTTAGGAAGAAATCAATAGGAAATTGTTGACGAAACATAGTAAGTACATTTTCAAAACACATAATGGAGAACTGAAATTCAATTACGTAATAATTTTAAGGAAAGATTTTTCTATATTATTTTAATTCTTAGTATGCCTAATTATTTATTACTTACATTTAGTGAGATCCTTGCGCTTGATGCATGTGCAGAGATTTTATTTTATATTCCAACTTAGTTAACTTCAGTCTCAAATCTCTCCGTTGTCAAATCCAGCCGATTTCTTTTTTTTCTTTTTGTTGTTGTTTTTAGCAGAAAATCATGTATGGCACTAAATCCACATTCAGCTAAATATGAAGATGGAAAAGGTAACAATAGTTTTCTTGCACATTTGGTTGAATTTGGATATTTGATTTATGTTTCCTAACAAAACCATACCATCTCTCTTTTCATTTTAAATAAAATTTCAACTGACTCATCATTTTGCATTTCTGAGAGTTCTTCTTGATACTCTCTCTCTCTCCCTTTTACCCCGGATTGGGGCATAGGCCTTCAACCAACTCATGCAAAGTCTTCCGATCTCTAGATATCTCCTGCAACTCCCTCCAGATCTTCTTTATATTGTTGATCTCTGCCTCCAAATCTCGCCTCCGTGTATTTCTCGGCCTCCCCTTTCGCTGTCCATGCGGGTTCCAGGAAAGGACCCTTCTTGTTATATTCCCCTCAGGTTTTCGCAAAGTAGTATGTCCTATCCAGCACCAGCGTCTTTTTTTAACCGTTACTGGAATCATTGGAATGTATTGTTCTCTCCATAAGTTCCTCATTTGTGACCCTATCGTACCATCTTAGTCCCTCTATTCTGCGCAGACTAGACACAAGTTAATGAATCTTCTTGATACTGAATATTTCAAATAGTAGACAAATCCACTAACATTGATCAAAGTTGGAAAATCAATTTGTTTCACATCAGAAAATCTTTCTTTTAAATCAGCCGATAAAATTTTTAGATGATCGACAATAACAAGTATAGCGGTTTCAGTCACTTCACATTTATGGAGCCAATTAAACTTTTCAAAATTTGTGTAAATATATTTATGACAAAATATAATTCAATAAAGGTAATGAAACCAAATATCTTCGCTTTTGCATCGGCAAGAGTTTTATTTGTACCTTGAAATCAGTTATTTAATATATTTAGTTTAAAAAAAAAGATTTTCGAATTGCCCCCCTTTAACCACAGTCTGTTGTTTGTGCTGTTGTACTCTCTCGGCAAGGGGTGAGCCATTTCTGCATAATAATTATAAAGTGACCTAGCCGTATGGAAAAACCCAGTTCTTTGAAATAAAATCTCGGTTTTTTAGAACCCACCCCCTTTTTTAGGACATGCATTTGTACAATAAACGTTCCTCATTTGACATGGATGGTTTGCTTACACGATGGCCTGGAAAGAACTATTACAATACTTATCAATACTAAGAGGGCAGGGTCCCAGGACGCAGAGGCAGACCAAGAAGAAGATGGCTACAAGATATTAAAGAAACCATGACCATCGACGAAGTGGGTGAACTGGCAAGAGACAGAGTGAATTTCAGATGTGCTGCAAAGAGAGCAACATCCTATAAAGGATACGCACCTTGATGATGGTTTGCTTACTGAACACAAGTCAGTGTCATGAATGCAAAAGACATATAGACTGTCAGTCTCATATAGACAATAAATTATAAATGAGTAGCCTACACTAGATTTGAGAAGATTATGCTTGAACGTCTTGTGCAATTAATCAGCTTCTTGCTTTGGATTTAGTCCACTTCATTTTGTAATAAAATTGTTCACAGAAGTACTACCAAATACTGAAATAGTCAGACCACTTTTGGGGCATTTGATTTGATCTTTGGATACTTTTCATGAAGAAATAAGTTTTTAGAAGTCCAGTAACCTAGAGTCTATCCACTGTGATTTCAGCTTGTTATTTTCTTACAATTTAATAAATACCGATTGCATATACACCAAAGCAGAATTAGGGTCGACATCTAAAGATGTTGAGAAACACTTTAACTTTGTTTCATGTAATGCAATATTTAAAACTCTCAACAAACTGACAGTGAATGGCCGTAACAGTGTCAGCATAACTGGTAAAATGAACAAAAAATGTCTTCTGCTCTCCAAATCTTGTAAAGAAATTAGTATTACCTTCATGCAGGTTATACTCCCAGTTTCAGTTTAATAAGTAATACATCAATGTGCCCATAAAGTTTGTGTACCAGCTGGCCTTGTGTCTAGTTGAAGATTAAAAGAATTCATATGCTGTGTCATGTCAACTGAAAATGCAAGTTAGCTGATCCACGGAGAGTCTAATAATTCCTTGACTTGCCTACATTTCATGTCCATGCACAGTTCTAATTTAGCTGTAAGTCATAAAATCGCTTCATCATTTTCCCTTGACTTAACCATCATGCAATTATCCAAACCAAGGCATATATGCAGGTTACTGTGGATAAGAGACATCAACTGCACAAGAACACTAAAGATGTTACGGGCACGAGAATCAAACGTTGCATGTTGTGGATGGCCCAGGCTGAGAGAACAATTGGCCAGGTGACCACAGTTGTGACCCTATAAAAAGGGGAAGAGTGGACCCAACAGAATGGAGCGTGGCCAACTATCGCAACATTATCATTACTCTTGGAAGAGAATGTAGAGATTGGGGCAACATGAAGGCTGATCTAGCAGCTGGTAGAAGATAATGCAAGGGGTGATGATATCGTTGTATATACCGATGAGTCAGTTCATCGTGGTGAGAAGTCCGGCTGGGGTTTCTCGGCTAATGCGCATGGTAGGGTTATTGCAGAGCGAAGTGAAGCGTACAGGACAACTACTTCTAGTATGAGGTTGGAGGTTGAAGCCATTACTGCTGCCCTCCATTGGCTCTCTGGGACTCCATTTACTGGGGACGTTATTGTATCTGACTCTCAATCAATGCTTCACAAGATCCAAAAGGGCAGGTTTTGGTAGGAGTGGATGTCATCTATAGAAGTTTATAACCTCCAGAGTCTTACGTGGATCTACTGTCCTGGGCATGCAGGTGTTTACAAGATAAGTGAAGAAACATTTAGAGATTTTGGAGAGGATTTAAATGGTAGTATTATTTACCATCATAAAACTATTAACCAAATCAAAACTGAAGATATGAGAGGTAAAAAAACCATTATTAGTTATTGGTTACTAAACTGACATCATTGCACTCTGGGCAGACCCATAGGTGCTCAGTCTTCCCCAACATAAATTGAAGGAGTATGCACACTGATGATTCCCGTGGCTTGCTGATTAAACACATCCTCACTCTGCCCATCAGGCATCCAGTTGTACTTGTACAATGGATAACTCCAAACTGCTTAAATCGCTAGATCGATTAAACATCTATTTTAGTGTCCTCCTCCAACAGGCAGTCACAAAGAGACAGAAAAACATCCCCTTATCCATCTTCAACTCCCCAACAATCGATGCTGTTGATGCAAGCTTGTCCACTCTCTCATTACTTGTCTAGTTTAGTTGACAAAACATCATCCTAGTATATTGAACCAATTAGTTCATAAGTGCTCAGATCCCTTCCTCAGTATGTCCCTCCGCATGCGCAGCTAATAGCTTCATTCACTTATCTAACTACAGTGGTAATCAGTCATGTCCTTAGAAACACAGACAAATCAAGACATTGTGTTATTTGAAGTTGGTATATATTCATAATAAAATCTGTCCTTTTCTACAGGTCTGAGAACTCTAGTAATTCTATGGAAGCCATAATAGAAAGCTGTGAACATGCAAAACAAACTAGTCAAACAACATGTATAAAGCAGGAAAGGGATTACAAGGTTTGCATATTTTCAAAACAATTTATTACTGATCTTGTAGAGCTTTAAGTGGGCAGAGCTTATGAATTGTGTCCGTGATCAGTTTCTAGCATTATGATTCCTCCATAATCAATACTTCTTTATTAACTCTGAAAAATGAGTTTTCAACTTACACCAAGACAATATCTTTACCTTTCAGCAGGGGACACTATGGCATGAGTCAGCTCTGGTATGAGTCAGCTCTGACTGCCTCTTTAGGACCAATCAGATCTGATGCCTTGCTACAGTATAACTCCGGATGCTGTACTTTAAGTTGGGGTTTTTCTGTTTGTGAAATCTTACAGTTACCCATCTGTACAAATTTGTGTCCTGTTGGTTACACCTTTGACTGAAATATGGATGTGCCTGTCCTACATACCATGGGGGTGCAATATACTCATGTTCTCAGCACAAACAGCACAGATAACAAATTATTGTTAACTTGGTTGATAAAAACGAACGCAAACAAACAGCATGAGCTATCAGTTTTCAAGATATTATTTGTGGGCCAGATTTGCCTTTCCCCTTGAACAGACTGCTTAGCCAGACTGCAGTGATGTAGCTTGCTACCAGGACCAATATTTGGAGGTGAAGTATAGCTCTGGTTAGCTGACATCTGTTATTGTTGTAAGCATTTGTTCTACATCAACCACTCTTTGTGGTCTATGTATGATTTGCACCTAAGAGCATATGTTATGTTGTGCCACAGTTATGGTGTACCTACCGACCCATAGGTTAGCATATCTGGTTTCTGCATGCATGATATTTGGGTTCTACTCTTTAACCCACGCTGACTACCAAACTCCTTCCATTCCTACTGGCACTGATTTGCATTTGCACCAGCATAATCAGATATCCATCACTCCTTTTAACTTGTATGTGCTCCAGGCTAAAGAGCATGAGGATGCTGTGCTATTGTTATGACATGGCAAGACCATTTTTTTATAAGGAACATGTTTAACCACTTTGGGACACATCATTTCTGTTGCCTCAGGGAATTATGAATTTTCACTCTATACTTTCCTGTGAGAGCACTGAAAATGGTAGGCACTGGACAGAAAAGTTTATATCAGAAGTACAGACATGACCAATCAACCACATATTGCAGTTCAAGATGAAACTTATGTTATAATAGCACTATATATTCAAGATTATAAAGACACGTTATTGAGACATTTTCTGTTAATTTCCTATTGTACCAGGTTGAAGTAAACGATGAAACTAATATGTCAGAAGAGGATCTAAATTTACAACAGGAACAAGATTGTCAGGTGAGTGAATACTTTTATGTAGAACTTTTAATAGTAACACTGCGACCTACAAGGCATGTCATAAGAGGCGACTGAGGTAGGGGCCTAGGAAAGCTACTCTAGTAAATAAAAAAAAAGTGTTGCAGAAATAGGATGTGCTGGCCTACTTGTAAGCGCATAACTGGCACAACGTACAATCGCTCTTAGGCTCGGATCACATACAAATCACAAAGAGTGGTTAACAATTGTTCGATATGGTGCGTTTGAGGAAGAAGAACGCAGAACTAAAGATCTCCCATAACAAAACATCTGTTTGAAGAAAATGATGTGGTGTGTGTCCAGGAAACACATCTCAACAACAATCACATATTTTCAGTCAATGAATATTAGTCAATCTGATAGAGGACTAAGACTTCTGTTTCACTCTTTGTTTAATCCATTGTAATTTAATTTAGTCACGGATCATCATCACTGCAGATTGAACCAATTAGTCCATAAGTGCTCCGATCTCCTCAGTATGTCTCTCAGCATGTGCCGACTAACGACCCTCGTTCTTTGTCGGTTTACTGTTCTTCTTTGGCTACCAGCATAGCATTCTTGTCTAGCTATACCACATTTGACTTGGAATTCCTGCAGTCTGGTTAGTGTTGTAGATTCACCACTATTACTTGGACCATGTACTCAAACCTCTCTCCCTTAGGGAATTTATAATATCAGCCTGGTCGATTGCTCGCCAATTAGGAGTGGACCCTTGCCTTCTTTAAACATATTCAAATGTTGATGTCTATGAGTGAATGAAGAAGTGCTGGGAAGTTGTGTTTTACTGTTTTTATTCAGATATCATCCAGAAATAACATCCTCCATTACTGTATTCTTCTTATTCACCTTTAAACTCCCAATGGAGCACAGGTCTTCAACAAACTTCTTCCAGCTCTTCCTCTCTCTTGCCATCCCTTCCAATTCTTTCAATGTTTACTTATCCTTTTAATATCAGTCTTCAGCTCTCCTCTCCAGATATCTAGGCTTTCCCCTACTCCTCTTTCCTGCGGGTTCCAAAACAATGCCTGTCTTGCAATGCTTTCAGTCGGTCTTCTCAATGTGTGTCCTATCAATCGCCATCGTCTCTTCCATAGCTCTTTCTCCACTGGTATCTGCTGAGTTCTTTCTCTGAGTTCATCGTTTGTAATCTTATCATACCATCTCAGTCCCTCTATTGTAAGTAAACATCCATTTATGAAAGTCTTTAGTTTTCTCATGGTTTCTTTTGTTCCTCCATGTTTTCGAGGCATAGAACAGCACCATTTCTGTTTATAAAATTATCACATGATTGATAGAAATAGAAGAAATATATAATCTATTGATTTCACATGATTTATTATTCACATTTTCATACAGTTTGTGTTTAAAAGAGATAGGACTTGATATTTTTATTTTCAGACACATAAAGTAAAGTTGGAACCTGAAGATATTGATGAAGGGAAAGGTGAATCTATTTACTCTGATATGTTAAAGAATGCAGCCTTACTATTGTTTACTTTTGTTATGAACTATTTTCTCTATAAATGAATGTTATTTTTCAGTTCTTGTGTTCACTTGCATTGTTATTTGTGCATTGTTATGACCCTGTGAACGGCATCATTTGCACGGAGGACAATCGCGTCCAAAAAGTGTTGGCCTTTGCCAATGTTTGGGTTTGTACGAGGATACAATCCTTTACATTTTTGGCTTTGCTTTTCTGGCTATGTTGAGGTTATTTCAGATTAGAAACATTCTCAACCGCTTTGGGACGCGTGTTGGTACTAGGTAATTTGCAGTATTTACTCTGTATTTTCCCTTTAGAAAAATGGGAAACATTAGGCTGAGGCTGAACACAAGTGAACTAGAAGGACAGTTTCATTAAACGCTAGAATGCAACTATAGATTTTTGCTCTCGTCCAACCTTACCAACCCTGGTTGTCCCAGGGAGTGCAGCTTCATTAAGTGCAAGAATGCAACTTTAGGTTTTGCGCTTGGCCTCTGGCACAGTGTTTACTGCAGACTTCCCTTGTGTCGACACAACACATTACACCTGTTTCAACAAGTCTTTCAGAGAGCAGGCAACTGTAGTGCAACCATTGTCTCTGAGTGACGTGGGTTTACGCATACAGACGATTCATACTATTTCCATACTCCGTTCATTTGTTCTGCATTCATACAAATTTTCCCATAACTAGACGTTGGTCAGGAGACTCGTATTGGCGCATTCACTTTGGGATTCTGCTAGTATATGTTGCGAGAAAATTAGATAGCAATTGTGACAGTATTTACACTTCTACCAATACCAGTGTAGCACTCTTTTGATCCCTACCCGCTTAGCAAGATTACAGTGCTGTAGTATGTTTCCATAATCATTTGGTGGAGGTGGGGTAGGGTCTTGGTCAGTGCCAACTCGCTGGCGTGGCATTGTCCATTGTCCCTTTTATTTATTGTGCCTGTGGCCCCCAGACTTCCTATCAACTCTTCAAAATTTTAAAACCTGAATCTTAAAATCTGAGAAAACCATAGCTAAATGCCATAAGCATACATCTTATGTCGTGAACATAACTCTGCAGACCAGGTCCCATAGATGTCAAAGATGATGAAAGTACTGATAAGTTGATAAAACAAAGAACACAGATGCAAAACTAAACTTTGTCATTAATCTATGAACTATTCTTCTTCCAACCAGGGCTGCGAGTTCTCACTCTTGAGCAGCCAATACCAAAGTGTAGAATCTGCATGTGTTCTGTAGTTGTGAGAGATTATCATCAAGGGCATTATGAACAGATGGGGTGGTGAGAGGAGTTCTTATCTAGCTTTATGTAGTCCAAGGTATTCAAGTAGGATATGCTGTATTGTCTCACATGAATGACTGCACTTTCTACAGTGTTGTAGGTGAGTGGGGTTTATTCTGTTCAGATGGTAATTTAGTCCAACATGTCCTGTTCTTAAATGAAAGATAGTGCATTGATCTTTCGTTGCAGTCTATTTATATTGTCCTTAGAGTTTGGTCTTTTCATCTCTGCATATATGGACAGAGTAGTTTCCCCAAAGCCCATCGGTTCAGCCAATCTTCTCTGGAGTTTTTTCAGAATCTGTTTTATACTTTATATACCGCCCGAGTGGTTACCAGGGCTAAAATTTGGGGTGTAAAGAATAGAACTACTGTTACCTGCCATGCATGTCGTAAGAGGTGACTAAGGAAGTTTTAGCTGAAATCGGATGCATGTGTCCTAAGCGTGTAGAAGTCTATGCGTTTAGGGGCCTACCAAACCAATGTGCAATGTATACACGTTCTTGGCAAAGATCAAACATATCACAAAGAGTGATTAAAATTGGTCGTAAAGAACGACGCAAAGAAGAAGAAGATTTTGTATACTAACAGCTTTGTCTACTTGTGCTTTTGATGATCCTTGTTTAGCTAGATAGTCTACTTTGTTATTTCCTAGGATATCTGTGTGTCTAGGGATGCAACGTAGAATGACATTAATATCAAAGGCGAGCGATTGTGTATGATTAATATCAATGCCTGGTTATGCTGTTCTTATAAAGCTTGTAGTGTGGATGTGAGTCAGTGAATACTATCATGTCTTGGACAATACTTTCTCCAAGTTCAAATTACTCTTGGACTAGTTAAATGGTCATCTTTATGGCTATAATCTCTGTCTCATAGTTGGAACATATATTATCACAAGGTGCACAGTAATTATAGGTAGTTCCATCTTTATATTTAAGGTGTATACTGCAGCCAGCATAGGTATATATGGCAACAAAGCAGCGAACATATTTTCAAAGACAGGTGGCCACATACAAACACTAGTATGACATGAGGAAGCAAAAGCATGGATATAAATGGCTTACAAGAACAAATGGGTGAAAGATATATAAACAAAAACCTGCATTTAAAAAAGAAGAGAAATACAGGGTGTTCAAGATAATTGCAGCCCCATTGACAATTCGAAAGTTGCCAGGTACAAATTGAGTTGTGTTTATTTACTATTGAAACCGGTTCTGACTAGCTCGTCCTACGTCACATTTGTTCATCGCCCTTCCCGCGCTACAATTACACACCGTCACACAACCTTGACCTATACTACGTCATAACTGAACCTTCCCATTTCCATACATATATGCCAGATTAGCTCCATTCACGGGCTGCAATTATCTTGAACACCCTGTACTTACTACTAGCTCAATAGAAAAGTACAGGTTTTCATCTTCCGACTACAGACTGGGCACAATATGATGAGGTACTGCCTGTTTAATAAATGCAAGATAGGCCCTACTGACATATGTACAGGTGGTACCAGCAAAATGAGAAAGACACATCCTGTAAGAGTGTTCAACATACAATAAACAGAGAAAACACACATCCCTAACCCGATGTCAGTCCAAAACAAGCTATGTGAAGATGTAAAAAGTTAATTGCATATCCTTTACAGGACTTTGCGAATCAACCCCAGCTTTTAATGTTGTTTGTGATTTTTCTAAGCATTTTTACGTTCAGTAGTTTGACATTGCTTTCTGAACGGGTGGTGCCATCGTCCATTTGTAAAAATCCACAACCAAACTGTCCGTAGCGTGATTCGAACTCAGAATGTCGGGGTTAATAGACCGAGTCATTATCCCCTAAGCCACAGACGCCACCAATGTGAAGATGTACATAGACTTTATAAGTACACAAGTCGAAGTTTGAAAATGGTGGAAGAAGAAAGCTAAAATTTGTTGGATGCATCTGTCCTAAATGCTTAAGAGCCTGTGAACCGAGGTGCCCCATATTCACATTCTCGGCGCAAACCACACAGATCGCAAAGAATTATTAACTTGGTAGATAAGAATGGACACGTAGAAGATTTAATAATTATTGTAGCCTCTTGCTTTTGTACATTTCAGAATTATACAGCCATACCCAGAACCATCTTTCCTTCATCAAACAAGAATCTGCACGGTCTTATATGAATATGATAGAAGATGACAAATGTGTACAACTGATGGAACATGGTCAACTTTCAGATATGTTACCTGAATATAACAGCTACAAAATAAATACAATGGTAAGCAAGAACAGTGATACAAATGTTTCAGAAATGTCCGGAGATAATAAGACAAATTCAAGAATAACTGAAAATGGAGCATCCCTGAATTCTGTTGACTGTCATGGAAGTACAAGAAATGATTGTAACACTCAGACTGAATGTCAGCCAAAACTAGAGAATGAAGACTACATACAACAGTCAGATAACATATTTTCTGTGTGTAAGAAGAATTATGATTTTCATACAGTGGATGTGGGTGACAGATTACAAAGTGATATACCTATTCAAACACATATTCATAGTGCAGAACATACAAGAGCAAATAATAAGGAGAAACCTTACAAATGTGATGACTGTGGTGCAGGGTTTGTTAATAGCAGTAGTCTAGTAAGGCATAAAAGAATACATACTGGAGAGAAACCTTATAAATGTGATGTTTGTGATGTTGGATTTGCTCAAAAGAATTATCTTGTAACTCATAAACGAATACACACCGGTGAGAAACCTTTCAAATGTGATGATTGTAATGCAGGATTTGCTCGTAAGAATCAACTAGTATCACATAGAAAAATACATACTGGTGAGAAACCATACAAATGTGATGTTTGTGATACAAGATTTGCTCGTCAGATTGAGCTAGTAATACATATAAGAATGCATACCGGAGAGAAACCTTACAAATGTGATGTTTGTGACACAAGATTTGCTCGTAAGAATAGTCTAGTTAGACATAAACTAATACATTCTGGAGAGAAACCTTATGTGTGCGATTTTTGTGATAAAAAGTTTGTTCGCCAGAATGAATTAGTGATACATAAAAGAATACATACTGGAGAGAAACCTTACAAGTGTGATGTTTGTGATAAAAAATTTGCTCGTCAGAATGAATTAGTAATACATAAAAGAACACATACTGGAGAGAAGCCTTACAGATGCGATGTTTGTGATGCTGGATTCGTTCAAAAAGTTTATCTAGTAAGACATAAAAGAAAACATACTGGAGAGAAACCTTACAAATGTGATGTCTGTGGTGTAGGTTTTGCTGATAAGTGTAATCTAGTCAAACATAAAAAACACATACTGAGACATACTTGCAAATATTAATATTTCTTAGAAATATTGTGTTTGGGATGCAGAACTTATTTATAAGAATTTCTCGGAAAAGCATCAAAATAACACATACTGCAGAGAAACCTTGCAAGTGTGATGACTGTCGAGTTGAGTTTACTCAGTGCAGTATAGCTTGTATACAATAAACACATCTCAATGCTAGTAATAGATTCTATATCAGAGGATATTAGATCTTTTGCTTTGACAGAGAAAGACCCAAAGTTGGAGTTCTTGTTCGAAACAAACTTGCTTGTAAACAAATAACAGTATGCACCAGCAGACAGTCAGAAATCATAGAACATGTTGTGGAACTAACAAGGGCACTAAATTAAGAAAGTAAGCATAATCATATAATCATCAAACACAATGAAAAGTAACTCAATGGAAAACAAGCTACCAACGCCCCCAGCGAGCACTTTAATAGATGTTATTGAAGAAAGGCACCCATGTGGTGCCGGGCTTCCACAAGGGAGCAAAGAATAGTACCACTGCGATGTACGAGACATGTTGACTGAGGTAGGGGCCTTAGGAAGCTACCCTAGTAAATAAAAAGCGTTGCAGAAATCGGATGAGCCGGTCTACTTGTAGGTGCATAACTGGCACAATGTACAATCACTCTTAGGTTTAGATCACATACAAATCACAAAGAGTAGTTTAACAAGTGGTCGATATGGAGCATTTGAAGAAGAAGACGGAAGAAAAGGCGGAACCTATAAAAAGAAGAGCTAATGGTCCAAAGATCTCATTCAGGAGCCTCCTGAAGAACATGTGGCAACTAAATTCACTATGCATGAATTGGAAAAAGCATTGCACTTTTTTAAAGAAAATAAAATATCCAAGCAGTGATGGAATAACCAATGAAATGTTGATAGACCTGGGAAGAAAAGCAAAAATGAGGCTCCTAAAAATCTTTAACTGCAGCTGGAAAAGATTCCTTATACCTCAAAGAATGGAAATTAAGTTACCATGAAACAGAAAAGGGCCATGCAGACCCTAGTAGCTACAGACCCATTAACCAACTGAGCTGTGTAGTAACATTTCTAGATGGCAAGATCAGCACCAAACTAATGGGACACCTTAAAGAGAGCTACCAAAACTACAGGTCTACAGAATATCAAGTAATATATATCACCCAGGAAATAGAGGATGCTTTCCAAAAGAAAAATTACATGCTAGCAGTATGGGTAGATCTGGAAAAGTCTTTCGATAAAGTGTGGAACGTGGACTCATCGAAGTTATGCAAAAACCAAGTAACAGGGGTAATGCATAAATGAATCTCTCAGTACTTTGAAAACAGAACTGCAGATGTTCACCAGCAGGAAAACAGCACTAGAACATGGAATCCCTTTGAGGGACGAGTACTGTCACCATCACTGTTCCTATTATACACCAATGACATAATACGAGAGTACACCCAGAAGGATTCGCCATGCCCTATATGTGGATGACCTGGCCATGGGGATTTCAGAGAGACACATAACTGTTGAAACCAATAGAATACAACAGGCCCTCACATCCAATGGTCCAACACATGGCCGATTAAAGCCAATGAAAAGAAAACAAACACAATTTTCTCCCTATCAACCAGTATCTAAATTTCAAAACTCCTGTTAAACAACTATGTATTGCTCCCAGAGAAAAACCCCCCACATAACAACCCCAGTCCATTTTAAAGTCTTCGAGATGTGTGTGGATGTGGGATATGTAATTTTCTTAAACATTATAATTTTATTTTTAAATTTGTGTCTATCATGACATTTCTTGTAGCATTGACTTTAACTCTTTCCACGCTTTAAGCCGCACACTGCGCCACGGCGAAATCCGTTGACGCTTTAAGCCGCACACTGCGCCATAGAGTTGCTTCCCTTATAAGAAGTCTTTCTAGTTTTACTTCTACTGTTTTACTTATACTACTTTTCAACCTTGTTATTCTATTGGGTTGTCCAGTTTTCTTTAATTTAGTATATAATAAGATATATATGTTTATTTATTGCGAGTAGTTGGGATCGTAATTTTTTAAATTTTTTTTTACTTCCCTTGAATTAACTGCTTAAAAATTGAGAAAATAAATGGGCGTGGAAAGAATTAAGGAATATTTAATCTTGTCCATTAATTTAGATTTAAAAAAAAATAAAATGCACAGAGAACATTGAGAGTTTGATGATGTTTCTGAGAACTAAAGTTGTTGAGTTGGTTGCTATTTTGTCAAGTTCAGGAAACTGCATGTGATTTGTAACTGTTGTTTGATGTTCTATAAGGTTTTTGTAATAGTTTTTTTAGGGGGTGTGTTTGTCTCTAATTCTGTGGTGAGTTCTTGTCATGTGAGCAGTACGTTTTGCTGTATGCTATTGATAAGTACAATTTGGTTCATGTATGGAGTTTATTTGATGTATTTGTTGAGCATGGTGTGCACTGCTCTTTGTAAGTAGATTATGCTCTACTCCCTGTATCATTTTAAAATGTTATTTTATGTCCAGATGGATCAGTTCTGTATACAAGTCATTTGAGAATAGTAAGTAACATACCAGGTACTGTCCAAATGTACTATAACGAGTACTATAGAAAATAAAGTACCAGTTACTTGACAAATAGTTAAATGGTCACTATTTATTCTTTCTTATTTTCTCTAAACCTGCTTTGCCTCACAGTGTTAGAATAAAAAGAGATTTATAGAACGGGCTTTTATGTGTTTTTTTTGTTATCTCTGTGGTTCACCTTTTGCATGGACTGCCTTTTCGTTGACTATTCATTCTATACATGTAAATGGTAGTTTTATAAACGCTTTTTTCTCCATACAACTTTCTTCTGTGTAAAAAAAAGTCTTCAGAAATGAATTTGATCACATCATATTTTTGATACTGGTAGTTGCGTGTTAATGAATGACACCATACTGGCATATGGTTGCCAGACGTCCTAGTTTGCTGGGACAATCCTCGTTTTTGACAAAAACATGTGGTTGCCTGAAAAAGGCTTTTGTGACACCCATTTGTCCCGAGTTTTTTCCCTATAAACCAAAGCTGTACTTACATAACCGAGTTGGTTCTGAACACATCTTCAACTTCCTTTGTCTAATGTGACAAAAATGTGAAAGGAGAAAATAATAACAAGGTTGGAAAGTAGTATAAGTAAAACAGTAGAAGTAGAACTAGAAAGGCTTCTTATAAGGGAAGCAACTCTATGGCGCAGTATGCGGCTAATAACGTGCAACGGACTTGCGCAGTGTGCGGTTTAAAGCGTGGAAAGAGTTAATGGAAATAATTGCAAGAACCAATTGGGACGCAGAACACTGGAGTATGACATGGAATCATACATAACCGCAGAAAAACCAAATCTAAACAAGCTAGACAAAATTAAAAAAACACTGACATCGGAACCATCACCATGGAGTATGCCAATCAAAGACCTGAAAGCAATTCCTTGAATCGAGAGCCTGGGACAAAACACGGAAGAGACAATACGTACCCTGATATAAATGTTCAAGCGCAAAGAAAATAAACCCACGTACAAAACAGTCTTCTTCTTCATTCGTTTTTCACCAATAACTTGGTTTAATCTCACCTTTTGGTCGATGTGCTAGTTGTACCTTAGAGCGTCAGTTCTTTGTGCCAGGTAGGCACCAACAAACCCGAAAGTCGCTGGTACATACGGTTTCAAAACAAAAATTGGAGAATCCACCCCCAAGACGAACCAGAGCCCCGCTATCCTTTTACCTAGCGGTTAAAGTTTCCCGGTCTATACAACTGCGAAGTGGGGTTGGCTTGCATGTTCTACAGGTCACCAACAAGATATTAATTGTTACTTTTCGCTTGCTGTCGGCCCAGTTTTTGATCCGCTGTTCTATACTGAGCATAAGAAACCGATCGTAAAATAAAAGATAAATTATTTGTGCAGGTATTCGAGAATAATAATGACTGTTCGAGATGTACCGATTCGCAAGAATAACAATCATTTGAATCTGTTATGGCTAACGACACTAATCTTTTTATTTTTATACCCGATATTACAGAAATATAATTGGGAAGTGAACATCAAGAGACATTGTACTATCGGTAAAAGGAGCAGAACTTGACTGAAAATCAATTGCAGCAAACCTTCGATGTAGGGGACGGCGCACGCACGTACCATAGAAAGTAGCGAACGCTTTTCTGCAGCATGGATCTTCTTCTTCGAACGCTCCATATCGACCACTTATCAATCACTGTGATTTGTATGTGATTTGTATGTGATCTGAGCCTAAAAGCGATTGTACGTTGTGCCAGCTATGCGCCTACAACTAAAAAGGCCAGCACACCTTATTTCTGCGCTGCTTTTATTTGCTAGTGTAGCTTCCTAGGGCCTACATCAGTCACCTCTTACGACATGCATTGTAGGTTGCAGTTGTACTATTCTTTGCTTCCCTTGCGAGCCCCTACACCACACGGGCGAGCTTGAATCTGAAAGTTCATATTCAGTATTTTCGGATCCAGGCAATAACTGGTATTTGAGTAACGAGTAACTAGGTATACTACCAGTAGCTACTATTCGCACATCTCTACTGGTTATCATCGACCGCTTTGTTTCAGCAGGCAATTTGTTTTGCGTCAATTGGTGTTTTCTCTGCTGTCACATCGCCTGTTGTGGCTGTATAGACCTACTCTTTTTTGTGAATCCTTGCTGCAGGTAAATCCGGTGACTGGTAGTGATATATAGCTCTGTTTTGCCTCAGTTGGTATGCCATGGCGTTTCTCTCATCTTTTAAACTCCAGTCTGCACCCAGTGCTGCTCGCAATGCCAGCATGTCTCACAACACTACCATTTTTTTCACCAAGAAGTTCTTGACCTATTTCGTTCCCGATGTCTCGGTAAAGTCGGTACTTACTTATTACTAGTTTTTGTGAGAACTTTTTCCCCCCAATGGGATTGAGTGTGTAAATTAGTCAACTAATTAAATTAATTATTAATGTGTTAAATTTAAATAGTTAACTAATTATGCCTGTTGTCCTTATCGCAAAACGGAAACGAACTAGATGCGAGCGGTGTTGAGTTGTCCTTATCAATCACAAACGCCGGTATAATTAAATTTACTAGATTGTCAAATATAAATGTAGAAATATTTTCACAAGTCTGCATTCCGCGGTTGCAATAAATGCAATGACAGTTGAATTGGTTATTATTATTATTATTGACGTCATTGCACTCCTGGCAGACCCATAGGTGCTCAGTCTCCCCAACAGATATCGAAGAGTATGCATACTGATGGTTCCTGTGGCTCGTTGATTAAACACACCTCTCACTCTGCCTCTCAGGCATCCAGATCGACTTGAACAACGGGTAACTCCAAACTGCTTAAATCGCTTGATCGATTCAACATCGATTTTAGTGTCCTCATCCAATAGAGAGTCGCGAAGAGACCGAAGAATATCCCCCTTATCCATCTTCAACTCCCCAATAATCGATGCTGTTGATGCAAGCCTGGCCGCTCTCTCATTACCGTAAACACCTGCATGCCCAGGACAGTATATCCACGTAAGCCGCTGGAGGTTAGAAACTTCTATAGACGACATCCACTCATCCGAAACCTGCCCTTCTGGATCTTGTGAAGCATCGACTGAGAGTCAGAGACAACAACTGCCCCAGTAAATGAAGTCCCAGAAATCCAATGGAGGGCAGCAGTAACGGCCTCAACCTCCATCCTCATACTAGAAGTAGTTGTCCTGTATGCCCCACTTCGCTCTGCAACAACCCTACCATGCGCATAAGCCAAGAAACCCCAGCCGGATTTCTCACCACATTGAACCGACCCATCAGTATATACAACAACATCATCATCCCTTGCATTATCTTCTATCAGCTGCTTAACTGCGAGATCAGCCTTCATGTTGCCCCAATCTCTACATTCTCTTCCAAGAGTAATGATAACTTTGAGATAGTTCATCATGCTACCATCTGTTGGGATCCATTCGTCCCCTTTTGGTAGGGTCGCCACCGTAGTCACCTGGCCAATTGTTCTCTCAGCCTGGGCCATCCACCACATGCCACGCTTGATTCTCGTGCCCTTAACATCATTAGTGTTCTTGTGTAGTAGATAATGACAGTTGAAGCTAATTATGAATTTATGTGTCATAAATCATAAGATCATTGAAGAGTATCCGTATCACTCAGATTGAGTAGTTAATAGTAATAAGTAGGTAGGCATAAAATATGATAAAAGTATATAGTAAAAAATAAGTAATTCTTCTTTTGTCCTTCTCTCTTTTTGCCGCTAGGCGTAGCAAGCAGGTTTAACTGATGATCGGTTTCCGAGATAATGCACGCTCTGTCGTTTGATATGGTGTGGTATTGTGGAGTTTTAAGATGTCTGTAACTCCATCAACCTATCTTTTTATTGGTCTGCCCTTTCCTCTTGATGATTCCATTTTCAGGTTGTACGCTCTTGCAACTGGTGTATTCGGGTTCATTCTGACCAAGTGGCCAAACCATTAATAAGTAATTAATAACTTAAAATAAGTATTGTGTACAAGGTCAACAACTATTGCCTGAATTTAATACCATATGGATAAGATCATAGGATGTATTGACACACCTCTGTTGGTTTCCCATTACAATAAATTACTTCAGGTGTCAGATAAGAATGTGTTCTCACCTCTACTCTTCATAACATATAATATGGATAAAATTACCCAGGAGTCAAATATGGACACAGGAAATCAATGAACTGCTTTTTGCAGATGATCAGTATTTAGAACCTACAACATACTGACTCCTTGTATTAAAGCTGCACAAAGTAGGGCATGAAAATAAACATAACAGAAACTGCTTTCAGAAAAGGCAGAAATTCACTTGCAGTGGATTCCATCTCACTTGTGGCATTGCAGGCAATGAGAGTGCTGATGTATTGGCTAAGGAGGGCAGTGCGGCGTGAGTGCCAAAGAGCAAATTTACCAACCTTTGTCATGTCTTTCCAGGAGGTCAAAACTCTCATACAGAGAAAATCTGCAGTAGACTGGAAAACACTGGATATGATTATGGAAAAGACTTCCTCAAAGACCTAAGCAGAACAGACAAGTTCATCATATTTCGACTATGTACCGGACTCAACAAACACTTATATAGACTAGGAATAAGTCAAATGCTGAAGAAAACTGATGCAATAATGAGAATAGGCAAGAAACAATACATTAAACGTCATATCAACAGTACTACTTATTATTTTTTTCCTTCAGTATTTTCTCTTCAGTTCAGATGAGGCTTGGTAAATTCGTTATAAAAGATCATACTTTTTTCACCCATTTAACTGCATTGATAACTATAAACTAACATGCTACTTAGAAATATGGATAAAATGTGAAGTTATTATTTGAAATAGGTGAATATTTGTAATGAAATCTTCAAATTTCTATATGTAATACTAATAGGTCTCTAGTACTTCAATGGAAGCCGTACTCGAAAGCTGTGTATATGTACAACAAACTAGACAAACAACATGCATAAAGCAGGAAATTGATTCAGAGGTTTGTTTATCCTTACAATATATTACTAAACATCAGAATCTTGCAGAGCTTTTGGTGGACAGAGCTTATGAATTGTGTTTTTGTTAAATGTCTGATCTTTCTTTCTTTCTTTCTCGAATCCTGTATGCCTCACAGCGTCAGGTCAGGAAGAGATTTCAAAACGGGCCCTAGTATGCGCTTCGTAGATAGTCTCTTTGTCGCCTCTGTTATCTCTGAGGTCCATCTTTTGCGTGGCGGCCTTTTGCTTTGTACCCATTGTATCGGAGCAGCATTGCTCTTTGGGGTGCACTGTCTGATGGTAATCTGCTTACGTGACCGAACCATTTAATTTGTTGTTTCTTGATGAAGTCTAGTACTGATGTTGTACCCACTTTTTCCTGATGTCTTCATTTCTCAACCGGTCTCTTCTTGTTACACCTAGCATTCTGCGTAGACACTTCATCTCTGTTGTGACTAGTTTTCTTCTATCGTTTGTTGTCAGCGTCCAGGTTTGGCACTGGTAACATAATGTGGGAGAAAGATTGTGTTGAAAGAATGTCTGATCAGTTTCTAGAAACTTCGGCTAATAACATGCAACGGACTTCCGCCGTGGCGCAGTGTGCGGCTTAAAGCATGGAAAGAGTTAACCACTCTTTGTGGTTTGTTCTATCAACCAAGTTAACCACTCTTTGTGATCTGCGTGGTTTGTGCTGAGAACATGAGTATGTTAGACCCCTATGGCATGCAGGACATGCACATCCGATGTTCTATCGAAGTGTATGTATATTATCCAACAGGACACACATCTGTACAGACAAGTACCTGTAAGTTTAAACAGATAGTAAAACTCCACTTTAAAGTACCTCATCTGGAGTTATACTGTAGTATGCCATCAGAGCTGACTCATGTCACCATACTGACCTAATCTAAGACTTTATTTTCAATCACAATGGGTGTTAATCCAAAGATATTTTTAAATGAAAAAAGTAAAGTTGGATCCAATCTGTAGAGTACTAGGATCATCTTTGACAGAATGATAGAGGCCATTGCCTTAGAGATCCTTTTGTTTGCTTGAAATATTGTCTATACATTCAATGTTGTCTCTTGTATAACCGTTACTGTCTTTTGTAGCTCACACAGAGATTTGTGTAGTTTTATGTCGAGCGTTGTTTCATTAGACCAATGAGTTTGCCTCAGTATATCATATTCGGGGCCATCTTGAAGTATGTGCTCTAGTCTGATGTACATGTACACATGACTGAATTGCCAATTTTGAATTTTTGCCTTAGAGATAAAACAGTCTAGATTCAGGACTGATAGATCTTGTAATGATAAGATAGCCACTCTGGGATTCACCGTAGAGCAAATAAGGGAGTGGCAGACTTTACTCTACGTTTGTGTTGTGGACTTCGTGAAGGCATTTGATAGCCTCGAATAGCAATCAATATGGAACATCCTGAAACACTTTAGGATACCAGAGAAGACTGTAAATACTATTCAGCAAATTTATGAGGTGCTAGCTTGCCAGATACTCCATGATGAAAGGTTGTCAGCAGAGTTTCATGTCACTATTGGTGTTAGAATGATGCTTAGTGTCTCCTCTCATCTTTGTGTTTGCTCGATTTGGTTACATGCACAGCATATTCCAAATCTGGTTATGGCATTTGTGGACACTTATGTCCAAATTGGAGGAGCTGGTCTTCGTGGATGATCTTGCCCTGTTTTCTCACAGACTACAAGATGTGCAGGAAACAGTAGATGCTCTGACAGAAAGAAGTAGCGAGTCAGACTTACAATAAGCCAAGAGAAGACAAAGGTACTGCAAAGCAACAACATACAGAAAGATCCAGTATTGATTGAAGGAAGGGCTATAGTAGATGTGAGTTTGTCTACCTTGGCAGTAAGATCAACTAATCAGGAGGTACAGATGAGGACATTAACATCAGGATTAGAAATAATAAGTATGTAAAGATTGAATTGTTTTTCTCTCTCCTTTTAAACGTTATTGTGGATTCAAATTGATTTGTTTGATTTCTCAAAAAGTATAAAAGTTGTGGGATAATTCTTTTATATTTGTGAGTTATTCAAATACCATCTGTTACCAGGCTAACTATTGCTAGATATTCTGATCATCTGGACCTCATAGAACAAGTTTGGAATCTCACTTGACCAATAAAATATTTTTAAATGGCCATCATGTTTTATTGAAGCATAATAAGTCTTCCTACACTTATAATTTCTGAAATTGAACTGTTACAATTTTGGTTATTTTGTTGACAAACTTTAACTATTTCTTTCAAAACAATTTTTGTATTATTATTTATTTTAACTGAAGACAATTGTTGGGGGTTTTTTTTGCAGACATATGTGGCATACTTTAGATGACAATTAAATATTAATTATGCTCATACTTTTCACCTGGTCTCATTTTTGTTCTGCTTATATTATAGAAGCATCTTTACAAATACTATATGACAGCCGCAAGAAGAATAACTTGACATTAAGATTTTCTAGACACTTTATTCATACACTTTCTGTTCATTTTCTATTGTACCAGGCTGAAGAAAACTATGAAACTAATATGTCAGAGGAACTGTAAGTTTACAACAGGAACAAGATTGTCAAGTGAGTGAATACTTTTGTAAACATCTGTTGAAATTGGCATCGACTGAAATGAATCTTCAGTCCACATTTTGTTCTGTAGATGTGCAAATGTAAAACCAAGATAAGAAAAAGAATAGGGATTATTTAAAAATTGTGAAACATATTCAAATCCAAACCGCTGGTGCCGGGGACCGCAATGGAAGTAAAGAATAGTACCACTGTAACCTACAATGCATGTCATAAGAGGCGATTGATGTAGGCCCTAGGGATGCTACCCTAGTAAATAAAAAGCAGAGCAGAAATACTGTAGGTGCATAACTGGCACAACATATAATCGTTCTTAGGCTCAGATCACATACAAATCGCACAGAGTGGTTGACAAGTGGTCGATATCGAGTGTTCAAAGAAGAAAATCCAAAGAAATGAATAAAAAGATAAAATTAAGAGTTTCAGTTTTCTTTTTTTTTATATATATATATATATATATATGACGACTTATTCTCCCTTGCTCCTTGTGTAGCATAGCACCTCAACAGTTGACTTACTGACTTATTCGTCTCCGCTCCTTGTATGTGACTTTTTATATTTGTTTTCAGACACATACAGTAAAGTTGGAACCTGAAGATGATGACAAAGAGAAAGGTGAAGTTGTTATTTGATATGTTGAAGAATGCAAGTGTATTTGTTGATTTTTAACTGACACAACATACAATAGCTCTTATTCTCGGATTACATACAAGTCACAGAGTAGTTAACAAGTGGTCGATATGAAGCGTCAAGACAACTAGGATACAGTAAATTTGCTGTCTTGACTAGAGTCAGTACTGCGATGTCTTGACTAGAGTAACAACTGATATCTGTGCAAGACAGAGAAACAGAAATCATAGTACCAAGATGAAGCATATTCCTAATGGCAACCAAGGATATGGTGAATACAAATACAAGATGTGATATAGATGACAGCAACAGAGGCATGATATTCATAATTAATTCTTCTTCGAACACTCCATATCGACCACTTGTTGAACCACTCTTTGTGATTTGTATGTGATCTGAGCCTAAGAGCGATTGTACGTTGTGCCAGTTATGCGCCTACAAATAGGCCAGCACATCCAATTTCTGTGACATTTTTTATTTACTAGGGTAGCTTCCCTTGGCTCCTACCTCAGTTGCCTTGTAGGTCGCAGTGTTACTATTCATTGCTCCCCTTGCAAGTCCCAGCAACACAGGTGCATAATTAATAATGCTGTATGCCTTGGAGGTAAAAATCTAGTTTATGAAATATGACATAAATGATCGACAGGAACTAGATTGATAAAACTATATGTCGACAGGTCACAACTAAATCATAAATATAGCTTCACCAACAATCTGAGCTGCAGATATCAGAACACAATATATAGCATGCCGACAGGTTTCTCTCTTGATTAAACATTTTTTCCACTCACTGTGATCTGTGAAGACTGAACTGTTACTCTACTCCTTCCATGAGGTAGAAAGTCTTAACATGTTTAACATTTTATTTGTCCTCATTGAAGCTTCTTCATTCTTCACCCCAGGGAGTCATATGTCAGCAACCAAAGTTTTCTAAGCCCTCCTATCCAAGGCCATCTTTTCCAGATCTCTCGACTCTCCCCATTTTCTTACATTCTGTTTTCAGCTCCTGCCGTCAGGTGTTCCTGGGTCTTCCCATGCTACTATTAATCTGGGGGTTCCATCAGAGAGCCTGTCTCATGATGTTCCTCATCGGAGCAATGTTACTATATCCAATGCTCAATTTGTTTAAAGGATTGTATTCTGTGTCATGTTCACAGTCTCAAAACTATCATTTGATCTGCTCTTGTTGTGTTGGCTGAAAATGGATACCCTAAGTGTGGATGAGTTGCTGCAGAAAGTATAAGTGCTCTAATACAATAAACTTGCTGAGAGGGACAAGGCAACTATGGAAATACTCTAACTACAAAGATGATGATTCTTTTGACTATTTATTGACAAGCAGTATATTCTGGTCTTATCAAACTCTAATGATCTCTATTCACAGCTTCATTTGAAGCTATTTTGTTATTGCTATTTTTTAAATATTGATATTCAAGTGCCAGTTTTTTTTATATTAGCTATAAAATAGTAATGCTGAATGTTGTTAACCAAGGTCATAGTTGAATACGGTTCAACTGTATACAGACAAATTATCAGGTCTCTTAGATGTAGAGACAACTGGATGTCGTTAAAACATCATGGATGTGTTAATTTAATAACTTGATAACATTACTAGTTAATACACTTAATAATTATTCTAGCTATTGTTTATTTCTTGTGCATTTCAGAATTATACAGCCAGAACCATCTTCCCTTCATCAAACAAGAATATTCACAGTCTTATAAGAATATGATAGTTGATGACAAATGTGTACAACTGAGGGAACATGGTCAACTTTCAGATATGTTACCTGAATATGACAGCTGCAAAATAAATACAATGGTAAACAAGAACAGTGATACAAGTGTTTCAGAAATGTCCAGAGATAGTAACACATATTCAAGAATGACTGAAAATGGAGAATACCTTGATTCTGTTGACTGTCATAGAAGTACAAGAAATGTTTGTGACACTCAGACTGAATGTCAGCCAAAACTAGAGAATGAAGACTACATACAAGAGTCAGATAACATATTTTCTGTGTGTGAGAAGAATGATGATTTTCATACAGTGGATGTGGGTGACAGATTACAAAGTAATATACCTATTCAACCCCATCATATTGATCTTGCAAAGTGTACAACAGTACAAACTAAAGAGAAACCTTACAAATGTGATGTTTGTGATGCAAGATTTCTGAATAGGAGCTTTCTTGTAAGACATGTTAGAACCATACCGAGAGAAACCTTACAAATGTGATGTTTGTGGTAAGGAATTTGCACATAAAAATCATTTAGTAACACACACAAGAATACATACTGGAGAGAAACCTTATACGTGTGATGTCTGTCACAAAGATTTTGCACATAAGAATCATCTAGTAACACATACAAGAATGCATACAGGAGAAAAACCTTACAAATGTGATGATTGTGGTGCAGGATTTACTCGATGCAATAATCTAGTAACACATAAAAGAATGCATACAGGAGAGAAACCCTACAAATGTGATGTTTGTGATAAGGGATTTGCACATAAGAATCATCTAGTTGCACATACAAGAATACATACTGGAGAGAAACCGTACAAATGTAATGTCTGTGATAAGGGATTTTCTCGTAAGAGTCACGTAGTAACACATACAAGAATACATACTGGAGAGAAACCTTACAAGTGTGATGTTTGTGATACAAGATGTGTTCGTCAGGATGACCTGGTAATACATAAAAGAATACACACTGGAGAGAAACCATACAAGTGCGAACACTGTGGTGTACATTTTGCTGATAGGCGTAATCTAGTACGGCATAAAAGAATACATACTGGAGAGTAGCTTTGCAAAAGTCCTATTTGTGGTCCTGCAAAAGTCCTATTTGTGGTCCAGGGTTTGCTAATATGAGTCATCTAGTACACCGTGTCTGTACAGCAATGTATTAGTTATTTTTATGTTGATTTTAAACAGAGTGCATTCTGGGATCAACAGTATTCTCATGTCTACTCTGTTTTACCAGAACCAAACATGCACAATGAACAAAGCACATTTGAAAAAAATAACTACATCAATGTCAACACCTCTATCTGTAGAATGAACCTGGCCACATATAAATTGTATTAAGCACTGCATTATGAAAGATTTTCCAACGTTAAATGAATGAACCCGACCACATACATGTCATATCAAGCACTGCATAAGGAGAAATGAGTACTCATCAGATACCTCTTGTTAGGATGACTGATATTTTCCCTAACAAATTGTGATGCTCCTTCATGACCGAAAACTCACCCATCATTCTTTTCATTACACTCTCTAACACAAGAACGATGGATGTTACCAACTGTCCAGGAGGACCAGACTGTCATACTTCATCTCTGGACAGATCACAACAGAATGAGACACCACCTGTACACTAGATTCAAGATATGCACCAACGACCTGTGGTTTGGCGAGTATGACAACCGAGCACATCCTACAGAACTGCCCCCAGTATGCAGACCTGAGAAGAGGTGGCCCACTTACACCAGCGTCCAAGACAATCTGAGGCAGACTTTATTACAGAATCTGAAGTCCCAATCTAGTGAGAATGCAGAAGAATTAGACTCTCTAAAATTGACCAGACAGTTCAAATGGCTTATCTTATTTTCTCCTCTTTGCTGTTTGTCGAAGATATAAAAAACAATGAACAATCTCTGACTATATATATATATATATATATGTTTATTCATTGCATCTCATCAATAATGCATATATTGTCTCCATCTTAACACCTTGCATTGCCTATTACATCCTCTTTGACTATGTTTTCTAATTGCATTATTTCTTCTCTTTTTGTTTTTTTAAACTGCAGTCTTCCCCTGTATTGATAATAATATCTGTCCGGTTTCATATATGAGTCTGATTCTATATTAACTACATTAGTCTGCCGCAACTAGTTATATACATTCCTTTCAATGTTCCTTTGATAACTATTCAGCTTCTATTTCTATACTTCCTTTTAATACTGTTTTTCTGTCTTATATATTCTATGTATAAACATCTATTTTGCAATAAATGTTTCCTTCCTATGTACGGTACAAGTGATACGGTACATGTGTACCACTAGTTGGGGGTCTCTGTGGTTAAGCCCTTTGCCTTGTGAGTCGAAGGTTGTGGGTTCAAAATTGAATCGCATCGCTCTGTTCACGAGTGCAGTTTTGCAAAGACCCTAGGATTGTTGCCGGAGCTACGGAGTTTGTGCAACACTCTCGGCAGGTGGCATGTCATTTCTGCGGAGAGGGACCGAGCCATATGGAGTAAAACCCGGTGCAGTGAAGTCATCCTTCGGCTTTAAACTTGTGATGCCTCTTCTTTATCCAATTGTCCCGTCATGCATTTTTTTGCCAATGGATTTTCTCTTGTTGCCATCAGTGCATTGTTTCATTTTCAGTGGTTAGTTTGTGGTGGATTCCATTGTCCTTGTTTTGTTGTCGCTCTCTGCAAAAATGTTTGATTATATTAATCATAATAATTCATGTCACTAAATGTATTTTAAGTAATTATAAATGAAAGTCAATACAGTTTCATTAATCAAGATTCTACGATTTGCTGTCTTTTGTTGTCAGTGTGTTTGTAACTAGTTTTGAACATCTGTACTGTCTGATGTTGAGTTGTAATAAACAACTTACAAGTGCCACCAGGTACAGACTGTTGTTTCCATCTGAATAATATACAGTGTAATAAAATTGATGCAAACATGCTTTGCAATAATACTGTTTCCTTGAATGGTCCAATATACATACAATTTTGTAAATCCTCTAAAAAAAAAACCACAAACAACCAGAGGAAAGCAAATAAAAGCAGATCTAGTGAAAAATATGCAACACTGGATCCAATGCTAAATGAGTGTACAGAATGGCAAATATAGCTTCACTTCAGACCACAAATTGGTGATGGCTAAAGTAAAACTCAAGTTGCGAAGGAATACTTCTTCGAACGCTCAATATAGACCACATGTTAACCATTCCTTGTGATTTGTATGTGATCCGAGCCTAAGAGTGATTGTACATTGTGCCAGCTATGTGCCTAAGAGTAGGCCAGCACATCTGATTTCTGCGCCGCTTTTTATTTACTAGGGTAGCTTCCCTAGGCCCTACCTCAGTCGCCTCTTACTACATGCCTTGTAGGTCACAGTGTTACTATTCTTTGCTCCCTTGTGAGCCCAGGCAACACACAGGCGACTGAGGATCCAAGATTTATGGTCTCCCGGCTGTTGCTTTTCATTTAGCCAGCACTGTTCCAATTCCTCCCAGTCTATTACAGCTCCCAACTCCAGCATTGAGATCTCCAAGAAGGATAATTTCTTCATGGCAATCATTAGTGGTCTTTTTCTTTCTTCTTCGAACGCTCTATATCGACCACTTGTTAACCATTCTTTGTCATTTGTATGTGATCTGAGCTTAAGAGCGATTGTACGTTTGCCAGTTATGCGTCTACAAGTAGGCCAGCACATCCAATTTCTGCGACGTTTTTATTTACTAGGGTAGCTTCCCTAGGTCCTACATCAGTCACCTTTTACTACATGCCTTGTAGGTTGCAGTGGTGTTATTCTTTGCTTCCCTTGCGGGCCCCGGCATCACACAGGCGTAGTGGTCTTTTGAAGAAGCTCAAAGAATTCTTCCTTTACATCTACGGATTCGTCTTTATTTGGCCCATACATGATGACCACATTGACAATATTATTTTCATCCATTAGATCTAGCACCATAATGAGCTCCAAAATAAATATCCATCCTTTGATGTTGATTACTTGGTTCCTAGCCACTATCCTTCCTACTCCTCCCTTGTTTCTCTCGGTCACATGAACATCGCTATAGAAGCATGTTTTCATTGTGATCTTTGACTTTTATTCTTGGTTTCGGTCTTGGCCAGAATTCCTAATTTCATCAACTCCATTATCATTGCCTCCTTACTTTTAATTTTTGGTATATTTCATATTCCGTAATTATGTAATCCATGCCAGTTTGTCACCTTCAAGACCATTTCAGTTTTCTCTTTGTGGTAGCTTGTAATCAGAATTGAAGACACAAAGGTGATGGCCTTCTCTATCTTTGCATGGAGGAGGTGCAGTCTCCATGCAGGTCATCTGACTGGTTCAGTTTTACCAACTACTTTCATAGATTCATAAAGTACTCGGGTCCAGTTATAAATCTTCTTCTTTTACAGTCGTGATTGGGACCCGCCAAGGTAAGTTTAAATATCCAGGAACACATATCACTATGTATAGTGGATATCTACAGAGATCAAAGATAAGAATGTATGTTGACATATGTAGCACACATATAAAAGGGATGGGATGCAAGGTCAAGAAACTGTCACATAAGCCTGTACAAAACAGGCCTAAAATGGTTAACAAGTGATCCGAGAAGGCTCCAAACCATGACCGTCCAAAAGGCAGTAAAGTGAGTGGGTTTAGAAAACCATCACACTTGCAAGGTCTTTCTAGACCACTGTACAGAGCCCATGCATCACAAACATGACATTTGTATTGCATCTCTCCATTATGTATTATTTTATATATTGCTAAGTTATTGCACTTAGTAAATCCTGCTGTACCACAATTTTCACACTTGTAGGTTTCTCTCTAGTATGCATTCTATTATGCTTTACTAGATAACTCCGGCGAGCAAATCTTGTATTACAAACATCACATCTGTAAGGTTTCTCTCCCGTATGTATCCTTTTATGTCTTACTAGATCATTTCGACGAGCAAATCTTGTTTCACAAACATCACATTTGTAAGGTTTCTCCCCAGTATGTGCTCTTTTATGTATTACAAGACCATTACGACTAGCAAATCCTGAAACACAAACATTACATTTGTAAGGTTTCTCTCCTGTATGTATTATTTTATGTGTTACTAGCTGATCCTTGCGAACAAAACACTTGTCACAAACATCACATTTGTGAGGTTTCTCTCCGGTATGTATTAAATTATGTGTTGCTAGCTGATGCTTACGAATAAATCCTACAACACAAACATCACATCTGTAAGGTTTCTCTCCAGTATGTATCCTTTTATGTAATGTTAGGTTATTGCGCTGTGTAAATTCTGCACCACAATCATCACACTTGTACGGTTTTTCTCCTGTATGTATTCTTTTGTGTGTTACTAGATCACCATGACGAGCAAACCTTGCACTACAGAAATCACACTTGTAAGGTTGCTCTCCAGTATGTATTCTTTTGTGTATCAATAAACTACTGGAATTAGTAAATCCTGCACCACAATCACTACACTTATGAGGTTTCTCTCCAGTATGTATTCTTTTATGTGTTACCAAATCAGTCTGACGAGTAAATCTTGCATTACAAACATCACACTTGTGAGGTTTCTCTCCAGAATGTATTCTTTTATGTCTTACAAGACTACTGGAATTAGTAAATTCTGTACCACAGTCACCACACTTGTGAGATTTCTTTCCAGTATGTATTCTATTATGCCTTACTAGACTATGCTGATCAGCAAAATCAAAACCACATTCATCACACTTGTAAGGTTTTTCTTTATTATGTGCTGTATGTTCTGCACTATGAACATGTTGGGTTTGAATAGGTATATTGCTTTGTAATCTGTCACCCACATCCACTGTATGAAAATCATCATTCTTCTCACACACAGAAAATATGTTATCTGACTCTTGTATGTAGTCTTCATTCTCTAGCTGACATTCAGTCTGAGTGTCACAAACATTTCTTGTACTTCCATGACAGTCAACAGAATCCAGAGATGCTCCATTTTCAGTCATTCTTGAATTTGTCTTATTATCTCTGGTCATTTCTGAAACATTTGTATCACTGTTCTTGTTTACCATTGTATTTATTTTGTAGCTGTTATATTCAGGTAACATATCTGAAAGTTGACCATGTTCCCTCAGTTGTACACATTTGTCATCATCTATCATATTCTTATAAGACTGTAGAGATTCTTGTTTAATGAAGGGAAGATCGTTCTGGGTATGGCAGTATAATTCTGAATCTGCCAAAAAAAAAGTTAAAACAATTATTGAATCTATCAACTAGTAATGTTAACAGTTCTTCATCTCTTGTCCTACTGTTTATGTTCTAAAATCTTCTGGGTAAACATAGTTTTATTTCTATCACAAGGTATGTAGCTTATGTTCTAGTCATGCTGAATGAATTTTGTATCTCTTCCACTCTGTCTAGTCACCTTTTACTTGGTTGCCATCTTGCTTTGTATCCTGATGTTCTCATATAGTATGCTTATGCTGTAGATTGCTGTTCTATAACCAATTGTGTTTTGATCTCATTTGACGTTTCCAATGCCAGGTATGTAATACTTAACTCTGGCTGTTGAGCGCGTAGGCAATATAGACAATATAGAGCACATAGACAATAGTCCATGAAAAGAAAGTGTGAAAGAAGATCTGTCACATTTGTTCAGGACCCATGATGGACCTTGTATGCAGAAATGAAAAAAACAGTAGCAAACTTTCATTGGATTCAGTAGAAATCAGCAATGGTAGAATTACAGGCAGTGTTCATTTCCATTTACAGTTAGCCAGTGCCCAAAGCGAGGTACATATTTCATACACATACTCAACACTACAGACTCAATACCGTATGAGAAAATAGGAACATAGAAAAACACAAGAACTTAAATAGCATTCAATAATAGAGAAAATTGTTCTCAACAACAAAAGTAAACAATAACAGAATTGCAAATCTCATCCCAATGTAAATAATAATGTCACCTTTCATTTCATCATCATCTTCAGTTTCCAACTTTACTGTATGTGTCTGAAAACAAAAATACCAAGTTATGTTTCTTCTAAACACAAGCTGTATGTAAATGTCAGTAATAAATCATGTGAAACTAACAGATTATGAAACTCTTCTATTTGCATCAATCTTGTGATATTTATTTTAAAACATTGTATTAAACAATGCAGTTATGTCTCTCTATCCTGATGTTATCTGAATAAAACAGTAGAGCACAACTGATCCTTCTTCAAACACTCCATATCAACCACTTGTTAAACCACTCTGTGATTTGTATTTTATCTGAGCTTAAGAGCAGATTGTACATTGTGCCAGTTGTACAAGTAGGCCAGCACATCCGATTTCTGCTATGCTTTTTATTTATTAGTGTAGCTTGCCTAGGCCCCTACCTCAGTCGCCTAATACAAGATTCTAATGTCTGGTAATAAATTGTAAAAATAAACAAACCTTGTAATCCATTTCCTGCTTTCTGCACGTAATTTGTCAAGCTTGTTTTGAATGTCCATAGCTTTCTAGCATGGCTTACATAGAATTACTAGAAGCCTCAGACCTGTAGAAAATTAAAGATTTCATTATGAATATACACCTACTTTAAGCTTAATATTTTGTCACAATTTCTAAGTAGCTAGTTGATTATTTAGAACTATAGGAGATAACCAGAATCAAAGTGGCTGAAGCAATCTGCTTTAAATAATCTGGGTTAGAGGGCAGTAGTTCTTCTGCGAACGCCCGCTTTCAATTCAGGCGGTAGTCATGATGCCTGGTATTGCGCTTCTGATTGAATTTTGTGTGAGGCCTACTAACCATTTTACCAGTGTCCCTCACCATGCGGTCTGCCTCACCATCTTCAGAAGTACTTGAAGTTTAGATCCTTCAAGTGTGATCGTTACAGGAAACCTGTTATCCACGAAACACTTGCCTTGAGTCCTCGTACCATCAGTACTTTTACGGGTGGTGTTGATTAGTGAAGTTTGATTTCTCTATCGGAGTTCCTGCCTTTGGTGAGGTCGTCTCCGCACACATCGTATGACAAATATTCTTTAATGATCTTTTAATGTCTTAAATTTGGGCTTGGATCTACGTCAAAAAGTATAAACTACTTTGCGCTGACTGAGTGAAGTCGCTCCGGTTCAGGAGCATTCACAACCCTTCTAGGGCTAGTCATTGGAACTGTCCCCTTTTCTTGTATTCATTGCTCTTTTACGATCATTTTTCGCCATATATTTGTATTTTATGATCTTCGCCAAAGACATGCATGGCTTAATCTTTGAGACAAGTATGACTACTGGCAGGATCAACCAGATAGCTGTCATGGACATGACTGGACCAACAATGCTTGGGGTAGGGAGACAGTGCAGCAGTAAAACTTGAGTAAATTGGTAATGAATTCAGGTAAATTATAGTTTTAGAAAAGCAAGGAAACATTATGTTAATAAGATATAATAAAAACAACACTTTGTCCCCTGGGCCTTAATAAAAACATATAAACACAAGTAGGGTTTAGTTTAGTCAATAGACCATCATCTCCGCACATCAAACCAATCAGTCTATGTGCCCCAATCTCTTCCTCAGTATATCCCTCAATATAATAATAGCAGGAATATAATGAAAATAATAGGCTCTAATTCTAGTGAAGTAGAGACAGATAATGAGGTAGGGTGGGTCGTCATCAAAGGAACCCTAACGATCAGGGAGGGGTGGGGGAGGGGCTGATAAAGCCACTGAGACATTGGGAGGATAAAAAAAACCAATGAATTTGATTGAAATGATAATTTAGAAAGCTTTCAGTCATTGTCCTTTCACTGGCACTCCAGGTCTAAATATTTCTGACATCACGGGCCCATTGTACTTCTTCCATTTCTCATGGACAAAGAAACCTATGAAATTTATCAAATTTGAGACAAACAAATATGCTAAAGAACAACATTTCCAACAGAGCACTCTTGCAGGTTCCTAAAGTGGAAGGTATGCCAAAACTAGTGAACTGTATACATTTTTTGTAATCCTCATAATATGGGCCTGATGTGAAAGTCTTCAATCAGAGACTATTAGTCTACAAGTAAAAATCTGCTGCTCATGTGCATGTAGCCTGATGTTGAGAGATAAAATCATTCTTTCCTGTCTGTTTTTTTTCTTCAGTTTGTTCATTTGTGAATGATTATGATACAGATCACATTTTCTAGGTGTCACCTTTTAATTGTTATGATTTATTTAAACATATCACGTTGACCTTTATTTATTTTAGAAAAAGGTCTGATTGTTCAAGAGGTCATGATAGTCATCCTGTTAGGCACATAACAAAGATTTAAACATATTTACAATCACAAATAAATTAAAAATAAAGTAACGTTTCATATTTTTATTGTGATATTCTGTGAGTCAAAAAATATTTTGAAATATGGTCAAAATGCTCAGAACTGACACACTATTACTATTGCCAAACCAAAAGTGCTCTGCAGCAAGAGAGGAATTTGTGAAATCCAGCTTAAATCATCAGGAATGTGAGATTGAGTTTCTAGTCCTATCGGAGACAGAAGATAAAATGTAGGCCCGTGTTCAAACGAGCATTTTAAAAAAACTCATGGTATTTGATAATAATGAATAAGATTATGAATAGGCAGCCAAGCCCCTGGTTGTGACAACACATCATATTATGTATAAAATTAGTCCTACCAGCAATTTCACTAGCTTCAAGTCAACAATGTTGACAACAGACAATACTTCAGAACCCTCGACGGTGCAATGGAGTTCGCAAACTGTCGCTGAGATCTTTCTTTATCTTTCTTTCTGTATAAGAAACATATCAGAGCATGTTACAGTTGTCTGAGTTGACGAGTTCAGTTCTGAGTTATTCACGAAGAGTGGCCTAAGAGTGCAAGCAGCAATTTTCAATGAATCATGAATGAATGATCTTAAAAATCAATAATTTAATGATGATGGTCCTATCAATTATTAAATCATTCAATCAAACCTTTTGCAATCAAAAATATCAGAGCATGTCACAGTTGTCTGAGTTGACGAGTTCAGTTCTGAGTTATTCACGAAGAGTGGCCTACTCAGACTCTGAGTCAGAGTGCTAGCAGCAATATAAATTTGCAATGAATGAATGATCTTAAAAATTAATAATTTAATGATGATGGTCCTATCAATTATTAAATCATTCAATCAAACCTCGGTCCGATAATGACAATGAGTTAATAAAGGTTTCCATAATTAATTAACTAAGTAACACATACTAAATGATACTTGATTAATTTATAAACTTAAATTATAAAATAACAAGGTCCTTACAAAATCTCAATTGCAGGAGAGAAAACAAAGGCCGATAATTTCTTTATTGCGATCTTGTCAAGGAAAGGTAACGCTGCATCATAATTGTTGAAAAAACAAAATCGGGGGAAACGTACCTTTCAACGTCATATACGGAAATATAGGGTTTACTAGCGTGTCCCGCCCGAGTGGCTACCGGGTACCAAATTTTGGGTCTAAAGAATAGAACCACTGTTACCTGCCACGCATGTTGTAAGAGGCGACTAAAGACCACGCTCTATGAGGGCGTTCACGATGTCAGCTCTGTCCATGGGCTGGCCCTCTGATATAGCGGCAGAGCCAGCCAGTCTGTCTGCTCTCTCATTGCCAACGACACCCATGTGCCCCGGAACAAAGACAAGTGTAATTCTACAAATTGTTGACGCCTGCAGTGATTCAGTCCATTGCCTGCGCACCGAACCGGCCTCCACCTTTCGGATCATACTCAATGAGTCACTCAGAATGCACACATGAGTGTAGTTTTGTGACTCTAGCCAGAGTAGTGCATTGGTCACCGCCAGTACCTCCATTGTCATGCTGCTTGTTGTCATACTAAATGCACCACTGGCTTCCTTGACCATTCTGCCACATGAGCTTGCAGAGAAGGCCCATGCAGACTTTTCGTGACGAACTACCGATCCATCCGTGTAAATCACGACGTCGTCTGCATTGCAGTTTTCATTGATAATGGCTTTGACGTCTGCATTCAACGCCACTGGATTTCCTTCTCTGCAACCTTTGTCAAATTTAATGATGGTTGAAAAGGTGTTCCAGTATATTGGAGGCATCGGTATCCATTCTTCCCATGGTCAATATTATTGAGCCCGCATACCAGCTGAACAGTATCTGCGGCACGGCCAACCCATGACTTGCCCTGCTTTAGCCGATTTCCACCACTGGTGCTGAGCTGTTCGTGCAATGGGTGATCCTTTTGGCACTTATTTTGAGATAGGCACGTGCTCTAGCTATCTTGAGTCTATACTCCATGGTCGGAAAACCCAGGAGAAACCTCATCGCCACACAGGGTGTATCCCTTGTGCAATCGAGGATGATGCGCATAGCTTCGTTCTGTATTCTCTCCAGTCTTTCGATTTGCGTTTTGCTGACAGTGAGGGTGGCCATTGCATATTCAATGGTGGAGAGGACCAGTGTCTGATACAGGATGACAAGCAGTCGTTGCTCGATGTTAACAGCCGCCATGACTCTCATTGCTGCCAAACCTTTACGTGCCTTGACAATGACATACTCAACATTTGTCCTTAAGTTTCTGTATAACACAACCAATCTCTCACGTGATTTTTGTTTGTTGGTGTATGTGTGTATGTGAAAACGACTTTCGACAAAATCGTGGATTGTTTTCTTTATCATATGTTGGGGGGTTTAAGACATGAAATCACTGTTCATATGTTGCACTTCGCTACTTTCTTTCACAATCCAATAATCTTGAATGAAGTTGTTTAGCCATTCACCAATATCGTTGGAGTACATTTTACTTTCGTTGTGTTTTTGGCTTGTAGATGATGTTGCTACATTAGAAGCATGTGCTGTGCTTTCTGCCTCTCTTTGGCTTGAAGATGATATGGCTAAATTGGGAGGACTTGCTGTACATTCGATTTCAGTTTGTCTTGTGAAAAATGTGGCTAAATCGTGAAGAGTTGCTAATCTTAATGGTAATATTGGTAATGATGATTCTTCTATAGCACTGCCTTCATCTACTACACAGTGGGACACGTCTTCTGCATTTTCTGCTTTAATTTCTTTGGATTCAGCACCATTACACACGACATTTAAAAATTCAGACAGCTTGCGTGTTTTTTATATAACATCTGCTTATTTTTTCCATTTTCATCTGTCACATAGGCGCGGGGCCCCCTGGAAGCGCGGGGCCCGTAGCATTTGCTACTTCTGCTACTAGGCTAATCCGGCGCTGCAAACGTATCACAAAGAGTGATTAAAATTGGTCGTAAAGAACGAACGCAAAGAAGAAGAAGAAGATTAGCGTGTCCCATATACGGAAATATACGGGTTTGCTAGAGTGCCCATATACGGAAATGTACGGGTTTACTAGCATGCCCCATATACGGAAATATACGACTTTTATTTATTGTTTGGTTGTGACTCGCATCTACATTAAAAACAAGTTTAAAAGTCTCTTTAAACTGAGGCACGCCGTTTTCAACCAGAGAACGAGTCTTTTTTTTGATCTATCAGAGCGTGTAGACGAACAAACATAAAAAGGAACTATACACTATCAGATATCTACATCAATATATATATATATATATATATATATATATATATATATATATATATATATACTAGGCATGAAGAAACAATTATTAAGAGAAATAAAATTCAGACAAGTAAAGTATTTTGGGCACATAAAAAGACATGACACCATGATAAAACATTTACTAGAGGGAAAGTTGAGGGGGAAGAGCAAGAGGAAGACCGAGAGATAAGTGGGAGGGAAGCTTTAAGAAATGGACAGGTTATAGTCTGGCAGTGTGCAACGCCAAGGCGAAAGACAGAGGATGCTGGAGATTCATTGCAGCCAACCTTCGATGTGGAGACGGCACCTGATGATGATATATATATATATATATATATATATATATATATATATATATATAGAGAGAGAGAGAGATCAAAGAGACTCTAACTTAATTCAATATGACACCATATCAAACCATGCACCTCGCCATGTAAAGGAAACTATAAAATGTCTGAAATACACAAGCATAGAACTCTGTGACAAAGTGGTCACGGCGTTTGTCCTGAACTCAGAAGGTCGTGGGTTTGATTCCAGACCGTGTACATTTCACATGTGCTATTTTCTGAGATCCCTAGTATTGTTGATGGAGCTACGGAGTTTATGCATTACGAAATACTGTTGAGACTGGCTGCTTCCTCCCTAAAGACACGCCCGTCATTGTCCTGCCAAGAACCATGGCAGATTCTTATATGCCATGACGCTCCATCCATTGGAGATTTATCCTGACATTATTTGGCATGGTAGCTCTCTTAAAACTCAAATACCAGAATAACTAACTGTTCGAAACTAGTCAAATTAGCCTTGTCGACACATTTGGGCGTGACCATATCCACCTACTCATCCACCTACTCTTTGAATGTTGGTCGCAGTGATCAACTTCTATCAGCTGCTTGAACTTGGCTATCTCTAGAGTCATATCACTGATTGGTTCGTAATTTACTACGTGGAAATGGAGAAGAGAAGATTCTCTTAATACTTTTTTAATTAAAAATACATCTTACAAGGGATGGCATTTGCCCCCAACTTGCCTTAACGTATGGATGTCAATGGGGAATAGAGCGATATATTATGGGGATAGTACAATACCGAGCAGCTGATAACAAGGAATGAAAGAGGGTCAATAACGAAGTTGATCACCAATGCTGGGGACAGACATTTGTGAAGATCTATGATTGCCAACAGTAGTTAACACAGGATGAGTAAGACAATAACTTGAAAATGATAACAATTAAGTTTTCCCGCTCAATTTGTAATTTATTTCCAGCCAGAAACCAAAACGATGATGTTTTCTTTTCCCCACACAAGTATTAACAAACTGTTGTAATAAGTTGTGTAAACACGAGGTAGGTATCGTGTGTAGAATAACAAAACATAAACTACATTACTAAAAATAAACTGCCAAGGACAACATTTCAGATACCGAAGTCCACATAAGAGCAAAAATTGCAAGCTTCAATACCCTGTTACAGAAGGCAGAAGTGAGATGGGCCGGTCACGTTTCTCGGATGTCTGATAAATGCATCCCAAAACAGTTGACGTATGGCGAACTTGATGGGGGCAGGCGTTAAGCTGGTGGACAGAAAAAACACATTAAAGACACTCTTAAAGAAGTTTTTGCAAGTAATTATGTGACGCAGTATTGAATAGTTGGTAATTACTAAAGGACCACATTTAATTTCTTCTATGTAGAATTTCAGAGTGAGGAAACAGAAATGTATTTTTCAGAGTATTCATGTGAGAGAATACAAAATAGATTTGGGAATTGGAGACCATGAATGAATTATGATTATTAGAACCACCTATGAAATAGCTGGGGAGGAGGAGGGAAGAGGAGAGCATGCGTTTCTATATCCTCTTGCTCAACAAGAGAAATTGGTTTACATATCGAGAATAATTGGTACGGACACGATCTACGTTCGTAGTATCAATAATCTTGTTGGCTTCTTGGGTGGTTCTCATTGATCTGAATTTCTTCATTTGTTGAGAACTGATTTCCAACTTCATGAATGTTAACCTCTGCTGTATTTTCATTTTACATATCTAATGAACTGTGATTAACATTTTGTGGATACTGAATACGTTGAAGGGCTGGATTTAGGGCTTACCAAACCAATGTGCAACGTATACACGTTCTTGGCAAAGATCAAACATATCACAAAGAGTGATTAAAATTGGTCATAAAGAACGAACGCAAAGAAGAAAAGCAGATAATGTGCTGAACCTACAGTTTCAAAGATTGCTAAATTGCAATGTTTCTATGTATGGGAAAGGCCGACTAAACGAGATTATTAGCCTACAGACAGTATCATTTCTGGTGATGCGAACACCAATGTTTTGATGTAGAACAGTTTCTTATCTTCCTAATCTGCTTTCGTTTGTTCTTATCAATCAAGTTGACCATTCATTGTGATCTATGTAGATTGCCCAGAGAATGTGAATACGCTGCGTCCCGGTTCCTAGGCAGTCACACATGCATTACAGGCGCACTTGAACAATTTTGGGTTAAGTTTCGGATGAAGTAAAAGAACTCAACAGATTCTGGTCCAGATGATTTGCCAAATGCAGAAGATATTGAAATATAGGCCAAGATCAAAATAAGTATGTACAACCATGGCGAATAAGAAGGTAGCAGGCAAGATAATACTTTCTGAATTACTTAACCTTGCGAGCCTTGATGACAAAACCCATGTTCGTGTACCTAATAGGAGTTGATCACTGCGGAAAGCATTCATCGCAAAAATGAGTATGGCCTCGCCTTAATGTGTAAACACAGCCAACTGGACCAATTTCGGATAGTTATGTTGGTTTTTGACTTTGATAGAGCTACCATGCCAAAGAATGTCATGATAAATCTCCAATGGGAGGAGCGTCGTTACCAGAAGTGGACGCATCGTCCATGACATATGAGGATCTGCCATGGTTCTTAACATAACAATGACAGCCGTGCCTTTAGGGAGGAAGCAGCCAGTCTCAACAGTATTTCGTAATGCACAAACTCCGTAGCTCCAGTAATAATACTAGGGATCTCAGAAAATAGCACATGTGAAATGTACACGGTCTGGAATCAAACCCACAACCTTCTGAGTTCAAGACAAACGCCTTGACCACTGTACAGAGTTCTATGCTTGTGTATTTCAGAGAGAAAGTAGATGTAGTTTCCTGGCCATGGAGAAGTGTATGGTTTGATATGGTGTCATATTGAATTAAGTTAGCTCTCTTTTTACTCCTACCTGCCATCTTTTTCAGAGTTGCAAAGTTTTTGGAAGTTATCTGTAGAAACATATACAATACTTTCAAAATGGTAAGATCTTTCAGTGTAAAATGTACAGGAAGCAGAGAATAATCACCCTACTAAAAGCAGGGCACACTCAACAAACACTTAAGCAGAACAAACTCCTCACATGAGCAAAATTACACCAAACTATATGAGAAAACAAAAAAAATATAACTTCTCACATACCTGAGACAAACAACAATGGAAGAAGATATCTATTACAGACCTCCCCAAAATTTACAAAAACATATAACATCACACAGCAGCAACAAATCACATACAATTTCCTGAACTTGGTGAATCACTAACCAACTCAACAACTCTAGTTCTCAACAACAACAACATTATCAGACTCTGGATGTTCACTTTGTATTTTATTAAAATAAGATCAAAACACATGTAAATTAAAGGATATCCTTAAATCTTGATAAAAAGCATCAAAGTCAATGCTACTAAAAATGTTACGATGGACATTAAATAAGAATACAAAATAAATTGCAATATAAAAAATAATAATAATCATCAAGTAAATTATATGCTATTAAACAGCTTTAGAATGTGCAGAAATAATTGTAATAATGTCAAGTCTGCTCTATTTTATATCCCAAATTAGTCAAACTGAAATGCTTGGAATCAACACTCAGTTTTATGTCACAATGTTTTCTTTTCAGATTATGTTTTATAATGAGCCACGGAACCACATTTACTACCATCACGTGCCTACAATACTCGACGCTCAGGGCGCAGAGCACGAGGCAGGCCAAGAACACGATGGATAGATAACATCTCAGAGTCACTGGAAGGCATGGACTGATGTCAAGCGCAACTCGCATTATACACAAGATAGAAAACTAACTCTCCCCACGACAAATGTGGTTAAGATAAGATAAGGAGCCATGGACAGAGAAGAGAACAAATAGATCTATCCAGAAAGAACTCAAAATCAAAGAAAACTGGTTGATGCTACAAATAAGAAAGAGAAAGCTGAGATATTTTGGACATATAAAAAGAGACATGAAGGGCTGGAAAAGACCATCATGAAAGGTGACAAACCGACAAAGAGAAGAAGACCACGGAGAAGATGGATTCAGGATGTAACTGATGGTTTGAACATGACGCGACAGAGGCAGGACATCTGGCCTATGAGAGAGAAATTCCGGAGGACTGTTGGGTTGGCAAAGTTCTGCTCAAGACAGGCTATTTGATGATGATGATGAACAGCAATCATCACACTTGGCAATAACCAGATGCCCAGATGTCTGAAGAAATCAGATCCAAATTAATCAGGTAGAGAGGGCTGCAGTAAAACTCAGCAAACAGGTGACATAAATGTTAACATGTAGATTCAAGTTTTACATAAACAAGAATGCAATCATAAAATAAGACACAACAAAAAAAAAAAAACCCAGACATTTCAATCTATAGGTCTTAATCAAGATAAATGGGGTTACCGAAATTCTTCTTCTTTGCGTTCGTTCTTTACTACCAATTTTAACTACTCTTTGTGATATGTTTGATCTTTTGCCAAGAACGTGTATGCGTTGCACATTGGTTTGGTAGGCCCCTAAATGCAGACTTTGTGTATACGTTGCACATTGGTTTGGTAGGCCCCTATACTCAGACTTCTACACGTTTAGGACACATGCATATGATTTCAACCAGACCTCCTTAGTCGCCTTTACGACATGCATGGCAGGTAACAGTGGTTCTATTCTTTACACCCCAAATTTGGGCCCCAGTAACCAATCGGGCGGTTACTGAACTGAAGTCATAGCGTTCTGGACAGACCTATAAGTGCTCAGTCTGTCCCAATTTATGTTGAAAGGTATAATGATGGTTGCCAGGGCACTCTGGTTTAAGACACTTCTCATTCTGTCCCTCAGACACCCAGCTCTGCTTGTACAATAAGTGATTCATAACTTAACACAATGGATAGATTCAACAACAATTTCAGTGTCCTCATCCAACAGACGTTGGTAAAGGGTATCCTCTCCATCCTTCTCCAACACCCAGATGATAGGTGCTGTTAATGCAAGCCTTTCTGTGCTCTCATTGCCATGAATACTCATTTGACAAGAGGGTGGGGTTTAACTCTTAATATCCAAACTAAATATTTGAGTGAGGTCCCTCTCTGCTAGAACACATTTCTAGCAAAATTTTTCAAAATGGGATGATCTTGGAAATATGCATATAACTTCAGTTCTATGTGAGCTAAATTTAAACTGTTGGTATCAAAAGATGCAGAATTAAATTCTGAACAATCTGATAATAAAGTTATCCATGTAAATTAGTATTTATTTAGTAAATTATTGTAGTATTTCATGTTATTGAAAAAAAATCAAATAAAAATGAATGAAAAATTCAACTTACCACCAGGAAAATCCATATATATTGTATAGAATTGATCCACACATTTATTTATTTATTCACATTTCAACTTTGTAATTCATCCTCAGAATTTAAAATTATATAACAATGATTACTCTCAAATTCATTTTATACACCACCACTTCAAAGCACATAAATTCATATAATTGGCATTCATGCGACATGTTTACCATTAAAAAAAAAATACTTTATATACATTTAGTAAGATTTCATTATGTTGCTATTCTAGCCTGAGACTGCAATTTGACTTTATGATAAAAAGCAAAGCAAGTCTTTGAGTGAAGATATGGGTGGTCAGTGCACCCTGAACAGATAAAATTTGTTCGCTTCAATTTTGCAGGAGTGCTGCACACTAGACATTTTCTGTCTTTTGTTGTGTACTCAACTAAATGCATAGCCCTTTCTGAGTACACATTACATCTCAGGGGATCAGAAATAGTAATTTCCATTCTGAGCTGTGAGTGTGTTCTAATAACTGCTGAACAAGCATGGATTTGAAATCCCTAAATCCAGTTTTTGTTCATCGAGATGGGAAAGTTTGTATAAAATAAAGGAATTATACTGTGCAATTCGAACAGCCAACAGAAAATTTTTTACACCATTTTTGGTGTGGCATTGGAAATTGCAATAATAGGCAATATTTTGGTCCACTTTGTCACAGCCATTCATTGACTGATTATAACAGTCTATAACAAGTGGTTTGTCATTGCCAACAACATTCTCTGCTGAAGCTAGCGATGAGGCAAGTACACAATGTTTTTTTGTCCCTCCAAGTCACACACATAACTCTCTTTGCTTCATCAAGAAACCATTTAGATTCCTTGTGTTTCAATTTAAGATCTTGAGTTCTTGCAGAAGCTTTTTTCTATTTGACATCACAGTTCCAGTAAAATAAATTTCCCTATCAAGGAGATAAGTGATAACTGGAAGAACAGTGTAGTACCTATCCGCAAAGATGGTGTGACCTTTATATCAATATTCTTGAGCAAAGTCTGAAAAACCTTAACAGCTTGCAACCCATCTTTGTCAACTTCAGGAGCATAGGAGGTTTCTTTTCCAAAGTAGAGATGGATGTTGTAGACGTAGCCAGTTGCGCGGTCACAAAGTCCAAATGATTTTATGTGGTGCTTGTGGGGTTTTGATGCATTAAACTGCTTGTACTTCCATCGTCCCTTGAACCCAATAACCATTTCATCAATTGAAAGATTCTGGAAGGAATAGAATGCATCTTGGAAGCTACCAACCAGTGCATTCAGGAACGGTTCAATTTTGTGTTTTGACTCCGCTCCTGGTTCCCCAGCGTGAAGCATTGTGTGATATATTGCCTCAAATCTACTTCTATTAGGGAACACCTGGAAAACAAATGGTGAATACCAAAATGTAGGTGTTTTGGTCCAATAATCTCGGATTCTGGGACGTCTGTTTAGTCCCATTACAATTAGCAAAGCTAAAAATCTGTTAATCTCTTCTCGGTTTATTGGCACACATGATGCGTATACAGACTGTTTCTTAATACCTCCTTTGGCGAGTTTCTCATTTATTTTGAACACTGCATAGTCATTGATAGAAATATTACACCTCAGGTTACTTACACCGATGGTTCAGTCATTCGCCAATAACGCTGTGCGTGGGCTTTTTCAGTACGCTCAGGAGGAAAAATATTAAGAGAGGCCAGTGGGGCCTATGCAACAGCCACAAGTAGTTTGACAATGGAGGTTCGGGCGGTTACGGAGGCGGTGAACTGGTTGGCATCTCACAACAACTCTCGTGTTTTCATACTCAGTGGCTCCATGAGCATGATTCGTAAAGTCGAATCAGGAATGGTGAGACGCAACTGGGTGGAGGTACTGGTACAGACAATGATCAGAGAAATCACCTTCATTTTTGTCCTTGGGCACGCAGGAGTTAGGGTAATGAACGAGCTGATAGATTGGCTGGCTTGGCTACAATATCAGAGGGAGCTGCTATGGATCGAAATGACATTCTTCCCGCATTGAGAGAGTCTTTCCGAACAGAGGAGTTTCAGGGCTGTGAATCCCACTCGCTGACCAGATTGAAAGAGATGGGTGTCAATATTGGTGCAGCCCGAAAAGAACGACATACTAAATATGCAAGGAGATTGATTAATCAACATCGAACTGGCGGTTGGCTGGACGCTGCTGGATTTGCTGAGGCGGAGCACCTATGGACATGTCCGGAGTGCTATCATGATAGTCCTCATAAAACTGATAGAAATAATGAGGTTGTCAATAACTGTATCTGTTAAATTGTCGGGAAACACTTTAAAGCTGATGATTCATCATCTAAAGGAGCAGAAATTCCTGATGTGTGAGAAGGGTTGAACCTAAATAAATTTTCAGTTCTGTTCTGTGGGGAAAGTCCAACCTCATTCCATACAGTCTGAGTCTGCAGTCATTCTAGTGCTAGCATGTGTGGGTATAGATCCCAGCACAGTAGACTGAGCATGTTTTACTTGTGTGGGTCTAGAGGTAGAAGAAGTAGGCCCACTAACAGTTGAAATCAGTGGACACACCCCCTCAGAGTCACTATCGAGACTTTCATTATCAGTTAAAACAATACTTGAACCACTACTACTAAATTCGTCATCAACAGATTCACTATTGGTGAAATCCTTGTCCTGTTGATGTGAACTTTGGAACATACCAGTGACTTGTTCAGCAGTTAACAGACGTTGAGGGTGAAAAGACATCTTGTTATTAAGTTAACACACGAAAGTTTACTTTTGGCAACAGAAAAATATGTTAGTCAAACAAATTAAATAAAAAAAAAAAAAAGATGTCAGACCACGCTCATTCTATGAGTATGAAAGGAGAGTTATCTGCCCGTTGATATTGTAAAAAGAACGGTTTCGCATTTAATTACAGCTGAGTATTGAAACAAAAAGTGCATGGACCCAAAATAAACGCTGGGATCGTGTTTTGGCATACTGAGAGAACTATTCCCTACGTTGTGAGTGTGTCTTGGATACAAGGAGTTAAACAAGGAAGAAAAGTTTTCTTTGAATATCCAGGAAGATATATCTCTTTTTATACTAAATGCATACAGATAAAGAGATTGGCAGATAAGGATTTACAATGACAAATGGATTAGGCCGCAAAGTCCAAAAATAGTCATAAGTTTGTGCAAAACAGATTCAAAATAGTCGATATGTGGTCTGAAAAGGCACCAAAAGATGGCTGCATGAAGATTTCCACATGAATAGAATTTATGGGGAGATCTGGTACATCGGTCTGGGCGCTGTTTTATTAGGCAATTCTTATGAGCAACTTCTGTATCACGAAAGCACCATGTGCAGGGTTACTCTCCAGTATGTATTCGTTTATGCCTTACTAGATCCTTTTGATGAGCAAATTTTATTGCACAAATATTACATCTGTATGGTTTCTCTCCAGTATGTATTTTGTTATGTATCGTTAGGTTATTAATAATAATAATTCCTCTTGTACCGTTATATGTTACATAGGGCCTGCAAGTAATTTCTCCATACCGCTCTATCGTTAGGTTATTACATAGAGTAAATTCTGCATGACAAACAATATATTTTTTCTCCAGTATGTGTTTGTTTATGTCTTACTAGATTATTCATACTAGCAAATCATGTAACACAACCATGACAATTGTAAGGTTTCTCTCGGGATGTATTCTTTCTTGAGTTACTAGATCACTTTGATGAGCACATCTTGTGTCATAAACATCAGACTTGCTCATACAGTATGTATTATTTCATGTCTCAGTAGACCATTTTGATGAGCAAAACTTACTTTACAAATTTCACATCTGTAAAGTTTATCTCCGGTATGTATTAGTTTATGTGTTAACAGCTGATTCTTACGAATAAATCCTGTATCACAAACATCACATTTGTGAGGTTTCTCTCCAGTATGAGTTCTTTTATGTCTTACTTGCTGAGTCTTTTGGGCAAATCTTTTATCACAAACATCACATTTGTAAGGTTTCTCTCCAGTATGTATTCTTTTATGTATTCTTAGTTTAGTGAACTGAGTAAATCCTGCACCACAATCATCACATTTGTGAGGTTTCTCTCCAGTATGTATTCTTATATGTGCTACTAGATCGCTCCGACGAGCAAATCTTGCATCACAATCATCACATTTGTAAGGTTTCTCTCCAGTATGTATTCTTTTATGTGTTACTAAACTACCAGAATTAGTAAATCCTGCACCACAATCATTACACTTGTAAGGTTTTTCTCCAGTATGTGATCTATTATGTATTACTAGCTGATTCTTACAAGCAAATCTTTTATCACAAACATCACATTTGTACGGTTTCTCTCCAGTATGTGTTCTTTTATGTGTTAATAGACTACTAGAATTTGCAAATCCTGCACCACAATCATCACATTTATAAGGTTTTTCTCCAGTATGTATTATATTATGTCTTAATAAATTACGCTGATCAGCAAAACTAAAACCACAATCATCACACTTATAAGGTTTCTCTCCGGTATGTGTTCGTATATGTGTTACTAGATTATTTTTGTGAGTAAATCCTATATCACAAACATCACATTTGTACGGTTTCTCTCCTGTATGTATTCTTTTATGTTTGCGTAGATAACTGTTTTTAACAAACTCTGCACGGCAAACATCACACTTGTAAGGTTTCTCTATGTAATGTGCTACTGTATGTTTTCCAAGATCAACATGTTGGGGTTGAATAGGTATATTGCTTTGTAATCTGTCACTCACATCCACTGTAGGAAAATCATTATTCTTCTCACACACAGAAAGTATGTTATCTGACTCTTGTATGTAGTCTTCATTCTCTAGTTTTGGCTGATATTCAGTCTGAGTGTCACAAACATTTCTTGTACTTCCATGACAGTTAACAGAATTCAGGGATGCTCCTTTTTCAGTCATTCTTGAATTTGTCTTATTATCTCTGGTCATTTCTGAAACATTTGTATCACTGTTCTTGCTTACCATTGTATTTATTTTGTAGCTGTCATATTCAGGTAACATATCTGAAAGTTGACCATGTTCCCTCAGTTGTACACATTTGTCATCAACTATCATATTCTTATAAGACTGTGAAGATTCTTGTTTGATGAAGGGAAGATGGTTCTGGGTATGGCTGTTTAAATCTGAAATGAAAAAAGAATTTGAACAATTATTAACAGCTAGCAATGTTAACACCTTTTTTTTCCTTTTCATCATTTGTCCCACTGGTTAAGTCGTTAGGCACTTTGTCAATATAGTTTTACTTCAATCACAGGATGTGTAGCATATGCTGGAGTCATGCTGAATTTAATTAGTGTCTTTCATTCTGTCTAGTCACCTTTTACTTGGTTAGTATCTTGCTTTGTATCCTGATGTTATCATATAGTATGCTTGCTCTGTAGATAGGTAGACTTTCATTCTAACCAAATCATTTAATTCTTTGTTCTATAACCTTGTTCACTGAAGCCGCCCATGTGGTGCCGGCTCCAAGAGAAGCTAAGAATAGTAACAATGCAACATACAAGGCATGTTGTAAGAGGCGACTGATGTAGGACCTAGGAAGTTACCCTAGTAAATAAAAAGCTTAGGAGAAATCGGATGTGCTGGCCTAATTGAAGGCGCATAACTGCCACAACATAAAATCGCTCTTAGGCTCAGATCACATACAAACCACACAGAGTGGTTAACAAGTGGTCAATATGGAGGTTTCGAAGAAGAAGTTTACCGAAGCTGTCCCTATTTTTGCTCTGATCATTTCATTTCTTACTGTACCTTTATTGTATTATATATTACATATATTTTCACAACATTGATAGAACATCTATCTTTTCTTTATAAAGCAAGTTTTACAGTTTTAGCTTGTTCTTAAATATGTCCTCACTGTTCCAATGCACAATTTTGATTGTATTACTTTTGGTTGGGTTGACTGCTGTACTCTGCTAATTCCAGTTACCAGATGTGTAGTCAATGGTGGACCTTTTTCAAGCTGAAAGTTAAGGCACTGCTTGCATGGTGGTGATCCACAATGGTAACCCGATTTGTTGTGAGGTAATTGAGCATTGTTAATGACTGCATGTTGCATACATGTTTCATTTCCACTGCTTTTCCTTGCATCTAGGTGGCACCTGAAGTGAGGAGCAAATGTTCATACCCAACACTGTAACCTTAAATTCCCATACAATGCAGGTGAATAGGACCTATTACAGTAAAAAAGCAATACAGATAGAGACAAGAGCTTAAAAATAACAAGAATTTATAGAGAAAAACTGTTCTCAAAAACAAAAGTAAACAAACAAATTCCTTAACAACTTTACCGTTCATTTCATCATTATCTTCAGGTTCCAACTTTACTGTATGTGTCTGAAAACAATAATGCCAAACCATCAATCCTTTTAAACACAAGCTATGGGGAAAAAACCCACCTGGAGGATAACAGTTGAAGAGGAGCTGAAAGAAATAATTCACAGCTGGAAGACAATAAAATAAAAGAAGGGTGTGCATTTGTTGCTGCTCTGAAGCTCTAATGGCATTACAGTCTAAGCGAGAGAGAGAGATGAAAATATAAGTATGAAAATGCTAATAATAAATCATGTGAAAAAAAAGATTATTAACTTCTTCTCTGTCTGTCTCTCTCCTCTCTCTCTGCACGCGCGTATCACCGCTTAGATGGATGTACCAGATTTCTTGGCTATTGCGCATGGCAGGGTTGTTGCAGAGCGAAGTGGAGCGTACAGGACAACTACTTCTAGTACGAGGATGGAGGTTGAGGCCGTTACTGCTGCCCTCCATTGGCTCTCTGGAACTTCATTTACTGGAGCTGTTGTTGTATCTGACTCTCAGTCGATGCTTCACAAGGTTCAGAAGGGCAGGTTTCGTATGAGTGGATGTCGTCTATAGAAGTTTATAACCTCCAGCAGCTTACATGGATATACTGTCCAGGGCATGCGGGAGTTTACGGTAATGAGAGAGCGGCCAGGCTTGCATCAACAGCATCGATTATTGGGGAGTTGAAGATGGATAAAAGGGATGTTCCTTGGTCTCTTCGCGAGTGTCTGTTGGATGAGGACACTAAAATAGATGTTGAATTGATCAAGCGATTTAAGCAGTTTTGAGTTATCCATTGTACAAGTAGAACTGGATGCCGGAGGGAGGAATGAGAGGTGTGTTTAATCAGCGAACCCCGGAACCATCAGTATGCATACTCTTCGATATCTGTTGGGTTAGACTGAGCCCCTATGGGTCTGCCCAGAGTGCAATGACGACAGTTTAGTAACCAATAACCAGATTTCCACATAAATTCTGCTGTTGTTTTTAGGGACTTCGTCCCTCAGTACAGCTTCTCATCTAGCTCGGTATTTTCTGGCCAGGTTTCGTTTCTCAGGCCTGCTAGCAGTGGCAGTCTTGCAGTAGGTGCTCTGCTAGCATGTCTGTCTTCTAACAGTGGCACAGGCTAGTTGTGCCAACTTTAAATTTGTTATACAGGTGGAACTGAAGTCTATTATGGCCGGTACGGAGGCGGAATATGACAATTTGTTCACTACGGGACAGATCATAGTATCCATCTCTGGCGCTGTTGAGGGTGGTCTTGCGACTATTTCTCTCGATATCACTATCCGATGGTTGTTTTAGCCTCCTTGTAGCTGATTCGTAATCAGCCTGCAGTCCCTCCTGCCTTTGCTAGTTTGTCAGCCTCTTCGTTTCGCTTATATTGCAGTGTGATGGGATCCACTGTATGACTGTGCGTTTGAATGAGTTTGTTAATACTCCGAGGATCGTTTTAGCTCGTTTAGCTCTCTTCCGGTTTAGCTTTTTAGTGCTTTGACGGCAGACAGGGCGTCCGAGAATATCGCTACTTTATTGTCTGAGTTGCTGCTTCTCTCTAGGATAATTTCGGCGGCTATTCTTAGTGCTTCCGTCTCTGCATGTTAGTTGTTTGAGTACTTTCCTGTGGCCATCGTCTTCGTGACCTTCACTTTCTGTGGGAGTTTAGGCACTATTCCTCCTCCTCCATCGATGTCCACGCTCTCTCAGGGTATAAACTTCTTATTGTATCAATCATGTGATATAATTATAATCAAAATTTAAGTTAAACGATGCAGTCATGTCACCCTATCCTGACGATATCTGAATAAAACAGTACAGTACAGCTGGTTGATTTAAGTGATTTAGTGTCATCTTTCCAGAAGGTCGCCTGCTATGAATGTCCAACACTTCATGTCCCTTATCATGGTGGTCTATTCTGTCAAACTATTATGTTTTCCTCTCTTACCCCTTCCCTCTCAGTTATATCAGTCTTCCTCTTATCCGTATACTCTCAATATTTCCTTCCAGTATAGTTTTACAAAGGCTTCAATTTTGTCTTCCATCTATTTCCTCGATGTCCATGTTTCTGTGCAATAGATAAATAATGAATATATATAGCACCAATAAATCATCTTTTAAAAAAATTAATGATTTGTTTGGATATACGTAGAACCCGTTTGAATTGACATGTTGGAATAATTGAAATTATATTGGTTAAAGACATAGTTGGCTCATCCAATTTGCCTTCCTCTTTTCCAACTCATTGTTTTCTCTAAAAACAGCTCACTGACCTAAAGAGCTGGCTAGTTCTTGGCATCTGTTAAGCCACTCAGTGTGTTGTGTTTGATATTCAATCATCTCATTATATTGGCACGCTTTTCCCCATCTTCCAGTGCTATAATTGCTCAGTATTTCGTTTCTAGCTTATATATTGTGATCTTTTTATTACGGTTTAAGTCTCGGGCAGTCATCATAGAAGAGTAATTGCACACGTATAAATATCACTGTACACATCAGAAAATAACATTTACTCTTCAACAAGTAAAAACAAAATTAGTTCACTGAACACAGATGAGCAGTAGAACAATATAATGCCAGTGTACAAAATCAATGAGAATGGAATTTATAACATTCATTAATATATATATATATATATATATATATATATATATATATATATATATATTATATGTGTATGTAGTTTGTTTACTGTGCAATAATGTGGACTGTGCAATAATGTGGACTGTCAATATTCATCTCAGTTAAGACAATTGTAGCAGTTTGACACAAAAGTATTTACTCACCTGCCATTCTTGTTCCTGTTGTAAGCTTAATGTTTCATCTGACATATTAGTTTCATTGTTTCTGTCAACCTGGTACAAGAGAAAATTAACAGAAAATTTGTGCACAAAGTGTCTACGGAAGTGTCAGGTTGTCTGACTTCTGGTTGTCATATAGTATTTGTAAAGGTAAGAGTATACACAAACAGATTTGAAAATTAGAACAGACTGAAGTTTATTAGCACAATTAATATTGAAATAATTGTCACTAATGCATGTTCTATTGGTCACATAGTTTCATAAGACACAATAGATACTAACAACTGACTTCAATTGTTTCAATTAAAATTAATAATAAAACAAACAATGTTTTGACAAAGATAGTTTTAATGTGTCAACAAAACAACTATAGTCTGTCCATTAATTCGTGAGCACGTTTGAAATTGATTTTCTCGAAAACTACCTGTTGGATCTCAGTGATTTTTGCATGCAGCCTTAGAATATCCATGACGCTAAAATAAAGCTAACCAGTAGTTCATAGATGCTACGGATTTTGCACATCGGTGAATTCCTTTGATCTTTTATGACAATTGCAAATACGGGGCTCAAATTTTAGATTTTACAGTAATCCCTAGAATTTGTCCATGTCAATTCTATTCATAGGTGTATCTCCATATTAACTTGATAGGTCAAGTAATTAATTGTGTTGCCCTTTATGTGCAATCGTGAACTTGAATACAATATGCAACAGTTAGTCCTCCCCTTCGGTCACCATTAGACCCCAGGTGTCTTAACTTCACCACAAATTGTATGATGGTAGACGGATTTGGATATGGAAATGTATACGTTGCTATTTCTCAGTCTGTAATCAAAATATGATTTGTATCATCCCGAATCTGACGATTCCATGAGGTTGATAATTGTTACTGGCTGGACAAATTGTAATCCATCTCGGTGCCAGTACTGCCTTCCTCTGAGCACATGTTCAACACACTTCTTCCAGAACTGCATGTCTATCATTGAGAGGGACTCACGTGTCAGAACTTCAACATCACACATTTTAAACGTCCTGTTCTGTTCGGCAACTTGCCCTTTACTTTAGCCCAGACAAGCTCTATCGGATTGAGGTGAGCATGATATGGAGGTAGTCGCAAAGACGTGTGGCCGTATTCGCAATGATTTTGTCAATATGAAACACCTTTGTCTTATTTGTCATCCTCACCAGGTGCAACAACTCGGTTTCAAATATGTATCATCGAAGCTGACATTTTCCTTAGCAAGCCAAGTCCTAATTGATCTTTTGTATTTGATGCAGTTGGTACTTTGTCTTCCGCTGATACTGCGCTGTGATAGGATGCATTATCCATTACCAAGCATGATGGTCTGTTTAGAATTGGAAGTAGATCTTTCTCCATCCAGTGCCTGAAAATATGTCCATTCATTTCTGTGTGGTAGTCCCTACCGCGGTACTTTTGATTGGAAAATAAGTCCAGCGGCATGGACAAGACCTTCTTCACTGCTTCCTGCATGTGTTAGTATAATACGCTGGCCTTTGCTGCTTGGTATTTTTCTTTCTGTTCACCGTCTACTGATTGCCATTCTTTAGCATTGGTGTGGTGAGCATTGACCAAGGATTCGTCCAAATATACAATATCATAGCCTTGCCTCCGCCGCCACGGATCTGCCTCAGGTATTTACTTCGGGCAGCAATTAAATGTGGCTTTTCACAAATAATATTCCTGCCGCCTATAGTTTTTCTGAAGGTGAAGCCGTGCTCTTACAATTTTCCATAGAGTACTTTTAGAAATGTCTATGCTGCAATCTGATTTCAGTTTTAATTTCAGTTTCCTGAGAGTAACAAGTTGATTTGTGCAAACATTTTCAAGAGCTCCGCCTTATGACATCTATGTCAAAGTCGGCAATTGTTCTTTTCCTTCCTTGCTTGACATTAGTGCACTTTGTGTCCTGTTTAATCCATCGGGAAAGGATTCTCTATTCAGACCAAGCGCCAGTTGCGTTCGTTTCTCAGGGTTATGAATATCGCAATATAGATGACCTCTCTTAGATTCCCTACGGAAGTGTTGGTATAGTAAAACTGTAACCTTCTGCATTGTTATAAATGTGCACTTCAGACTCATTATGAATGTGATATCAATGTCAGTTTTGATAAGCCAACAAATATGATACAATAGTTTCATACAAATAGCGAGATACACCTATAACTATACAACGGTATCCCAATTATAACGCATATGCTTTCCGCTTTCAAAGTCGATGGTTAGGTGCACGGAATTCCCGTGAAATTGTTGTTTACTCACGATATTTCAATGTTACCATAATGTATTTTTAGAACAACGCGTCTGTGTACCGTAGACCTGTTACTATTGTGTACAATCTGGTGAGGTTGATTTTAATATAACCTGAAGAAGAAATATTTCAAACTACATCAAATTTTCTTGGAAAAAAAATATTCTCTAGCGTCATGGATATTCTAAGGCTGCTTGCAAAAATCACTGAGATCCAACAGGTAGTTTTCGAGAAAATCAATTTCAAACGTGCTCACGAATTAATGGACAGACTATAGAAGGGTAACAGTACAATTCAATAAATTATGAGTGCAGGAAGTCGACTGTTTTCTGTGCATATCTTGGTTGTTTTTACTTAACAAGGCAATATCATCTGAAAAATCAAAATCTTTCGGTTTACTATTTTCTACCCAATTGAGGCCAGATTAGCCCCTACAACATTTTCTCATCACCAAGTCAATAGCCACTCCAAACAATAACGGAGATAAAATACAACCTAGCTTTACTCCGGTTTCAACCATAAACTATTCGGTTTGGCTATTGCCTATGTGGACTGCACACTGTGAACCACCAAATAAGCTTTTGATAATAATTCCGTATCATCTCAGAATATTCCACAGGAAATATCACAAGCCTTTTTTAGAATCGATGCAATTTTGAATCAGCTATTGTTGCTTCTTCTTCTTCTTTGCATTCGTTCTTTACGACCAGTTTTAATCACTCTTTGTGATATGTTTGATCTTTGCCAAGAACGTGTATACGTTGCACATTAGTTTGGTAGGTCCCTAAACTCATAGACTTCTACATGATTAGGACACGTGCATCCGATTTCAGCCAAACCTCCTTAGTCGCCTCCTACGACATACGTGGCAGGTAACAGTGGTTCTATTCTTTACACCCCAAATTTGGGCCCGTAACCACTCAGGCGATTGTTGCTTCTCAATATGTTCCTCCAAGATTAATCTTAGGAACTTATTTGGTCTAAATGGCCTCTCCTAGGTCTAAAATGAGCTTGTTCCTCTTTCAGGGTTGTGTTCAAAGCTTCTTTGATTCTATTGAGAATGATTTTGCAAAAAAAAAAGTTTTGGTCACTATTGATAATAGGTGATCCTTCTTCAGTTGCAATCTTTGAGATTATCTTTTTGAGAAATCTTAACAATTATTCCTTTCTTCAAATGTTTTGAGACTGTCCATTTTTAATTGTTGTGGTGACAAATGTGTCCTGACGAAAGATGTCTAAATTGCAGTCTCACACAATTTAACAAACAATTGTTAATCAACAGAAAAAATACTAGGTATTGGTTATAAAGAAATAATACTAGAAATGCATCATGGACATTTAACAATAAAAGGATTCATAAGTTCAGTTAACGTTCTACATGTTCGGCTGAAAAGTGTTGCCTGTACTTAAATAGAAAATAAACAGGAAAAGATATTTTAATGAAATCAGAAAAGAAATATACCTACACTCTTAGTATCAAAACTGTGTACATTTATTTCTACAAAATCATCACAATAGTCACAACATCTTTTAACAACATAAATTTAATACAACAGTATTAAGAAGCATTGGAATGTAGTGCTTTGAGTCCATAAGGTTTCAATTCATATGCCTATTAATACTGTCTGTTCTTATGCTCCATATTCTATATGTGTGTATGTTAAATGTATATATGTTATGTATATACTTGATTTTTATTGTTTATCTTCTTTTTTTCTACTTCTAGTTTTTTGCATTTATTTAATTATTTGTTTTTATTCACAGATTTTCATTTTAAGGCCATTAGAAACTTATTGTTTGATTCTATATATTGTGTGCCATGTAAGAAGTGAATTTCTTCACTTCTGTTCTATGTTTTGCTTGAAAAAGACCTTTCGCTCAAAACGCTGTGTATTGTTATTGTATTTTGTAAAACTACAGTACTTTGTTTTTACGTGTTTCACCATTGCTACATAGTTTTACTGTAGTCTTCCCTTATAGAGATAATATTTTTGGGAACAGGTGGAAATCACTAGGAGCCAGGTCTGGGTTATACATTGGATGTGGCAGCACTGAAATGTCCAGGTGTTGAATTGCATCCCTTGTTACTGCACCCGTGTTGAAGAAGTGTTGCATTTCTTTTTTTCCAAATCGTCCGATTCTTCTTTTTATGGAGTAAGAGTTCTAATGTAACGTTCAGAGTTTATTATTGTTTTTTGTTTCAAGAAAGTCTGGAAGAATGAAGAAAAAAAAAGTCAACATGACCTTCCCAGCCGAGGCCTGAGTATTGATTTATTTTGTGGCTGATGTGATTGCTTCTGGTGGTATTCTCCATTTTTGAAACACTTTACCCAGTGTCTTACTGTACTCACATCTACACTGATTACCATAAATGGCTTCCATCCATCTATGAATTTCTATTGCAGGAACATGTTCTGCTGTTTAGAATTCAATAAGTGTGCCGTTTAAACTGCACTTCTGAACACACCTACCATTTTGATGTGCAGGAAAATGTTATCATCTTTGTGTACAAGGTCAATAATGGTGGAGGGAAGATGTCATGCGACTTGTAGAGAATTTATTCAGATATGTCAGATGTTACTAAAAATAAAACAAGGGATATGGTGGGAGAGGGGGGCGCTATTCAGCCCGCCATCATCAGGATTCTGAGAACTGTAAAAAAATTGCAAAACTACACAAACCTGGTAATCCATTTCCTGCTTTATGTAAGTTATTTGACTAGTATGTCCACAGCTTTCCAGCATGGGTTCCATCGAATTACTAGAAGCTTAGAACTGTTGAGAATAAAAGGTTTCATTATAAACATAACATACACTACCTATGTCAGTTAAGATTTAAACATGCTCTTCAGAAGCTGCATTTCAGTTATATGAGGACTATCATCATAGCACTCGGACATATCCATAGGTGCTCCGATCGCCTCAGTAAATCCAGCAGCGTTCAGCGGCCCAGCACGCCAGTTCGATGTTGATTAATCAATCTCTTTACATATTTAGTATGTCGATCTTTTCGACTGCACCAATACTGACACCCGCTCTCTTAATCTGGTCAGCGAGTGGGATTCACAGCCCTGAAACTCCTCTGTTCGGAAAGACTTTCTAATACGTGAAGAATGTCATTTCGATCCATGGCAGCTCCTCTGATATTGTAGCCAAGCCAGCCAATCTATCAGCTGCTCATTACCCCTAACTCCTGCATGCCCAGGGACAAAATGAAGGTGATTTCTCTGATCATTGTCTGTACCAGTACCTCCACCTAGCTGCGTCTCACCATTCCTGATTCGACTTTACAAATCATGCTCATGGAGTTACTGAATATGAAAATACGAGAGTAGTTGTGAGATGCCAACCATTTCACCGCCTCCGTAACCGCCCGAACCTCCATTGTCAAACTACTTGTGGTTGTGCGTAGGCCCCACTGGCCTCTCTTATTATTTTTCCTCCTGATTGTGCTGAAAAATCCCACGCACCGCTGTATTGAGCAATGACTGAACCATTGGTTAAAATAACCACATCTGTATCATTGATGATGTCATTCAAGAGGGCCTCCACCTCCATGTTAATCAGTGATAGATTATTTTGTTCGCATTTTTCTTAATAGATGTTTTTTTTTTTTTTTTTTTTTTTCGTCCGCTTCAACTCAGACGAAGTTTCATCTCTGAAACTGATTTTTGCGTGAAAATCCGTTTTCCAATTTCTTACAATGGCAGCAACGCTGCACATTGTAAATTACTTTACACTGGCAGCCGTGTGCTCAATGTACTCGTAATTAGTATTCCTCGCCATACAGGCAGATTTTCTCCGACTTCAGAGGTACTCACGTTATCGCCCTGAGTAAGACCAGGGGACTCGAACAAATGCCGGATAGTGGGTTCGAACCCGAGCTATGAGGCGCCTCACAGCTAGCAGGCCGAGCTACTATCAACTACTCTAGGCAGTCCCCCTCTTAATAGATGTAATAACTGTGAAAGCAGTCTGAAATTCAGGTGGGAAAGCAATCCATTCCTCTCCTGTTTCAATTCCGGAAGGATCACATATTTTTCTAAGAGTATCTTCCGCCTGAATCAACCATGATCTGCCTCTCTTGTCTATAACCTTGCTCCTTAATGAGTTCTTCCTGGAGAGGATGCTCCTTGTTTGCGTTGATTTTTAGATATGATCGAACCCTCCAAGTTTTTTTTTTTTTTTTTGGATCCAGAAGCACTTGAGCTTTCAGCTCTTTGGCTCGGTGCCATGGACATCGTAACTCTTCGGTTCGGTGCCACGAACACCGTGAATCTGGGGAATCTGTGGCTTTTTCTGCCTGCCCACGGAATTCAACCCGTACACACAGAGGGCTAGTCACCCACAGTCCAACGCGCTACGAACACGCTGGGCACGCTCCAAATTTCAATTCTGTTAGCAATAGTGGGGAGGTCAAGAAGGAATCTCATTGACACTCCTGGTGTATCTATGGTGCATCCCAGAATGATGCGCATAGCCTCATTCTGAATTCTTTCCAGTCTCACTGTTGCGTAGGACTAATTGTTACGGGAGTGCATGCATAATACATGACAGAACAATACCTTGGTACAGAAGAACAAGAAAGCTCAATGTTAGCAGCCACCATGATTCTCAGTGTGGATAGTGCATTGCAGCCTTGGCAATGACTTGGTCGATATGGTCCCTAAAGCATAGACTGCGATCAAATTTTACACCTAAATAACTCATAGATGCTGTTCGAGTGAGTGCATGTCCATCTAAAGTGACATGTGGTGTGTCAGACTTCACAATGTGATTATTTAGGGAGAACCATGATAGGCAGATAGCACAGCTTTGGTATGGTTTATCGTTGAGTGACTGAAAAGCTGCATTGAGTGGCTGAAAAGTGATCAATAAAGAGTGTTCGACGCTCAGTGTGAGAAAGATGTAAAAGAGACGGTCATATCAATATCAGGCAAACCCAAGCATTATAATTACATACTGTATTTATATTATTAGGCATTAGACCGAATTTTGTCAGATAAGTCTGTCCTATATGCCGTATGTTTCTATGAATCGGACCTCACTCAGTGTATTCACGTTCTCGGCACGTGACAAACCACACATGACAACGAAGTGTGGTTAAGTTGGTTGATATGAACAAACGCAGCGAATAGAGCGATGACAACAATCATTCAGTTACAATCAACGCTCTCCTAAAACATCGGCAGAGATTTTAGTTGAATGATTTAATCATTTAATGACATTTAGTCACATTTGATGACTATTTCCTTGATATAACTAAAATAGCAGGCCTGCTATACATACAGTTACAGTACTTACAGAACTACAGTACTTACACTGTAATTCTCAGTGTACAGAACTGAGTACTTACACTACTAACAATACTGTAAGTGAATACTAAGTCAGTAAGTGTACTGAGTCAGTGAGTACTAGGCTTATGACTATGAGTTCTTACACTAAAGTTACTAGTAACTAATAAACTACTAACAATAGATGTGTGACAGACAGATGAGACAACATAGAGCATGCAATAAAATAACATTTCTGTCATTTCATTATAATTGAACAATTAAATTATAAATAAAAAATCACTTTCACTTTGTGGAATTAAATTAAAATTAATTTATTAAATGAATAACTGCCGCGGTGTGAAAATATTATCATTTATTATGTCTACACCGTATAGTCTCGGTCGGATAATGACAAATGTACAATGAGGCAATGAGTTTTCCATAATTAGTTAGCTAAGTAATGCATATATATTAATTGGGCCTAATATTAATTATATTTGATTACATTATAAAATATCGTATAAAATGAAATGGTGCTTACAGTACAAAGCCAGCAGGAGTGAAAAAGGGCGATAATTTCTTTATTGGGAACAAATCGAGCAGAGGTAACTCTCCAGTTCTTTCTCAATAGGAGAACTAATCCACTTGTGTCAACCTATGCTTTCCTTCGTCTTGCGGAACTAGTTCTCACTCTCAACTCCTTTCAGTTCAATGACCAATTCTTTGAGCAGATCAGTGGGGTCGCATGGGCACTAAAATGTGACCTAGTTATGCTTGTCTGTTCATGGGTTATCTTGAACACCTCAAGATAACATATGATGGACTACATATGATGGCCCCATTCCGTCTGTCTATCACAGATACATTAATGACTATATTGACATTACTGATATACGTAAGCCGATTTGTCACGCTTCATAAATTGCATTAATGTTTTCAACCCTTCTATTCCTTTTACTTCTCACATCTCCACTTCTTGTGTCAACTTTCTTGACATTACTATCACCATATACCTATCCACTATCACTACATCAGTATATTACAAGCCTACTGATGCACATAGTTTTCTTCTTTATACTTCTTCCCATCCCCAGGCTTGTCGTGACTCTTTGACATTCTCGCAGCTTTTGCGCCTTTGTAGCGAGGACGATGATTTTCTTGATAGAGCTCGGGAGATGCTTGATTTCTTCCGCAGGCGCCTATACCCGGAAAAGGTGCTTATATCGGCTATGCATCGAGTTCAGAAAATCACTCGAAAGTAGGCCCTTACCAGCTATCATAGGACTACTAACTCTGACAGAGTAAAACTTCTCTTAACTTTCCACCCCCATAGTTCACTGGTGACAAATGTTTTATTTCGTCATCTGTCTATCCTTAAGTCAGATCCTGAGACCCGTTCTGTCTTCCCCAACTATCCTTTGGTGGTTTACAGACGGGACAGAAGTCTTAAGGATATGTTGGTACACAGTCACCTCAAGTCCAATATCCAGAGTCATTTTGGCACTGTCCAGTGTGGCCGTCGGCGTTGCAACATGTGCTTATGTGATACAGACGCGTACTGTATCTTTTCCTTTAGCCACGTTTGTTATTGAAGATGGTTTCATATGCGAGTCCCGTAATCTTATCTATGCCATTATCTGTAAGCGGTATAACAAGGCGTATATCGGTGAGACAGGTAAGAGGCTTAGTGACCGATTCGCTCAACACTTGCGCGACATACGCCAATGCTCTGTGACCCTGTAGCCACCCATTTCAATGATACTGGCCATTTAGGAGCTCGCGATGTCCAGGTCACAGCCATCCGATCATGTTCCTCGGATGATCGCAATCAATTTGCTCTGGAGAATCGGTTCTTCTTCTTTTCGTTCGTTCTCTACGACCAATTTTAATCACTCTTTGTGATATGTTTGATCTCTGCCAAGAACGTGTATACGTTGCACATTGGTTTGTGGGCCCCTAAACGCATAGACTTCTACACGTTTAGGACACATGCATCCGATTTCAGCCAAACCTCCTTAGTCGCCTCTTACGACATGCATGGCAGGTAGCAGTGGTTCTATTCTTTACACCCCAAATTTGGGCCCCGGCAACCACTCGGGCGGAGAATCGGTTGATTTCTTTGTATGGTACCCTGCGACCACGTGGGCTCAACGTATTACATTCCTATACTTCTTAGTGCTTTCTCTTCTCATGCCTTGTTATCTATATGTGCATATGTTGCACGTATTCAAGTTATATATTCACTTCATTTTTTATTGTTTGTCTTCTTTTCTATTTCTAGTTTTTATGTGTGCTTTTTGTGTTACATTTATTTCGTTATTTATTTTTATTCTCATATTTTCATTAGAAACGTTTGTATGTAGTTGTCCATATATTTTTTTTAATTCGTCACTCCTGTTGTTCGTTTGTTTGATAAAGGTCTTGTTGGTCGAAACGTTGCTGTATTTTGTCATTGTTGTTGTAATTTGTAAAACTACAGTACTTTGTGATAACGTGTTTTGCCAATCAAATAGTTTTACTGCAGTCTCCTCTATATTGGGATTAACTCTGCATCACAACATCAATTGCCGTCTCCGCATTGAAAGTTGACCGCACATCCCATGTCTTTTACATTGAACTTTCCCTTTAGTAATTTGTACATCTCTTGATGTTACCCTCCCACTTGTGTCTTCTCTTTCTCGTTGCCTTTCAGCTTTTCTCTCTAACAAGGTTTTGATAGTGTATCTTTTCTTTTTCTATGTCCGAAATTTTTATTTGATTTTATTTTCTGCAGTATTTCTTTTTTTTCAGTACTAATTTGTATACTTCTTTATTTGTCTGCTTTTGTTTTCGTGAACACGGCTTATTTTTCTGTATATCCACATTCTCACAAACCTACTCCAACTTTGATCTTACCATCAATACCGAAAAATCTGGTCATGTACCAACCAGCTCCTAGAAAAGTATATGCAGAACCAAATATTACAACAAACGGCAAGAAACTGAAAGTAGTGGACAGATTTACTTATCTTGGAAGCACACTGTTCCAAAATGTCATCATTGACGATGAAATAAATACCAGAATCTCTAAAGCTAGCAGCACTTTTGGCAGACTACATAGAAACGTGTGGCACAGATGTGGTATTGGCCAATCCACAAAACTGAAGGTATATCGAGCTGTCGTGCTCCCAATCCTTCTACACGCGTGTGAAACTTGGACTGTACATCAACGACACGCAAGGAAGCTAAGCCATTTAACACAGTCTGCCTCAGAAAAATAATGAACATCAAATGCTAGGATATGATCCCAGACACAGAGGTCCTAATAAGAGCCGCTCTCCCCAGCATCTATACAATCTTGATGCAGTCCCAGACACGATGGACAGGACATATGGCTCGAATGTCGGATTGCAAAATACCCAAACGACTCTTTTATGGTGAGCTGCATAGCGGTAAACGCTCAAAGAGTGGTCAGAAAAAGCGATTCAAAGAGACATTCAAGAACCCAATGAAATCCTTTGGCATCGATGTCAACAACTGGGAGAATGTTGCTCAAGACAGATCAGCCTGGCGCACACTTCGTCAACATGGTTTTCGGCCTGTAGAGGCAGATAGAACAGCACGGATGGAACAAAAACGTCAAAATAGAAAGGTAGTAAAACTTCCTACAAGTGCATGTATACCTTGCCCACACTATACAAGAAAATTTCAAGCGCACATCGAGCTCACTAGTCATCTGCGCACAAACAGACAAACTTAACTCAACTACATTCCCTTGGATGAAAATTGTGTGGTCATCATCACCCGTGATGGACGAGTATCATCATCATATCCACATTTCAAATTCATAAATTATGCCTTCCAAATGCTTATTTGTTGTCCATGTTTCCGACCATACACAAATCATCATCATCATCAAGGTGCGTATCCTTTATAGGACGTTGCCTCTTTGCAGCACATCTGAAATTCACTCTGTCTCTTGCTAGTTCACCCACTTCGTCGATGGTCATGTTCATGGTTTCTTTAATATCTTGTAGCCATCTTCTTCTTGCTCTGTCTCTGCGTCCTGGGATCCTGCCCTCTAGTAAATTTGATACACAAATACCGAGTAAATATAGCACTCGATAACCCTCATCTTTAGTTTATTTGTTATCTGTTTAGATGTTAGTAACTTGCTATGTCATTAAATGTAGTTTTGGCTATTCCTATTATTTTCCCAATATATTTTCCCCATCTGCTATCATCTGCAATCACATGCCCCAGTTATATTGTTTACTTGTCTCAGTAGTTCTCCGTGTAGTTTATATTTATTTTTGACTTCTATCCTTCTGTGCTGATAACCATATTATTCGTTTTCTAAATGTTAATGTCAAAATTAATAACAACAGATAAAACGAACATGACAAATGATATTTTTATCAATGGAGAGAAAGTAGAAAATGGGAACAGTTTTGAATATCTTGGTTCACTGCTAACAACAAATGGAAATGGGACGGAGGAAATTAAAAGAACAAATATGGCTTTACAAAAAATTAAACAACTCAAAACAGTATGGAACGGAACTGATAAGAAAAAAAGATCAGAATACTAAGCGCATGCATATTCCCAGTGGCAACGTATGGGTGTGAAGCATGGACATTTAATAAAGCAGTGGAAAAACATATATGTGCTTTTGAATATAAGTGTTACAGAAGAGTCCTTCGTATATCTTGGACAGAGAAGAGAACAAATAGATCTATCCAGAAAGAACTAAAATCAAAGAAAACTGGCTGATGCTACAAATAAAAAAGAGAAAGTTGAGATATTTTGAACATATAAACAGACATGAAGGGCTGGAAAAGATCATCATGGAAGGAGGCATACCAGCAAAGAAGAAGAAGAAGACCACGGAGAAGATGGATTCAGGATGTAACTGATGGTTTGAACATGACGGCTGCAGAGGCAGGACATCTGGCCTATGAGAGAGAAATTCCGGAGGACTGTTGGGTGGCAAAGTTCTGCTCAGGACAAGCTATTTGACGATGAGTTTTTTTTTTTTACATTTCTCTATCTTTTTATTCTCATAAAACATAGCACACCTTTAACAAGGTCTTTCTGCTTACGAATGTATACAACAAGAAGACACATTTTCCTCTCTTACATTGACATCAGTTCGTTTCGCTTCTTCTGCTGTTGTAGTTAGTGTTTTTATGTTTGTAAAGTAAAACATATTTCGATTTAATTTGCTCTTTTACATAAATCGTTCATATGAACGGCTACAACAAAACAATATAATATTACTAGCTGATTAACCCGGCTTCGCACGGATGAAAGTTGTTAGTAATCCTTGATAAGAAATTGGTGAAGCCGTTCCAAGAGATGTCATCTTCTTCATCGATCTCTGGTCTTGCCTTTAATTTAATGTGAACCACAATTTGAGAAGTCAGCTTCAGGTCTGTCAGGTTTCCCCAAAGTCTAGTTTTCAGGTCGACTGGGTGTGTCTACATGTAGCTTCTCAGCTCACACAGGAGAGGACAGTATTGCAGGATATGCTCTGGTATCTGTTCCGCCTTCTGATACTGGCAGAGAGCTGTTTGACTTATGCCTAGTCTACATAAGTGTTTGTTGAGTCTGCAGTGTCTGGTGCGTAGTCGAAATATAATGACCTTATCTGTTCTGCTTAGGTCTTTGCGGGAGTCTTTTCCATAATCGTATCCAGTGTTTGTCTTCCAGTCTATTGCAGATTTTCTCTGTATGTAGGTTTTGACCTCTTGAAAAGACAGGGGTTGGTAAATTTGCTCTTTGGCACTGTCATCCTTAGCTAAGACATCGGCACTCTAATTGCCTGCAATGCCACAGTGAGATGAATGATGCTTCATTCTTCAACAAAGACCATTTGGCAACTCGTGCTATTGCTCGTCGTCTGGCGTCTTGCTTGAGTCGGACTGCTGTTTGTTGAACTGTCTCATTTGATCGATTATTAGCCCAGCGTGTTCTATTAGCTTCAAGTCTAATCAAAGTAGCGTCTTCGTTTTCTTCCGCTCTGAAAATTATCATTCGGGAACTATTAGCTGCACGTCGAATCAAGGTTGCATTTTCGTTTTCTTCAACTACATTTTCTATAGATCTACGTGCTGCTTTTTGTTTACTGTCAATGCTGGCCTGACTGAAAAGCGTTCTTTTCTTAGGCGGCATTGTATATAATATTTTTACAATAACAATAGAAAAGGACCTGCGGAATTTTGACAAAACAGAATAAGTATTAAACAATTTTATTGAAAGTTAACACATAAAAACGTTAGCACACAAACCTAATATTAATGCACTTTCAAAGTTGATGTTAGATTGAGCTTGGACCATTGAAAGTTTCCGCTGTCAAACAAGCCATTTATCGCAGGAAATGACAAAGCGTATCTAACGGTAGTTACCCTTCTTCAACTATAGGAAAATATATTTGGTAGAGGTCACGTGGTGACTACCACTACCGGAACGTAAAAATGTTAAGTTGGATAAGACATATCAGTTATGTTTAATTAATTTTTTTTAACGAATATTGACCCGATTTCGAATCAATATTCGAAATTATACAGTTTGCGTAAATCAACGCAAACGAAAAAAACGCAATTTTTATAGCGTAGTTTGAAACAGGTCATTAAGGGACGCAATCCATGCCTATATTGAAGAGACTATCTAGCAATTTGTGGATTATATCCCTTTTCTTCACTCTCATAGTCGGAATATAACAAATATGTCGGATCGGACATCAAGAATTCGTTTTTTTAATTTCTAAAACGAATATTGATCCGATTTCAAAACTGTTTCTTTAGTTGATCTAAACTTTTAATGATAAAATTTTGCAGAAAAATGGTTATTTTGGATGTAAACTGAAGCCGTGTATAGGCGAACAGCACATCCCGACACTAAGAAATATATAGTATATATATATATATATATATATATATATATATATGTACATATATATATATATATATATATATATATATATATATATATATATATATATGTATATATATATATATATATATATATATATATATATATATATATATATATATATAGTGGCGGCTCGTGATCATTTTTATGGTGGGGCCAAACATTTTTTCCGGATAAATCGTGGTTATTGGTTGCTATATTTTAATTTATAAAATAATAAATGCCCATTATACATTATTTTTGGTGGGGCCCGGCACCACTGGCCCTTAATGACGAGCGCCACTTTTATATATATGTATATATGCTTTTTCAATTGATCATCTTATCCTTAAATGTTCTTTTCTTTCTAATTGCAGTCAGACATCAAACCAAATTTTATTAACGACAGCAAGAATAGGTCGGAGGCTTTCAAAATCGACTTAGAGATAGTCAAGAATCATGACGATTATGTCTACATTCTCTGTTCTTCATATCTTGGATACTTTTGAAACTTTCAAGTCTGCCTCGTGCTATGATACAGAGAGGCGGCCGCATCAGGCGGAACCGTAATGGGGGCGGCATAAGCAGCACAATCAAAATTACAATTGAAGGTTATTTTGAAGAAAACAGATTTAAGGGGCTGCATTTCGAAGGCTTGCATCATACTGAGAAATTATACCGCATGGTCCTGGAAACATCTGTCCATTTATTGATTATATCTATATCATAAATTCCAGTTAAATAAATGTATTAGTTTAACACGTTGAATATATACAATCTTAATCTCTTGTGTCAAGTTTGAAGTCTAGAGATTATCACTTGTTATCTTTTCAGACATGAATATCAATCGTTTCTCTCGTGACCTGTTGTCAACAATTGCCGACTTATACGATTATAAAATTTGTTATCATGTGCCTATACTTTGAATTTAACTTGAGATAAAATAGAAAATGTATAGAACATCCTAGGGAGCTGAATACAAACGATACTGCCCAAATTGTGATGTTAAAATTGTCTTCCTTTCCAGAGTTTTTTCCCGGAAGGGTATGGTACAAAGTTAGTGTGATTAACTTTGGTATGTTACTTAATGTAAGTGTTATCGATAGGTATAAAACAATTTTCAATAGTCGTCTCTCGCGGTTGGATAACATCGATAACGTTTTGTTGCCTAGAGATAGATGTTTTTGAGAAGTGCTTGGAGATTGAACATTTGACGAAGTTTGTCGAATTCTTGAGGAAACTTGTAGAGAATATCCCATCCACACTGCAGATACAATAACAACAGCTTGAGAGATACCCCATACAAACACACCGAATGCTGTATCAAGTATTAGTTCGTATAACGCGAGTTCTCCAACAATGAATGCCATCGATACATGTTCTGATGTCTCATTCAACGATGTATTTGTAATTAATAGCATATCTCTGAATTGGATTTTATTGGTAACTAAAACAGGTATGTGATTAACAATATATATAATGTAAATTGTAAGTATGAAGATAATACATCGGGATCTTGTAAAGATATGTTTCACTTTCAATGGAAAAACCACACAGAAACATCTTTCGGTTGATATCATGGCAGTGATCCAACAAGAAATTCCATGGATTATGGTATAGGTCCACTGAAAAATGACATTACCTAAATGCATGGCATCAACAGGATTGGTTGGGTACAATATATCTATTACAAAACAGATACAGCTTGCCAGTTGTATGCTTGTAACAAGGTAATCAGTAAATGATAAAGCAAAGAGCCCCATACTCATGCTGTCTTTGAGACCAAGTTTGAAGAAGACGATCATATTCAGGAGGTTAGTGGTCATCCCAAAAACAGAAATAATGGTCGGAATAATAATGTTTAAAACGACGTGGACGTATACCATAACGTCATCACCAATAATCTGGGACGTCTTGTATACGTTATTAGTTGCAGTATCTTGGTGATGCCTGACCAGCATATAAGCATCAGACATTGTGTGTATTTAAAATGTTCAGCAGTTGTTAACATAGATAGATGACTATTGATGTAACAATACACTAGCAGTCAATTAAGTTTAGGCCTACAGCTTACCAAACTACCGGTGTAACATCCATAATGTAGTCAATTTCTTAGTTTTATATCTCTTGTTAAATATGAGTAGCTCTATTTTCTGAATTTGGAAAAATATAGAATGCATTACCAAGCTAATGTGTAAGTGCTCTATCTCTAACAATATCAGCTTTTTAAAACTGTGTGTTTATTTGATATTGAATTAAACATATTTGTTATTAGACACTTTCTTTCAATCATAGACCAGAGTCCGGTTGTTTATATTAGAATGTTTAACTCTATAAATATCGCGGAGCTGTATAAAGGTGCTATATATCCTTCATTCATACCATCGACCTTTGAAACTATCTTTATATTTCTGTAGTTTTGCATTAACTTATCCACATTTTAAACATAATTACATGCAGACATATAGCAAGAAGAACCATGCCCCGTTTATTATTCATATTATTATTATCTATAGGAGCTCGTGACATCCATTCTTCTTCTTCTTCTCTTCCACCATTTACTTCTTTATAGAAATGTTGGGGGAAACGTAGTGATCTTGTGTGTGCTTATTGTGCTTGTGTATGTATCATGTCATAGTCATTCCTCTGATATTTGATGTGAGCTTGCGCTTTAAAAAATCGTTTTATATATCTTGGTCTCAACACATTTGCATTCCTAGGTGTCTTGTATTTTTTTTTTAATGACACGTGAAGAGACACTTGATAGTTGACAAGAGTTGATTGTAAAATCTTCCAAAATTAATCCCACCTAATCCTCTTCATTTAATAACATATTCACAATATGCAATCTTTATAGTAGGGAAATACACCTAGTTGGGCAGGAGGTCTACAGACTGTCTAGCAATACGATGTAATTCATTGATGCAAAGAGACAGAAAGACACAAAGATGTTGAATCCGTACCAACAGCAACAACATTCACATATTTCCATATCAGTAAAATATTAACTACTTGGAACATCTTAGAATGTCATAGAATGTAACTAATTCTAATTGTTATAACAGTACAGTCATGTATCTACAGCTTGCGTTTTGATTCATCAATAGGCCTATATGCTGACAATTTTAAAATCTACAGTTTAATTTGTAAGGCCTACATTTAACAATTGCAAGATGACAAAGTTAATACAAATTATTTCCACTACAACGTATTTGCTCTTTAATGTTTATATATACAATTTAATTTACATTTACATCTAATTCTCTTCACAAGTCACGAGGGAGTTATCATTGTTTTATATTTACGAAATGATTATAAATGACAATTATGAATAACGGAAAAGGAACATACGTTACTTGCTAATTTTATGAACGCAAGTTACTTATTAACTGGACAATAAGCAAATATGTAACCATGCGTAAAGTCGACTGTTGCCGTTTGTGTTTTTAAAATTATTAAATACGCACATACATACAGTAGTTGATTACTCTCAACGTTAGAAATCCCATGATTATAAAGTAGTAAATAGTCATTGTTAGAGGTTGTATATTCTAAAAAGAAAAAAAAACAGGATGGCACACAGAATGACAATTATCGTAATTAAATAAATATGCTTTTACTGTGTCTGTATGAATAATTCATCTGAATATAGCTATAAATAAACATATAATTATATTAGCAGCTACTGAGTCTCACGTGGAAGATGAACATATTCTATATGACTGCACTATTGACTGTAATATAGACTGAACTATTGACTGAACTATGCTAGTAGATTTAATTAGAAGAAATGTTTTACGTTTTATTAATTACAGCAAATAGTGTTAGGATAAGATGACACTGAGACTTGTAACATAATTATATTGCGTAGTTTAATATTAGTTCTGACACCGACAAGTACATATAACGTATGTATCTGGTAAATATAATAACAGTTCTGTTGCTACAACGTAGCAGTGTAACACAATGCATTGAAGCTGAGATAAAGTATTTGTTGAGAGATTAACAATATTATCATAGATGCACTGTGTATGTATATATTATACAGTTAGCGCCCCGGTTAGTCTCTGTGGCTTAGTGGTTAAGCCATTTACTTTGAGTTCCTAAATTCCTTAGTTTGAATCCGGACTGTGTCGTTCTGTTTACGAATACATTTTTCTAGACATACCTAGAATTGTTGTCAGAGCTACGGAGACCGTGCTATGTGCAATAATCTCGGTAAGTGACATGTTATTTCTGCGACTAAGGACACAGCCATATGGGGGAAAACCGGGGAAATCAATCCTTCGTCTTTAGACCATTGAGACTGCTCTCTCTCTTTCTCTGGGCTCTATTCAACTAAAGCTCTAGTTATGTTATTTTTTTTTCTGAGGGTGTGTTCAATCCATATTTTTATTCTTCCATCATTCTCAATTGTATTTGTCCTTTCTTTTACACAGTTCTGTATTTGTTATCACTTTTGATCATCTGATAATGAGCTTGTATCGACGACATCAGTTGTTGAATTGTTTGCATTTTAGATACGATATTGTTAGTCACGTGCCATGATTGTATAATTATTATGGACATATTTACAAATAATATTAAAGCTGTCAAGACATCTATACATATATAAGACAGAGATGAATTACATTGTATGTTTGTCACAATTTTTTAAAGATATTTGGACATCCTGCGGACTTGAAATTTGGCAAGAGGGTAGCTTTTATACATGGAAAGATGTAAAAATTATGAAAGTGGACTATTTGTTCGTTTTTATAACCATATTCCAACTTAACGCAAATGGTCATCATGTATAGAAATCGCCGAAGATGTATATCCATGTTTCACGATGCGGTCACGTGACTTTCCGTTCACGTGATCACAGCAGTCGATCATATTTGATGCTATGAAGTTAATACTATTATAACGTATTTTAAACACATTTTCGTATAAAAGCATGTAGCGTAGTTGACAACATTCCTGTAAAACATGCATTAGTTCGTGCTCTCGATTTGGCTCCGGCCACCTTTAATTTTTTTTTTTTTTTTTTAAACACATCGATAAGTTGATAATCTGAATAAATTTAATTTGCCAAATGTTATTTGTCCACTTTCACTGGAATTCTATTGTATCAGGTTTTACTGGCAATCGGAATGGATGACAGTTTCATCTTATGTGGTCAACCGACAAAGTTTTCCCACCAAGTATGGAGATAAAACGTATTGTTTTTAATGGGGATGAAGCCGATTTTGAGGCAACGGGGCATGTTAAGGACGTAACAACTAGATGTAAACTAAATTCCCGTGCGAAAACGGGTAAAACTGCTAGTACACATTTTTTTCCTCGATCCAGAAGCACTTGAGCTTTCAGTTCTTCGGCTCGATGCCATGGACATCATAAGCCTTCGGTTCGGTGCCACGAACACTGTAAATCTGGAGAACCTGTGGTTTTTCTGCCAGCCCGTGGAATTGAACCGCACTCACAGGGGGCTTGATAGTACACAATAAAAGACATCAAACTAGTTCACATAATCCTATTATACAGGGAACCTCATATAAACATATCCGTACTGAAACAAACAGAAGTAAAACCCCATTATTTTTTCATAGTTCGTTCCAAAATTCGTGAATATCTTTATCGACCGATATAACTTATCCACTTGCTATTGATAACAGTCGTGACCTACATAAGGTATATTTTGCTTATCTAAACATTTAGTGCTATAAAATGTTACTTATTTGTTATTAGTAAAATAACAGCGATGTTGATTTGGTATACACGTAGAGCTTAAATAGTAGGGTAGTCAAGTATTCTTGTAATTACGCATTTGCGTGCTAAACATACAATTCAGACCCAGTAAAAATAGGAAATCCCGTGGAATTAATCATTTTATACTGTATTCGAATGATTGTCATTAGCAGAAATGAGTTTGACGTGTAGATTTATTACTATGCAGAAGGTTACTGCACAACTGTATATCTACTTCTGCAGAGAGACTTTAAGAAGAGAACACAGCATGCTCTTGGTATAGATAGAAAAGCATGTTACCGTTGGATAAAACAGGACTAATGATGTACGTAATGATCACAGGCAAGGTTGGAAACTGAAAACTGATGATTTCGATAAAGATGTTATTGTGTGAGAGATTCATAACATGTTTAAGACAAACGGTGAAGTTACACTACGTAAATTGAAATCACGTCTGCGAAGTCAATGTGATGTTGATATATGTAAAACCTCATTATGGAGAGTTGTTATAATAGTTGCCACGGTTTCACTTTTCGGAAATCTAGTCCGGGTTGGAATATAATTTATGGAAAAGCACCTGATAGCTGCAAATATTTGCGGCAAATACGTGAGGTATGCGAAGGATACGATATTGCATATCTAGACGAATCGTGGGTAAATGCTCAACAAACTTTTTATAAAGAGTGGCAATCATTGGACGGAACTACGAGTAGGGAAATTCCAAGCAGCAACATATCGTGATAGGTCATGCAGGCAGCAAATCAAATGGTCTTGTCAGTCGCGAAGAACGTCTTTTTCAAGCACTGTCTACAGACGGTAGGGACTACCCACAGCCAGGCTCTAGCCCAGGGCTAGAGCCTGGCTGTGGACTACCACGCCGATATGAAAGAAGTTATTTTTAGGTATTGGTTAGCGAACACACTTCCGCCTGCTCTAAATAGGCAGTCATATATGGTAATGGACAATGTCTCCTATCATAATGTAGTGGTACATGCAGACAAAATTTCCACCTCATCAAGCACAAAACATGACACCATGGTGTAGTCTGCAAAAGAAAATGTATTTTTGCTGCAAGAATTTAAAAACAGAAATGTTGCAACTGGTGAAGTCAAAGATTTATATAATTGATAAAATCATTACTGAGCATGGCCACACGTCTCTTTGGTTACCACCTTGCCATTCCCATCTCAACCCCACTGAACTTGTGTGGGCTGCAGTCAAAGGTCAAGTTGATGCATTAAACAAGACTTTCAAACTTTGTTATGTAAAAGTCGAAATATTCAAAATAGATGAGACTGCAGTAAAACTATTTGATTGGCAAAACACGTAATCACAAAGTATTGTAGTTCTACAAATTACAAAAACAATGACAAAATACAACAACGTTTCGACCAACAAGGCATTTATCAAGCAAACGAACAACAGAAGTGACAAATTAAAAAAAACCAAATGTACGACCAAAAACAAACGTTTCTAATGAAAATCTGGGAATAAAAACGAATAACGAAATGAATGTAGCACAAAAAACACATAATAACTAGAAATAGAACGGAAGAGAAACAATGAAAAATCTAGTAAATATATAACCTGAATACATGCAACATATGCCCATATAGATTACAAGGCATGGGAAGAGAAAGTACTAAGAAGCATAGAAATGTAATACGTTGAGCCCATGTGGTCGGAAGGTACCATACAAAGAAATCAACCGATTCTCCAGAGCAAATCGACTGCGATCATCCGAGGAACATGATCGGATGGCTGTGACCTGGACATCGCGAGCTCCTTAATGGCCAGTATCATTGAAATGGGTGGCTACAGGGGTCACAGAGCATTGGTATATTCGCGCAAGTGTTGGGCGAATCGGTCACTGAGCCTCTTGCCTGTCTCGCCGATATTCACCTTGTTACACCGCTTACAGATAATGGCATAGATAAGATTATGGGACTCGCATGTGAAACCATCGTCAATAAGAATCGTGGCTAAAGGAAAAGATACAGTATACTGGCCAGTGTGACATAACTGTCTGCATGTAGTGATTTATATAGCTCTAAGCGTGTTCTAGAATAAATTGAACAGTTTGGTATTGGGGAAAAACCAACTTTTACGTAGACCTACGATAATTAGAAGAGAGGTTAATTAGTTGTGAGAAGTCACTTTTGTAGGATAGGAAATGAATCTTAGAAAAATGTGACAGAGGATGTAATGTTGTTAGTATTGGAAGCAAAAAGGTTAAAGTAAAAATATAATATATACAGTTATAGTGTTGTATTTTCAAAGGCCCTGACTTTAGGTAGAGACAATGAGATTTTATGACTGGGAAACGGTAATTTGCACCATTAAGGTTTGACAATATAAAACAATGAGAGACAAAGAAAGATAAGCAGGACAAAATAAAGAAAAATATGCTCTAAATCAGAACAAGATAGAGACTCGTGAAGAACTAGCGAGGGACTTAAAGAATTAGACAAGAATAATACCTACTTAGATCAAAAGTACTCGATCAGTGGACCAGATGTACATATATTAGACTGTGTAGAGAAACGTCAATAGAATCGAACGAAGAAAAACTTTAGAGATAGAATGAATTAGTGATATAAATAACTAGAACAGATCATTAGCAGTGAATATCTGTTCCATGGAGGATGTGTATGAAACTATTGAGAGTCACATGTCATTTAATTTGAGAAATAAAATGAAGAAATTCTTGTGTATCAAAGAGGAATTGTCTATTATTGTGTGAAAGATGAGAGCTGCATATGCAAAAATGAAACAAGAGTTACTGTCCAGCAATTTCTAATGCCATACTGTACCACTGGTTCCGGTGCTTCCCCTGTGGTAAAATTCCTTATTTTCTCTCTTACAGGAAATTTTAAGCTACTATGAAAGATGTGTGTATGTATGTTATATGTGTATACATGTGTGTATGTATGCTGTTGTTTCATCTCAAATATACAAGAACAAAACAGCTTATCGCAGGTGTTTGTGCAAACACTGTTCGATGGAATCTGGCCTGATTATTCTGTATTCAACAAAACGAGTGTTTGTGAAAGACACTCCTCAGTAAAGCTCCTTTTTGAAGAGCTAGCTGGTTGTGTTCTTAATAAAGCTCACATTTTAGGGCTAGACAATGGATGCCCTAAGAAATCTCCACACACATGTGACTCTGTTATATGATCTAGCTGGGCTTATTGGGTACAGATGAGCGGAAAGACAGCAAGCGAGCCTTCAGTTCAACTGCTTCAAACATGGCAATGGAGACATCTGCTCTGAGAGAAGTTTGCATCTGGCAAGACAAAAGAAACTGATGTATGTAATAATGGTAACAGACTCTAGGAGTAATCTTAGGAGATTCAATGCAGATAAACTTTGCACTGAATTAGGAGATTCAATGCAGATAAACTTTGCACTGAATTAAGAGAATCAATGCAGATAAACTTTGCACTGAATTAGGAGATTCAATGCAGATAAACTTTGCACTGAATTAGGAGAATCAATGCAGATAAACTTTGCACTGAATTAGGAGATTCAATGCAGATAAACTTTGCACTGAATTAGGAGATTCAATGCAGATAAACTTTGCACTGAATTAGGAGATTCAATGCAGATAAACTTTGCACTTAATTAGAGAATCAATGCAGATAAACTTTGCACTGAATTAGGAGATTCAATGCAGATAAACTTTGCACTGAATTAGGAGAATCAATGCAGATAAACTTTGCACTGAATTAAGAGAATCAATGCAGATAAACTTTGCACTGAATTAGGAGAATCAATGCAGATAAACTTTGCACTGAATTAGGAGAATCAATGCAGATAAACTTTGCACTGAATTAGGAGAATCAATGCAGATAAACTTTGCACTGAATTAGGAGATTCAATGCAGATAAACTTTGCACTGAATTAGGAGAGTCAATGCAGATAAACTTTGCACTGAATTAGGAGAGTCAATGCAGATAAACTTTGCACTGAATTAGGAGAATCAATGCAGATAAACTTTGCACTGAATTAGGAGAATCAATGCAGATAAACTTTGCACTGAATTAGGAGAATCAATGCAGATAAACTTTGCACTGAATTAGGAGAGTCAATGCAGATAAACTTTGCACTGAATTAGGAGAATCAATGCAGATAAACTTTGCACTGAATTAGGAGAATCAATGCAGATAAACTTTGCACTGAATTAGGAGAATCAATGCAGATAAACTTTGCACTGAATTAGGAGAGTCAATGCAGGTAAACTTTGCACTGAATTAGGAGAGTCAATGCAGATAAACTTTGCACTGAATTAGGAGAATCAATGCAGATAAACTTTGCACTGAATTAGGAGAATCAATGCAGATAAACTTTGCACTGAATGTACAAAAAGCATTCTTCTTCATTCTTCTTCTTTGAGCGCTCCATATCGGCCACTTGTCAACCACACTGTGTGATTTGTATGTGATCTGAGCCTAAGAGCGATTGTACGTTGTGCCAGTTATGCTACAGGTCGGCCAGCACATCCGACTGCTTTTTATTTACTAGGTAGCATCCTAGTGACTACATCAGTCGTCTCTTATCTTCTTCTTCTTTGCGTTTGTTCTTTACGACCGATTTTAATCACTCTTTGTGATATGTTTGATCTTTGCCAAGAACGTGTATACGTTGCAATTGGTTTGGTAGGCCCTAAACGCATAAGACTTCTACACGTTTAGGACACATGCATCCGATTTCAGCCAAACCTCCTTAGTCGCCACTTACGACATGCGTGGCATGTAACAGTGGTTCTATTCTTTACACCCCAAATTTGGGCCCGGCAACCACTCGGGCGAGTCGTCTCTTATGATATGAATTGTAGGTTGCAGTGATACTATTCTTTGCTTCCCTTGCGGGCCCCGGCACCACACAGGCAACTTCTTCATTCAATCTCAGATGTCAAGTTAAACATGTTTAAAGAAAGCAGTGGTCCGTCTCAGATTTTAATATTTCCAAAGAGCTTGTCATGCACTGGGGATGGCCACATTAGTCTTCTCTGCTCCTCATAAAGTGAGTATTTTTGACATGCTCATTTTTGTAACTCCTGTGTATACGGAATGTGTTCATTTAGCAAAATGGTTACGTGCAGTGCTCTGTGGATGTATGGTGTGAATAGGTTTCATTGGTAGTCTATGAAGATGATTAATAGACAGGTCTCCTCCCTTTTGGATTCACTCTACTATGTCAACAATTCTTGGCATGAAACTCAACTCTTGCATGCATTCTGCATAGGCAGTTTTAATCCATTGCAACATTCTGCTTCTAATTCCTTTCTGTACTAGTATTAACAGCAAGTCCTCCTCCTTCTAGCAAACAATAGGACTCACAATTAATATGAAAAAACAAAAGTAATGAGAAATAACCAGCAATCAGAAAACTCAATTATGTTACAAAATAAAATCATAGAGGAAGTTCTTCTTCGAACGCTCCATATCGTTATTGGTTACTAAACTGACGTCACTGCACTCTGGACAGACCCATAGGTGCTCAGTCTCCCCAAACAGATATAGAAGATTATGCATATTGATGGTTCCCGTGGTTCGCTGATTAAACACACCTCTCACTCTGCCCTCAGGCATCCAGTTCTACTTGTACAACGGGTAACTCCAAACTGCCTAAATCGTTTGATCGATTCAACATCGATTTTAGTGTCCTCATCCAACAGACACGCGTGAAGAGACCGAAGAATATCCCTTTATCCATCTTCAACTCCCCAATAATCGATGCTGTTGATGGAAGCCTGGCCGCTCTCTCATTACCGTAAACTCCCGCATGCCCTGGACAGTATATCCACGTACGCCTCTGGAGGTTAGAAACTTCTATAGACGACATTCACTCATACCGAAACCTGCCCTTCTGGATGAAGCATCGACTGAGAGTCAGATACAACAACAGCTCCAGTAAATGAAGTCCCTGAGAGCCAATGGAGGGCTGCAGTAACGGCTTCAACCTCCATCCTCATACTAGAATTAGTTGTCCTGTACGCTCCACTTCGCTCTGCAACAACCCACCAAGCGCATTAGCCAAGAAACCCCATCAGGACTTCTCACCACGATGAACCGACCCATCGGTATATACAACATCATCATCCCTTGCTGTATCTTCTATCAGCTGCTTAACTGCGAGATCAGCCTTCATGTTGCCCCAATCTCTACACTCTCTCCGGAGTAATGCTAACGTTGAGATAGTTGGTCGTGCTACCATCTGTTGGGATCCATTCTTCCCCTTATGGTAGGGTGCATATTGACCACTTGTTAACCACACTGTGTGATTTGTATGTGATCTGAGCCTAAGAGCGATTATACGTTTTACCCGTTATGCGCCTACAAGTATACCAGCACATCCGATTTCTGCGATGTTTTTAATTTACTAGGGTTGCCTCTTACGACATGTCCTGTATGTTGCAGGATACTATTCTTTGCGGGCCCCGGCATCACATGGATTAGATAGAGGAAAGGGGACTGCCTAGAGTAGTTGATAGTAGCTCGGCCTGCTAGCTGTGAGACGCCTCATAGCTCGGGTTCGAACCTACTGTCCGGCATTTGTTCGAGTCCCCTGGTCTTACTCAGGACGATAACGTGAGTACCTCTGAAGTCGGAGAAAATCTGCCTGTATGGCGAGGGAATACTAATTACGAGTACATTGAGCACACGGCTGCCAGTGTAAAGTAATTTACAATGTGCACGCTGCTGCCATTGTAAGAAATTGGAAAATGGATTTTCACGCAAAAATCAGTTTCAGAGATGAAACTTCGTCTGAGATGAAAGGGACGAAAAAAAAAAAAAAGATAGAGGAAGTTCAGGATTTCGTATACCTGAGAAGTACAGTATCACAGGATGATGATTCGGAAAACGACATAATTGAAAACAAATCAAGAAATAAAGTCAAACTTCCTCCATGCTCAACTTTCTTTTCTCCAATCCTGTTTTTCCTAACAGCGTTAGGTCAGGAAGAGATTTCTAAAACAGGCCCTTGTGTGCTCTTCGTAGATAGTGTCTTTCGTCGCCACTGTTATCTCTGAGGTCCATATTTTGTGTGACCTGCCTTTTGCTTTGTATCCATTGTATCGGAGCAGCATTGCTTTTTGAGATGCACTGTCTGTTGGTAATCTGCTTATGTGGCCGAACCATTTAATTTGTTGTTTCTTGATAGAGTTTAGTACTGATGTTGTACCCACTTTTCAGTACTAAACTTCATTTTATGAAGTTTACCAGCGTAGTGGAAAGTCAAAAGATTAAATCTTAAAACAAAACTTAAATTATATGAAAGCAGTGTCTGGGGCGTGTTATTATACAGTAGTGAGTGCTAGAAAATGACACAAATCATACACACGCAGGAGACATTTCCAAATCATGTTTTTCTTCCGGTTCTCACTAGATTGGGATTTTATATTCTCAATAAAGGCAGCCGTCTGCCTCAGATTATCAGCCACACCATACAGTTTAACTTGCCACAAACTAACGGGCGGCCGAAGGGCAAAGCTCAAGTGCCGCTGGATCATTGAAGAAGAAGAAGAACGAGCAATCTTTGCACGCTTGCAGAACAGGTTGGTCTCCAGATTAATTCTGCCAAGACCAAAATTATGGACCTCACAAACTCGACAGACAACATCGTAATAAATGGCCAAACATTTTTAGAAAGTTGAACATTTTACATATTTGGGTAGTAAAGTGTCAAACAACGGAGACACGATGAAAGAAAAAACTCTCGTATTGCTATAGCAGCTAGTGCCTTCACTAAATTAACGAATATCTGGCAATCTCAAGACCTTAGTATATGCACAAAAGTTAAATTATTTAGGTCATGTGTGATTCCTGTACTGACCTACGGTTGTGAAAGTTGGAAATCAACAAAGAAAATTGATAAGAAACTGGACAGCTTTCAGAATAAATGTCTCCGAAAATTATTAAAAGTAAAATGGAGTGATTTCGTTTCTAACAACACAGTGAGAGATAGAACACACCAACAACCCATATCAAATATTATAAGGAAACGAAGGTGGAAATATTTAGGTCATGTTCTTAGATCATACGAAAGGAGACTAAATCGACAAGTCCTTATGTGGTCACCAGTTGGGAAAAGAAAACGTGGAAGACCAAGGACCACTCTTCGGAGAACCATCCAACAAGAAAGTAAACTATTGGGATGTAAAACCATACAAGATCCCCAACTGCTAGCAAACCGCATCACATGGAGATCTAAAACCTCTGCCCTATGTGCCGCCTTTGGCACGAAAGGAACAAACTCACTAACTAACATACAGTTTGTCTTGGGCGCTGGTGTAAGTGGGCCATCTCTTTCTTCTCAGGTCTGCATATTGGGGGCAGTAGTATAGGATATGTTATGTTGTCATACTCGCCAAGCCCCAGGTCGTTGGTGCCTATCTTGAACTTAGTGTACAGGTGGTGTCTCATTTTGTTGTGACCCGTCCGGAGGCAAAGTATGGCTGTCTGGTTCCTTCTGGACAGTTGGTAATATCTATCGTCCTTGTGTTTTAGGTGTTCTTTATCCCATTTTGCTTTGTAGTGCCCTTTGGTGATGGTTTTGCTTCTTCATAGCTAACCAGGTTGTCATCTTGGGGCATTCCTGCTCGATCTTTAGCCAGTCTGTCAGCATCTTCACTCCCTTTGATCTTGCAGCGTGAGGGTATCCACTGGATTACTACCCCCTCAGAATAAATGTTTAAGAGGTATCCTGCATAATTCTGGCCAAATAGAATAGCAAATGAAAAGCTTTTGAAATGAACAAACTGTGCATCAGTAGGAGACCATACCTAAAAGGCAAAGATGGAGGTGAATTGGTCATATATGTCTTATGCAGAGGCTAAAACAGCTCTCCGATGGACAGTGGATAGAAAAAGAAAGCATGGACGTCCAAAGGAAACATGGAGACGAACTGTGGAAAGGGAGTTGACAGATTGTAGCCTGACATGGGAAACAACTGGTAGAAAGGTGGCAGCAATGGAAATTTCATGTGGAAGTCTTATGTGTCACAAAGAGGATGTAGATAAATAGCTCAGATCGGCAAACATTGACTCTGAGGTCAACAATAGGATATCCAAAGCCAGTGCTGCGTTTGGAAGGCTAAGTGTCACTGTGTGGGAGCAGAAGGGGATAAGCGTTGCCACAAAACTGAAAGTTTAATAGGCCATAGTGCTAACCACGCTGCTGTACGCAAGCAAGATATGGACAGTGTAAGCAGACACACAAGAAAACTAAACCACTTCCACACAAGCTGTCTACGCAGAATACTAAAAATAAACTGGCAGGACAAAATTCCAGATAGCGAAGTCCTCACAAGAGCAAGGATCGCCAAGCATCAAAACCGTTGCAGAAGGCCCAAGTGAGATGGGCCGGTCACGTTGCTCAGATGCCTGATAAACGCATCCCAAAACAGTTGATGTATGGCTAACTTGAAAGGGACAGACGTTCTGCTGGTGGACATAAAAAAAAATGCCTTAAAGTCACTCTTAAAGTGTCTCTGAAATGCTTCGATATAGACACCACGTGCTGGGAATCCCTTGTGCAAGATCGCCAAATGTGGCACTGTAACAACACAAGAGGAACCCCCATAGCTGAGAATCATTGAGACACTGAGAAAACGAGCAGCGCGAAAAGACAGAACAGGCACATGTCTTACCTTGATCATTTATGCCCCACCTGTGGTATGGGATTGTGTTCTAGAATTGGACTCTACAGTCACCTCTGCACACACCAGAGAGGTGCAGCAGCACATGTCTGAGACTGTTGTGATCATCGCTTGCGATGGACGGCTACAATTTTATTATTATTAGATAAATAGTATCATATTGAACAGAAACAAGTCGAGTAGATCAGTCAAAAAAGAAATTTTATTGCAACAAGTATGCATATCAAGTAAAAAGAAAACAAGAATAACATATCAATAATGTCTCTATGAGTGAAAATTCAGCCAAACCTACATTAGTTGATTTTATGATTGTATGTCCAGCTCTTTTGACACTTTTGTCTTTCAGAATTTACAAGTGAACATTTAGGAGAACCATAATAGTACAGCTTTAGTGTGGGTTATTGTTGCACCAGAGATATTGCACCAGGCCATGATGCAGTACAGTTCTTCCTGCACTTATTAGCCATTTCATCCCTGTCTGTACACCATGATGTCATCTGCAAATGACAGTGTCCTTTCCCTGATAGTTTCTGCTTCGTAATCATTATGGTGAATACTTTGAATACTACTGGAGATAGTAGGACTGTGGTAGACATAGAGTACCAATTACCACACCTGAGTGCCCCTTTTCTCCCAAACAGGGCCCTTGCAATCCATCTTATGAGCAATTCCATTTTGTATTCTTCATTCTGTGTTGTTAGGTTATTGCATTGAATTGATCCTGCACCACAATCATCACACCTGTAGGCTTCTCATCATTATGTATTCTTTGATGTATTACTAGATAGCTGCAGAGCAAATTCTGTATCACAAAAATCCTACTTAAGGTTTCTTGCCAGTATGTGTTGTTATGTCTTATAGATCAGTTTCCACGAGCAAATCCTTTAGTACAAACATCACACTTGTAAGGTTTCTCTCCTGTATGTGTTCGTTTATGTGTTACTAGATCACTCTGAAACAAATCCTGTATTACAAACATCACATTTGTAAGGTTTCGCTTCAGTATGTATTCTTTTATGTGTTACTAGATCACTCTGACGAGTAAATCTTGAATCACAAACATCACATTTGTAAGGTTTCTCTCCAGTATGTATTCTTTTATGCCTTACTAGACCATTCTGACAAGCAAATCCTGTATCACAAACATCACACTTGTAAGGTTTTTCTCCAGTATGTATTCTTTTATGTATTGTTAGGTTATTGCGTTGAGAAAATCCTGCACCACAATCATCACATTTGTGAGGTTTCTCTCCAGTATGTATTCTTTTATGTCTTACTAGATCATTCTTACGAGTAAATCCAGCATCACAAACATCACATTTGTAAGGTTTCTCTCCAGTATGTATTCTTTTATGCGTTATGAGACTACTGGAAATAATAAATCCGGCACCACAATCATCACATTTGTAAGGTTTCTCGCCAGTATGTATTCTTTTATGTGTTACTAGATCACTAGGACGAGTAAATCTTGAATCACAAATATCACATTGGTACGGTTTCTCTCCAGTATGTATTCTTTTATGCCTTACTAGACCATTCTGACGAGCAAATCTTATATCACAAACATCACATGTGTATGGTTTCTCTTCAGTATTTATTCTTTTATGTGCAACAGGACAACTGAAATTAGTAAATCCTGCAACACAATTATCAGTTTTGCAAGAATTGTTGCTAGTATGTGTTCTTTTATGTGCTAATAAATTATTCATTTGAGGATATCCTACGTCACAAACCTCACACTTGTAAGATTTCTCTTCAGTGTGTATCCTATCTTTTAGTAGATTATTGCGGTTAACAAACCCTGTGCCACAAACCTCACACTTTAAAAAATGTTTAGTTGGAGAAAGTATATTACTTTGTAATCCGTTGCCCACATCCACTGTATGAAAATTATAATTCTTCTCACACACAGAAAGTATGTTATCTGACTCTTGTATGTAGTCTTCATTCTCTAGTTTTGGCTGACATTCAGTCTGAGTGTCACACACATTATTTGTACATCCATGACAGTCAACAGAATCCAGGGATGCTCCTTTTTCAGTCATTCTTGAATTTGTCTTATTATCTCTGGTCATTTCTGAAACATTTGTATCACTGTTCTTGTTTACCATTGTATTTATTTTGTAGCTGTCATATTCAGGTAACATATCTGAAAGTTCACCATGTTCCCTCAGTTGTACACATTTGTCATCATCTATCATATTCTTATAAGACTGTGAAGATTCTTGTTTAATGAAGGGAAGATGGTTCGGTGTATGGCTGCATAACTCTGAATCTGCAAGGGAAAAAATACACAAAAAGCAAACGTTAGAACAATTATTGAATCTATCAACTAGTAATGTTAACAATTCTTCCTCTTCATCTTTTGTCCTACTAACTGTTTACATCCGAAAGTGTTGAAGATATGAGGTCAATATAGTTTTACTTCTATCACAAGATGTGTAGCTTGGGCTGGAGTAAAGCTGAATTTATTGTCTTTTCCACACTGTGTAGTCACCTTTTACTTTGTTGCTCTCTTGTTTTGTATCCTGGTGTTCTCATATGGTATGCTTGCACTGTAGATTAGTAGACTTTCATTCTAACCAAATGACCGAACCATTTAATTCTTTGTTAAGTGAAGTCCTAATTCTTGTTCTTATCATTTTATTTCTTACCCTATCTATCCTTATATTATACATGATTTATATTATTATATTCAATGGCTTTTACATTTATCTATCAAAGTACAAAATGGGTATCTGTGCAACCTCATACCTTTTCTAAACTCAAACTGTATTTTACTCAGTAATGGTTTCATCTTATATCTTGTGTGCTGTTATAGAATGTGGTATAGGTTTCCTTTACACGGAATGAGAGGAAATTAATAAAACCATGAAAATGTAGACATTCAGTTGTCCTGACATTTAAAAATACCTGATCATCAACAATATGTCTGCATACAGTTGAGCCCTATAAAGTTTTGACTTCATAAAGACTCTCTACCACTTTTGGTCAAGACCCACAAGGGACCTGATATTGAGAAATAAATGACAAATGGTGGAAGTCTTTCATAAGATTTTGCAAAAATCAGCAAGGGTAAAATTACAGGATGTCCTTGTTTTCCCTTACAGCTAGCTGGCACCCAATGTGAGCAGCATGGGTTCAAACTCATAGCTAACACTGTAGCCTTAAATTCCACTGCAATGTAGGCGAGTGGGATTCATTACCATATACAAAAATAGCAATACAGGTAAACATAAGAACTTTAAAAGCATTTATTTATAGGGGAAATCTGTTCTCAATAACAAAAGTAATCAACAACAAAATTATATTCTTCATCAAATAGTAAATAACAAGATCACCTTTCATTTCATCATCATCTTCAGTTTCCAACTTGACTGTATGTGTCTGAAAACAAAAATGGCAAGCTATATTTCTTTTAAACACCAACTGTATGTAAATGTCAGTAATAAATGATGATAGTATTTTGTTAGTTTGTAGAGACAATGGATGTAGCATCCTTAGTAGACTTTATTTATGCTTTCTGCTGGCACATTTTATGTCAGAAAGCTGTCAGAGTCTGGCTGGATTAAACTTTTTTTTCATCTCTTTTGCGTTCTTCTTACGTACCAATTTTAATCATCTTTGTGATATGTTTGATCTTTGCCAAGAACGTGTATACGTTGCACATTGGTTTGTAGGTCCCTAAACGCATAGACTTCTTCACGCTTAGGACATGTGCATCCGATTTCAGCCAAACCTCCTTAGTCGCCTCTACGACATGCTTGGCAGGTAACAGTGGTTCTATTCTTTACACCCCAAATTTGGGCTCGTAACCACTCGGCGATTTTTTCATTTAAAAATTAACATCCATTGTGATCTGAAAAAAAGGTAGTATTTGATCAGGTTAATATAGCATATATGGTCTAAGAAACTGTCAATGAGATGACAGAAGTTGGGGTCAGCGAACCACAGCTGACCAAGGCCACTCCACCTCAATCTGGTGGCCCATGTAACCTTTAGCAGACTGCCTACTCTAGTACAGATTGTACAAGGAAGGTGAAACCAGTTTTTTTTTAAATTGCTGAAATTGATGTGTAAGGCTGAAAGGTGCAACAGATATTGCAGTCTCACTATAAACTGAGACAGAAAGTAACAGAAGTTTTTTTGGGGCTGAGTGGAAAAAAAACATATGATTAATAGAGAAATAATACAAGAAACTAATCATGGACTTTTAACAATAACACAATTTATAAGTTTAGCATTTAAAGTTATAGAAGGTTGCAGATGTTTAACTCTTAGTGGACCAAGCGCCACGCTAAGTGGCGTTTGAAGTGGACGTGTTTTTACATTCCGCCACGCTAAGTGGCATTTGGTTATCAAAACGTGAAAGCGCTTGTAAAACGTGACTTTTGCCCTGGTCTACTAGGAGTTAATAATAAAATGTAAAAAAGCACAAACCTTGTAATACATTTCCTCCTTTATGTATATTATTTTTGTAGTTTGTTTTGCATGCTCACAGCTTTCTAATATGGTTTCCGTTGAAGTACTAGAGGCATCAGACCTGTGCAAAATTAGGATTTTAGATTTCATTGTGAATATACTTTCATTTTAAATATAACTTCATGATTTGTCCCTATTTCTTTAGGAGCACACTAATTACCACTGTAGTTAGATGGATAAACAATTTTTATAGAAATTTTGCAGAGGATTTGCATGGCAATATTATAATTATTTACCAACATAAAATTGTGATCCTCTTGAGTCTTTCAACAGCAGAAAAAATATTGAGAGATAAAATCATTAGTTTAACAAATATATTATAGTAAAAACAGTACCAAGAATACTCTAAATTTGATACAATTGGATCCTAATACTTCTTTCTAAAAAATGAAACCCTGTATATCTGAGATGTTTATTAATTTTAAAAAATATCGCAACCATGATATTATTAATACTAAATATTTGTATAACATTTAATATGATAAGCAATAATATCAAATTCAATGCACTGTTAATATGACTCTACTCTGTTACCTAAAGTTCAATTCATTTTTTCTTGTATATTATATGGCATATGCATGATTCTAAATGTAATTAGTATGTTACATGTATTTTCTCTCTCACTGAACACACTCGTTTGTTTCTCTCTCTCTCTTTAGCCTGTTACGCCTTGCGTTTAGGCACAACAAACATACACCATTCTTCCTGTTCATGGCCTTCCTCTGTATTGTGTTCCAGCTATGATTCATTTTCTTCAGTTCTTGCTCTATCGTCTCCTCCAGGTCGCCTTGGGTCTTCACGCGCCTACCCTCTGGAGTACATCTCAGTGCAGTTTTTTTGTCGGAGCCAGTCTCCATGCGCATCACATGTCCAATCCATCTCCAGCGCCTTCAGATGATAGTGTCCATATTCTCTTGTTGGCATTGTGCAAGCAATTCTTGGTTCGAGATAGTAGTCGCCATACATGCGTAAGATTTTCAGACAAGTTGTATGAAGGTGGAGAGTCTGACATATCCTGTTCTGTCATTCTCCAGCATTCCGATCCGTACAGCACTGTTGACAGCACACAGCTGTTATAGATACTAGTCTTGGTTCTGATGCTGTATTGGGATGACTCTTCAGACCGTCTGGAAATCTGCCCAATACTCGTTTGTTTAGTAATGGCAAAACAGGTTAAAAACAAAGTACTGTAGTTTGACAAAGTACAAAAACAATATATCGCGACATTTCTATCAAAATCAAAAGGCTTTTATCAAGGAAATAATACAAAACACTAAAACACTGAAAACAGTGAAGAAGTGTAGACTGCCCGGTTCTCACTCAATAATCACACTGTTAACACATGTACGCCTAGTGTGAAACTTTGCGGTATTGTTCTGCCCGTAGATAAATCGATGAAATTTTTGGGTGTGACTTTTGACCGCAGCCTGTGTTTCTTGGAACATGTTGAGTATGTCATTGTCAAGGCACGCAAAGGTTTAGCGGCAATGAGAGTCATGGCGGCTGTTAACATCGAGCAACGACTGCTCGTCATCCTGTATCAGACACTGGTCCTCTCCACCATTGAATATGCAATGGCTATCCTCACCGTCAGCAAAACGCAAATTGAAAGACTGGAGAGAATACAGAATGAAACTATGCGCATCATCCTTAGTTTCACAAGGGATACACCCTGTGTGGCGACGAGGTTTCTCCAGGATTTTCCGACCATGGAGTATAGACTCAAGATAGCTAGAGCATGTGCCTATCTCAAAATAAGTGCCAAAAAGGATCACCCATTGCATGAACATCTCAGCACTAGTGGTGGAAATCGATTAAAGCGTCATGGGTTGGCCGTGCCGCAGATACTGTTCAGCTGGTATGTGGGCTCAATAATATTGACTATGGGGAAGAATGGATATCGATGCCTCCAATATACTGGAACACTTTTTCAACCATCATTAAATTTGACAAAGGTTGAAGAGAGGGAAATCCTGCGGCGTTGAATGCAGATGTCAAAGCCATCATCGATGAAAACTGCAATGCAGACAACGTGATTTACACGGATGGATCGGTAGTTCGTCACGAAAAGTCTGCATGGGCCTTCTCTGCAAGCTCATGTGGCAGAATGGTCAAGGAAGCCAGTGGTGCATTTAGTATGACAACAAGCAGCATGACAATGGAGGTACTGGCGGTGACCAATGCACTACTCTGGCTAGAGTCACAAAACTACTCATGCGTGCATTCTGAGTGACTCATTGAGTATGATCTGAAAGGTAGAGGCTGGTTCAGTGCGCAGGCAATGGACTGAATCACTGCAGGCGTCAACAATTTGCAGAATTAATCTTGTCTTTGTTTCGGGGCACATGGGTGTCGTTGGCAATGAGAGAGCAGACAGGCTGGCTGGCTCTGCCAACATATCAGAGGGCCAGCCAATGGACAGAGCTGACATCGTGAACGCCCTCATAGAGTATGGCCGCAGAGAGGACCTTCATCTAAACCAATCCACGTCAACTACTAGATTGCGAAAGCTGGGTGTGAAGATTGGTGTGGCAAGAAAAGAACAGTACAACAGGTATACGAGTAGGCTCATCAATCAAAATAGAACTGGTACGGTCAGTCGCTTGACACTGTTGGAGATACTGCGAAGGAGATCGAGCACCTATAGACATGTCCGGAGTGCAATGAAGATATTCCAAACTGAAACAGACTGCCAGGGCAAAATTCATAAGAAAAATGTGAAAAATAAAATTCCTACAAAAATAACTTCACCATCTTCAAAATTACATCGGGGACCCTCGCTAGGTACGGAGTTCGTGCACTGCGGCTGAGATCTTCATGTGTAAGAAAGAGATCGGAGCACGCATGGTTACTCACCGAAGTGAAATGATGATGGCCCAATCAATCAATCACTAGTCAAAATCAAACCAACGAGGACTAGGCGCTATGATTTTGATCTGCTACCTCGATCAGATAATATGACGACAACTGTACAATGAGGCAATACGCTTTTCCACAATTACATAACCATTGAACAAATAGTTGACTAATTTATAAACTCACAGCGTCGTTAAAAAAGATAAGGTCTTTACAACATCACAAAACAGTAATTTGTATAATAATGAATAAACAAATCCAAAATCGTCTCTCTTGGAAGCAAAAGAGAAGTAACTCTGCATTCATCATCATCATCAAGTAGCTGTCCCTTCCGGAACTTGGCTTGTGTGTTTTTGTATTACATTTATTTCGTTATTCGTTTTTATTCCCAGATTTTCATTAGAAACGTTTGTATTTGGTCGTCCATTTGTGTAATCTTTGATGAACATACCATCGAGCGCAGAGACAGGCTTCGCTATCTTGGAATAACCTTTGATCGTAGTCCATCTTTCAAACACCATATTGAACAGACGATACAACGGTGACAACAAACGATAGAAGAAAACTAGTCACAACAGAGATGAAGTGTCTACGCAGAATGCTGGGTGTAACAAGAAGAGACCGGTTGAGAAATGAAGACATCAGGAAAAAGTGGGTACAACATCAGTACTAGACTTCATCAAGAAACAACAAATTAAATGGTTCGGTCACGTAAGCAGATTACCATCAGACAGTGCACCCCAAAGAGCAATGCTGCTCCGATACAATAGGTACAAAGCAAAAGGCCGGCCACGCAACAGATGGACCTCAGAGATAACAGAGGCGACGAAAGAGACTATCTACGAAGCGCATACTAGGGCCGTTTTAGAAATCTCTTCCTGACCTGACGCTGTGAGGCATACAGGATTCGAGAAAGAAGAAGAAGAAGAAGATACAACGGTGCAAGCGTGGTCTTGCGGCTCTCAAAGTTATGGTGGCCGCACACCTTGAGCAGAGACTACTTGCCCTTTTGTTCGATCGACTGGTAATGTCAGTGGTAGATTACGGACTCGGAATTCTTACGATATCAAGATCACAATGTGAACGACTCGAACGGGTTCAGAATGAAGGTATGCGTATAGTTCTGGGCTGCACTAGAGATACCCCCATTGTGAAGATGAGATATATGCTTGGCCTTCTGTCACTACGCTCCGTCATGCAATCGCCCAAACCAAGGCATATATGCGGGTTACTTCGGATAAGAGACATCCACTTCACAAGAACACTAATGATGTTAAGGGCACGAGAATCAAGCGTGGATGTCGTGGATGGCCCAGGCTGAGAGAACGATTGGCCAGGTGACTACGGTTGCGACTCTACCAAAAGGGGAAGAATGGATCCCAACAGATGGAAGCATGATGAACTATCTCAACGTTATCATTACTCTTGGAAGAGAATGTAGAGATTGGGCCAACATGAAGGCTGATCTCGCAGTTAAGCAGCTGATAGAAGATAATGCAAGGGATGATGATGTTGTTGTATATACCGATGGGTCGGTTCAACGTGGTGAGAAATCCGGCTGGGGTTTCTTGGCTAATGCGCATGGTAGGGTTGTTGCAGAGCGAAGTGGGGCATACAGGACAACTACTTCTAGTATGAGGATGGAGGTTGAGACCGTTACTGCTGCCCTCCATTGGATTTCTGGGACTTCATTTACTGGGGCAGTTGTTGTATCTGACTCTCAGTCGATGCTTCACAAGATCCAGAAGGGCAGGTTTCGGTATGAGTGGATGTCGTCTATAGAAGTTTCTAACCTCCAGCGGCTTACGTGGATATACTGTCCTGGGCATGCGGGTGTTTACGGTAATGAGAGAGCGGACAGGCTTGCATCAACAGCATCGATTGTTGGGGAGTTGAAGATGGATAAGGGGATATTCTTCGGTCTCTTCGCGACTGTCTGTTGGATGAGGACACTAAAATCGATGTTGAATCGATCAAGCGATTTAAGCAGTTTGGAGTTATCCGTTGTTCAAATCGAACTGGATGCCTGAGAGGCAGAGTGAGAGGTGTGTTTAATCAGCGAGCCACAGGTACCATCAGTATGCATACTCTTCGATATCTGTTGGGGAGACTGAGCACCTATGGGTCTGCCCGGAGTGCAATGACGTCAGTTTAGTAACCAATAACGTCCATTTGTTTTTTAAATTTGTCACTCATGTTGTTCGTTTGCTTGATAAAGGCCTTGTTGGTCAAAACGTTGCTGTATTTTGTCATTGTTTTTGTAATTTGTAAAACTACAGTACTTTGTGATTACGTGTTTTGCCAATCAAATAGTTTTACTGCAGTCTCATCTATTTTGTGAATGCTCCAATGACAGCATCCTGAAAAACTGTTCTGTGCAAGTTGGCCGGCGTCAACAGCAGTCATTTTCAGACCGTCAATGACATCTTGAACCAATCATCTTCTAGGTCTTCCTCTCATTCTTCTTCCAGGCACCATTCCTCCAAAATTATTTTATCTAGGCACTCGTGTCGTTTGATGTGTCCGAAATAATTAATTTTCCTTGTTTTTATGCTCTTTAATCTTCTCTTCTTTTCTCCAAGATCAAACTGTTTGCCTTACAGCGTCAGGTCAAGAAGAGATTTCTAAAACGGGCCCTTGTGTACGCTTCGTAGATAGTGTCTTTCGTCGCCTCTGTTATCTCTGAGGTTCATTTTTGCGTGGCCAGCCTTTTGCTTTGTACCCATTGTATCGGAGCAGCATTGTTCTTTGAGGTGCACTGTCTTGGTAATCTGCTTATGTGGCCGAACCATTTAATTTGTTTCTTGATGAAGTCTAGTACTGATGTTGCACCCACTTTATTCCTGATGTCTTCATTTCTCAACCAGTCTCTTTTTGTTACACCCCAGCATTCTGCGTAGACAATTCATCTCTGTCGTGACTAGTTTTCTTCTATCATTTGTTGTCAGTGACCAGGTTTGGCACTGGTAGCATAATGTGGGGAGAAATATAGTGTTGAGCACTGTTCTTTTTGTGTTCATGGTGACATGTTTGCATTTTTAAATTGGCGCTATTTGTCCTATCATTTGATTTACTTTGTTGCATCCGTGTTGATTTTCATTACTTATTCTTCCGTTTGCTGAAAAAATGTTCCACCAGTATGTGAAGTCCTTTAGCTGGTTTTAATGGGTGATTGTCGATCCAGATATTGGTAGTGCTTTCCCCTCTGGCGAATGTCATTACTTCTGTTTTGTCGATGTTTATTCTCATGTTGTATTCATTACATGCTAACTGGAGTCTGTTAATGTGATGTTGTAGCTGTTCTTCTGTTGTTGATATGATCGCATGATCATCTGCAAAAAAGAAATTCGTTCAAGAGTTCTCCGAGGTTGTTTCCTTCGCTGGTGTTAGATGTTTTATAGATTTGGTCAATATATCTGAACAACAGCGGGATAGTACACAACCTTGGTTTACCCCCGACCTTACGTGAAACTTTTCTGACAGTCCTGTGTTTGTTCTAATCGTACACTGGCTGTTTGTATAAAGGCTTTGCAAAGGTTGGTTAGGTGGTCATTAACCCATAGGTTGTTAGTATTTTCCCAAAACGTATGCTATCTCACGCGTCAAACGCTTTTCCTAATCTACAAATGAAGTAGGTGCTTGTCGGATTCACAGTCCTTTCTACTAAAACCCCCGGGGGCAAATATTAGGCCTGTCAGCTTTTGTTCTTCCTGAATCCCATTTGCGAAGTTATTGTTGTAGCTCGATGATGTGGCGGAGCCATTTTTCGGTTTTTTTAAATGCCCCTTTAATACCAACTAATATCAAACTGTTGTAGAGCAGAAGGTTATTCTTTTCCCCTGTCTATGATATTCTAAGCACCCCTCTGTGCAGTTGCTTTCAAAGGCATTAATGATCTTCCCTTTGTCAATGTTCCATGTCTCAAAACCATATGTTGCCAAAGGAAAACTCAGACTCTTAAACACTTGATTTTTGTTCTTATGGCAGTTCCTTCATAGGATAGTTGTTCTTTTAGATTTAGCAAAGAAAATGAAAGCTTCTTTAACAATGTATAGTCTACTAAATTAGTCAGTATACTGGTTTTTATAATCTTAAAAAAAATATACCGAAACCAGTTTTTTCCGAATGTCGGGGGCGAATTAAGACTTGTAGTTTCTGGTTTTCTGATGCGAATATTTCAAAAATTGTCGGAGTTTGACTTCATAGTTCTCAAACCAATTTTCAGAGCCTACTTTCAGATAAACCTATCCGCAAGCTCTTCCCATTCGATGTATATAGTCAAACTTTTGTATTCTTTTACACGTATTTGTGACGGAGAAATAGTCCCCACACTGCAACAGCTCTTTTACCAGCTTATACAATATATAAAGATTCTTCCATTTTTCTTCTGTATTAAGTGATCTTGGGCGACACTGGGGATAAGAGTGCCCATGCTTGGAATTTCTGCACTTTCCAGTATTTTATTGTTTGTTACTCATAACCATTTTATGAGTTTCCCAATATAATGATGTATGCAGACCATGACTCACTGATAGATTGTTGATCATCCTTTAAAGGGTGATGAATACCATTCTGTTTATCCAAAAAAAACTAAAAATATTTGTTGAATCGCTCAGGGGTTTGTAAATGTTTAGGTGTTTGGTTAGGTAAAGGTTGTGCCAAGAGTTGGTTGGCATATTATTTAGTTTTATCCGTATTGATGGTACACCTAAGTTGGAAATAGTGCAATGATTCTGTCTATACTTTACGGGAAATCAGTCTCATTTCGGGCATTGAGTAGGCTAAAAGTCATCAGCAAATATAAAGTCTCTGATGGTGAGCGATAATCTTGGTTTTATTTAAACCTCATGGGTCAACAATTTCCCATCAATATGATAGCTGCATTGATTTATACAGGGGTCACCATCTCTAAACTTGCCAGTCAGCAGAGAACATTATGTTATGCGATCGACATCATGGCACAATGAGCATTCCTTCTAGCCCCGTCCTCTGCTGCAGCACTTATCCCAAAGTCCATTTGCTCACAGTCCCCATGAGAAGTTGATTACTATATCTTCTTTTCTACACAAAGACGACACTGTCTGGCCTGTCCAAACGTAATGCCTAATTCTCGAACTTAACTTGTTCCAGTGTCTGAGACCCGTCCATGTCACATAATTGAGAGGCCTCATTGATGATATGGGCTCTGTCCATACTTCTTGTTTGAGTCGGGCATTGTTTGCAAGAGAGTCAGCACGATCGTACCCCCCCAGCATGTCCAGGCGAAACCAAGAAATTTTTTTTGAGATGTTTTAACATTATACTTTGGCTTTAGGTCGTGCTATTGGGCCTTTTTCTGAAGGATGGCTTGCTTAAATATCGATTGGTGACTTTTGTATCGATCTCATAATTTGTACAGGTCAATTGTTATCCCTATATCCCCATGGCTTTTCCCAAACTATAGTCGATTTTACAACATGTCTGGCAGGATACAGATTCTATTCCTTGATTTTGAGTTTGCTGATGCTCAGGACAGATATCCATGTAAAACCGGGAGATTAGAAATTTCAATAGATGACATCCACTCATACCAAAACCTGTCATTTTGGATCCTCCAAAGCATCGACTGAGAGTCGGGATGCAACTGTCCCAGTAAACGGAGTCTGAAGAGACAATGGGGGGCAGCAGTAACGCCCAACTCACATCCTCATACTGAAAGTAGTTATCCTGTTGCCATAATCCATTTGAGACAGAAAAACATGACTGTGAATCACTTTCTCTGGATGCACAAAGAAAGAAGAAATTTATTACAGAGTTCTTCACACACAGCCCTTTCAATGGGAAAACCTTAACAACACCACACAGTAGCTACAAATCACATGTAATTTCCTGAACTTGGCAAAAAGCAACCAGCACTCAAAATAGCAATCTAATTTTTAACAACAACATGGGACTTTTTGAATGTTCTGTATGTATTTTATTAAAATAAGAAGATTCAAACAAATATATATCAAAAAATTTTTAAAATTTGTTATAACATTCTTCAAAGTTAATGTTACTAGACATTTTACAGTAGTTACTTAATAAGTAAGACTACAACAAATATTTTAAAAAGATTCCAAACAAACAATAATCTTCTTCTTCCAACGTTTCAGACATCGATTTGTATACTTTTAAAGTAAGTATCAATCGGAGTCCTTTACATCTCCGATAGCTTGTGTTGGACGATATGGGGATTGGCCATGTTTTTTCTTTTGTTCCATGTACGTTGGACATTCTTGCAGTATGTGTTCTCTGTCATCTTGCGGGCCCCATATACATATGCTAGATGGCCTATTTTATACTTGTTAAAAGATGGTACCTCAGTCTTTGTGCCCTGTCTGAGACAAAAAATGACAACCTGTTCCTCTCTACTTGGTGGTAAGCATCGTCCTTTTCATGCCCTGGGTGATCTCTCAGCCATTTGTTCTTGTAGGCCATTTTATCCGTACTTTTGCTTCCTCATATGTTATTTGGTGTCTGTCTGTGGTAGCCTGCTTCCTGCTTTTGCCAATATGTCTGCAGCCCTATTTGCCAGGATTCCGCAGGAGATGGTATCCACTGTATTACCACTCTAGAGAAGACGTTGCATACTTGGGTAGTGATGCTTGCAGTTCCTTCAAGTTGTTATCGCTCATTTTTAGAGCAGTAATTACTGACAGGCACAGTAAGAAATACCAGGCTTTCATTTACATGTTCCTCTGCCCTGTAATTGCTGGAGAACCTTCCTGTCGCAATTTTAGCTTCCTGAGTTTCATGTCACTGAGCACATGGAGGGCTCCTCCTCCTCCATTTTTCAGTTGCATTTGCTGCAGACCCATCTGTGTTACAGGGGTCCACCTGCTGTTAGGAAGTGTTCCTTAGGTACTCGGTGGCAGGAGTTCTTTCACTTGTTTGTTGGTTTTTTCCTATCCCTGTGATCAAACAAAATCAAGTAAATTACCTTTCTACACATAAAATTTAAATTTGCATATCCTTTACAGGACTCTGAATCAACCCAGCTTTAGCACTGTTTGCGATTTTCTAGGCATTATTACGTTCAGTAGTTTGCCATTGCTTTCGAACGGGTGGGCCATCGCCCTTTTTGTAAAATCCAGCAAACAATTTGAACTAAAACTGTCCGCAGAGGGATTTGAACTCAGAACGTCAGTTAATATCACTACCCCCTGCCACAGACAAATCTATCAAAGACGGTCAGTTAAAGTGGAAAGGTGATGACTTGAGTTTAAAAGCCAATACAGGAGGAACTAAAACCCTGTGACTATCAATTTACATGTTCTACCCTGAGCGAAAACATGGATAAAGTGTCCTCTCCATTTATGTTTCTTGTCTAGCTTAGCAGCTAATATAGGAATGTGCCTTGCCATTTTGTACAAACCCTTCTCGAACCCTACCATTTTCATACAAAGGAAAAGTCCAGTTTGGAATTGCAGGGTTGCAGGGTGTCAGAAGATGGAATATACCAAGCCATCAACTGCCTTAGGTTCCTCTTCAGATAGGGGGCAAGTTTTACTCTCTGGTTATCTGCATTACCTGACCAACGAGGCAGGGGGATTTTCTATCAGGGTTCTCCACTAGCTTTAGCCTCCTGAGCCCCAATAAGGCAGCAGGTTTAACAATTGCAGATAGTACCATCTACTGTCATACGGTAGCAGACAAAAACATTTGATCTGACATTGAGGTAAAACAAATAACAAAACATCTCAATTGATGGTTTCTCCATTGTGATGTTCTATGTTTTTCTACGCATATACTGAGAATAAACATCATAAAAATGTATTTATTAATAGTATTTTTTTATTTAACTTTATAATTTGTGGGGCCCAAATTTTTGTATCATAAACACACTGTGTAGTTACCCCCAGTATGTGTCTTTATGCCTTAATAGATTATTTTTATCAAAAAAACCTGCACCACAATGATCACATTTATACGGTTTCCCTCCAGTATGCTTTCGTTTATGTATTTCTAGATTACTGCATTGAGAAAATCCACCAATCATCACGTGTAGGGCTCTCCAGTATGTATTCTTTTATGTCTTATAGATTACGTTTATAAGAAAACATATACTACAATCATCACACCTGTAAGTTGCCTCCAGTATGTATTCTTCATGTTTTACTAGATCATTTTTAAATAGTGAAACATACACCACAGTCATCACACTTGTAAGGTTTCCCAGTATGTATTCTTTTATGCCTAGATAGATTATTTTTATCAGCAAAATCTGACAAAATATTCACACTTTGTATCGGCTTTTCTCAGTATGTATTCTTTTATGATAGATGATGTTAACAGCAAAACTTACACCAATCATCACACTTGTAAGATTTCTCCAGTATGTATTCTTTTATGATTTTAAGATTACCGCTATGGCTAAATTTTCACCACACTCATCACATTTGTAGGTTTTTCTGTATGTGTTCTTTTATGTCTTACTAGACTACTGGAATTTGAAATCCTAACTACACTCATCACATTTGTAAGGTTTCTCTCCTGTATGTGTTCTTTTATGTCTTACTAGTCTACTGGAATTTGCAAAACTTGCACCACAATCATCACATTTGAAAGGGTTTCCTCTCCTGTATGTATTATATTATGTCTTACTAGATTACACAGACCCAAAACCAAAACATCACACTTGTAAGGTTCTCTGCATTTTGTGATGTATGTTCTACAATATCAACATGTTGGGTTGAATGGGATATTACTTTGAATCTACACCCACATCCACTGTAGGAAAATCATCTTTCTTCTCACACACAGAAAATATGTTATCTGACTTTGTATGTTGTCTTCATTTTTAGTTTTGTGACATTCAATCAGAGTGTCACAAACATTTCTTGTACTTTCATGACAGTCACAGAATCCAGGGATGCCTATTTTCAGTCATTCTTGAATTTGTGTTATCATCTCAGCCATTTCTGAAACATTTGTATTACTGTTTTTGTTTACCATTGATTTATTTTTGTAGCTTATATTCAGGTAATATATCTGAAAGTTGGCATGTTCCTCATTTGGGTACAATTTGTCATCTTTATCTTATTCTTATAAGACTGTGAATATTCTTGTTTGATGAAGGGAAGATGGATCTGGCAGTATAATTCTGAAATGTACAAGAAAAAAAAGCTAGAAAATTATTAAATACATAACTTTTTCAAATTTTAACTTGTAGTAGCCCACCAACACAAATTCACTTATTAGTGTTCCATACTTGCTGCTTAACTTAAAAGGGTTTTCTATCTATTGTCTATTCCAGATGGAAGAGGGAGTTAGGTCCACTCTTGCTGTTAGCGAAGGATAGAAGCTTTAATTTGCGTCTACCCAGATGAGTGCCCTTGTTGTGGTATATACATGTTTATGTAAGGTCTTGATATTGTCTATCCATCTTTTCTTCATCTTTCCCTTTCTAGTACCTGACCCCCTTTTATTGTATGTTGTTATTGGTGGTTGTTGTATTTCATTCTCATTAAATATCCAAACCACTGATTTGTTGTCTTGATGTATCTGTGCATGGTTATGGCCACTCTGCTTCTTGATGTTTGTCTCCCCACATGCTGTTAATTATAAAAGGGCCATAAACCAAATCTCACTTTTGTTACAGTGTCTCCATCATATGGAGCAGACTATTAGAACTGTTGAGTGAAGGGTCAAAACCCTCTGATAGAAGTAACACAAGTGTCTTGACCAGGACACTGTATAGTCAACCAGATAGTGGTCAAATAGGAAATATATATCAGTTTATAGTTCCAGACTTTGTTTCATCTAATGCACAACTATCACATTTCATACACAAATAGACAACCCACTTCTGATAATGCAATCACTCTTAGATATAGAGGAGTTAAGAACAGGACATTTTGGGACTGAATTCCCATTACAAGAATAAATCCACACACCTACCACACTGTAGAAAGTGAGGCATTCATGTGAGACGGGTACAGATGTCTTGCTTGAAATGTCCTGACTACATAAAGCTAGACAAGAACTCCTCCCACCACACCATCTGTTCATAATACACTTTACACTAGTCTTCCACAATTACAGAACACATGCAGATTCTAAAATTGGCATTGCGCAAATGAAAACTTTAGCCATTAGAAAAGAAGATATAGAGGAAAAAGATGTCATTAGCAAGACGGGAGTTGGAATTTTAAAAATTTATATTTCAGCCGGGAGATGGATGGAAAAGACTCTAGAAGCCAGCAAAGGATCAAATGATGAAAACATCAGTTGGTTAAAAAAATAGAACACAACTGTGAAGTGCAGACGGGGAAAAGGAAAGAAAATATTTTAATGAAAAAAATATTGGATTTAGTGAAATAATATCATACTAAAATTAAGCTAGAAGGTAGTTAGAAAATGATAACCAAGATACAGAAAGCAACTCAAGGTTTCAAGATCAAGAAATATGGAGACTGCTGATTTTGTCCAGAATCCCCAAAGGACCTTAAACCTTTATGATGATGAACAGCATTTTTTCCTGGGATTGTGTAGAAACAAGTTGAGGTGGAATTAGAGGCAACTTGTGGTTAATTGTTACTAAAATTGAAGACCATTGGTTGACATCCCCGCTAACACTGCAGCCTTTATCTTTCCTTTGATGTCGGTGAGGAACTTGATACAAAATGAGATAATAGCTCCTACTTCTTGAACGCTGCATATCAACCACTTGTTAAACAACTCTTGTGACGGTATGTGATCTGAGCCTAAGAGCTTGCACATTGTGCCAAAATGGCCATCCAATTTTTGGACATTTTTATTTACTAGGTAGCTTCCTAGGTCCTACTTCAGTCACCTCTTACGACATGCCTTGTAGGGCAATGTACTATTCTTTCTCCCTTGACAGCCCCGCAACTTACGGGAGATAATAGCAAAATGGAACACAAGAACTTAAAATAACATTCACTTCTAAAGAAAAACTGTTCTTAAAATAAAAGTAAACAATAATAAAATTGCATTCTTCATCAAAATGTAAATAACAACCCTTTACTTCATTATCATCTTCAGGTTCCAACTTTACTGTATGTGTCTGAAAATAAAAATGTCAAGTCATGTCTATTGTAAACACAAGCTGTATGAAAAATGTCAGTAATAAATCATGTGACATTAATGGACATGCCCGTGGGAAATGTCCATTGACCACTGGGCATTAGTATCAGCAACATCTCTATCCAGAGTGAAGGAGATAATAGTGAAACTGCCAGATATTAACTCTTGCTAAGGGGACAAGATATCTGATTAATCAACAGAAAGGAGGATAAGTCACTTCGCTGATGAAAATATTAAAGAGATCACACCTATGGAGTGCAATGATGGTAATTCTCACTAACCACATCGCCCAGTGGGTTTCCGGGCCCAAATTTGGGTGTAAAGAATAGAACCACTGTTACCTGCCACGCATGTCGAAGAAAGGGGACTAAGGAGGTTTGGCTGAAATCGATGCACATGTCCTAAAGCGTAGTCCCATGCGTTAGGTGCCTACCAAACCAATGTGCAAGATACACGTTTGGCAAAGATCAAACATATCACAAAGAGTGATTAAAAATTTGGTTTTAAAGAAACAACGCAAAGAAAAAAAAGAAGACTAACCAACATAAAAAGGGAGAAAAATAATTTTCCCCACTAACACAATTTTATTTTCTATCTAAAAAAGGAATCTTGGGGAATATCCATTGTGATCTGGAAATAGATTATGGTGGATCAGGTCAGTATGTTTTATGGGGTCTAAGATGCAATGACTTACAAATAGCTAGTCACCTTGGTATATAATTTAAACACTGAAATATTAAAAAAGACCAAATACTCTCAGGCAATATATTTCTAACCTTGCTTACGCTTATATATGTATGGGATACTCAAACAATACCCAATGCATGGAACTGAGGAAAGAAACAAATTGGATTTCATAAGCATGAAACTGTATAGGCCAAAATTTGGGCTTGAAATATCATAGAACAATGCACAGAATGGCAAAAACACATTCTATATAAACTTTAATGACTTCTAAAAGGCATTTGATAGCATTCACATGGAAGTCTTTAGTGGGAAGTTTATCTAAGATAGTATGGAATTTGCAAGGTTTATTAAGCATCATGAAATGCTACTACATCAAATTCACATTCACTATTGATGGACAAAACAGCATACAATGTATGATGGTCACTCTCAGTTTCTTTAATGAAGAATACCCACAAGATCTCTGGGTTTGTCTTGGTACGTAAGGATGGGCCCGAGAAAATGCAGTAAGAAGGAGGAACAGGGGTGACATAGAATACCTAAACAACTTAGATATAAACTTCTACTTTTTTCAAACGCCCATATCTACACTTGTTAAACCACTCTTTGTGATTCCCCTCCTCCTCTTCTTCTTCAGCATCTCTGGTCATGCGCTTTTAAATTTTCTGTGATCAAACTGGGCAGTCAGTAGGTCTGTCAGGTTTCCCAAAACTGGTTTTCAGGTCCCACTTGGGTGTGGACATGTTGCTTCCCCCAGCCCACAGGAGAGGGCAGTCTTGCAGGATATGCTCTGTTCCGCCTCTGACACTGGCAGAGAGCTGTTTGGGCTTATTCTAGTCTATATAAGTGTTTTGTTTAGTCTGCAGGCCAGTGCGAGTCAAATATAAAACCTGGTCTGTTCTGCTTAGGTCTTTGAGGAGTCTTTTTCATAATCATATTCGTGTGTGTCTTCCAGTCTACTGCAGATTTTCTCTGTGAGGTTTTTGACCTTTTGAAAAGACAAAGAGTTGGTAAAATTTTCTCTTTGGCACTGCCCTCCTTAGTTTAAAACACTCCGATACTCCATTGCCTTCAATGCTACAGTGAGATGGAATCACTGCAAGTGAATTTCGCCTTTTCTAAAAGCTGAGTAGTTCTCTTTAGGTTTTGTACTGTGCTGTCAGCGGATTTAGCATCCAGGGCTTGTATAGCTGACAGTGAGTCTGTAAGAAATACTATCTTGCCTGCAGGTGCTTGCAGCTTATTCATGTGCTGTGCTGCCATTGGAAGGGCTAAGAGTTCTGCTTGTAGTTGGAAACATTCTTCCCGTAGGGGCGCTAGAGAACAGTAGTAGATCTGGGTGCCTAATGTACACTCCTGCTCCATATTCATGGTTGCTCCATTGCTGATCCATCTGTGTAAATTCTTATCCAGCTGTCTTCTGGGAAAAATGTAATGGAGTTCCATTGTAGTTGCTTTTTCACTAGATAAGGCCTGGGATCTTGCTTAACAATTTAGGGATGGAGGTTAGAGTTTAGTGCTACTGAGTCTGGTTCCCATGATCAAAAAGTAATTTTCGGATAATTAAGGATTGTAGTTCCAAGTATGACTATCCTTTTCTTTTTTTTTGTGGTTTAGACTTGTACGCTTTAATTGTTCTTTGTTCTAGCCGCCATTTTCCTGCTATGGATGGTAGACATTTTTTGATCCTTTCAGTCTGTAGAATCACTTTTCTCCTTTTCTGTCTTCAGGCCATGTTGGCTGCCTTTTCCATTTCTACAATTGGGGAGATTTCTGGCTCCAAAATAGTACGCAGACACCTGTTTTGTGTTTTCCAGTATCGATTTGTTTGAATGGGCTGCTGATATCCATGTGATGATGCATATTCCCGGGTTGGTCTAACTGCACCAGTGTACAAGAATAAGAACCACAATCAAGTATCAAGGTTCTTCGCTATAATGCAAAGAAGGTTAGAACATTTGTTGGTAATAACAGGTAAAATTCAGAAGGAGAGACAGCGGAAGACAGAGGGGGAAGATGTGGATGGTTACATCGGTTCGCACAAGATCGACGCCAGACAGAACTGATTACAATCATTAATTTATTACATGCACCAAGCAGAGAGAGTTGTGGAGAGACATGGATGGATGATCGCCTAAACCACTTAGCACGGGGCCTTCTATAATTGGCAGGGGCTGAAGGCAAATTGCCATGTGACGCCACAGGCTGAGCGGTGTATTCTTCACAGACTTACTTATTGTCTGTTACATTGGGGAAAGCCGATCTAGACAATACATTTTGGATGTTAGAAACCCTTTTTGTTGGATGCATGTGTGTATTACAAAAATTCATGATGAGAGCATAGTTGTTGCCTCACATCTATTTTAGTTTAATTTATACAGGGAAAACTTTTTGAGTGAGGAGTATATAGAATGAGAGTAATTATATATGATTACTAGTGTACTTAATCAGCTTTTGGTAGTCTCTCATCATTTATCCATGAATAAGAAGCACATGTTTGCACAACACCACAGCTTGATTAGACATAAAAATAACATCACTTATCAGTAATACATGAATAAGTCAGTCACAAGTTTGACATCACCACAGCTTGATTAGCATAAACTAAAAGTATTAACAAATATATTTATTTATTTCTGAATTTTTCTACTTTCCTTTTTGTGAAAAGCAGTTTGCTGAACATTGCAAATTTATCATTCCTTATTTTTCATAATTGTTGAGGAAAATTTTGGAACCTCGACAAAGTATTTCTTTTGAGCTCTGCAGACAATGCAGTACGTCTAATGAGAATTTAAATAGTGGTAGTTACAATTTGTATGACAATTCCTTCTGGTTTGTCATGGCCCAAAAACTTATCTTCATATTCAGATGATATCAGCTTTGAACAACTAGATATGATATGGGGCAGAGAACAGTGAGATCTTTGATGGGTACTTCAGTCCACCCCATCTATTAAATTTTGAAAAAATGAAACACCATTTTTTTTACATTATGTCGAAGGAGATCAATAGTCTATACCAACTTTATTACATTATGTCGAAGGAGATCAATATATCTCACATACCAACTTTTGTTACATTATGTTGAAGGAGATCAAAGTCTATGTGACAAATTTTGTTACATTATGTCAAGGGATCAATAGTCTACATACCCTTACTACATTATGTCGAATGAGATCAATAGTCTACATGGCAACTTTTGATACATTATATTGAAGATCAATAGTCTATGACAACTTTTTATACATTATATCGAAGGAGACCACTAGTGATACAGGATAAAAGGGAAAACAAAATCTGCCAATCAATTATTGTCTAGTATAATTCAGTGCAGCTTTAATATAGATTTCATTGATCTGAATCATGACAGCTTGATTAGCACATAAACTAAACAGTATTACAAAATATATTTATCTACTACTGAAAATTTTGCCTCCTTTTTGTGAAGAAGCAGCTTGCTGAACATTGCATTGATCATTCCTTATTTTCTATAATTGTTGAGGAAAATTTTGGAACCTTGACAAAGTATTTTTGAGCTCTTTCAGACACATGCAGTACAGTCTAATGAGAATTTTAAATAGCTGGCAGTTACAATTTGTATGACAATCTCCTTTTGGTTTGTCATGGCCAAGAACTTATCTTCATATTCAGATGATATCAGCTTTTAACAACTAGATATGATATGAAGCAGAGAACAGGAGATCTTGTGATGGGTACTTCAGTCCCCCCTATCTATTAAATGTGTAGTTAAATGAAACAAATTTTTTTTGTTAATTATGTCAAGGAGATCATTTGTCAATACAACTTTATTACATTATGTCGAAGGAGATCAATATATGCGTCTACATACCAACTTTTGTTACATTATGTTTAAGGAGATCATAGTTTTATGGACAAATTTTTTTCATTATGTCGAAGGGACAATAGTCACATACCAACTTTTACTACATTATGTCAATGAGATAATAGTCACATGGCAACTTTTGATACATTATATTAAGATCAATAGTCTATGAAACTTTTGATACATTATATCGAAGGAGATCACTAGTGGATCAGGATAACAAGGAAAACAAAAAGCTGTGCAATCAATTATTGTCTAGTATAAATTATGCAGCTTTTATATGATTTCATTGATCTGAATCATGACAGCTTGATTAGCACATAAACTAAACAGTATTACAAAAATTTATCTACTACTGAAAATTTTGCTCCTTCCTTTTGTAAGAAGCAGCTTGCTGAAATTCCTGATTTTATATCATTGTTGAGGAAAATGTTGGAACCGAGAAATAAAATATTCTTTTTTAGCCCGTGACAACAGTAATGTCTAATGACAAATTTCATGTAACTGAAATTACAATTTGTTGACAATCTCCTATGGTTTGTCGTGGCTAAGAACTTATCTTCATATCCAGATGATATGAGGACAGACTTTTCAATTTAATATGTCATAATGCAAATACTAGTGTTATTTCTATACCATTTTTTGTTATCTTTAGTTCTGACTGATGAACTGCCCCAGCGAAGGAATTGAGTGTTTTCTCTGGCACAAAAATAGTGCTTGTTGTGGTGGGTGATAAACCAATTACTTAACCAGATTATCATGTGCCATTGCAATAGTCGTGCTCTTCTAAATCTTTGCACGATTTGCATGGACAAGAGGCTTTCAACATGAAACCATCTCTCAATTTTTCCACTATTTGACGATTTAAAGGAACTCTTTTATCTATGGAAACTTCTTTTGGTGAACAGTAAAAGACATGTCTTGATCTATTTTTAATACTGAGTCCTTTGCTGGTGCTTTCAACAATTATACAAAAGAACATGTCCCTTGTCTACATTTTGGCACAACACTTCTAGGCAAACGTATTTTGTTATGTTTATTAAAGAAGGTCATTGTTAAATTATACACATATAATTATAATCGTAATTTGATCTACATTTTGGTACACATTACTTACTAGCTAGGCATTGTTATTTTGTTGTTATGTTTCAACACTGACAACAGTTATGTTTACTGGGAAAAAGGGACTTGTTAAATTAACTTATATTATACATATATAATTACAATCTATTTTTTGTTAAAGAAAATAATTATTAAATTATAACTATTTAATTATAATTATACAAAATTAACAGAATAACTAACCAATAGTAGAATACAGGAGAATAATAACCTTTTGAAAAATTTTCAACACTGCCTCATGTATCCGCCTAGGTCGCCCCCATTAAAAAGGAATTGGCCATTTTAGAGAAGGCCGGGTTCTACTAAATTGTTGATTTATCTCTCAATGTTTTTCTCCAAAATATATTGTTGTCTTCCTATCGATTATAACTATTTAATTATAATTATAACAATTAGAATAACTAATCCAATAGTAGTAATACAGGAGAATAATAATCCTTTTGAAAATTGTCGAACACTCTGCCTCATGTATCCAGGTCGCCGCTTCATTACAAAGGGAGCAATTGGCCATTATAGAGAAGGCCATGGTTCTACTAAATTGTTGATTTCATCTCTCAATGTTTACTCCAAAATATATTGTTGTCTTCCCATCATCGACTCTATCACCCAGTATTGGTTTCAGCAGAGTAACATACAATGTATGTGTACAAAATATTTGATTTCTTTAGGCGAACTTTGTGTTCTAGAAAATTTTGGGGTGGTCACGCTCTGCCAGAACACATTTCTAGCAAAATTTTTCTAAATGGAGTGATCTTGGAAATATGACTATAACTTTAGTACTATGTAAGCTAGATTTATACTGTTGGCATCAAATTATGTAGAATTAAATTCTGAACAATCTGATAATAAATAGTTAATATATGTAAATCAGTATTTATTTAGTAAATTATTGTTGTATTTATGTTATTGAAAAAATCTAATAAAATACCATCATTGTCGTGAAATCATAAACATGAAACACTGTGTGTGTTTAATTGAACTTTGGAACAAATCCATGGCTTGTTTGGCACTTTAACGATGTGGAGGACGAAACAACATCTTGTAACTAACCTTTTCACACGAAAGTTCACTTTTTTCACAACATGTAAAATATATTTGCGAATAAAACTATTTCTAAATAATCTAAAATAAATTCTGCCATGCCAGATAGTATGTTGAATTCTGTAAAAAAAACAGTGTCGGACGATAGTAGCTGAACATGAAACAAAACGTGCATGGACTCAAATTAGACGCTGCGTGTGTTTTGGCATAATGAGAGAACTGTTTTCACGCTGGGAGCGCTAACTGACGAATGAGTTAATCTTCTTCAACAACGTCTTCCAAACATTTTCAGGACTGCCTCATTTGATAGTTTCTGTATCAAATAAATACCCACAATTCTTCTCTATAAATCCACACTACAATGACTACCATATTTGTCTTCTAGCTGCTTAAGCTGTGTTGTCCATGTGTCTTTAACATAAAAAAGTATACAGGACCTTGGAACTCCCATTGTTATCTTAATATTTATTTGGATGTTAAAATCTGTCACATGTTGTTGAATACAGTTTTGGCAACTCCTATTCTTTTCCTCATTTCACACTTCAATCCACTTGTTATTTGCCCAACTACAGAACAATAAATAAGTATCTAAAATATTTGTTAGCAATTCAGTGCAAAGTATACACAAAGATCATATAAGTGTCAGAATCTTACAGTAACAATATGGTATCACATCCAGACCACTTTATTTTTACCTCCAAACAGATGTGAGTTGAAATGTAGGAAATTTACCATCATAACATATCAGAAATCACACCAAGAAAGGTTTTAATGTTCTTGTTTTATGTTAGTTTGTTCCTTTCATGCCAAAGGCGGCACATAGGGCAGAGGTTTTAGATCTTCATGTGATACGGTTCTTTGCTAGCAGTTGCAGATCTTGTATGGTTTTACATCCCAATAGTTTACTTTCTTGTTGGATGGTTCTTCAAGAGTGGTCTTTGGTCTTCCACGCTTTCTTTTCCCAACTGGTGACCACATAAGGACTTCAGTTCAGATAATGTTAGCAGATTTATACAAAAGTATTCACTCACTTGATAATCTTGTTCCTGTTAGAAACTTATAACTTCATCTGACATATTAGTTTCATTGTTTTCTTCAACCTGGAACAATAGAAACATTTTTGTAATGTCAGGCAAAGCATCTACAAAATCTCTCTCTACGTCATGTTGTCTGGGCAGCTAACTTGTGGCTATCATATAATATTTGTAAAGATGCTATTATAACATAAGCATAACAAAAATGATACCAGAGTTTCAGTTATTAGCACAATTAATATTTAATTACTCCACCTCTGAAGTACATCACTCTAGCCACAGTGTTACAAGAGAAACAGTAGAAACCAACAACTGTCTTTAATTGTTTCACTTGTGGAGTAAGTGTTGCTTTAGACATGCATATAATGAGAAATGCCTGAACCAAAGCCAACTGTTCTTTCTTGTGGTACTCCCTGTTTTAACTAACACGGCTAGAGCAAATAACCATGTGTCAAAAACTGATCTCCTGGTCAAACTATAGATTATGGAAGAGTCCTTCAAAGAAGCATTTCCCCTATTGGGTGTGGAAATATTGGGCCCACCAGAGTATAGACATGCCCCAAATTTCCATCAAGGACTCATCAAGGAACAAGCTCTGGTAAAACGATTTATTGATAAAGTGCTGATGTCAAGCTTTGTGCAGAAGTCGAGATGACCATAAAATTTAATAATGGTGTTTGAATAATAGCTGATGATGTTTGAATAATTCAGATATGTGAGAGTATTATCTCACATCTATCACCAGTTTTTCAGGAGTGGCTGTCATGTTGAGGTACAGTGATAGTCTCCAACGAGCATCAATTGTGTTACAGAGTTTATGTCCTGCCAGGGAGATCCTCTGTATGAAATAGATTGAATTGGCTGAAATTGATGCATGTGTCCTAAACGTGTAGAAGTCTATGCGTTTAGGGGCTCACCAAACCAATGTGCAACGTATACACGTTCTTGGCAAAGATCAAACATATCACAAAGAGTGATTAAAATTGGTCGAAAGAACGAACGCAAAGAAGAAGAAATAGATTGAAGTCCACATGGCTATCCACCACAGTGCAATGATGTTAGTTCTATTTTTCAACAGTTGTTTTCTATACACTAAATTAAACATATTAATTTGTACCTATAATTAAATGTTTAAAAGGAGAGAGAAGCAATTCACTCACTTTACAGACTGGTTCCAACTTGATTTTTTCATCTAAAAATAGCATCATTGGTTTAACATCCATTGTGATCTAAAAATAGATAAATTGTTGGATCAAATCAGTATGGTTTCTGAGGCCTAAGACACGTGAAGGAGATGACCAGAAATCAGGGTCGAGGTACTGAGATAATCAACCAAGTTGTGGCCCTTGTAACAGGCTGTATTAATACAATCTGACTAAGCAAATAGCAATCAAAAAGTGTATAAAAACTAAAGTACAAAAATAAATTATCTGCTGAAAATTGAAGTGTTGGACAGAATGTAACTAACCTATTTTGTCAGTACAAACAAATTGTAGGAAGTATTATTTATACAAGAATTGGTTATTGGTTATTAGACTGACATCATTGCACTCCAGGCAAACCCATGGGTGTTCAGTCTCCCCAAACAGATATCAAAGAGCATGCATACTGATGGTTCATGGGTTTGCTGATTAAACCACGACCTTCTCTATAAAGCGAGCGCATGGTAATATTGCCATGTGACGCTCACAGGCTGAAGCGGGTATTCGACAGACTAACTCATTGTCTGTTACTATTGGGAAACGCTGATCTAGACAATACATCTTGCAGATGTTAGAAACTTGTTGTTGATGCATGTGTGTATTACAGAAGAAGTTTTATGATGAGCAGCTACAGTTGTTGCTTCCTACATACTATTTTATTTAATTTTACACAGTACACTTAGAATGATATAATTTATACAGGCAGATTATTTTGTGTATTCTACATCAGCTTATGGCGTCTCTCATCAGTTATCCATGAATAAGTAAGTCGCATGTCGCACAACACCACAGTTTGATTAGAAGGCCATAACCAACAACACTTCACTTATGTTAATCCATGAATAAGTCAGTCATGTGTTTGCACATCACTACAGCTTGATTAGGCACATAACTAAACAGTATTACACAACATAAATGGAACGAATTCAGGAGAAGTGGGATGAAATCAAGACATGTCTGGTCAACCACTTATGACAACTGTTATAAGAAAGAGAAGATGGAGATATGTTGGGCACACCTGAGAGAAATGATCAACAAATATTTCAAAGCAGGTACTGAAGTGGGATGCTTACAATTAGTGAAAGAGAGGTCGACTTGGAAGGAGATTCTGAAACGAATCCTTTGCTGAGAAGGTAGAATATGCTTCTATCCTTGTTCTATGGAGGAGATTGAGCGAGTTGCCCAGGATAGAGCGTATGGAGAAATTATTTGCAGGTCTTGCGTAACGTGTAGACACGGTACGAGGAATTGTTATTATTATTACAATAAATATATTTATCTACTAATGAACTTTGCTACTTTCCTTTTTTGTGAAGAAACAGCTTGCTGAACAATGCATTGATCATTTTTATTTTCTATAATTACAGGAAAATGTTAAACCTCAGACAAAGTATTCTTTCTTTTGTTTCTGCACACATGCAGTACAGTCTAATGAGAATTTTAAATAGTCATAGTTACAATTTGTATGATAACTCTCTGGTTTGTCATGGCTAAGAACTTATCTTCATATTCAGATGATATCAGCTTTAACAACTAGATAATATGATATGAATGAGAACAGTGAGATCTGTGATGGGTACTTCAGTCCACTCCTATCTATTAAATGTGTAGTTAAATGGGAAATACTCATTTTTGTTATATTATGTCAAAGAGATCAATAGTCTACATACCAACTTTTATTACATTGGTGTCAAGGAGATCAATAGTCTACATACCAACTTTTATTACATTGTCAATGAGATCAATAGTTCACATGATAACTTTGTTACATTAGTGTCAATGAGATCATTAATCTAAGTATGACAATCTTTGATACATTATGTCAAATGAGATCATTGTGTCTGAGACAACTTTTGTTACATTGCGTCGGGATGAGATCAGTCCCGCCCGAGTAGTTACTGCCCAAATTTGGGGTGTAAAGAATAGAACCACTGTTACCTGTCACGTATGTTGTAAGAGGCGACTAAGGAGGTTTCTGAAGGAAATCGGATGCAGGTGTCCTGAAACGTGTAGAAGTCTGGGTGCGTTTAGGGCCCACAAACTAATGCACGTAGATAACATTCTTTGCAAAGTATTCAAACATCACAAAGAGGACAAAATTACCGAAAGAAATTCAACTAAAGAAGAAGACTTGAATAGTCCAGGACAAATTTGTTAAGATTACACAAGGAGACCACAGTCTACATGACAACTTTGATACATTATGCTCAAGGAGATCAATATTCATATACCAACTTATTATATTATGTCAAAGGAGATCACAGTCTACATGACAACTTTGATACATTTATATCGAAGGAGATCATAAATTGGTGAAACTTCTTGTTATGATTACATGTCAAAATAGGAGGTCAATAGTCTACATGACAATTTTTGATATAATATATCAAGGAGATCAATAATTCATATGACAACTTTTGATACATTATGTCAAGTAGATCATTATCATACCCAACTTTTATTACATTATGTCAAAGGAGATCATTAGTCTACATGACAAATCTGGATACATTATATCGAAGGAGATCAATAGCTCCTGTGATAAACTTTGTTACATTTATGTCAAAGGAGGTCAATAGCCCACAGGCGACAATTTTTGATACATTATGTCAAGGAGATCAGTTAATTCCACATGCTGCAAATTTTGTTACATTGAGGTCGAAGATCAACAGTCTACATGACAACTTTGATATACTATGTCAAGGAGATCAAGTCTATGACAACTTTGATACATTATGTCCAAGAGATCACTAGTGGATACAGGATAACAAGGAAAATAAATGATAAAGCAATCAATTTCCTTTTCAATAACACTAAGCAACTTGATTAGTACATAAACTTTAAAACAGGACATACAAATATACTTATTCATTACTAAATTTGCTCCTTTTCCTTTTTGGTGAAGTTAGCAGTTTGCTGAACATTGATCATTCCTTATTTTTCTATAATTGTTGAGGAAAATGTTAAACCGTAGACACAAATATTTCTTTGAGCTCTGCAGACACATACAGTAATTGTCTAATGACAATTTCATAACTGTAGTTGCCAGTACTTGCATGATAACTTCCTTATGGTTTGTCGGGTTAAGAACTTATCTTCATCCAGATGATATGTAGAGGACAGATTGCTCCAATTTTAATATGTCATAAATGCAAAACACTAAGTGTTATTGCTATACCATTTTCTGTTATTCTTAGTTCTGACCAGATGCAACTGCTCAGTGAGGAATTGGAAGTGTTTTCTCCATACAAAACTAGTGCTTGTTGTGGTGGATGATAAACTAATTGTTTCAAACCAGACTATCACAGCCACGGTAATAGCTGCAGTTTCTAAATCTTTTGCATGATTTGAAGTGGACAAGAGGTTATTTGTTATTGGTTACTAAACTGACGCTATTGCACTGGGCAGACACAGGTGTTTGTATCCCCCAACAGATATCGAAGAGTATGCATACTGATGGTCCCTGTGGCTCGCTATTAAACACACCCTCCCCACTGCTCTCAGGTATCCAGTTCGACGGAACAACGGCAATCTAAATCAAGAATCGCTTGATTCATTCAACATCATATTAGTGTCTCATTCAACAGAGTTCAAAAGACCAAGAATATCCCCTTATCCATCTTCAACCCCCCCAACAATCGATGCTGTTGATGCAAGCCTGTCTGCTCTCTTGGTCATCAAATACCCGGCAGACGAGACCAGGAGCAGCATATCCACGAAGTCGCTGGAGGTTAGAAACCCTATAGACTCCACATCCACTCACACCAAAACTCCGTCTCTAGATCTTGGTAGGGCGCACTCGATTGAGAGCTGATAAGCAACAACGCCCCAGTAAATGAAGTTCCAGATCCAATGAGGCAGCAGTGAACAGCCTCACCATCCTCCTGTATGCCCCACTTCGCCTGCAAATAACCCTACCATGACAGCCAAGAAAACCCCAATGGATTTCTCTACCATTGGAACCCACCCATCGTAAACATCATCATCCTTGCATTATCTTCTATCAGCTGCTTAACTGCTAGATCAGCCTTCATGTTGCCTCAATCTCTACATTCTCTTCCAAGAGTAATGATAACGTTGAGACAGTTCATCAGTGCTGGCCATCTGTTGGGATTCCATTCTTCCCTTGCAGGTTCACTGAAATACCTGGGCCAATTGTTCCCAGCTCTGGGCCTTCATCCATGACATGCCACGCGAATTCCTCGTACCATAACATCATTAGTGTTTCAGTAGTGGATGCTCTTATCCGCAGTAACCCGCATATATGCCTTGGTTTTTGGCGATTGCATGACGGAGCGAGGACAGAAGGCTAAGCATATATCTCATCTTCACAATGGGGTATTCTAGTGCAGCCCAGGACTATACGCATACCTTCATTCTGAACCCGCTCGAGTCGTTCACATTGTGATCTTGATATCGTAAGAATTCGAGTCCGTAATCTACCACTGACAGTACCAGTCGATCAATCAAAACCGTAGTCTCTGCTCAAGGTGTGCGGCCACCATAACTTTGAGAGCCCCAAGACCACGCTTGCACCGTTGTATCGTCTGTTCAATATGGTGTTTGAAAGATAGACTATCGATCAAAGTTATTCCAAGATATGGCAGTCTGTCTCCGCTCGATGGTATGTTCATCAAAGATTACACAGGGTAGGTCAGCCTTGACGATGTGATTATTCAACAGCACCACAACATCACGCTTTTTCAGGATTGACCTGAGAGCGAGACTCTCTACACCAACCAGAGATGGTATGCAATGTTTTCTGAATGTCGACAACCATCTCTCGTCTATCTGACCCAGTCCTATATATTAAGATATCATCTGCAAATGTCAATGTCCGACCCAATCCGGTTGGCTGAATTTTAGCTACATTTGCTGTGTAAATATTAAACAACAGAGGTTCTCAACATGAAACCATCTCTAATTTTCCACTATTTGCAGCTCAGTTAAAGGAACTCTTATCTATGGAAACTTCCTTTAGGCGTAACAGTAAAAGACATGTCTTGATCTATTTTAATACTGAGTCCTATAACTGGTGCTTTCAACAATTATACAATAGAACATGGTGTATGTTCCTTGTCTACATTTCGGTACACAACACTTTCTAGGCAGCGTTATTTTGTTATGTTTATTAAATAAGGTCATTGTTAATTATACAATATAATTATAATCGTAATTTGATCTACATTTTGGTAACATTACTACTAGCTAGGCATCGTTATTTTGTTGTTATGTTTACAACACTGACAAAGTTATGTTTACTGAAGAAGGTACTGTTAAATTAACTTATATTATATATATAATTACAATCGCAATTGATCTACATTTGGTACATCACTTACTGGGCTAGGCATCGTTATTTTGTTGAAGTTTTACTAATGAAGTCCGTTTGAGTCCGTATGTTTACTAAAATGTCCATAGGTTTATAACACGTTTAAATAATCGTCTCACCCTCCATCTTGAAAAATATTGCAAGGCATTATTTACGATGGCTCAGACTTAAGCCATGTAGGCATGCTGCATGGCACTTGATTGAATAAAATATGAGGATGCATCTCACAATGCATTTGCTTCTCCGCTATATGTGAATTATATAACTATAAGACAATCAAATTGTTGGAAAACGTAAACATGTACAGTCTATTTCAATTGGTTGTATTATTTATATTAAAAAAAAAAAAAAAAAAAATTTTACATACTATCTCTGTCTTACAGTTATTTACTTACAGTCATCATAGTTAGTACTGAGTGAATAGTAGGTATCGCATCTCAAATACTACCATGTATCGAAAGTAACGAGTATCTATTAACAAAACAAAGTGTTCATTTCTTTTGTCGTCACACTGTTGCCGGGTTGTTGATCAGTGTCGTGATTTTCTATTTTTTGCCTTGCGCTGCTCTAGTGACTTTTCTTTCATCCTTCCGCTTATGGAGTATAGGTCCGCATCCAAGGCCATCTTTTCCAGATCTCCAAACTCTCTCCTATTTTCATTCCATATCCTCTCCAGTCTTCAGGTGTTTCTGGTCTTCTTACATCTTATTGCCCTGGGGGTTCCATCTGAAAGACTGTCCCGTGATGCTGTCAGGGGGTTTTCTCAGTGTGTGCCCTATCCATCGCCACCTTCTGCCCTCTTATCTCTTGTTCAAACTGTTGTTGTCCTGCCTCTATCCTACAGTTCCTGTTTGTGGTCCTGTCATACTATCGCAGATGGAATATCCTTCGCAAGCATCTATTGATGAATTTCTGCAACTTTTCGGTGTCCTCCATAGTTGTTCTCATGTCTCCGTTCCATATAGAAGGACAGCCTTGACATTTGAGTTAAGTATCATTAACTTTGTTTTATTCCTGATCATTCTTGAACTCCATATATTCTTCAGAATGACAAATGCTGATCTTGCCTTTTATATTCTAACCCTAATATCTTCATCTGTGCCACCTTGAATGTTGATGACACTTCCCGGATATGTAAATGTGTCCCCCTCATTTAATGGCGCTCCTCTCAATATGATCGGGTCTCTGGAATTAGCATTTAATCTCGTGATCTTTGTTTATTCCCCATGAATAGTCAGACCCAGTTGCTGTGAGACTGTTTCTAGTTTAGTTGTTTTCTGCATCTGTTGATGGCTGTGAGAGAGGGTGCTAGATCGTCAAAATCCAAATTCTCAAATTGACTCATCATGGTCACTGTATTCCATTCTAGCCCTGGCCATTGTTGATATCATTATCCAGTCAATGGCCAGCAGGAAAAGGAAGGGTGATAGAAGGCAGCCTGTCTGTATTTCATAGGACACTTGTCAGTTATCCTTCATACAGTACTCTACCCATTGTTTACTCATACATTTTCTTTATTAGGTTGGGTAGCTTCTGGGGGATGCCATAATGCCGAATCAGTTTCCAAAGAGTTTTCCTGTCTAGTCTATCAAATGTCTTTTCGTAATCAACAAAGTTAATACAGACGGACGAGCTCCACTCGATGCTCTGTTCAACTATGATGCGCAGCTTTGATAATTGATCCGTGCAGGATCTGTTTTGCTTAAATCCTGTCTGTTCATCTCTTAATAAGCTACTGCATATGTAGATTTCTTGAGTCTCTCTAGGATGATTTGGCTTACAGACAGGAGCATTATCCCTCTATAGTCTGAGCATTCTTGGAGATCACCCTTTTTCAGTGTCTATTCCATAATAATATTGAACAGCTTCAAGAATATATAAACTTATTCAACAATAGCTGCCTCAAATACAACAAGAAGATCAACATTCAAAAGACAGAAGTCATGACTATAAACAGAGAACATAAAGATATCAACATACAAATAAATTACCAAACGCTAAAACAGGTGAGAGAATTCAAATACCTCAGAAGTATCTTCACATCTGATAGTGACTAGACAGAGAGATCGAAACCAGAATCCAGCAAGCCAACATTACATACCAACTTACCGCAATCTTGAAACACATAGCAATTCCAGTAGAGACTAAAAGACAGATTATAAATGCAATCTTCATACCAACACTGTGCTACCAGTGCCACAATGGCACTGACAAAAGTACAAGAAAGAAAATTACCACCTGTGAAATGAGATGCTTGAGGAAAGCGGTAAATAAAACAAGAAGAGACCATATAACAAATGAGGAAATTAGAAGAACAGTTGGAATAACATTTGTTTTAGATTCATTAAAAACGACGCCCGAGTGGTTACCGGGCCCAAATTTGGGGTGTAAAGAATAGAACCACTGTTACCTGCCAGACATGTCGTAAGAGGCGACTAAGGAGGTTTGGATGAAATCGATGCACATGTCCTAAACGTAGAAGTCTATGCGTTTAGGGCCTACCAAACCAATGTGCAACGTATAAACGTTCTTGGTAAAGATCAAACATATCATCACAAAGCGTGATTAAAATTGGTGGTAAAGAACGAACACAAAGAAGAAGAAGAATTGAAAAACAGAGACTCAAATGGTTTGGCCACTTGGTGAGAATGAATCCGAATACACGAGCTGCGAGAGCGTACAACCTGGAAAATTGAATCATCAAGAGGAGGTGCAGACTCAAGATATAGATGGATTGATGGAGTTACAGACGTCTTAAAACTCCATAATACCACAGCATATCAAGCGACTGAGCGTGCATTATCTCGAAACCGATCATCAGTTAAACCTGCTACAGGTCAAAGGCGCAAAGGACAACGCTATGCCAGGATTAGTGAGCGCACAATCAAGATCCTACCCTCACCACACGTGGTGACCTGGAAACAGAACAATGGTTCCAGTCTCGCAACACAGACGAGCGGAATCCAGAGCGACTATTAATGCACATCTCTCCCGGCCGATGGGAAAAGCTGAACGGATAATCATAAGGGATGATGGTGCATCCAGAGAAGAGACGTGGGTCCACATGGGGCGAAACTCGGCGTCCACCTCCGGGCCCAAGTTGAGTTGCACAGGCCCATAGGCGAAACTTGGAGCCCTGAGGTGGAGGCCTGGTTGAGCTGGTCAGGTCCTGACAATCAGAGGCATGGTGAATGTGTTTACGGTGAGAACTAATAGACACGGTGGGCAGGCACCGGAGCAGAGCGAACACGCATGCGAACGATGCACGGGTGGGCCCACCAGTGGGCAGATGCACGGCGCTGATGGTGGAGCGACGAAGAGGCGTGACAAGCGTAGGGTGAGCGGGCCACCCAAATGTGCAGAAAAACTGGAAGCCCAGCAGAGGCTTGAATCCAGTGCGCGTTTCGCTGCAGGGAACACTTGCCTTGTAGTTTGATTGGGGACAATCAAAGTGGAGTAAACCGTACACAAAACTGGACGGCAGGCAAACCAAGTAGTCCAAATAAAGACCGGTAACATGGGTAGATGAGCTCAACAACCCGGGAGGGTAGGCCGTCAAGGTCGCACCGCTAAGAATAGCAATCTGCTTGCCTTGCAGGTCGGCTGGGGCAGTCAAAGGCTAACGGAGAGAGAACCGGCAAACGCTGCTTTAAATCGACACGCCGCCGAAAGACAAGCACTCAGAGCTCCAGAAGGTACTGAAGATGTGACGTAAAATACGTTCTTGGCAAAGGCTTTATATGATCACAATAAGAATTCTCAAAATGGCCGAAAAGAACGATCGAGAGAAACCGCTACGCCTAGCGACAAAAAGCAGAGAACAAAGAAAGAAGTCTATATAACCTTCTCTCCAGTCTTTGGCATTTCTTCAATCTCTGAAATTTTTCCTATCAAGCCATGTAGCATGTCTGTTGAGATGTCAGCTTTAGCCTTTATGGCCTCTGCAGGTATACTATCGGGGGTCTGTAGTTTTACCATTTCGTAGTTGAAGAATCAAATGAGGAGCTTATGCAGAGAACAAGACATATTGCAATGAATCAAAAGGTTAAAAGACTGGACTGGGACACACTTATAGAAAACCTGAGAGGAGTATTACAAGAAGGGTCCTTTCCAGGTACCCACAGAGGCAGCGAAAGAAAGGGAAGCATATAAATACATGGAGACGGGATTTGAGGCAAAGATGAACAAAATAAAGAAGAGCTGGGGAAACTACAGGAGATAGAAAGACTTGGTATGAGTTGGTTGAGTGCCTATGCCCAATTCCGAGGTTATAATGACGAGAGAGAGAGTTACAGAATGGAATTCTTTATTTACGCCCGTGGCTTGCAAGGGAGCAAAGAATAGTAACACTCCGACCTACAAGGCATGTCATAAGAGGCGACTGAGGAAGAGGCATAGGGAATATACCCTAGTAAATAAAAAGGCGTGTATGTTGTGATCTTTGAATAATTTCATAGTCAAGGCTGATCTACCCCATGTAAGTATTGATGAACATACCATCGAGCTCAGTGACAGGAATAACCTTTGAAACTAATATTTTTATTGAGAGTATAGAAAATGTGAACCGTTTTAATATCTCGGTTTACTGCCAACAAGAGATAGAAATTAAAAGAACAAACAAAGACTTACAAAAACTTTACTAAAAATTGTATGGTATTAAAATGAAAGGAAAATAAAGATTGGAAAACTAAGAGCATGCGCATTCAAAGTGGCAACATGGACATTCAACAAGATAAAGGAAAAGAGTATATGAATATTCTTCTTCGTTCTCACTAGATTGGGATTTCGGATTCTCTAATAAAGGCAGCCATCTGCCTCAGATTATCAAGCCACTCACAGTTTGTCTTCTGCGTTCTCACTAGATTGGGATTTCGATTCTCTAATAAAGGCAGCCATCTGCCTCAGATTATCAGCCACGTCAACAGTTTGTCTTCTGCGTTCTCACTAGATTGGGATTTGGATTCTCTAATAAAGGCAGCCGTCTGCCTCAGATTATCAGCCACGCCATACAGTTTGTCTTCTGCGTTCTCACTAGATTGGGATTTCGGATTCTCTAATAAAGGCAGCCGTCTGCCTCAGATTATCAGCCACGTCATACAGTTTGTCTTCTGCTTCTCACTAGATTGGGATTTCGGATTCTCTAATAAAGGCAGCCGTCTGCCTCGATTATCAGCCACGCCATACAGTTGTCTCTCTGCGTTCTCACAGATTGGGATTTCGGATTTCAATAAAGGCAGCCATCTGCCTCGGATTATCAGCCACGCCATACAGTTTGTCTTCTGCGTTCTCACCTAGATTGGATTTCGATTTCTAATAAAGGCAGCCATCTGCCTCAGATTATCAGCCACGCCATACAGTTTGTCTTCTGCGTTCTCACTAGATTGGATTTCGGATTCTCTAATAAAGGCAGCCATCTGCCTCAGAGCCACGTCACAGTTTGTCTTCTGCGTCTACACAGATTGGGATTTCGGATTCTCTAATAAAGGCAGCCATCTGCCTCAGATTATCAGCCACGTCATACAGTTTGTCTTCTGCGTTCTCACCAGATTGGGATTTCGGATTCTAATAAAGGCAGCCATCTGCCTCAGATTATCAGCCACGCCATACAGTTTGTCTTCTGCGTTCTCACCAGATTGGGATTTCGGATTCTCTAATAAAGGCAGCCATCTGCCTCAGATTATCAGCCACGTCATACAGTTTGTCTTCTGCGTTCTCACTAGATTGGGATTTCGGATTCTCTAATAAAGGCAGCCATCTGCCTCAGATTATCAGCCACGCCATACAGTTTGTCTTCTGCGTTCTCACTAGATTGGGATTTCGGATTTCTCTAATAAAGGCAGCCATCTGCCTCAGATTATCAGCCACGCTAACAGTTTGTCTTCTGGTTCTCACTAGATTGGGATTTCGGATTCTCTAATAAAGGCAGCCATCTGCCTCAGGATTATCAGCCACGCCATACAGTTTGTCTTCTGGTTCTCACTAGATTGGGATTTGGATTCTTCTAATAAAGGCAGCCATCTGCCTCAGATTATCAGCCACGCCATACAGTTTGTCTTGACGCTAGTGTAAGTGGGCCACCTCTTTCTTCTAAAGTCTGCATACTGGGGGCAGATCTGTAGGATATAATTCCTATGATTTCTGCTTCCCTGTTTGTGCCCTTCCACTCGTGATGGTAGGTCTGACATTCTTACTGCGTGGCTAAATCTCCGAGGCAGATTGCCGACCGTAGAATCCATTATCCCATTCCTCATTGTGAGGGGTCGTTGCACCATACAGCCTGGTGCATCCGTTTTCTGCAAGCATTTGTTTCGGATTAGCATTCTAGCGGACACTGTATCCGATTTCAGCCAAACCTTCTTAGTCGCCTCTCTTACGACATGCGTGGCAGGTAACAGTGGTTCTATTCTTTACACCCCAAATTTGGGTCCCTTGTAACCACTCATGTGGTATATGAATATAAGTGTTACAGAAGAGTAACAGGTCTATCCAGAAGGAACTCAAAATCAAAGAAAACTGGCTTAAAATAAGAAAAGGAAGTATTGTGGACATATAAAATGCACAATAGACTGAAGAAGATCATTATGGAAGGAGGCATCTCTGCAAAGAGAAAGACCATGGAGAAGAGGACATCTGAGAGAGAAAAAAATTTTGAAAAAAACTGTAAAGGTGGCAAAGTTCCGTTGAGGACAAGCTACTGAGTGATGAATTACTCGTAGTGTGGTTAATCTTGATAAAATTGAGATTCATTCATTGGCCTCTTTGTCTCAGGAGACAATAGGTCTTGCGTCTCGTAGTATGTTCTGTGCTGAATCACGTTTCTGTGGCTGTAATGTCTATTCTGGCGTGGCAACCTTCCACAGTGCTGCAGGTAAAACTGAGCTGATACATAGGATGTTCTCTTTGCCTACAGTGATGTTTTTTTCTTTTCTTTTTGAGCCGCCCATCAATGCCTGCCTGTCTTTGGCCAGCTGCTCCCAGTGTTCTTTGTCTATGCTGCATGAAGTTAGATTACACTTGCAGGTGTCAATGAAACGTAATAATGGGCGCCCATGCTGTCTAGCACCAGTTGCGAGTTGACCATATAGAATGTTCTTTGGGATTTTATCATCGCTCATACGGCACACGTGTCCCAGCCATCTCAGACGTTGATGACTCAGCAAGGTGTACATGCTTGGAATGCCAGCACTGTTCAGGACTTCTATATCGGAGATGTGGTATTGCCATCGGATGTTGTATATTCGCCTGAGACAGCGAATGTGGAAGGTGCTGAGGCAATGTTCTTGTCTAGCATATGTGGTCCATGTCTCACTACCATACAGCAGAGTGCTGAGAACACAAGCCGTATATACTTGTGTCTTGGTGTTTCTTGTGAGTGCCTTATTTTCCCATACACGCTTTGCTAATTTAAACATAGCAGTGGAGGCTTTCCCACTTCGACTACTAATTTCATATTAATTGAGATATTTTGGACATATAAAAAGACATGAAGAGCTGGAGAAAACCATCATGGAAGAAGGCATACCGACAAAGAGAAGACCACAAAGAAGTTGGATTCAGGATGACTGTTAGGTGGAAAAGTTCTGCTCAGGACAAGCTACTTGATGATGATGAATATTGATAACAATCATTAAAGTCAATGCTACTCATACAATATTTATTGACTAACCAAACAATGATTAAAGTCAATGCTACTCATACAATATTTATTGACTAACCAAACAATCAACAATAACCATCAAGTAAATGACATGTCCAACAAACATACATTATCTCAAATAATTGTAATACTGTAAAGTCTACCCTTGTCTTTCTTTCTTTTCTTCAATCCTGTTTTACCTCACAGCATCAGGATAAGAAGAGATTTGTAGAACGAGCCCTTGTGTGCGCTTTATAAATAGTGTCTTTGCGCCTCTGTTATCTCCGAGGTCCACCTTTTGCTTTGTATCCATTGTATCGGAGCAACATTTCTCTTTGTGGTGCACTGTCTGTTGGTAATCTACTTATGTGGTCAACCATTTAAGTAGTTGTTTCTGATGAAGTTCAGTACTGATGTTGTACCCACTTTTTCCTGATGTCTTAATTTCTCAATCTCACATATATAGACTAGAAATAAGCAGCTCTCTGCCAGTGTCAGCAGTCGGAACAGACACCTGAGCATATCCTGCAAGACTGTCCTCTCCTGGGTGAGCTGAGAAGCAACATGTGGCCACACCAGTCGACCTGAAAACTAAGTTTTGGGGAAACCTGACAGACCTGAAGCTGACTGCCCAGTTTGTGGTCCACAGTAAATTAAGCGCATGACCAGAGATCGCTGAAGAAGAAGATTTCTCAATCGGTCTCTTCTTTACCCTTGTATACAACAGAAATCTTTACAGAATTAGGGTCTCTGTGGCTAAGTCCTTTGCCTTGTGAGTCGAAGGTTGTGGGTTCGAATCCGGACCGTGCCGTCACTAGTGCAGTTTTTACAGAGACTCCTAGGATTGTTGCTGGAGCTACAGAGTTCGTGCAATACTCTCGGCAGGTGTCGTGCCATTTCTGCGAAGAGGGGGCCGAGCCACATGGGGTAAAACCCAGTGCAATGAAGTCAATCCTTCGGTTTAAAAACCCTTTAAACAACAGAAATCTAATTTTTTCTAAAAATGTTCAGCCTCAATCAACCTATTTTAATGTTCGAATAATTTATTTTCTGTTTGTTCAGATTATGTTAAATAGTAAAATATGAACAAAACATCACGCTTGTAAGATATCATGCTGGAATTCAAAATAATAAAAATAACAGTAGTTCACCGATTTGGCTAGCAATTTTGACTGCAAGAGAGATTAACCAAAAAAGAGATTATTCTCCGATATGTCAAAGCAACCGAGCTTTAAAATCATAAATAAATATGGAACTCCAAGTTATATAGTTTTAAAACTAAATTATGAATTTTCAATTTCAATGTTGTTTCAATTCTAACATATGCCAGCAAGAGTTGAAAAATAATTAAAGTTATAGAAAGTATGTTGAAAGCATTTGAAACTAGAGGTCTGTGAAAAATAATGAACATAAAATGGGACGAAATTAGATAATGTCTGGATCACCAGTAACAACTGTTATAAGAAAGAGAAAGTGAAGATAATGTTGAACGGAATGATCAGTCACAAAGCTGGCATTGAAGGGGGAGGCAAATTGTTTAAGAAAGAAAGAACTTTCTAATGAAATCCTGAAACAATAGTGACAATGGCAAGAAAAATCAGACTTAATTCCATAGAAGAGTTTGAACGAGTTGACAAGGATAGAGAGAAATACGATAGGGTTAGTATACAAATATATATTTTCAATCCTCTTTCATGCTGTTCTTCCCACCACAATTCTGATTACATTAATATCCATATTTTTTGCATCTTTAATCCAGCTGACTAGTTTTCCATCTTGATATATAAGAGCCTTATTTTTCATAGTCAAGGAATATTAGGTGATGTTAGGCCCATATTTTTTATTGACCGCCTGCACATCATGGGAGATGTGGTCAACAGATAATGCCCTATATGTCATGTTGATATATTTAGATGTCTAGTTTTTAGATAGGTTGTCTCAGATTGTGGACTTTCGATTTTGTGTACGACACACTCACCATTATCATTAGATGAGCCATGCGCCTGAGCGGTTACTGGGCCCAAATTTGGGGTGTAAAGAATAGAACCACTGTTACCTGCCACGCATGTCGTAAGAGGCGACTAAGGAGGTTTGGCTGAAATCGGATGCACGTGCCCTAAACGTGTAGAAGTCTATGCGTTTAGGGGCCTACCAAACCAATGTGCAACGTATAGAGTTCTTGGCAAAGATCAAACATATCACAAAGAGTAATTAAAATTGGTTGTAAAGAACGAACGCGAAGAAGATGAGCCATCTTTTCAGCAGATTTCAATCTCTCTCTCTCTCTATATATATATATATCTAAGTATGTATCTCTTTATGCCTTGTTAAATTACTCTTATCAGTAAAATCTATACCACAATCATGGCACTTGTTCAATTATTATCTAGTATGTATTCTTTTATGTTTTCCTAGATTACTGGTATTAGCAAAACCAGAACCACAAACATCACATTTGTAAGGTTTCTCTCCAGAATGTTTTCTTTTATGCATGACTAAATCACTCTTACGAGCAAATCCTGAATCACATTCTTCACACTTGTAAGGTTTCTCTCCGGTATGTATTCTTTTATGTATTACTAGAGGGGTCTTTTGAGCAAATGCTGTGTCACAAACATCACATTTATAAGGTTTCTCTCCAGTATGTAATCTTTTATGGGAAACTAGAGAATTCTTGTGTGCAAACCTTGTATCACATACATCACACTTGTAAGGCTTCTCTCCAGTATGCATTCTTTCATGTAAAACTAGATAATTCTTAAGCGCAAACCGTGTACCACAATAATCACACATGTAAGGTTTATTCTCAGTATGTATTCTTTTATGTAAAACTAGATAATTCTTAAGAGCAAATCGTGCGTCACAAACATCACACATGTAAGGTTTTTCTCCAGTATGTATTTTTTTATGTAAAACTAGATAATTCTTGCGAGCAAATTGTGTATCACAAACATCACACTTGTCGGCTTCTCTCAGTATGTATTCTTTTATGTATTGCTAGATAATTCTTACGAGCAAATCCTGTATCACAAACATCACACATGTAAGGTTTTTCTCCAGTATGTATTCTTTCATGTATTACTAGGTGGGTCTTTATATTAAATGCTTTATCACAAACATCACACTTGTAAGGTTTCTCTCCAGCACATACTTTTTTGTTTGTCTCTCCAGTGTGTATTTTGTTATTTGTCTCTCCAGTGTGTATTTTTTGTTTGTCTCTCAGTGTGTATTTTTTGCTTGTCTCTCTAGTGTGTATTTTGTTGCTTCTCAGTGTGTATTCTTTCTGCCTCTCAGTCTGTATTTTTGCTTGTCTCTCCAGTGTGTATTTTTTTGCTTGTTCCTCCAGCGGCTACTCTTTTACGTGTCTCTAAAGAATGTATTATCTTATGTGAAACTAGAGAAGTCTTACGAGCAAACCGTGTATCACAAACATCACACTTGTAAGGTTTCTCTCCAGTATGTATTCCTGTGTGAACTATTAGATCATTCTTAGAAGCAAATCCCGTGTCACATACATCACACTTGTAAGACTTTTCCTCATTATGTATTCTTTGATGTATCACTAGATCACTTTTGCGAGTAAAGTCTGCATTACAAACATCACACCTGTAGGGTTTCTGTCTAGTGTGTATTTTTGTATGCTCTACTAGATGACTCTTAACAGCAAATCTTGTTTCACAAACATCACACTTGTAAGGTTTCTCTCCAGTATGTATTCTTTTATGTATTACTAGATGACTCTTATGAGCAAATCCAGCACTACAAACATTACATTTGTAAGGTTTCTCTCCGGTATGTATTCTATTATGTAAAGCTAGATAGTTCTTACGAGCAAACCGTGTATCACAAATATCACACTTGTATGGTTTCTCTCCAGTATGTATTCTTTTATGTAAAGCTAAATAATTCTTACGAGCAAATCCTGTATCACAAACATCACACATGTAAGGTTTTTTACCAGTATGTATTCCTTTATGTAAAGCTAGATCATACTTACGAGCAAATCTTTTATCACAGATATCACATTCGAAAGGTTTCTCTCCAGTATGTATTCTTGTATGTATAATTAGATGATTCTTATTAGCAAATCTTGTATCACAAACATTACACTTATAAAGTTTCTTTCTATTTTGTGTTCTTTTATGTTTTCCAAGATGAACATGTCTTTGAGAAAGTATATTGCTTTGTAATCTGTCACCCACATCCACTGTATGAAAATTATCATTCTTCTCACACACAGAAAGTATGTTATCTGACTCTTGTATGTGGTCTTCATTCTCTAATTTTGGCTGACATTCAGTCTGAGTGTCACAAACATTTCTTGTAATTCCATGACAGTCAACAGAATCCAGAGACGCTCCAATTACAGCCATTTCTGAATTTGTCTCATTATCTATTGTAATTTCTGAGATACTTGTACATCTGTTCCTGATAACCGTTGTATTTGTTTCACAGCTGTCTTGTTCAATTAACACATCTGAAAGTTCCCCATGTTTCCTTATTTGTACAAGATTGTCATCATTTAACATATTCTTATAAGTCAGTAAGTTCTTGTTTATGAAGGAAGATTGTTCTGGGTATGACTGTATAATTCTGAAATGTATGAAAATAATTCAGAAAGGTTAGAACAATTATTAAATGTATCAACAAATAGTGTTATTCATCATTATCATCAAGTAGCTTGTCCCTTCCAGAACTTGGCTGCCATGACAGCAGTCCTGAAAAACTGTTCTGGGCAAGTTGACCTGTCTCAGCAGCAGTCATTCTCAGGTCATCAATGACATCTTGCACCCATCGTCTTCTCATCTTCCTCTCATTCTTCTGTCAGGCACTGTTCCCTCTAAAATTGTCTTCTCTAGGCACTCATGTCATTTGATGGGCTCAAAATATTTACTTCTCCTTGATGTTATGCTCTTTAATAGCCAACTCTCTTTAATATCAAGTCAGGTACTGTGCCTGTTCATCACAGGACAAGCACAACTACTTTTTGAATATATAGACATATTTCTATTGCGCTGCATCGTGGTTTTTGAGTGTACCTCAAACCTGCTGCCTTGTGGGTTTTGACTTGGGACAGCAAAGGCTAGCGGAGAGCGAACGTACACAACGCTGGTTGAAATCGAACACACCACCGAAAGATAAGCACTTGAGCTCTAATTGGTACTGAAGGCTGTGCGCGTACATCCCGTTCTGATGTTTGGCTGTTTATATACAGTAGAACCCACTTATCTCGATTAACTCGCCAACCCTATTAAGTCGACGCTTTTGAAGTGGAACCGCCAAATTCTCTCTTTGTCTTAGCATTTTCTCATCGGATATCTCGATTCTTTTATGTCGCTGAACCCTAATATCTCAAGCACAAAAGAGGGCCAAATTTGCCACTTAACGTTGGTTATCTCGATCCCCATGACTTATAGGAAAGTCCAAGAATCCCAGATGCTTTAAGCAGACCAAAGTTCTCCAATGTGATTAGATGGCCAGCAAGCGCCTGGATCACAGGAGATCTATTCAGTGCATGGGTGAAAAAGTGGGACAGGAAGTTCTAAGCAGAGAAAAGGAAGGTGGCACTGATCGTGGACAACTGTAGAGCTCATCCGGATGTTCCTGGTCTCAAGGCCATTAAGATCTTTTACCTCCCACCTAACACAACGAGTAAGCTCCAACCAATGGACCAGGGGATAATGCAAGTGCTTAAGGTGTACTACAGGAAAATGTTGATGTGCCAATACCTACTCCATGATGAAAAGAAGGCACAGTACACCCCTTCCCTTCTAGATGCAATGAACTTCCTGAGATCAGCCTGGAATGACGTGAAGAAGGAAACAATCTCAAACTGCTGGATGCACTGCGTCATTCAGGATATTTCCGATGATGAGTTTCAGGCACAGTTCCGTGCAGCCGCAGAAGAACTCACGGAAGTGGCAGAAAAATCAAGCCTTACAGATGCTATCTTGGAAGAGGAGGCACAGGAGTTAGCCATCACTGTCCAGGAATTCCGAGATTACATAGAAATCGACAAAGACGTCGTTACTGATGGCGTGATCACCGATGAAGACATTGTATCAAGTGTGCAGTCAGCACTGGCAAGCACATCTGCATGCGGCAATGACAAAGAAGATGCGGACGAAGATTTGGAACCAATTCCATCAGCTGGTGAGGTGGTAGAAATGCTACAGAAAATTCGACGGTATGGTTCTTTTGTAGGAGATGAAACTATTTTAGACAGCATAAATAATATTGAAGCATTTGTTTTCAAGCAGACTGTTAAAGGCAAAAAGCAACAAAGCATTTTAGACTTTGTAAAGAAACCATAGTAACCGCATGTATGATACTTTTCAGAGCTGTGTCAGTTTGTATAAATAAAGGTTTGTATCGAGAATTGACGGTGGTTTTTATTTTATATTTGTAAATTTCTGCTGTTAGTTGGTGCACATATGCCTTTTGTTGTTAGCAAACATGTATGTACATTTTTATAGCATGCCGATCGCTTCATCAAACAAATAACACGTGCATGTACATTCTCATTTATTAACGCACATCATGTACATAAAGAAATTTCAAGCACATGTTATTTTGCCGCCATATTGGTTTTCGTTTATCTCGATCATCGGTTATCCCGACGCTTTTGGCAAACCCCTAGGCCGGCGACATAACCGGGTTCTACTGTATCACAATAGAATGATAAAAACGGCTCAAGAACGATCGTGCGTGCGCGAGAGAGTGTGTACCTCTTGGCCGGATGCCTCTGACTTCAGCACTTTTACTTTCTCAAGCAGACTGCTGGCTTACTCAAATGATGTGGGAATGGGATGTGAAAGGGTTAAGCAGGGTTAGATGAAGAGATGGAAACTAAGTAGGAACATGACTATTTGAAACACATATATCTGTCACTTCCATGAAGTACTATCTCTACCTTTCCACCCAACACCTCAATCTCAACCTGGACAGAGATAGATGAAAGACTATAGAAATATCCAAATTCCTTGAATGACTAAAATAGTAGCCAGTCCCAAATAACAAGGAAATGCACACTGAAGAAAAGAACAACTATAATTAAGAAAAATAAAAGCACGAGCAAGCAAAGTTTGCAAAACAAAATGGCATGCGACCTAAAATACTGACTAGGCTAAAGGAAGCAACTAAGAGTGTCAATCTTAGTAAGACATGTGGCAAAGATGAAGTCCCCAATAAGATACTCATAACATTAGAATCTAAAGTAACAAGGTTTTACGGTTGTAGACATCAGATAGAGAATATGACAGGATACTGCAAGGAAAGAAGTTATAATACAGGGTGTTCAACTTAAAAGCAGCCCAAGTGATAAATAGAAATATGCCAGGTACGAATTGCATCTTGTCTGTTTACTATTTAAACCGGTTCTGACTAGTTTGTCATATCGTCTGCTCGCCATTCGAGATAGCTCAGCTCTAATAATGCAGTTTTCTCTTCAAGAAAGAATTACTATTGTAGAATATTATGTCCGCACCGGATTCATTAAGAAAACACAAGAAATGTTTGCTGAAAGGTTTCCAAATTCTAAAATCCTGCAAACGTAGCATACAGAGGTTGGTATCGAAATGGCGTTCAACAGGTTCTGTAACTAATGCCAAAAGGCGTAGATTACCATCAGTCAGGACTCCAGAGGCTGTCGCTGATATTCAGCATAGAATTCTAACAAGTCCCCAGAAATCTTTGCGTAAATTAGCACAACAAAGCAGTCTGAAAGTCACATCATGTCGTAGTATTCTTCACTCGCTACATTTCAAACCATATCGTGTAACTTGTACACAGGAATTGAAAGACGGCGACAAAGGGAAACGTGTCGATTATTGTCACTGACTTCTCAAGAAGATTGTCGATGGTGAATTGGACCCATTTGCGTACTTCATGAGTGACGAAGCATGGTTCCATTTGTCTGGTTAAGTTAACTCACAGAACACTCGATATTAGTGCACAAAAAATCCTCATCACCTGCATGAGAAATCATTACATGACCCTAAAATCGGGGTATGGTGTGCTGTTTCCAGGAGTCGGATTATTGGCCCAATATTTTTTGACACGAACGTTAACACTGAAGTATATATTAGATTGTTTGAAGAATTTGATTCACAGTTAAATAATGATGAGCGAGAGAACTGTTTCTTCCAGCAAGATGGTGCAACTTGTCACACATCTAAATTATCACTAGACCATGTTCACAATGCTTTCACAGAGGAAAGGACTGTCAGCAAAGGTTTGTGGCCTCCACGCTCCCCTGATTTATCTACGTACAATTTTTTTCTTTGGGGCTATTTGAAGGGGTTGTGTACAAAACAAACCCTCATACATTGGATGAACTCAGAGAAAATATTCAAACTACTATCCAAACAATTGACGTGACCATTTTGCGTAACGTGTACATGATTACTAGAGCCCAAACATGTATCAGCGCAAATGGAGACCATTTTCAGCATCTTCTCTGAGGCCCAGAATGTTGTGTGATGTCAATAATTAAACTGAAAAAAATTACTCCCTACAGTAGTTTACTTTTTTTTAAAAACAAGTCCTTTGTGTTTTGTTCAAATTATTCATCAAATATTTGTGGTGACGGACTACAGCCCATACTGCGGAATGTTGACAAGACATGACATATTTGTTCATCACCCCTTTCCGCACAATAATTACACACCATAGCAAAAAGACTTGCTCACTTGACCTACATTACATCATAATTGAACCTTCTCTTTTTCATAAACATATGCCAGATTGGCACACTTGACAACGAGGCTGCTTTTAAGTTGAACACCCTGTAGTAACCCCCTCCCTTCTAAAGACTTAACCAGAGTAGCTACAGACCTATTAACCAGGTCACCTGCATGTAGAAATTAATTTAAAAAAACTGGTAAACAGAAGACTCATGTCGCTTCTGGAGGAGAATAAACTTATAATGACACAACAAAGTTACTTTCAATAATACAGGTAAATAGAAGATCACAGATGCCTTTCAAGTAAAGAAGATTACACTATCAGTGTGACTGGACATGAAGAATAATTTTGACATCATTAGGATAAAGTTCTGCAGACTTGGTATCATTAGACGACACATATATAACTAGATCTGTTATTGCGACACATATATAACTAGATCTGTTATTGCGACATATATATAACTAGATCTGTTATTGCATGGAAAATAGAGAGCAACTAGAGCTCAATTACAAGGGAAATTTAACAGGAATACAAAGTTAGAAAAAGTTGTTCCAGAAGGAGGGGTAATGTGCCTCCCTCTCTACTATTAATTTTTATTCATGATATTATTATGACAGACAGCTCTCCCAGAGTACTCTACAATAAAAGAAGTATGACATGGCACTATGAGTAAGGGAATCGATAATATGTCAATAGCAATTGCACAAACTCCAGAATACAATATAGGTAAAAACAAGAACTTAATAATAACATTCGTTTACAAAGACAATTTTTTCTAAACAACAAAATTGAACAGTAATAAACTTGTATTACTCATTATACCTGAGTAGATAACAACTTCACCTTCATCATCATCTTCAGTTTCCAACTTTACTGTATATGTCTGAAAAGAAAAATGTCAAGTTCTTTTAAAAAAATACAAACTGTATGAAAATGTCAGTAATAAATCATGTAATATTAATAGATTTCTTCAATTTCTGGATAACTTGTTCATTATAATATTTGGCTCGTTTAGGGCATTTCCATCGTTAATAATTTGGGTGGGATCATATTGTTCTTTTCTATCCTTCATGACTTTTTTTTGTAGAACTTTCTTGCTGAACTTTTGTAATCTGAATTCAATATTTCACTATAATTGTATTCTAGCCTTCTTTTTAACATTTTTGGCTTGTTTTCTTGCTGTTCTATACTCAGTAAGATCATTTTGTTATTTGCTTTTTTTCAATGTGTTGTATCTATGTTTTCTCTCCATTACTGCTACTTTTACTTTGTCCTATCAAGTTATAATTTTTAGTCTAGTGCCTCTGTATTTTACTGTTCTGCATGTTTCTTTGGCTGCTTTTAACATGGCTCTCAATAATACTGTTCATTCTTTTCTCTCCATTACTGCTACTTTTACTTTGTCCTATCAAGTTATAATTTTTAGTCTAGTGCCTCTGTATTTTACTGTTCTGCATGTTTCTTTGGCTGCTTTTAACATGGCTCTCAATAATACTGTTCATTCTTCTTCTATTGCTTTGCTTTCTTTAGGTAGTCCAGCAAAATTGTGATTCTTGGGAGATATGACTCTTGTCTGTTGACATCTGTTAGTTTATTGACTTTGATTATTTCTTTTGTAATCTTGTGCCTGCACTCTAGTTTTATTTTTTACTTGTTCTAGTAGTCATAAAAGCTGCTTTGTGGTCAGTATGTAGATTTGGTATGGGGGTCCTTTTTCTTAAACTCTTGGCTTGCATGAAATCTATTTGACTTTTACAGTCTAGGTTGTTTCATTTATACCAGGTGTATATATGTGACTGCCGATCTTGGAAGTGAGTGTTGGCTATAAATAGATTACGCTGGTTACATAATTAACCTCTGAAGTCAGAGAAGGCCCACCTGTATGGCAAGGAAACCAATAAAATGGTAAGCAGGTTTTCACGCAAAAATCAGCCAGAAGCGCCACATCAGGTGCCATGACTAGCTTGGATTCATAGCGGGCGAACACAGAAGAAGTTACATAATTCGAGGAGTCTAGTGCCATTTCGGTTTTTTTTTACTTCTGGGGTCTCCGAAGTACACTAGATATTGTTCCACTCCTTTCCTGTCATAACCTGTGTATGCATTGAAATCTCCCATGATGAAGTAGTCTCCTACTTTTTTGGTTCTATTTATAGTGTCACTGATGATGCCATAAATTTGAGTATATGTGATGTTTCCCATTTTCTCTTATCATGACTATCATGATTCTCTCCGAGATGTAATTTGTGTTTAGTATGGACTTAGCTTTTTAAAAAAATGTATCTTCACAATTACATCAAAATTCACATCATCCATGGATTTTGAGCTCCTTGTATTAGGAATAAGGTAAAATACCAACAATAAATACATCTGTTTAGTTTGTTTACAATGCATGAATGTTGACTATTATTTTAGTTATTAAGTAGTTATTACTTATATCTCAGTCAAGATAAATTTTAACAGTTTTACATAAAAGTATTCACTCACTTGAAAATCTTGTTCTTGTTGTAAACTTATAGATTCGTCTGATGTATCAGTATCATCATTTATTTCAACCTGGTACAATAGGAATGGAATAGAAAATGTCTGAATAAAGTGTCTACAATACCTTAGTATCTGACTTGTGGCTGTCATATAGTATTTGTACAGATGCTATTATAACATAAGCAGATCAAAAACTAGGAACAGATTGAATTTACTAACTAATTAATATTTGAATGTCTATATACCCCAATGGCCCATATTTATAAAAGAAAAAACCAATTTCAATTGCTTCAATTCTACATTCACACTATACCAACCACTTGTTGAACTATTCTTTGTGCTCAGTATGTCATTTGCATCTTAGAGCAAGCATTTGTTGTGCCAGTAAGGCGCCTACAGACCCATAGGCCAGCACATCCAGTTTCTCCAAGCGTTCTCTTTGGGTTCGTCCTAAGTGAGTAAGAGCACTGCTAGCCTTGAACCTCGCAGTCCAAGTTTCCTGGTCACTGGTGGTTGGCTTTGTGTTGTACAGGTCATCAGCAGGATACTAATTTTCGCCCTTCCTAAGAGATCCAACCTCACCTCTGCTGTATGCAGAGTCAGGCGCAGAAAACACCTTGCAGACCCAAGAATATTATAATGTTCAGTAATAATTTGTTCAAAAACAACAAACCGTATAATCCATTTCCTCCTTTATGCATGCTGTTTCTCTAGTTTGTTTTGGACGTCCACAGTTTCCTAGCATGACTGTCACTGAGATTCTTGAGGTCTCAGACCTGAAGAAAATTAGAGATTCAATTATGAATATACACCTATTTCAAATAAGAACAGATTTTGAAGGAACATGCTAAATGTCACTGTAGTTAGATGGGTGAAGAAACATAGAGATTTAGCAGAGGATTTACATGAGCATAAGTCAGTAAGAAAATGAGAAAAATTATATAGTTGAAAAATGGTTGCTGGTATTTCATAAAGGTGTCATTAGTTGGTATAAGCATTGAATTTGACGTTAAAATGAGAAATGCACTTTTAAGTCTTCTTGAACGTTCCATATCGATCACTTGTTAACCACTCTGTGTGATTTGTATGTGATCTGAGCCTAAGAGCGATTGTATGTTGCGCCGGTTATGCGCCAACACATTCCAGCACATTTGATTTCTGCGATGCTTTTTATTTACTTGGATAGCTTACCTAGGTCCTACAATAGTCACTTCTTACAAAATGCCTTGTAGGTCGCAGTGATACTATAGATAGTATTATTTATGATATTTTATAGATATGATATTTTGATATAAAATATATATTAACTATACTATAAAGTATATCATCATATATGATATAATACTCATACTTAGTAATAGTAATACTGATATATAGTTATAATTATAGAACTATAACACACTAGAACTACTAGCATTAGTCTTAGTTACTGATTATAGTATTATAATAATTATAAATAATACTTATAGTATGCTTGACTGTACTGATACTCTGATGAGTCTGATGTCATACCCAGCAGTATGAATCTTGATACTGCAGTGCATATACTATATACTTACTTGTAATTACAATACTATTACTACAACTATTAGTATTTGTGAGTGACAGTACTGACAGTCCGATACAATGGGTACAAAGCAAAAGGCCGGCCACGCAAAAGATGGACCTCAGAGATAACAGAGGTGACTAAAGAGACTATTTGCAAAGCGCATACTAGGGCCCGTTTAAAATCTCTTCCTGACCTGACGCTGTGAGTGTGAGGCAAACAGGATTCGAGAAAGAAAGTACTGACAGTATCATGAGTTTGAGATTATTATTTAATTATTATTTATTATATTCAACTAATAAAAACTATTTAAACTATAACCGACTATAACTTAACTAGTAGTAAAACATTAACAATTCTATTAGCAGTAAATTACTAAATTTAGCTTAACAACACTTCTTAACTCTTTCCACGCTTTAAGCCGCACACTGCGCCACAGCGACTTCTGTTCCACGCTTTAAGCCGCACCCTGCGCCATCAAGATGTTTCGTCGCCGCTCGAGTTGTTTCGTTGCCGTCGAGTTGTTTCGTTTATACAAGTCTTTCTAGTTTTACTTCTACTAATTTTAGTTTTTAATAGTATTCTTCCGGTTCCTTCATTTTAATAGCGTCACTTTCTCTTTCGATGTACATTCACCCACGTTTCGATTTGCTTCAAGTTTATTTGTTATTGCTACAGACACAGCATTTGTAAACAGTTCAATGTGGGACCAGGCCTTTCATGTAATAAGCGTCCCATGCGTGTATCAGGCGAGCAGGCGCTGATTTTTATAGAAAAATGCATGGACAATTCAGATTATAGTAGTATTATAAGTAGTATTAGTAATGATTCCGATCCAGAATATAACGATATGAATCAGGCAGACGATCATCATAATATAATGGCTATCAAAGCCCAACTGGAGTTTGATGTCAACTTTTCATCATATCTTCATTTCTATTGGGTATATTGTCATAAAATTTTGCCTGGACTTCACAAATTGGGTTACAAAATGATTTCTAGAAGCACATAGGGATACATTTTGAATATGTTGTTATAATGTCACGTAAGTGTTGCATATGTCACTAACAATTTATAATTTTTTTATATTTATGTTGTCATATTTGCCCCAGTTTCTTCTAAAATATTCCATGTATTGCTATTTAACCTTGTTATTCTAATAGGTTGTCCAGTTTTCTTCAAATTAGTATATGATAAGATATATGTTTATAATATAATATAAGATAATATATATATATAATAATAGAATATATAATATAAGATATATGGTTATGTTCAAATTAGTATATGATGAAATATATGTTTATTTATTGATGAGTAGTTATGATTTGAAAAAAATAACCCATTGCATTTTGCCTCCTTAAATTAAATGTGTACAACTGAGGAAATAAATGGGCGTGGGGTCAAAGGCTCATGAGGTCATGGTGGTAACATGAGCCAGGGTTAGCGAGGCGCGCTACCAAGACCCTGCCCCTAACCTCCATGTGGTGACCCTGAAACAGACTATGGTTCCGGTCTGGCTAAGAGGGCAGGGATCGGGAGAAAACTACTGTAGTGGTAGCAGTGCAAGTACGGAAACACGATAAAGATACATACAAACAAAATGCACTAATCTCCTGACCGATGTCCGTCCAACAAGATATTGCCCAAGTCCCTGAACGCAAAGAAACAGCAACGAAATGTCTCAGACATGGATGAGAGGTGCATCCAGTGACCAAACGTATGCCCACGTAGGGCGAAGCTCGTAGCCCTGAGGAGGGGGCAAACATTGCCAGCACGTCGGCAAGAATAAATAAGACAGGACATACAGAAAAGTCTACCCTCGTGTTGGTGCAAGAGAAGATTGCAGCTGACCTAGCATTGGTAGCCTGGTGCAGACACATGTACTGGGCAAGGTTTTGCAGGCAAAAGAACAAGTTGCGTTTAGTGCATACGCAAACTACCCGCCCTGGGAAAACCGTGCAAGGTACTGTGCGACTAAAAATAAACATCCCCGGAAGAACTGAGGTTGGTGATTCCTAACGGGACTGCCAGCCATGGGGCAACCCGGGGAATGTTCGATTGCAGTCGAACTAACATCCCGAATAACTGGGCGGGTGATGGCGGCGGCGCAAAAACCTCAGTTACGCTGATAGCGCCGACTGAAACGACCCTCTACATTGTTTGTACTCGGCCCCATGCCAGTGCTTTCGACGTTAATTGCAAATTGCCACGTACCAATGCGCGTCTAGAAAAGGCTGAGAATGTTCCTTCTCCGGATCAGACTCAAAAATGTACGGTAAGCAAGGCCGACAATGTACGGACCTGACGGGAAGTCCGGTCTGAACATTGGCGAAGGCCGATACTTTACACGGTGTCTTATATGAGTAAGACGCCGTCCGAGGATAAGCTTACAAGCCCCGAGAAATATCTCTCAGTCAGAACGGGCATGAACAGCGTAACTCACTGTCCCGCGTAGATCACAAAGCCCAAAAATACGGCAAAGCTGATCGTACCTAGGAAAGCTCACCCTAGTAAATCAAAAGCTGGCTGAAAGCGAACACCCCACCGAAGGATAAGCAACTGGGCTCCAATAGGTGCTGAAGGCTGGTGCACGTACATTCGTTGGACGCTTGGCTGTTTATATATCACAATGAGAATGATTAAAACAGGCCTAGAACGATCAAGAAGAAGAAGAAATGGGCGTGGAAAGAGTTAACACTCAAGTACTAGTAATAGCCGTCCATCGCAAGCGATGATGACAACAATCTCAGGCGTGTACTGTTGCACCTCTCTGGTGTGTGCGGAGGTGACTGTAGAGTCAATCCTAGAACAGAATCCCAGACCACAGGTGGGGCATACATGATCAAGGTTAGACATGTCCGTGTTGTGTGCTCTGTCTTTCGCGCTGCTCGTTTTCTCTGTGACTCAACAATACGATGATTCTCAGCTATTCGGGTTCCTCTTTTGTTGTTACAGCGCCACATTTGGCGATCTTGCAAGAGATTCCCAGCACGTATTGTCTATATCGAAGCATTTCAGAGACACTTTAAGAGTGTCTTTAAAGCGTTTTTCTGTCCACCAGCTAAACGTCTGCCCCTTCAAGCTCGCCATACATCAACTGTTTTGGGATACGTTTATCAGGCATTCGAACAACGTGACCGACCCATCTCAGTTGGGCCTTCTGCAACAGGGTGTTGACGCTTGGGATCGTTGCTCTTGTGAGGACTTCGCTGTCTGGAATTTTGTCCTGCCAGTTTATTTTTAGTATTCTAAGTAGACAGCTTTGTGGAAATGGTTTAATTTTCTTGCGTGTCTGCTATATACTGTCCATGTCTCGCTTGCGTACAGCAGCGTGGTTAGCACTATGGCCTGGTAAACTTTCAGCTTTGTGACTATGCTTATCCCTTCCGTTCCCACACAGTGACACGTAACCTTCGAGCAGCACTGGCTTTGGATATCCTATTGTGGACCTCAGAATCTATGTTTGCCGATCTGGATAGGAGGCTGCCAAGATAGCAAAGTTGTCCGTTGACTGGAGGCGCTGGTGTTTAATGTTGATGACTGGATCGTAATACTGTTCTCTAGGGCGGGCTGGAACATGACCTCTGTTTTTTTGGTGTTAATGGTGAGGCCAAACCTATCACAGGCCATTGAGAACTTGTCCATGTAAATCTGCATTTCTTCCGCAGAGTTGGTAGCGAGGGCAGTCATCAGCAAACAACAGGATGAGATAGTTGATTCTTTTACCTTGGTGGAGGATTTTAACCTCGAAGATTGAATAGGTTACCGTCTGTCCTGTATCTAATCTTTACCCCATGTTCGTCGCCTTCCCAAAAGACATCCGTGAGCATGGCAGCAAACATCATGCTGAAGAGTGTTGGGGCCAGTACACAGCCCTGTTTGCGCCGTTGGTGACATGGAAGGCTTCCGACAGCTCCCTTCGTCAAGTACACGTGCCATCATGCCCTCGTGAAACTGTTGGACGATCTTGATGAATTTCCTGGGCATCCAAATTTTTCCATGATCTTCCATAGACCCTCCTGTTAACCGTGTCGAAAGCCTTTGTCAGATCGACAAAGACCATATAGAGGTTACGGTGCTGCTCTGGCATTTCTCCTGTAATAATACTAGTATTACTAGTAGTAAGTTGCAGTTGAGCGAGTGCACTGACAATCAACTACCAAAATCAATACAAAATATGACACTAGCAGTGACGAGAACAATTGTAAATTGTTAGTATTGAAAATGACGCCATTCGGCCTATTGATTATTAATCAATCATAGACCAGGGTCTATTGTGAGACAATGCACTGTTACCCGTACAAGTAACTTTTAGTTACAACCAACCATATCAATTCAATATAAGTCTCATTCATAGACAATAAATTATAATGATTATAATATAATGATTATCAAATAATCTTCATGGGCATGGCGATGAAAATTTCCTACCGCCGTACGATATCTGTACAATTATGAAACGATATTGTTATACATTAATTAGCTATTTAACACATAGCTGACTAATCTCCAAACACAACACGTCATACAAAAAAATAGAAGTTCCTTACAAACAGTACCAAGGTGTCAGCAATTCAAGAAATTCAAGAACTTCAGGAGCAGGGCAGGTTGCAACTAAAAGTTGAGAAAATAAGCCAAATACTGACAGGAAAAAGCCAAAATAAAGCCAGGAGGAAAAACAGTGCTAGTTCATACTCAGGTAAACACGTAAAAACAAAGTACTACAGTTTTACAAAATACATAAACAGTGACGATAAACAGCAACTTTTCGACCAAAAGGCCTTTATCAAGCAAACAATACAACAAGAATGACGAATATAGTTCATACTCAGCTACATCATAAGAAGAGCTCCAAATCAAGGCCACCACTGTCCTCACCACTGAAACCAGCACCATACACTTTATCAGTAGATAAGCTCTTTACCATATTAGGTGAGGCAGTAAAATCCTTGCAACATTTGTTAGATAAGAGCAGTTCTGTTCTTATTCTCACTATCGCCTCAAGAAGCTGCAGATGCGTTATATTTGACTGATAGTGATACAAGGGAGAACAACCTCTCAATAACAGCATTACTAGCTGGAGTTATTAAACAAGTCTGCTCGCCTGCCCAGCGTGTTCGTAGCGCGTTGGACTGCGGGTGGCAAGCCCTCTGTGAGTGCGGGTTAAATTCCGCGGGCTGGCAGAAAAGCCACAAGTTCCCCAGATTCACGGTGTTCGTGGAACCGAACCGAAGAGTTACGATGTCCATGGCACCGAGCCGCAGAGATGAAAGCTCAAGTGCTTCTGGATCGGAAAACAAATTAATTAAGCAAGTCAGAGCAAAGGTGGCAAGCTCTAAAATAACTCGTGTTGAAGAACACCAACCAAAATACACAAGTGCTTTTGTGTTGAAGTATCAGTAGATTCATCTATAATTATAGCGTATTTATTGTACTTGAAGTCAACAATGAGATCATCTTTCATTGATGGTGAGATTATGTTTTTTTATTAAACAAGAACATTTTGTTCTGTGCAACCTTATGTGCTCTAAAGTGCTCCCTTGTCCATGACCTATCATTATTTCACTCAGATGGTCGACAGAACGGATGGCACAGTGACAGGCCACACATACAGCCACTTGAAGTTCTGCTGCCTTAACCGTATCATAATTTTGTCTAGGGAATTCTCCCCTTGAAATGTATTCTGTCATGTTTATGGAATCCTCTGTCTGTGTTTTTATGACTTTTCATGTGCAGCGAGGCTACAGGCTTTAGGCACAGCGGTACAATGGCATAATTTACAGAACGCATTTTGTGATCCTTTGAAAAGAAGATCTTTTCACCCATACAAAAGTCTTTTCCCAATTGATATTATATTTACGACTACTGTCATAAGATTGTTTCCATTTTTGGTGTCGCCGTAGTTAGATTCCTTGCTCGCCCGAGTGGTTACCACGGCCCAAATTTGGGGTGTAAAGAATAGAACCACTGTTACCTACCACAAATGTCGTAAGAGGCGACTAAGGAGGTTTGGCTGAAATCGGATGCACATGTCCTAAACGTGTAGAAGTCTATGCGTTTAGGGCCTACCAAACCAATGTGCAACGTATACACGTTCTTGGCAAAGATCAAACATATCACAAAGAGTGATTAGAATTGGTCGTAAAGAACGAACGCAAAGAAGAAGAAGATTCCTTGCTAAATTACACACGAATAAAAACAGATAACAGGACTGCAGTGCATAATCCAAGGCGGGAAAAAGAGCAAAGCAGGAAGTGATGTAACTTTCCATAATCTTTCATAATCTTTAGTACTAAACATATTTTTAATAATACAAACAAAAACCAATTAAAAACCTATATTGACACTTTGAACAATAATTGTGTGAAACATGACATGAAAATCAACAACACTAAAACAGAAATAATGAATATGGGAAGAAAACATAATAATCTAGACATCCATGTCAATGGCACTAAAATAAACCAAGTGAAAGAATTCAAATACTTAGGAAGCATATTCACAGAAGACGGAAAACTAGATAGAGAGATAGAGGCTAGAGTACAAAAGCAAATGCTGTAACCTACCAGCTAGCCCCATTGTTAAGGCACCCAAAAATTTCACAGGCAGCTAAGAAACAAATGATCAACAGCATTTTTATACCTACTTTGTGTTACCAGAGCCAAACATGGACATTGAGCAAAGCGCAGTCACAAAAATAACTACATGTGAAATGCGTTGCCTGAGAAAAGTTACCAACAACACAAGAAAAGACAGAATCACCAACATCAGCATAAGAAAGAAAGTTGGCACAAAACCGTGCTTGAATTATATAGATAAACAAAGAATGAAGTGGTTTGGCCACTTAATAAGAATGCATCCAAACTCCACAGTATACAGAGTCTTCTACAACAGAACATCGGGAAAGAAGGCAAGAGGAAGACCACGGAAAAGATGGTTAGATGGCGTAGCAGAATCCTGTGAAAGAGCAAAGATAACAATCACACAAGCCACCAGAACAGCGCAAGACAAAAACAGAAAACCACGACACTGGGCAACAACCCGGTAGCAGTGTGACGACAAAAGAAGAAGAAGAAGATTACGTATATTTATCCAATTTACTCTTAAGAATTTTACACATTTTTAGAAAAAAAAGTTTGCATACGAAAAAAAAGCCAAAAACTGGCCCAAAAGGCCAAACACTTATTTTGAAGATAACCACTTTCTTAAAAAAGCTAAATGTTATTAAACTGGCTTTAAAAAAGCAATATTGGCAACCCTGTTCAGGAGAGTTGAAAACGGAGATTTATCGCTGCGCATGCGCTATGTGATCAACACAGTTATTTGAAAAGTCAGCATCCAATGTCGTCCCTGCATCGAGATTTCTGCAATGGACACAAGATCACAAAATCTATTTAAATGTGTCCATCTCTTGATGTTTCCCTTCTACTTGTGTCTGTCTTCCTTGAAAAAGTATCATATTACACTAATCAATGTATGTCTGTAGCTTATGCGGTAGCAAGCTCGACCTTAGAGTTGTAAGACTGACCTCGGAGACAATAGCTAGAGTCGCTGAAGAGGTCTGTTAATTAAGCATATCTTTTACAGGACTTTGCGAATCAACCCCAGCTTTTAAACACTGTTTGTGATTTTTCTAGGCATTATTACTTTCAGTAGTTTGCCATTGCTTTCTGAACGGGTGGTGCCACGTCCTTTTGTAAAAATACACGCGAACAATTTGCAACCAAACTGTCCGCAGCGTGATTCGATCTCAGAACGTCGGGGTTAATAGACCGAGTCACTATCCCCTAAGCCACAGACGCCACCCTGAAGAGGTCTACGCTGACAAAATCCTTTTACTTCTGTGCCAGGCATGCAGGATTAAAGAGAAATGGACGCGACGATAGGCTTGTAGGTATGACTGTTGTAAAGAGCGGCGAACAATGGACCAGGCTGATATTACGAATTCCCTAAGGAAGAGAGGACGTGTAAATTATTCAAGTAATAGTAGTGAATCTACAACCCTAACCAGACTGCAAGAATTCCAAGTCAAGTGTAGTGTTGCTAGACAAGAGCACTATACTGGTAGTCAAAGACGAATAGTAAACCAACAAAGAACCGGTATCGTAGGTCCCACTGGCCTCTCATTATTTTTTCCACCTGAGCGTGCTGAAAAAGCACACGCACAGCGTTGTTGACGAATGACTGAACCATCGGTGTAAATAACCACATCTGTATCATTGATGTTGTCATTCAAGAGGGCCTCAACCTCAACGTTAATCAGTGAAGGATTATTTTGTACGCAGTTTTTCTTGATTGTAGATGTAATAACCGTGAAAGCAGTTTGAAATTGAGGTGGCACAGCAATCCATTCCTCTCCTTGTTCAATTCCGGAAGGATCACATATTTTCCTAAGAGTATCTTCCGCCTGACACAGCCATGATCTGCCTCTGCTGAGTTTACACCTACTTTTCTCTTCCACCATTTACTTCTTTATATAAATGTTGGGCGGGGGCAGTGGGTGTAGTGAACCATTTCTCCTTACTGAGTTGTTCTTCGTGGAGAGGATTTCCTTGTTTGCGTTGATTTTTAGATATTGTTATATTATGCAACAAGTTGAGTTTAACAATAAGGAATATCAATATAATGACTATTTTTCACCAATAAATAAACATAGACTCACAGAATTGAGTAAAATTGCAAAAAGCTTGCAGTGTTCTATCAAACATATATAAATTCCAGCCCCCTACTGAATCTAGGTCAGGGTTTCCCGTCAGTTATCAGACCTAATTATTTAGTTGGCTGTTCTGTATTTAATCTTTACCCCACTTTGTTGAATAACCATGTATGCTCTGATCTCTTTCTTACACAGAAAGATCTCAGTGACAGTGCACGAGTTATTAGTACCGGCGAGGATCTCCGATATAATTTGGAAAATGGTGACAATTTATAGAACTTTATTTTTTATATTTTTTAAAGAATTTTGTAGACGAAGTTGCTCTACATCCAACTCTTATCGGTTTTCAACTGACACTATTTTATTAGGTGCTTAACATGAACACATGACCTACGTTTTATCGTCCGTCTCCTACAGGACTAATAATTTTATCTCGCTTACATTGAGATCAGGATCTCTGGGTCCCAACATGTCGGTTGTGAAAATTCCTAACGGATAAACTGTGTGCGATTTCTTGTGATTGCGGTGTGATTTACGCGGTTTCTGGCCACTATAAGCGGATAAAATCGGTTGATTAGTATCCGTGTTTGTGTATGTATGGTCAGAGCAAACGCCTGACCGTACATTGTGGCATTGAGCGTGTCGGCGCCGTATCGGAGAATAGCGTGACCGGTTATCGATAGGTAGCGCACCGCGTGGCGATGGACTAAGAGCGAGTCCAACCTGCTGCCTTGTAGGTTAATAAATTAAGGCTAAAGGTGGGCAGCCTGACAGAAACGCCACAGAAGACGGGTGCACAATGTGCAGCGCAATTCGTTTTACGACGACATCGACTGGTATACAAAAAAATAGTAGTGGTCAACCGGAGTTTCGACAGACGGCAGGAGTGATCGATCCAAGCCTCCGAGCCAGTTAGCAGGGACAAACACTAGTGAAGCAAATCATAGAACATTCATCATTATGCAGTGGAATGCAGAGGGAGTACTAAAGAAGAAGGTCCCACTAACAAAATATCTACAAGTTATTACTTATACAATTTGAACTAGGTCATAGATGGAGTGTGATGTATCCTTGTCTTTCACTGAAGGATACTTACTTTGAAACACACGATTCAAGATTACTTTGATTCTGAAAGCTCAAGAGCTAATTGATTACAAATACTTTTCTGTCCCATAATAACTCTTATCTTAGATTGTTCTAGCCCAATGATCATTACACAATATGCGACCCGGCCCTAGCTTGCTCCGTAAGTGATCGTTATCCGTGCGGGGTAATAAGAATGAATTGATTACTTCTGTTAGTTGACCCTACTTCAGAATATCGATATCAATTCTTGACATTTGCAAAGATTTTATTGTCTATGTAAAAATTGTAATCTACCTGTGCCTAATTTTCACATTGTTTATATTTTAACTGTTACATAAATTTATCGTGTATTCAATGTATTTCCCGTGTTTTTGTGATCATACGACGTCATTATATCAACGTTTTCCCTTATCTTTTATCCTATATCTTTTATTTGAATTCGCATTGCATACAAAACAGCGTAACTGAAGGAGGTCTTGATTCAGTCATGTTAAAATTAACAACTGTATTAATTCTTCCTTAAAAAAAAAAAATGACAGTTTGTATATAAAATTCAAGCATAGTTTTAGTCGACATCTACACATAGTTATACATGACAGTCTGTATATAAAATTCAAGCATAGTTTTAGTCGACAACTACACACAGTTATACATGACAGTTTGTATATAAAATTCAAGCATAGTTTTAGTCGACAACTACACATAGTTATACATGACAGTCTGTATATAAAATTCAAGCATAGTTTGGTCGACAACTACACATAGTTATACATGACAGTTTGTATATAAAATTCAAGCATAGTTTTAGTCGACAACTACACATAGTTATACATGACAGTTTGTATATAAAATTCAAGTATAGTTTTGATCGACAACTACACATAGTTATACATGACAGTTTGTATATAAAATTCAAGCATAGTTTTAGTCGACAACTACACATAGTTATACATGACAGTCTTTAAGTTCTTAAGTGTTTGTTTCATATTATATGTTCCAGACTTTTAATTTCACGCATGCTGTTCTCTAGAAGGTAACTTCTTCTTCGTCGCACGTTCCACATCGATCACTTGTTAAACCACTCTAGTGACTTGTATGTGATCTGAGCATAAGAGCGATTGCACGTTGTGCCTATTAAGCGCCTACAGGTAGGCCAGCATACCCTATTTCTGCGACCCTTTAATTTACTAGGTAGCTTCCTAGGCCCCACCTAAGTCGCCTCTTGCGACATGCCTTGTAAGTCACAGTGTTACTATTCTTTGCTTCCCTTGTTAGCCCCGACAACACACGGGCGTAGGAAGTAACAATAGACAGCTTGCATAATTTAGCTCTCAATATCCAGCATGTCTCAGACTTAATATTTGTTATAAAATAGTAACTGTTGGATTTGTTATTTTTAATATCGCCGTGAAATATATAACTGAATCTATAACACACCAGTTGTTCCTAAGTTGGGATGTCTTATTGCTAACGTAAAACTGGGTCTACTTAACCCATTCGCTCTTCAAGCTGATATACTGGCTTGTAATATTATTTAAGAAGACGCAACGCCAGTATATTGTCTACTTCAGTATACATTACAATATAAGAAGTGCGTCCAGAAGTACAAATAAATTACAGAGTAGAAGGGTTTAGCTACAGCCAACTAAAAACTCATATTTAGAGTTATCTGTGGTTCAGCTGATTCTTGTAATTTTCTTTTTCATTAGTTGGTGAAATTTAGCCATTCGTTTTGGGGACCTTTGTGATGTTGAGATATAGCACTCGCTTCTTGTTTCAAAAGCACTCGGTTTCTTTTACCACGGGAAGTTATCGGACTAGTTTTCCAACCTGACCCCTATATTAATGAGATCAAGTTCCTAGTTCTATCGCAGACGAATGATAAAACGTAGGTTCCCTGTTTAAGCTGAACAGGTAAAAGAACCACTTACAGCAGTGGCGGCTCGTGATCATTTTTGTTGGTGGGGCCAGACATTTTTCCCGGATAAATCATGGTTTTTGGTTGCTATATTTTAATTTATAAATTAATAAACACACGTTATACATTATTTTTAGTGGGGCCCGATCCCACTGGCCTTAATGACGAGCCGCCACTGACTTACAGTATAATAAAAATTGATAAGAAAAGACTATACCTAGACAAATAAAGTCATTAAGAAGAATTAACTCCTAGTGGACCAAACGCCGGGGTAAAAAGGCAAAGAGAGAGAGAGGACCAAGCGCCACGCTAAGTGGCGTTTGAAGTGGACGCGTTTTTACATTCCGCCAAGCTAAGTGGCGTTTGGTTATCAAAACGTGAAAGCGCTTGTAAAAATGTGACTTTTGCCCTGGTCCACTAAGTGTTAAAATACAATTTCTACACATTTTCACCATCCTCAAAAACTACACCGAAGACGCTAACCGATGCTACAAAGTTCAAGCACTACCTTTCTGTGGTAGTTCTAAGAGATATTTCTGTGTAAGAAAGAGATCGTCTTCTTCTTTTTCGAACGCTCCATATCGACCACTTATTAACCACTCTTTGTGATTTGTATGTGATCTGAGTCCAAGAGCGATTACACGTTGTGCTAATTATGCGCCTACAAGTATCAGCACATCCGATTTCTGGTATGCAATAGATACGTTAAGAATAAGTTTATTGGATCCCATAGAAATGCAACTTTGCAGAAGAATTGTCACAATCTCATGTACTGTCAGTAAAATTTATGGGGATGAACTTAAAGAGTCAAATGCATATATAAATCAATACCAGAAAGTACCACTGTCTAGTACTTGCAACAGATTAAAAGTTTCTATTATTTCAAATCATAAATGACAATTGACACTGGCTACTTGAAATGACCGTTTACCATTACTCACTGTTACATTGTCGACAACATTCAGTAGTTTGCCAGCGCAGAACGTAATCGAGTGTTAACTTGTTAATATGAACGAACACACAAAAATAAACAATATAGTGATAATTAAATCAATAACATCTTGAATTTAGCGTTCATTTTTATTCTCATACAGTGCTCGAGACATTGACTGCCAGTGGTCTAACTTTACTGTAAACTTAAAACTAAATAACACATCTCTTGTATGTGATGTATAATACGCTGTCTGATTTATCACATGCAATATGTCCTCCATTACATTTCATATGTGCATTTATAGCATATGTTGTACCCATGAATTATTATGGAGAGTGAAGAGTTGACATCTATTTTATCAGAATTGTATGAGAATTTACTGATTATCTCTTTCAAAAATGTCCCAAACTTGAATTATTTCTATCAGCCAAACGAATATGTTAGACATTTATACTAGACAAACGAATATGTTAGACATTTATACTAGACAAACGAATATGTTAGACATTTATACTAGTCAAACGAATATGTTAGACATTTATACTAGTCAAACGAATATGTTAGACATTTATACTAGTCAAACGAAATATGTTAGACATTTATACTAGTCATTTATACTAGTCAAACGAATATGTTAGACATTTATACTAGTCAAACGAATATGTTAGACATTTATACTAGCAATTTTGATTTGTTTCACTTTAGAAATTATGAATTGAATTTGGATAGTTGTATTTACTTTAACATACATTCATACAGTACATTTACTAGTTAATTTGTTCAACTACATCTGCAATGACAATAATGGCGGGCCAGTACATTGAGACTACTGTCAGTAATGGTCGTCCTCATGCTGGCTCTATGACGACAAATCTGGATGTAGTAACTGTTGTTCGCCAAATATTTGAGTTCATCGCTCAGTGTGTCCTAATAAACGTTATAGCACTCTTTGGTATCGTCGGCAACTCAATCAATGTGATTGTTCTGAGAAGACATAGAATTGGAAAGAACAGTACCAATATCTTACTCATTGCACTGTCAGTATTTGACTTGATATATTCGGTATTATCAGTTGTCAGGTAATGTTTATTAAGTATATAAGTACATTGATGTGTTGTGTTTGTGAGGATTAAACCAATTTATTGACGTTGTAAACATCATATTTCATAGCAAATGTAAACCAGCATGTGCACGTTTAAACAAATATATATATATATATATATATATATCTTCGAGTGAACACACCTATTGAATACAGTTCTCGGCCTGACCCTTCCAAGATTTCTCTCTTTTTAACCTTTTTCCCTTTTCTCTCTTTATTTCCATGTTTATGTGATATTGGGTGTCAGCATTGACTCGAAGGTTTGTCAGTGAATGACATATCTTTGTTCTGTCTTCCATAGTAGAATACGGAAGAAGGTAAAGCACTGCCCTGCACAACCTGTCTTTAGTGCACCCAAGTATGATGCGCAAAGTCTCATTCGGTATTCTTTCTAGTCTTTCTATCTGCATATGGCTGAGAGTCAGGATCGCCAGAACATTCTCAATCACAGACTAGACCATACAATGGTATAAGAGACAAAGATGCGCTGCTCCCAATTTTCGGCAGCCATTACCCTCATCGCAGTCATACGATTCCTTGCCTTATTTATCACATGGTCTATGCAGTGCCGGATTAGGCTAGCGCGGGGCCCGTAGCAAATTTTAGCGCGGGGCCCTAGTTTTTGTATGATAATAAAATAAAACACAACTTTTACAAACAAACTTGTCTCGATTTAATGTGAGCAAATTTAGAGATAGCACTAGACAAATCAATTTCTCTAAGTAAATTACATTCAATGTTCATTAAGGTGAGGTTATTTAGACGATCTTGCCCCATCATGTTCCTTAACTCACTTTTTATACGCTTTAATGTTGAAAAGAACGTTCTCCGCTGCAGTTGGTAATCATTAAAGACAAATAAATTCGTAAGACTATTTCTACATTTGGGAAACACGACTCTAATGAATTTTCCATTATAAATTTATAAAATTGCAGTTCAAGAGCCTCATGCTTTTCGTTGCTAATAGCAGCAGCTATATTAATTTTAAGAAGTTCAGTGAACTGCATAAGTTCGTCGCCTAGGCTTTCTTCCAAATCCTCTTGGTAAGAGCTGACAATATTTGGAGCTCTTTTCAAGATCTCTTCTGCTGTAATAGATTTTAACTGCCGGAGCATTCCAAATACACCAGTCACTCTATGGTACAGCCTAAATCAATAACTTTGCAAACAAAACAGAACAGTTGTCCTTTAGTTTCTGTATAACACAACCAATCTCTCACGTGAGTTTTGTTTGTTGGTGTATGCGTGTATGCGACTTTCCACAAAATCGTGGATTGTTTTCTTTATCGTATGTTTTTTTTGTTTTTTTAAAGACAAGAAATCACTGTTCATATGTTGCACTTTGCTACTTTCTTTCACAATCCAATAATCTCGATTGAAGTTTTTTGGCCATTCAAATATCGTTGGGACTTTTTATTTCGTTGTGTTTTTTTTAGATGATGTTCCTTAGAAGCATAGGCTGTGCTTTCTGCCCTCTTTGGCAAGATGATAAGGCAAAATTGGGAGGACTTGATAAAATTCGATTTCAGTTTGTTTTGTAAAAAATGTGGCTAAATCGTGAAGGTTTAATCTTAATTAATATTGGTAATGAATTTCTTTTCCCTCCCTTTTTTACACAGTGGGACACGTCTTCTGTTTTTTCTGCTTTGATTTCTTGGTTTCCCCTCACCAATTTTAAAAATTCAGACATTGGTTTTTTTGATCTAAATATGGTTATTTTCCCATTTACTGCACATAGGCGCGGGGCCTAAAAGCGGGGGCCCAGAATTTTATTTTGCACATAACCCGGCGCGGGGTCTGTTTTCCTTAAAACAAGACTTCGATAAAAAACCCCCAGGTTTTTTTGCAAGATTTTCCGCCACTTCTAAACCCAAAAAAGCACAGTTGATTTGGAATATTAACAGTTGCTCAAAGAGAACCAGTCCCCGATGCTGTTGTGGTTGCCCAAATACTTTTGCTTCCCCCGCACCATCTACGTATGCTGTCGAGTTCGACTGAAGTTCCTCCACAACGTGCCCCGATCTTCCCTGACATCAAAAACATCGTTGCATAGGAAAATTTCCTCCACCTCCCTTGGATCTCCCTTGGATTCTAAAGATAGACGTTGAACCCCCGGGGATAAAGTCCCCCTTGTGGTAAACCAGAATGTATTGTTGCTGGTTTTGTTACCCAGTTAATTTAAACATTACATTTCGCTGGGAAATGGGGAGATTCAATTGACGAGGGGCGAACTCAAACTGGAATAAGCAAATTTAAGGGTCTTATTTTGTGCATCTTCAATGTCAATTGCATCAGCACATTTTCAATGCCTATCTTTCATAGACACCCGGACAAAAACCGCTTTTTCACCGTTTTCTATTTGAACGGTTTTTTCCCAAAGGCAGGTGGAAGGAGACCAATTTCTAGTTGGGAGGATATTTTTTTAGCAATTATTTTCTCCCAAATTGCCTATCGTATTCTACCTTGTGATTACACTATTTTCTGTTTTTTTTTTTGTCAGGGGGGGGGGTAGCTGAAATAAACCCCGATTATCGCAGTCTCAATACTTTTTTGTAGATTACAACCGCTTTCAACCCGACAACTTTCCAATGTGAACATACTATAACCATCTGGACCTGCTGATCTCAGTACCCCATCCAGCTGGAAATTTTAGGTTTCATGGTTTTGAGTCCCAAAACTCTATCGGGTTTTTGAATTTTGACACAGTTGTCAACTTTTTGCATCGTTTTATATCATTGACTGTTCTTCCCAAAATCGAGCAATACTAGTGGAGTTTCATTTTTCAAACGTTTGATAATTTCAAGTTTCTGTTGAAACCTATCAATGCCCTTTCCCTTTTCAGACATTTTTAAAAAAATTTTAAAAAAATAAAATCAAAAAGGTAGGCCTTACTTATTTAGGTCTACATATAAGCGGGGGAAAACGAAACCGGGGGAAATAAACAGAGATATTGTAAGTTATGCCAAAAAAATTTAAACAGGACACTTGAAACAAAACACATTCGAGCAATAGGCTACTCTGTCACGACTGAGACCCGAATGTAACACAGTAGCTACTGGTTAAGATGTTTTTTGGGGCCCCAGATCAGTCAACCACAGCCAGGCTCATATGTTGGGTCTGGCTCAACTCCTCTAACACCGACGATTAGCACTTCCGCCCTCATACGTGAAACCCCTCCGCTTTGTACAATAGTGTGAAAAATAACCCGTGGACTTTTTAAAAATGTCTATTTGTTTTTGATACCACGCAAAATTTTATATATATATATTATATATATATCAGTGGCGGTCGTGGCTTTTTGGGGGTGGGGCCAGACAAAATTTCGGAAAAATCATGGTTTTAGGCTAGGTTTATTTTTTTAGTATTTATATTATTTGTCTTTTCCCGCAATTTTTCCCCCTTTTTTATAATGATCGGGGCCGCATGCGCAAATAAAAAAAAGGGGACAACGTTACGCCAGGGTAAGTGAGCTGGTACTGATCAAAACCTACTCCCCCCCCGGTGGTGATCCGGGAAAATAGAAAAAAGATCATGCCTGGCTAAGGGGTGGATCGGGGAGAGAGCCCCCGGTATAGGTAATAAAGCAAACGCAGACACGCCTCTTGGGTCCTAAATACTATGAATGCACGCATCTCCGCCGATGCCCCAATGAAAAAGTTGCATAATGAAAAACAAAAAAAAGAACAATGTTACGAGTCGGGTGTAAGGTATACTCTCCCCCCAAATAAATGGCCCCAACCCAAATTGCCACCCTTTTCTTTGCAAGAAACCCGGGACAGTCTCCTCCACGCACTATATGCAAAATGGTGACAACTCATAATTCCGGGGGTTTCCCAAACCTAAAATATATCCCATATAACTAAGGTAAAAAAGGGTCCCCAACCACCGTTGCCCACAGCCCTTTCCCCCGTGAAATAGAAAACAAAAAAAACCAAAAACTTTCCCTTTTCTTCACTGACAGTTAACCACGTTTTTTTACTAAATCACTTATTTTGAAAGTCTTTTTTTTCTTCCCAATCTTGTTGCACATATAAAAGCTATTTGGCTTAGGGCACCTTTTTAAATTTTAAAACTTTTCTTCTACCCCAAAAAGGGAAAGGGGATTTCTATAAAAAAAACCATGATTCATTTTGAACCCCCGGTAAGCCACAACTTAAAAAGGGTAGGTCACAGTTTGTCAAACGCAAACGAGTGTGGTTGTAGAAGACATGTGTATTTTAAAAGAAACGGACGATTACCTTTTTGATTATAATAATAGTTAGTTAATTTTATTTTAAAGCATATCCTTTTCTACTATTTTTATATGTTTTGGGTGATAATAAGACGTTATTCACTTTTTTGGGGGGGCCCCCATGACCCTTAATGACGGGGCCCCCCCTGATATATATATATATATATATATATAAAACATATATGGGTTTTTGGTTCAAATATATTGTGTTTAACTATGATCAATATTTTGAATATTGTGACTGATTTCTTCACAGGAAACCCGCCGTCTTGATAAAATTTCCCGCAGAAAAAAAGACCAGCGATAATTCAAATAATTTTCAAAAGTCTATTCTGTTGAATCGGTCAAGGTCTGCAACCAGTCAGTCTCACCATCACCCCCGCAACCGCCATAGAACGTTTTGTGGAAAAATTTTTTTTCCCTTTTATTGTGAGCGGGGTGTTTTACTCCCCTTCGTACCAAAGTTCTTGTTGGTTTTGTTTTTATATATTTTTTTGTCTAGTCCCTTTTTTCAACTGTTTTTTAAGTTTGTGCATGTATTTAATAATACACTTGCAGATCGATAGTGGGCATAAAGGTATACGTTGGTGGAAGACTCAAGGATTGCAAAAATATATTAGTTTTTGGGTTTTCAATAATTTTTGGGTTTATCAATATTATAATAGTATTGGTTTTGTAGCTTCTCCCTTTTCTCAAACTGGCTTTCAGCATGAGATCACGACAAAAATTGACAATAAACCTATTGTTGATAAAGGGCACACAAAAATTCTGCTAGTATGCGGGGTTTGTTTAATGTCTTTTTGCTCCAACTACAGCTATCGAGCTTGCTAGGGTTTTATGGATTTAACTTAACATGGGGTATTAATACGGGTATGTGCTGTTTGGGGCTAATGCCTCGGAAACTTCCTGATTTATGGGTTGTTATTTCCCAAAAATTCTTTTAACACATAAAAGATATATTCCGGGAAAAATATTCCGAAGAAGGTTAAACATTTTTAAAAACTTGAAAGAAGGAAGCGTGTTATTAAAAAATTTACGATCGTTATCAAAGATACATTTTTTTGTTCAAATTTTTGAAACAAATAATTACTTTGTAGTTGTTGCTCATGATTTTCTATCTTTCTCTATCTTTTTATATATATCAAACCTTTAATTTTAAATTGGGGGATGGGGCCCCAACCAACTCATCCAAATCTTCTTTTCTCCCAATTTTCTCCTGCAGATTTTCCCCTTTTTATTATTGATCGCTGCCTCAAAATCTCCCTCTCCATGTATTTTTGTCCCCCTTCCCTGTCCATGCGATTTCCGGAAAAAACCCTTTTTTATTTCTCCTCTGATTTTTTAAAGGGGGGCTTCCCCGCGGGCTTCCATTTTTCTTGGTTACTAGAACCGGTTTTATTTTTCCCGGGTCCTTTTTTCGGGGAAAATCATACCAATTTTAAATCCCCCCTTTTTTTTCAATATAGTCCTATCAACTAGTTTTTTTTCCATTTATTAGGGAAAGATAAATAAAACCCAAAATTTAGTCCCCACAGATATTCTTTTTAACCCGAAAGGGCTGCCTTGGAGCCCCTTGACCAAATTAATTTTAACATTTAAAAACCGTTACCTTCTCCCATACCATTATCTCCTCCCCCTCGGTTTGTTTTCCAATGAACATTTCTGATGTCGGGGCCGATATTTTCAATCTTCTTTCATTTTCTGCGTTCTCACTGAAGGGGTTTGGGTTCTCTAATAAAGGCAAACCGTCTTCCTCAGATTATCAGCCACGCCATCAGTTTGTCTTGAACGCTGGGGGTTTAAGTGGGCTATCTCTTTCTTCTCAGGTCTGCATACTGGGGGCAGTTCTGTATTATATGTTCTATTGTCATACTCGCCAAGCCACAGGTCGTTAGTGTCTATCTTGAATTTAGTGTACAGGTGGTGTCTCATTCTGCTGTGACCCGTCCGGAAGCGAAGTATTGCTGTTTTATGTCCCTTCTGGACAGTTGGTAATATCCATCATTCTTGTTGTGTTTGGGTGTTCTTCATCCCATTTTGCTTTGTAGTGCCCTTTGGCGATGGTTTTTGCTTCTTTATAGCTAACCAGGTTGTCATCTTGGGGCATTCCTGCTCCCTCTTTAGCCAGTCTGTCAGCATCTTCATTCCCTTGATCTTGCAGCGTGACGGTATCCATTGGATTACTACCCTCATATTCATGGGACAACCGGCTAAGGTTGACCTGAGATCACTTAGTTCTGTGTTCCTTTCAGATTTCAGTGATGAGATAGCGAACAATGCGTCAGTCAAAAGCACTATTTTTCCATGTATTTGGTTCATATTTTGTAGTGCCATTGTTGCAGCTGCACTGAGGCCTCTACCTCAGCCCTGAAATTGGTTGAGAACTTGCCGGGTGTCAGAGCCAAGGTTAGTTCTACTCCATTTTTTAGTCTGAGGACAACTCCCCCTCCTCCATTGTAGGTGGCATTTATGCCAGAGCCATCCGTGTATGCATGTGTCCATGACTCCATTGGGTAGTTTTCGTTTATGTGTTTTCAGATGAGCCTTCTCTGCAGGTATGTCTGTGTTCCTTTCTTGCCAATGCCACCTATTTTTCTGAGTTCGGGGGAGACTGCATGCTCAGGGAGGGAGGTGCTGGCTGGTTGAATGTGTCTTGGTTGAGCCAGTGCCAATTTGGATCTTTGTGAGAAAGTTCTTGGAGTTTGCCAAAAGGTTACTTCTTTTAATCTGCCCTACCGTAGCTGTTGATTAGGGGTTTTGGGATGGTTCGTAAAGTCTCAATTTTTTTCCTTGTTAAGTATCTTCATGTCCGTCTGTCCTCCATTGTGGAGCCACTGTCACAGTTTCCAGTACTTTAGGTAACTTCATGGCTGCCATTGTTGCAGCTGCACTGAGGGCCTCTACCTCAGCCCTGGAATGGTTGAGAACTTGCCGGTGTTCAGAAGGTTGGTTTTTCTCCTTTTTTAGTCTGAGGACAACTCCCCCTCCTCCATTGTAGGTGGCATCTATAGCAGAGCCATCCGTGTATGCATGTGTCCATGACTCCATTGGGTAGTTTTCGTTTATGTGTTTTTCGGGATGAGCCTTCTCTGCAGGTATGTCTGTGTTCCTTTCTTGCCAATGCCACCTATTTTCTGGGGTTCTGGGAGACTGCATGCTCAGGGAGGAGAGGTGCTGGCTGGTTGAATGTGCTTGTTGAGCCAGTGCCAATATTGGATCTTTGTGAGCAAGTTCTTTGGAGTTTGCCACGAAGTTACTTCTGTTTAATCTGCCCCTACCGTAGCTGTTGATTCGGGGGTGCATTGGATGGTTCGTCAGTCTCTTGAATTTTTTTCCTTGTTGAAGTATCTTCATGTCCCGTCTGTCCTCCATTGGCTGGAGCCCGTCACAGTTTCCAGTACTTCTAGGGGGGTAGACTTATGGCTCCAGTGATGATCCGTGAGACCTGGTTTTGAATCCTGCTTAGCTTTACAAATTGTGTCTTGGGGGTTGTGGCCCAGGCTGCTATGCCATACTCAAATACTGGTCGGACTCTTCTTTTTTTACAGTCTTATATCATGTTTCAGGGCGTCTGTAGCTTAGAGTGAGCATCTGTAGCTTAAGCGGTAGTGAGCTCGATCACAACCGAAGCGTACCTGGTTCAAACGTCGCGACAGGCAGTTTGGAAGCAAATTCGTTTCCTTATGGATTTTTACGAAAGGTAAAAATAAACCTCACCGTTCAGAAAGCATTGGCAAACTACTGAACGTATAAGAGGTGCTAGGAAAAATCAGTGACTCGTTTACTGTGGTTGATGGCTTCGTCCTGTAAAGGATATGCTATGATTTCAGTTATCACAACAAAGTTGGTATGTGGGAGGGACCATTAATATATACAATACCTAATTAACAATTTATCTTTGTTGTAAATTCAGCCACCTTTAGGTATATTTAGAGTTGGCTGGTTGTAAGTTTGTCTGGAGACCTGGAAATTATGACATGTAGGTCCGTGACCTAGATTGAGATAGGTAGATGGCCAGAGGATATTCCTAGTTTACAGTTTATTTTTATGGTTGAACAATAATGACAACGAACTTGAATATGAAGTTACGCCCATGTGTTGCTGGGCCCTCAGAAGCAAAGAATATTAACACTGCATCTACAAGGCGTGTCGTAAGAGGCGACTGAGGTAGGGCTAGGGAAGCTACCTTAGTAAATAAAAAACAGTCGCAGAAATCGGATGTACTGGCCTACTTGAGGCGCGTAATAGCAAACGTACAATCGTTCTTAAGCTCAGCTGACATACAAATCACAAAGTGGTTAACAAGTGGTCGATATGGAGCGTTCAAAGTAGAAAAAATATGAAGTTGATTGAGGCAATATATGAATGTTTGGACATTAACTAGATTGGAGCCTCGTGGAGACATGGGAATATTTTTCAAGAGATCCCTGATCTCAGTGTAGGTGAGAACCAGTTTCAAGTCCTATCGAGACTGACGATAAAACGTTGGTCCGTGTTCAATTTGAACACGTAAAAACTGGCAGTTCAAAAATCGAGAAGAGCAGGCTGGAAAGCTGCTGCCTGGTAAAAATAAATTAGAAAAAATTAAAAATAAAATTCTGACAAAATATCTTCATAATTACATCGGGGACCCTCGCCGGTGCTACTGAGTTCGTGCACTGCAGCTGAGATCTTCCTGTATAAGAAATAGATCAGAGCACACATAGTTACTCACCGAAGTGCAACGATGATAGTCCTATCAATTAATCATGTAAAAATGTGTTGGTGATCTTGAATTATATTATTAACTAAACAAATATATTTGTAGAATGGGGGGACCTGTTATTTTATTTAGTATATATAAAAAAAGACGTTTTAATTGTTTATGTTTTCTAATGTACATGACATAAACATTTTGTGTGACTACATTTTATTTGAGGTATGCTGTTGTTTTGACGTTGTAAATTAAAGTTGTATTACTAAAATGAGAACGGTTTTTATTTTTTATCTGTACGATCAAATTTAATTGTATTTTATTGTTGAGCGTTTGTTTACGTGGGGCGTAGAATTTCAGCTAAAACTGTATGTATATGGTATGTTGAGTGATCGCCATCTAGTTTGTTGCTGGGGCTTGCAAGGGAGCAAAAAAGGTAACACTGCGACCTATAAGAGGTGACTAGGTAGGGCCTAAGAAGCTATTCTTAAATTCTTCTTCTTCTTCAGCGATCTCTGGTCATGCGCTAATTTACTGGGACCACAAACTGGGCAGACAGCTTCAGGTCTGTCAGGTTTCCCCAAAGTTTAAAGTTTCAGGTCGACTGGGTGTGGCCACATGTTGCTTCTCACCTCACACAGAAGAGGACAGTCTTGCAGGATATGCTCTGGTGTCTGTTCTGCCTGCTGACACTGGCAGAGAGCTGTTTGACTTATTCCTAGTCTGTATAAGTGTTTGTTGAGTCTGCAGTGTCCCGTGCGTAGTCGAAATATAATGACCTGGTCTGTTCTGCTTAGGTCTTTGAGGAGTCTTTTCCATAATCATATCCAGTGTTTGTCTTCCAGTCTACTGCAGATTTTCTCTGTATGAGGGTTTTGACCTCTTCGAAAGACAAGGTTGGTAAATTTGCTCTTTGGCACTGCCCTCCTTAGCTAAGACATCGCACCCCATTGCCTGCAATGCCACAGTGAAATGGAATCCACTGCAAGTGAATTTCTGCCTTTTCTGAAAGCTGACAAGTTCTCTTTGTAGTTTTTGTACTGGCTGTAGGGATTTAGCCCCCAGGGCTTGTATAGCTGACAATGAGTCTGTAAGAAATACCATCTTGCTTGCAGCTTATTCATGTGCTGTGCTGCCATCAGAAGGGCTATGAGTTCTGCTTTGTAGTTGTAACATATTCTTCCAGAGGAGCGCTAGAGACACAGTGGTAGCATCTGGGTGCCTAATGTACACTCCTGCTCCACCATTCATGGTTGCCTCCATTGCCGATCCATCTGTGTAAATTCTTATCCAGCTGTCTTCTGGAAACATGTAATGGAGATGTTCCATTGTAATTGCTTTTTTCACTAGATTAGGCTCGGCATCTTTGCTTAATAATTTAGGGATGGAGGTTGAGAAGTTTAGTGGTACTGAGTCTGGTTCCCAGTGATCAAAAAGCAGTTCTTCAGGTATGGAATTATGATTTAGTAGTTCCAAGTATGATTTTCCCTATTTCTTTTGCTTTGTGGTTTAGACTTGTGCGCTTTAGTCTGTTCTTTGTTCTAGCCGCCATTTTTCATGCAGTGGATGGTGAGGCATTCTTTTGATCCTTTCAGTCTGTAGAATAAATTTTTCCCTTCTTCTTTTTCCCAAGGGCTGGATGTTGGCTGCCTTTTCCATTTCTACAATTGGTGTAGATTTCATGGCTCCCAAAATAGTACGCAGACACCTGTTTTGTGTTTTTCCAGTATCGATTTGTTTGAATGGGCTGCTGATATCCATGTCGATGATGCATATTCGAGGGTCGGTCTAACTGCACCAGTGTACACCTGACTCAGGATTCGAATATCAGCCCCCCAGGTAGTTCCAGCCAGCTTCCGCATCACACTTTGTTTTCTCATAGCCTTTCTGTTTGTTTCCATTATGTGATGTTTCCATGTCAGACGACTGTCAGCTTAACTCCCAAAAAGGTTGGAGTATGGGAACGGGAACGATATCATCGTTAAATTTCAGTCTGAAGTGTTCTTCCTTTTTTGACAATAGAAAAGCGTTGCTATAGTTTTGCTCCGGTTTATTTCTAGACCCATTTACTTGCCCACATTATGACGCTGTTCAGGCTGGCCTGGAGTTTAAAGATGGCAGGACCCAGAAACTCGGAGGTGTACCACACAGCTAGATCATCAGCATGGGAGAGTGGATACATGTCTGGGCAGAGGTTGTGGCAGATCATTAATATATACCAGGAAAAGCAATGGGGACAGTACATCCTGTGGGACTCTGCTCTTAATTTGAATCTGGGACTGTGCACTCCATCCAATTTTCAGATGCTTGTCTATGGGTAAGAAAGTCTTTTATCCCAAAAGTAATTTTTACCCCGTATTCCACTGGGTAAAGCTTAGTAGCAAACCATCTTTTAGACTTTGTCGAAGGCCCTTTGACATGTCGAAGAACACTGTGAGGGTTTCTTCTTTCTTGGAAGCCATTTTCTATGTCCTTGGAGGTATGCCACTGGTCATCGTGCTTCTATGCTTTCCTTAGCCTGTCTGGCTGGATCCAGTTTATGGTTGGATTCTAAAACCACTGGAGTCTAGTGGTTATCACTCTTCCAGCAGTTTTGCAGTGCAACTAGCAAACGTATAGGTCTGTAGTCTGCGGATCCTTTTGTCTTTTCAACTTTGAAAATTGGGTGGATTGTGGCATTTTTCCAGATGTCTGGGACTTTTCCCCCGTCTCCAACTATTGTTAAAATCTGGAGTAGAAGACTCTGTGCTATTGGGCCTATTTGTTTGAGCATGTCGTTTGATACTCCATCTGGTCCCGGGCCTTTTAAAGATTGAGCTTTTTCAGTGCTCTCTGCAGCTCAGTCAGTGTGATGTCTACCTCCATCAGGGTTACTTGTTGCTTTTTGAATGTAGCATTTATCTCACTTCTGACTTCTTTCCTTGCTCCTGACTTATTGAGCATGAGCTTTTTCTTGTAACACTGGGCCATCAGGTGGGTGCTCGCTTTCCTGGAGGTTGTTCTCCTTGCTGGAGAACTGTTTCCCTCTAGATGGGTTGTCATCGTTCAGGGCTTTTTTAAGTCTCACAACTTTTGAGTATCTTTTTCCATGTTCAAGAGGCTGTCTTTTCTTTCCAGGATTTTCTACACTGCTGGTTTCTTTCTCTAAAATAAAGGGCCCTTGCTCTATTGTGTTGCATTACATTTTGGGCCGTTGGTGCGAGTTCCATTGTATTTCTGGCACTGCAAAGCGAGCTATGGAGAACCCCTCTCTGGTGTCAATATGGCTTGTAGTTTTCTCCCCCCTCTGGGTATAGCCTTTTTTCAGCATCTAAAAAGGCTTTATTGAATGAACGTGCATCTCTGTCCACTTTTCCTGATTGAATTAATTTCTTTACAGTACTTGTCTGCTAGTTCTTGAATAGCTTCCCGTCTGCCTTTTGTAATTCCAACTAGGGGCAGAGTTTGTAAGTTCCTCCTTGTTATGTTATTTATGAGGAGTTTCACTGGTCTATGGTCACTACCTCCAATCTGGTCGCAGACTTGCCTTTCGGTTATCCTGTGAATGTCGTCTGTAGCAAAGCCAGATCTGGGGTGCTTGTTGTGCGCCACCGTCCTGAGTAACATGTGTGAGGATCATCTGGGTGGTTGAGAATGGTGAGACTGTTGGTGATCAGCCATTCTTCAAGGCTTTCACCTCGAGGATCTAGCGTGTCATAGCCCCAGCTTGGTGAGTGGCTGTTGAAGTCTCCTACTATAAGCAAGTTGTCATCTTGAACTTTGATAGCTTTCAGCTCAGTTTGAATGGAGGGTGGTGAGTATATATTGTATAGTGTCATCTTAGTGTTGTTGATAAGGAGTTGAACAGCTATGAATTCTGTGCTCATCTGATTGGACCTGTGAAGTTCAACTGCCGGTATGGAATTACGAACTAGTGTTACTACTCCACCCTTATGTCTATTTTCTCTATCCTGACGGAAGGTTTCAAATCCTCTAATGCTGAATCTATTTCCCGGATTAAGGTGCGTCTCTTGGATACAGCAGATGTCAATCTTTTCTGCTCGCAGACGTTCCTCTAGCTCTCGTTTTTGTTGGTTACCCCTTCTGCATTCCATTGCATAATTGTGAGGGTGAAAGTTTGTCCTTGCTGCCAGTAGTAATACCCTGTCCTCCTGGCTTTGCAAGAATCAACAGGCCGCCAGTAGCTAAGGGTGGACCCTTCGAGGCAGAGGGTCGGTCCCACCACCACCTGGCTGTTTTCCATGGTGGTGGCACCACAGTTATATAAATATTTGCGCATGGCCATTTGAGTTGTTCGTATGTGTCGATTCCTCCCCGCCAATAATGGCTGACACATTCCGTTTCTGAGGACATCTTTTTTGAGGTTGTTCTCTAGACAGTTGCAGTCCCTGCTGACGAGATCTGTCTTCCCGGGTTTGTCTGGAGTCGTCCTACTCTAGATGACTTCAGCCTTCTGTTGCCGGGCTCACCAACCCAGGCTTTATGCAGGGTGTGCTCCCTGGACACTGTAGTTTAATCCCTTATGCTTAAGGGGAAAGTGTCATAGAAGTAGAAGACAAGACAAGAAAAAGGATGTCCTCCTCAAGAGAGAGAGAGGACAAGTGCTATTTGTCCCATAGCTGGGGATGGGTTGGTTGCAGCCAGAGCATTTACCACTCGCCAGTGGGTTCTGCACTGTCACCTTATGAGGCCCCATCCTGCTCCCCGCCTTTTGGTCTGGCCTTTCACCTTCAGTCTGTTCGGCTTGGTTAGACCTGCCAGGAGTTAGACTCCCGCCGACATAGCCTGAAGGATCCTAAGGCACACAAACCCTCCAACCACGATAAGGTAGGCTAATATGGAGGGATTCTGGTAAATAAAAAGCGTCGCAAAAATCGGGTGAGCTGGCCTACTTGTAGACGCATAAGTGGCACAACGTACAATAGATCTTAGGCTCGGATCACAAAGAATGGTCGATATGGAGCGTTCGAAGAAGAATAATCCTGGCTCAGCCATGATCTGTCTCTTTTGAGTCTACACTCATTCTTCTGAACGAGTTCTTTATGGAGGAGATATTCCTTGTTAGTGTTGATTTTAGATATGATCGAACCATCCCAAGTTTAATTTCTGTGGGCAATATTGAAAAAATCAGAAGGAATCTCATTTGACTCTAGATGTATTTTTGGGTGGGGGTGATCGGGGCTTCAATCTGTTCCCGTCTCACTATTTTCATAGGACTAATCGATAGGATAGTGCAAGTATATTGAATGCAGCCTTGGTACGGGGCGCAAAAAAGGCGTTTTTATTGTCAGCAGTCATCATGATTCTCAGTACAGATTTGTTTTGTGAGGCAATAACCGTCGATATGTTCCAAAAGCACAACTGCGATCAAACTTTACATCAAATAACTTGATTTTTTGGGGTGATTGTATGTCTGCCTTTTGAAGAGGTTGACTTTTCTCTTAACTGCTGACGCTTTCTTCAAATCAAAAAATGAATAGGGGATTCTGTCCCCCCTCTTGTCCATGTGCCAACCTTATCCAAAACAAAGTGTATTTCCCTCCTTTACTTTGATTCACTCTCTTGTTGTCAAGCACTGGTTTTTTTCTATATGTCATTTCTTTTTGTCGCCTGCAAACATCAACTGTCGAAGAATTTCCCCGACCTCCCAAAAGGGTATCACATGCAATTCAATCGTTTCAACAGACCCTTTAAATTGTATAAATAGTTTCTTCTGTCTCTCATCACACCATTTGTTCATTCTAAAGTCTTTTTTTTAACTCACCTATAAAAGGCGCCCGGCTTCCTCTGGAATCTTGACAGTGGGTTCAATTTGTATTCCTTGCCTTCCTATTTATACTAGACCCGTGCCCAGGTTAAACGATCTCGCCTCAGGTGCAACGGTCTGGTTTTCCCCAAATTGTCAACTCTATCTTCTCGTAAAGTTGGCTGTCTACCGGGATTTTGGGGGCTTTTTTATAGGGGTAAACATCGGGTGTCACTTGAAAAGTTTGATCGCAGTGTATGCTTTAGGGACCGTGTCGCCCAAAGTTGTTGAAAACCCCAAACCCCACTATCCTCTAAAATCATGAGGGATGCTAACAATGAAAACCCCTTTCTTGTGCTCCTGTATAAAGGTCTCGTCATCATGTACAGAATACACTTCCCTATTAATTTAGTCCTACGATGATAGTGAGACTGGAATTCGGGGTGAGGTCATGCACATCTTTTTGGGATCCACCAAAGATACCAATATGGCAATTAGTTTCCCTTTTGACCCCCCCCTGTTGCTCACATTGAATCATTTTGAAACAGACGGGAGAAATGTTTCTCCCTCGGAAAAAAAAATGAAGATGATCACCAAAGGGCCATAGACTACAGGGATTTCGTTAGAATATCAGACTAAAAAACCGATTGGTGGCGTTTTCGAGGAGGACATCACTAAAATATGGGGACTGAAGATGAGCAGCCATATGATCTCCCCACCCCCGGACGTTCTTAGGCTGTTTTTATCATTCTATTGTGATATAAAACACCCAAACCAAAAAAAAAGGATGTACGTGCACCGCCTTCAGTACCTTTTGGGAGTTTATCCTTCGGTGGTTTTCGATTTAAACCCGTTTACGGGGCGCTCTCCGTTAGTCTTTGCTGTCCCCAGCCAAAACACACAAGGCACAGACTGCTTTTTTTTTTTTGGGCGCGCCCCTTGCGGTCTTCCCCCCGGACTTATAGGCCATCTCCCCCAAAAACCCGGTCTTTTTGGGGACCCTTGGGTTTTTGTCCCCATCCAGTTTATTCGGTTTGCCCCGCTAACCTTTTATTGCCCCAACCAAACTACAAGGCAAAAGTTCCCCTTTTGAAACGAGCACGGTTTTTTACCTCTGGGGGTTTTCCCAGTTGCTTTGCACACTCGGTGGTCCCACCCCCTTTTGCCGCCGCGTCGGCTTTTCTGGCCGACTTGGGACCCCCCGTGCATCGCACGCATGTGTGCACCTCTGCCCGGGTTTACCTCACCTTTTCCGTCAATTCCCATTTGCCTGGGCTGTTCCGCCTGTGACTCCCCCGGCCCCCCACCCCGTGATGGGGTCACTTTTTTCCCCCTTTATAGCCCACCCGTGCATCGCCGCATGCGTGGCACGCTCGGGCCCCGGGTCCCTCCTACCATTTCGCCCCGTGTTCGTGCCCCTTTGGGACTGTGGGCGACTACCCCTCTGTTTTACGGGTTCAATTCCGTGGGCAGGCAGAAAAGCCTTCCCCAGTTTCCGGTGTTCGTGGCCAAACCAAAGGTTTTTGATTCATGGCCCCGGCCGAAAAGCTAAAAAGTCAAGTGCCGGATGGGAAAAAAAAAAACCTCACCTTTCCCCCAAATTTCCCCGCCGTGTCATTTGTCTGGGCCCGTCCTGAACTTGCTCGACCCCCGCATACTCATTTCAAGAGGAAGGGCTCAAAAAGAGTTGCGCGGGCTCAATTTCCCCGCGCGGCGGGGTTTTTTCGGGCCCTGGGCCCACGGGGGTTAACCCCTTCAGCAACTCATCGGCTAAAGGGGCATACGGGTCAAATTTCCCCCCGGTGGGAAACCCCCTCGATGCAAAATCCCCCCATACCGGTGGGGGCCCCGGCGACCTTGGCCCATCTGCGTTCAACTCGTTCCCAGCATACTTCGTTAAAAGAGCTGCCGGTCTTTTCCCCGGGGTTACGTTTACCCTTATTTTCCCATCGGCCCGGAGGGCGGATTAATAGTCACCTGGGGTTCCTCGTCGTGTTGCGATCCCATCAGGGGATTTTGCATCTCTACCCCCCGGAGTTCCCCCAGGGCACCCCCCCTTTTAGGAAAACTACGTCTGTTCCAGGGTCACCCGTGGAGGTGAGGACGGGGGATTTGCCAGCCCCCTTCTGGCGATGTTGTTTCCCTCCTTTACCCATAAAGGGGCACCCCCCAAGGTTGTTTAAAATTTAAATGAAATTTTATCAAAGAAACAAACAGTCCATGAATTAAGTTTGATGTCAGGAAACTCCAATCACGGGCCCCAAGAAGTTTTCCCAGATCCTTTAAAGAACCGTTTTGAGACACACAGATAAATGAGAGAGGATACAGCTGGTGTGTGGAACACCAAAGCAGGCTCTGTGGGGTTTGCGAAAAGGTATTTGGGAAACTCATCTTCAATCAGGTACCCCTATCACAGACGAAACATAGCGAAAGGGGAGGTTGAAACGGAAGTAACACAGGCGCAATCTGACAAAAAACAAGCTGCAGCAAAAGGGTAGATATGAGAAAAGGTTCAGGCGAAAAAAGATCTTCGTAAATGAAGTACAGAACTGGTAGTATAACGCCAGAACAAAAGTACTTCGTAAATGGTAGCAGAACTGGTAGTATAACAGTCGAAGCGAAAAAGATTTTCAAATGAATGCAAACGGGTAGTATAACAGTCAGAAGGACAAAAGATACTTCGTAAATGAAGTAGCAGAACTGGTGTATAACGTCAGAAGGAAAAAAGATATTTCAAATAAATAGCAGAACTGGTATATAACAGTCAGAAGGAAAAAAGATACTTCGTAAATAAAGGGCAGAACTGGTAGTATAACAGCGGGGACAAAGATACTTGTAAATGAAAGGAACTGGTAGTATAACAGCCAGAGCAAAAAGATACTTCAAATGGTAGCAGAACTGAGTATAACAGTTAAAAGGAAAAAAGATATTTCGTAAATGGTAGCAGAACTGGTATATAACAGTACAAAAGATATTGTAAATGAAGTAGCGAACTGGTATATAACAGTCAAAAAGAAAAAAGATAATTGTAAAGAGTGGGGCCTGGTGTAAACGTCAGGCGACAAAAGATCTTCGTAAATGAAGTAGCAGAACTGGTAGTATAACAGTTCAAAAAGGGGAAAAATACTTAAAAAATGAAGTAGCAAACTTATAACAGTTCAGGGACAAAAGATATTGAAAGAAGTAGCGAACTGGTAGTATAAAGTCAAAAGCGAAAAAAGATCCGTAAATGAAGTAGCAGAACTGGTAGTATAACAGCCGGGGCGACAAAGATATTGTAAATGGTAGGAACGGGTATAAACATAAAAGGGACAAAAGATACGTAAATGAAGTAGCAGAACTGGGTATAACAGTTCAGAAGCGAAAAGATACTTGAAAAGGTAGCAGAACGGGATATAAATCAGGGACAAAAAATATTTTAAAATGAAGTAGCAGAACGGAAATAAAAGCCGAAAAAAAAGTTTTAAGTAAATGAAGTAGCAGAACTGGTAGTATAACGTAAAAGGGAAAAAAGAAAAATTTAAATGAAGTAGCAGAATTATAAAACGTTCAGAGCGACAAAAATTTGGGGTAAGTAGCAGAAGGTATTTAACAGTTCAGAAGCGACAAAGATACTTGAAATGAAGTAGCAGAACTGGTAGTATAACAGTTCAAAAGCAAAAAAAGATATTAAGAAATGGTAGCAGAACTGGTGTATAACAGTAGGCGAAAAAATTCCGTAAATAAGTAGCAGAACTGGTAGTATAACAGTTCAGGCGACAAAAGATATTTTAAAAATGAAGTAGCAAAACTGGTAGTATAACAGCGAAGCGAAAAAGATACTTCGTAAATGAAGTAGCAGAACTGGTAGTATAACAGTCAGAAGCGACAAAGATTTAAAATAGTGAAAACGGGTAGTATAACAGTCAGAAAAAAAAAAGATTTTTAAATGAAGTAGCAGAACGGGTAGTATAACAGTTTTGACCTTGTTTCTCCTGAATAGGGATCTTTTTATATCAAAAAAAAAAACAGACCTATCTTTTTTTTTACCACTCATTCTATTACTAACACAATTTCTACTACTCCCTTCTATTAGAAAAAACTTCTATTATTTACCCTCATTTCTTACTAAACAACTTCTACTAAACACAACTTCTATTAGTAAAAATTTTATTATTTACCATCATTCTTTACTAACACCTTTATTTTTCCACTCCTTCTATTAGTAACACAATTTCATTAGTAACCCTTTTCAACACAATTTTAGTACACAATAAACATTAGTAAATTTTGGTAACTCTGTAGTTTTAGTCATTAAAAAAGGTCAAAAAACGAAATTTTAAACAACACAATAAAAATGGCATGAATTAAATAAAAACAAATGTTCAATGTAAGATGACATGATTAAAATCCCTAACAATACATAACGGTACACACTTTTCCCTTCCTCTCATTAAAATCTGAAAATTTGGTGTGGGGGCAGGGAGGAGGTGGGGGGGCAGGATGGGGGGGTGGGGGGTTTCAACACATCAGTACAATTTTCCCGGGGTCCCACTGGTTCCTTTTTCCCGGTTCTTTCATGCCCTTCTTTCTCTGTCCTTATTTTTTTCGCCCTTTGTCGTGCACTTTGGTGGAAAGAAGGTAAATCAGCCCCACAGATTGTGGAACGGGAAGATCAACAGACTGGAAGAAAGGCCTCCTGTAAAACTCCCAAAAGAAGGGAATTTTACACAAAGTGACATGTGGAGAGGACTGCTTTTTTCCATTAACAGCAAAGTGCACATATTCCTGAACAGGATGAAAGGGGCCTTTAAACCCGGGGTTAGAGATGAACAGGCTTGATTCTGGAAAGATAGATCTTGTAATGACCAGATAGCCACCTGAAGAAAAATTGTAGAACAAACAATGGAGTGGCAGACTCCCCCCGTGTGTTTTTTGATTTTGAAAGGTTTTTGACAACATAGATAGAGATCAAGGGAAAAAATATCCTGAAACACTATGGGGCCAGAGAAGACTGTTGACTCATCCTGCAACTGTGTGGGTTTTGCCTGCCAGGTTATACACAATGGAAGACTGTCAGAGTAGTTTCATGCCACTACGGTTGTTAGACAAGGATGCCTGCTCCCCCTCTCCTCTGTGCTACTTGATTGGGTTACATGCAAGGTCCTGAAAAGGCATTCAGTGAACACTTATGTTAAATTAGAACCCGGGGATTTTGGATGATCTTGCCTTGCCCCCAAAACTACAAGACTCTGAAAAAGAGGATGCCCTGTCAACGATGGTAGGGTGGTCTTAAAATCACCAAAGAGAAGACAAAAGACGGGGGGGACATTCAGCAAGACCTAATATTGATTTGGGGAAGGGATATAAGCGATGTTGATGAATTTGTCTCCGAAAGCAAGATCAGCCAGTTAGGATGTACAGATGAGAACTTAGGCCAGGATTGGGAAAGTCCAACAAGCCATTGATACCCTGCAGACAGTGAAAAATCTACTGACATCTCCACTAAAACAAATTTCAGGATATTCAGCTCAAATGTGAAATCTGTGTTGCTGTATGGCTCGGAAACATGGCGAGTCACCAAGTTAAATACAAATAAGATTCAGCAGATGTCTTTGGCGGATTCTCAGACTGAGATGGTATGACAGAGTTGAAAACACAGCCCTTGGGATAAAGCACAGGAAAAGGGCCCCTGTGACCCAAGTTAAGGGAGAAAATGGCGTAGGTGGGCATCCCTCGAAAACACGTCAGTGTCACTAGACAAGCTCTTAGTGGAACCCCAAGAAAAAGGGGCGCCTAAACAGAACTGGGGATGAAGTCTTCTTGAGGGAAATTTAAGAGTTCTCAATTTTCTGAGAACAATAAAGAAAAAAAAAAGAAGCGGAAAAAAGCAAAAAACTGTTGATGCCCAAAAGCTCCACTTGGGGCAGAAAAAAATAAGTAAGTGTAAATTTCCATAATTTTATCACATAGGTAAAAATTATTTATTATTGTTATTTAACAAAAAAATGTGATATGTTTGGAGATAGACCAATGAGCATGACTTTTGGGGGACATGATTTTCCTTTCATCATTTTTTTCCACATAAAATCAGTACCCCAAGCTTTTTAACAGCTTTTCACTCTTTTGGGCTTCAGCCAAGATTGTGTAAGCGCATCACCCAGGTATTTACTGCTGTTGTCAAACCAATCTCATCCAAAAACAGTTGTCTTACACTAATACCTAATCTATTGGGGTTTGATTCAATTCCCTTTAAGACCACTTCAATTCCTACATGCTTTGAAATGTAAAAAACCCACACCACAATCCCCCACACTTGTAAGGTTTTCCTGTATGTATTCTTTTTTTTGATTCTAGATGACCCCGCTAGGAGCCTACACCACAATCATCACACTTGTAAAAGGGTTTTTCTCCTTCTTATTCTTTGAAGCCCATACACCACTTTCCCACTCTTTTTGATTTGTATGTGATCTGAACCTAAAGGATTCTACACTGTGCCAGTTTCCCCGGTAGGGGACATCCATTTCTGCACTGCTTTTTTTTACTAGGGGGCATCTGGGCCTACATCAGTCGCCACTTTTACTATTGAGACGAGGGTCTTTCTTTGCTTGTCCTGGGGCCCCAGCATCCCCGTTTTTCTCTGAAGTTCTTTTATGCTTCTAGATTAACCCCGAGAAAACCAAAACCACAATGATCACAATTGTAAGGTTTCTCTCCAGTATGTGTTCTTTTATGTTCTAGACCAAATTGTGAGAAACGTACACCACAATCATCACATTTTAAGGTTTCTTCCCGAATGTGTTCTTTTTTTTGCTATTAGATTACCACATTTAGAAAAAACCACACCACAATAATCATTATCGTTTCTCCATATGTTTTCTTTTATTACTCAGAGACCACAAGAAAAAACATACACACAAAAACACAATGGTTTCTCTCCCCAATTGTTCTTTCTTGTACTAGATTTTCTTATGAAAAAACCTCTATCCAAAAATCACATTTTGGTTTCTCTCAGTTTTATTCTTTTATGTGCTTCTAGCATCAGAGAGAAACTTACACCACAATCATCACACGGACGGTTTCTCTCTAGTATGCATTATTTTATCCCTACTAGATAGCACTTATGAAAAAAGCCTTTATCACAAACTTCACATTTGTGGGCTTCCAGTATGTATTCTTTTTTGTGATTCTAGGCATCCCGATGAAACTTACACACAAACTTCCCCTTGTAAGGTTTTCTCTGTTATGTGCTACTGTATGTTTTCCAAGACAAAATGTTTTGAAAGATATATTACTTTGTAATCTGTCACCCACATCCACTGTATGAAAATCATTATTCTTCTCCCCACAGAAAATATGTTATCTGACTCTTGTATGTAGTCTTCATTCTCTAGTTTTTTGGGTGACAATCAGTCTCAGTGTCACAATCATTTCGACTTCCATGACAGTCAACAGAATCCAGGGATGCTCCATTTTTGTTTTGAATTTGTCTTATTATCTCTGGTCATTTCTGAAAAATTTTTATCACTGTTCTTTTTTCCATTGTATTTATTTTATAGCTGTCATATTCAGGTAACATATCTGAAAGTTCACCATGTTCCCCCAGTTGTACATTTGTCACATCTATCAAATTTTTATAAGACTGTAAAATTCTTGTTTGATGAAGGAAAGATGGTTCTGGGTATGGCTGTATAATTTGAAATGCAAGGAAAAAATCCCAAAAATGAAAAGTATTTATAACTAGAATCAGACTATTAAATTAACAAAAACGAAGATCTAATTATATTCAGTCCCCGAATTTAACAGGATTGATCATCAAAATGGGCAACATTAAAGTTGAAGCTCATTAAATTTGACTTTGGGTATCAAAAACCCAGACTGACTATTTTATAGAATATAAAAATACTCACACTTGTATCAAATATAAAGATAAAAATAACAAATAAAGTTAGGAATAAAGACAATCCAGAGTTTGATAGGAAGGAAATATATTATTTCTTAATAAAAAATTTGTCTGTGTGCCCAAAATAAGGAGTAACTGGGTTTTTTCTTTAAAGTGCATTAGAATTTTTTTAAAAGTGTTTCTATAAATAATGTTAAACTTCTTCTTCTGCATTTCACTAGATTGGGATTTGATTCTCTAATAAAGGCAGCCATCTGCCTCAGTTATCAACCACACCATACAGTTTTCTTTGGGTGCTGGTTAAATGGGCCACCTCTTTCCTCGAACAAAAATCTGTGTTGGGGGGTTTAGTGTGTTTCCCAAACACCCACGCTATTTTCTCACTGGTGATTTTAACTGCTAGGGGCCCGCTTTTTTTTGTATATTCCTCGGGATTCCCGTGAATTATGTTGAGTCTCATTGAGTCCGGGGGGCCTGATCTATAATATATTTATTTGTTTCCTTGCTTTAACTTCCATGTGAACTCCCCCAGTTAGTTTTTGGGCCCCCCCCATGGTAGATCCGACATTCTTATCGTGGCTAAGTTTCGGGAGATCACCGAGAATCCGTTATTCCATTCCTCATTGTGAGGGGGCGTTCGCCTTGTTATGCGCCTTATGGCCTGGTGCATCCGTTTTTTGCAGCATTTGTTTTGGGGGCATTCCTAGCCTTTGATTGCTATACAACGTCCCAAGGCAATGGGTCGATGTTTTCAAAAATAGCAGCTGTGGTGTGCGGGCAATCATCCTCCTTCCGTCCAGAATGGAAATAAAACACCACAAGAACACAGTAATTATTTTATCTATAGAAATATTGAACCCGTCGAATATTTTTTAAACCAATGTCAGAATTCCCAAATTTTCGGGGTGTCACTATACACAAATTGGCCACCATCTTGAAAACAAAAAAACAAAATGTTAAACAAAGGGTGATTTTTTGGCAGGTCAAAAAAACGGGGAAAATTTTTTTGTACATACATCAATGCTCGGAATCATGGGGATAACTAAATAAAAACATTAACACCATTGTCCCAAAAAAAGCATACTATGACAAAGTGAGCAGTAGTAGAACTTAGGAATCTTCAGTAGAACCAGTAATATGCACAACAACAGCGTTTACACAGTGATGTTTGGAGAAAAAAAAAAGATATGATGGAGATTATTATCCATCCAAGGGGCCCCCAGCTCAAAGGGGAAAAATAATATGCATACAAATTTATCCTGCTAAGGATTCATACAATGGGAAAAAAGAAACAAATTTTTCTACCAATCAAGTGAAACTATTAATAAAGTCAGACAGAGATAGCAGAACACTTCAAAGACCTACTAAACAGGCCGTTCCATTGCCCCCGACATGATTCAACTGCAAAGATTTGCAATCGACTGTATAAAGTAAAGTGAAAAAAGAAAGCCATTCTTAAACTATGGAATGGTAAAGTTACGGCCCAGATGGTATACCTACAAGGTTAAAAACAAATGCTAACATCTCAAAGACATTACATGGCTTGCTGAAAGAATTTTGGGGGAGGCAAAAATCCCAAAAAACTGGAGAAGGAAAATAGTCAAATTACCAAAAAAAAAGGGGGATCTGCAAGAATATTTGAACTATATAGGAATAATGTTTCTGTCTGTACCAGGTAAAATACAAGATGAATCATCCCAAAAGACTCAAGAAAGCTACATATGCAGTACTAAGAGATGAACAGGCAGGATTTAGGCAAAACAGATCCCGCCTAATCAAATATTGACACTAAGCATTAAAATGGAGCATCATTAAGTAAACCCATCCCCCTATATCCCCTTTGTAGACTATGAAAAAACATTTGATAGACTAGACAGGAAAAACTGGAAACTGCTACGATTTCGCATCCCCCCGAAGCTAGCCAACCCAATAAAGAAAATGTATGAAAGTACTGACAGAGGGCCTTTTAAATAAAGAATGGTGTGCAAGAGCCCTTCTATCACCCTTTTTTTTATTATTGATTGGGCAAAGAGATCAACAATGGTCAGGGCAAAAAATGGAATACAGTATACTGTGAAAGTGAATTGGAGGATTTTCAGACGACCTAGCACTCCTTTTTCACCCATCAGCAGATGCAAGACAAAACAACTAACACAGAAACAATCTGACAACAACTAGATCTGACCATGGGGAAAAAAAAAATCATGACTTAAATGCTAATTCCAGGGACCCAATCATATTGAGAGGCACCATTGGGGGTGGGCACATTTACATATCTGGGAAGTGTTATCAACATTCAAGGGGTCAAGATGAAGATGTTAGGATTAAAATATAAAGGCAAGATCAGCATTTGCCATTCTGAAGAACATATGGAAAACAATGATAAGGAATAAAACTAAGATAATGTTATTTCATTAAACATCAAGGTGGACAACTTTGTTTTAAGGAGACAAAAAACAACTAAGGAAAATGAAGTTGCATACATTTCAACGATGCCCGTAAATTCATTTTCGATGATATGACAAGATCACAAAAAAAGAGCTGTGGGTAGAGGGAGTGGGAGGGAAACAAGAGATAAGGGGCAAGGGGGGGATGGAAGGACACACCTGGGGGTCTCCTGACAACATCAGGAGACGCCCTTCGGGAAACCCCTATAGATGACACCCACTCATATGGCAGCCTGTCATTCTGGATCTTTCAAAGTATGGATAAAAAAATTAGCCAAAAAAATATACACCTCACAAGGCATTAGCTGGGGTTTGGGCTCCCCCTACTTCATCATATACTAACTTCAATCCCCTACCCTTTTTTCCCCGTATTAGATCAAAGATGGCTTAAGATAGTGTACAAAAAACATGACATGTTTTGCCAGATATTTTTCCTTCATAACACGATCAGATATTAACTTTTGGTGGGTATTTGTACAGACTAGAATACATGTGTCTCCCCGTTTAAATAAATAACCATTTTGTAATCATAATAAACCTTGAAGAGAAGACTGGGGATCGGCTATCTGTATGGAGGGGGACACTGATACGAAAAGGCCTTCCCCAAAAATTAGTCAAAAGTGTCCTGATTACGGCTGAATTAAGCGGCAAACAAAGAAGAAGAATCACTAATAACTTACAATATATATTTGACAAACTTTTTGTATAGTCAGGGAAAAAATACATCAACTGTTTAATAATGCAAAAGTTTCAATCTTGCAAACACCTGCAAGTTAAAATCTTAAAAAAATTTCTAAAAAAATTGATTGTCCTGTAATTAATTTTTTTCCTTAAATAATTTTTTATAAATGCATGAAAAATTCTTCCATTAATTTATCAATATTTTTTTTCCCAATAATCTTAAAACTTTCATACCCCACAAGCAAACATATAAACTACCTTTAAAAAGAAAAATACTCTAAAACTGCTGAACATTTGCATCAAAATAATTAAGTTATTGCATTTGTCATGTAACTCTTTTGCTAAAAGGGTCAAGTTTTGTTATTACTATAACTGCGCGGGAATTAAAGCATTTTTATAAGGTTTTCCATGTCAATAGTTTGAATCCATTTTATAAGTGCAAAAAAGGAAAAAAAAAAATTAGGGTTGTATTCTTTCCCCCTTCTTCTTTAGCCTTGCCCTAAAAATGAAAGAAAAAAAAGCAAACGATGACAAATTTGATGGACAGTTATCTAAGTACTAGAAGATTTGGATTATGCCAACAATATTAGTCTTTTGGTCAATATGAAGATACTCAAAGGGAAAAAAGATACCCTTTTTAGAACAGCTCAAACAATACAACCCAAAGTTAATATGACAAACAAGAATAATGAAAACAAACAAAAAATTAAAAAATCAATAATTTACAAAAAAAATAAAAATTAAAGATTTTGTGTACCTGGGGAAATGTATTTCAAGATGGTGATTCGGAAAAAAAAAACATCATTGGAAAAATCAGGGGAAAAGTCAAATTTTTTAACAAAAACATGGAAAGCCAAAGGTTAAAATTTTGGGAAACAAAACTTAAAATATGTAGAAACAGTGTTCTGGGAGTGTATTATCAGTAATGAGGGCTGAAAAGACCTACAACATCATATACAAAGTTGAGACATAAAAATAAATGTTAAGAAGAATCGTGAAAGTTTTCTGACAAATACTTATCAAAAGCAGAGCTTTGGAAAGAACAGACTGGTATCACTGAAGACCATCATTAAATAAACAAAGATGGGAGAGATGGACGGGACATGCATGTTGTATGTCAGTAGAGACGCTCGCTATCCAGCGAGTTTGTAGGCTTGGACTGCGGTGACTAGTCCTCTGTGTGGGGGTTCACTGCGGACGGGCAGAAAGCCACAGATTCCCAGATTCACGGTGTTCGTGGAAACCAACCGAAGGGTTACGATGTCCGGCACTGAGCCGGGCTGAAAGCTCGTGCTTCTGGATGGGAAAATGTCAGTAGGGACATTGGTGGAAACTCTCTGATGGACAAGGAAGTGGAAAGGAAAGTCCAGATGCTCAAAGAAAACATGAAGAAGAACTGTGGAAAGAGAGTTGAAAGATTGTAGCCTAATATGGGAAACTATTGTAGAAATTGGCAGAATGGTAACAATGGAAATCTTTTGGTTGAAGTCTTAAATGTCAAACGGGATACAGAGTGGATAGAGACAGATAGACCTGATGTCATAGCATTCTGAGTTGACCCATAGATGTTCAGTTATGATGTAGGTGAGTAGGATACATTACAGAACAAGTAATACAGCTAAACACATGAACTGAAAATAGCTTCAGTTACAAATAAAATGTTTCTAAAAGTAAACAATAATATATTTGTATTATTTAACATATCAAAGTAATCAATAATTTCACCTTCACTTCATCTTTATCTTCAGGTTCCAATTTTACTTTATGAATCTGAAAAAAAAAATGTCAAGCCATGTCTCTTTTTAAATGTAAGTGAATGAAAATTTTAGTCATAAATCATGTGACATTAATAGATTATGAATGTCTTCTATTTCTATCAATCATGTAATATAAACAAATAATAGTGTTAAACAATCCAGTCATGGAAGATGTTACTATCCTGATGAGATCTGAATAAAACACGGAAACATAACTGATTAATTAATATATTAGGTACCATCTTCACATCAAAGATCTGCTGCAATGGATCTACAACACTTCTTTTCCCTTACCATGGTGGTGTGTTCTACTAAATTGTTCTGTGTTCATCTCTCAATGTTTTACTCCCAAATATATTGTTGTCTTTCTATCCCCGACCCATCACTCCACTATTGGTTTCAGCAGAGTGACATATGTATGTGTACAAAATTTTTTGATTTCTTTCTGCTCAATGGGTTTGGTTCTCTAACAAATTTTATTTTTAGTCAAAACATCAATTTTTCAAAGTGTTTAGTTCTATAAAGTACAAATTCGATATGGGGAACACACAAAATTATGTTGTTTATTTGCATATTAGCATTTCTCTCTCTTTGCCTTTTTAACCTGGTTTGGGGGCATAGGCCCTCAAACCAACTCATGCCAAGTCTTCCTATCTTGAGCTATCTCCTGCAGCTCCTCCAGCCTTTTTTTTATATTGTTCATCTCGCCTCCAAATCTGCCCTGCATTTCCGGCCTCTCCTTCTTTCGCAGTCCTTGTGGGTTCCAGGCAAGAACTCTTCTTGTTATATTTCCTCAGGTTTTCACAAAGTCCAGAGCCAGCGCTTTTTAACCTGTTCGTTCCTTGAATCTGTCTTATTCTCTCCATAAGTTCCTCATTCGTGACCCTATCATACCATCTCAGTTCCTCTATTCTGCGCAGACACCAATTGATGAATGTTTGCAATTTATGTGCTATTGTTTTAGTAGTTCTTCATGTTTCTGACCCATACAGTAGAACTGCTTTAATATTATAGTTATATATCCAAATTTTTGTTCTAGATTTGATTTCTTTAGATTTCCATATGTTTCCCAGTGCAATGAAAGCTCCTCTTGCCTTCTGTATTCTTATTTTAACATCTCTATCTGTTCCACCCTCTTGTCTATGTTGCTCCCCAAATATGTGTATGATTCACCTCTTGAAGTGGGATTTCCCCCAGGAGATCGAGTTGTCATTTGCTTAGTTAATTCTATTATCTTTGTCTTTCCCTTATGAATGTTCACCCCTTAGTTGCTTAGATTTTTGATACATTGTGTTTAACTTATCCTGCATCTGATTTTGTGTATGGTACAGAAGGGCTATACCATCAGCGAAGTCCAGATCTTCTAGTTGCTCTGTCAAAGTCCATTGGCAGTAAGAACAACAAAGGTGATAGAAGACATCCCTGTCGCACTCCTGTTTCTTTTCCCAAAAGTGTCTGTTAGTTTACCTTCATGAACCCTCATTTCAATCTGTAATGTTGCTCTTATTAGGTTAATAATTTTGTGGGATTCCATAATGCCTCTTTAAATTTTCCCCAAAGTGTTTCCATATCATACTGTCAAAGTCTTCATAATCCACAAATCCGATATAAAGTGGGGTTTTCCCATTCAATACTTTGCCTCTATTATTAAAAGTAATGTGGTTATCTGGTCAGGACAGGATCTTTTTGGGTTGGAAGCCTGCCTGTTCATCTCTTAGCTTTATATGAGGGCATCCCCTCTCTCCAGGATGATTCTGCTTAATATTTTCCCGGGTATGACAACAGCATTTTTCCCTTTCATAGTTTTCACACTTTGAAGGTCCCTTCTTTGGTAGCTTCCCCAGGTATCCTTCTCTCCAGTTTGCTGGTATTTCTTCGGTCTCCCAGATTCTGCAAATAATTTATACAGTATTTCTGTGGATGTTTTATGTTGGCTTAACTCCCTCGGCTGAATACCATCTGGACCGGCCGCTTCCCATTTTTCAAAAGTTTAATGGCTTTACTAATCTCCCCCTTTGGATGGTTTCTCACAGTGATGACCAAGTCAATTTCTGAGTTGAATCTGGGGGTTTGTAGGCGCGGTCTTTCAGGAGTTCCTTGAAGTATTCCATCCATCTTTCCATTTGGTCTCTAAATAGGATAGTTTCCCCACTACTATTTTTGATCAACCATTTGATGAACTGTTTTTTTCCTGCTAGCTTTCTTGTGATGTTGTAAAGATCCCTGAGGTTCTTCCTGCATCTACCTCCGCTTCTCTATTAGATCTTCTACGATTGTCTTTTATCTGACCTTATTTGTTTCTTCACTTTCTTGCTAGCTTCTGTGTATTTTTCTTGGGCTATTTTTGGTAGTTCTAGTTTTGCTATTTTTTAAAATTTCTGCTTTTCTTTTTCCTTTCTTCTATTGCCTTGAGAGTTTCTGGAGTTATCCATGCCTTATGATTCCGCAATTTCTTTCCCAATACCTCTGCATACGTTTCATTCCTAATATTTTTGGCTTGCTGCCAACATTCTCCCTCCCCTCATCTTCTAATTGTTGCAAGACCTCATACTTATTAGAGACTGTGACCATAAACTTTTCCCTTTTGTTTCTTGACTTCTGAGGACCCTACATTATATTGGTGTCTATGTTCATGAGATGTTATGTATCGCTAAGCTTCAGTTTAATTTATTTTATCAGCAAATGGTGATCCGAATCCACATCTGCCCCCCTTAAAACCCTTACATCTTGTAGAGATGACCTGAATTTCTTGTTTATGCATATGTGTCAATTTGATTTTCTGTTCTGTGGTCTGGTGATACCAGGTTGTTTTATGTATTTTTTATGTGGAAAGACACTTCCACCTATGACGTATTGATTCGCTGACAGAAATTAGTGAATAGTTCTCCATTTTCGTTCATTATCCCTAGTCCTGTTTCCCCACTCCTTAAAACCTATGTTGTCTGCACCTATTTTGGCATTGAGGTTACCATCAAATTTTGATGTTCCCATTTCTCTGATTACCTATAGTATTTTGAAGTTTTATGTAAAATTTCTTTAACTTTTTCTCTTAACTCTTTCCACGCTTTAAGCCGCACACTGCGCCATGGCGAAGTCCGTAGCTTTAGCCGCACACTGCGCCATAGAGTTGCTTCCCTTATAAGAAGTTTTTCTAGTTTTACTTCTACTATTTTACTTATAGAAATTTTTTAACCTTGTTATTCTATTGGGTTGTCCAGTTTACTTCAATTTAGTATATAATAATATATATATGTTTATTTTTTTGATTGTATTTGGGGATCGTAATTTTAAAAATTTTTTTTTTTTTTTACTTCCCTTGAATTAACTGCTTAAAAATTGAGGAAATAAAGGGGCGTGGAAAGGAGTTAATCATTGTAGGTGCATAACACTGGGTCACATTCAAGAATACTTTTAGTGATTCTGAATGTTGCTGTGATTATCCTAGGACTCACGGCTTCCCATTTTATTAGTGCATTCTCCTCTGAATGTTGCTGTGATTATCCGGGACTCACGGCTTCCCATTTTATTAGTGCATTCTCCGCTTCTTTAGATAGTATTAAAGCCACACCTTCACTATGGGGGACATTTTCTTCCATATGGCCTGAGAACAGCAATGTTTCCCCCTGTGTTCAGATTTGTTGCCTGCCCCATTCCGCCTAGTTTCACATAATTCCAAGATGCCAATACCATAGTATTTCATCCATTTACAACCTGTCTGTCTTTCCCATTTATACATACATGTACTTTTAACATTCCAGGTGCCAATTCTGGAGCTTTTCCTAGGTGAAAGGAAGATAATCTGCAATGCAGACTTTTTGAGTTTTCTCTGCATCGCCTCACCCTCTTCTAGAAGAGCCCTTTCCCTTGGTTGGACAGTTATTATTTTATTTTTTTTGTGACTTGTCTGTGGTTGGCTGGATTTTGTGTAAAAATTTTTTACTGGATAGGGTAGCCAGCCCTACGCCAAACCCCACCCTAGTCACCTCTTAAGACATGCCTTGTAGGTTGGCAGTGCCATTTTTTACTCTCTACGGGCACCGGCAACACACGAGCGGATAGCATTACAAAATTAATAAGAAAAAGCCCAACCAACCTTTTTCTTTCAAATTGAAGTTTAAAATTGAGTTTTCTAAAATCATTTTTGTGTGTCTGAAATCCTGAGTTTTAACTAATACTAAAGCTATATAATAAAATTTGAGGTGCATATCCCATAAAATAATTTTGTAGCTACAGGTCCATTGCAAAATACATGTATGAAAATGTGTTTTTAAAAATTTAAATTTCAATGTGAATGATGACACATTTTGTATGGGTTTTTCAAGCTAAGTTTAAAAATAAAATATATTGCTTGAGATTTTACAGAAAATAAATGGACCTGTAGTTGTAAATATGCTTACAGCTTTATGAATCACCCTTTATTTCTCAATCCTTCCTTCCTTTCGTTCGCTTGAAATATGTCTATATATTCAATGTTGTCTCTTTTATGAACTTCACTGTCTTTTGTAGCCCCCACAGAGGTCCTGTAGTTTTCTGTTTAGTGTTGTCTTCGTAGGGCCAGTGAGTTTGCTCAGTGATCATATTGGGCAGTTTTTGAAGTATGTGCTCTGCAGTCTGGTTTGCTGTCCACATGTACATGGCTGAAATTGCCAATCTTGAATTTTGTATACATGTGGGCCCGGGGCGATTGTGTCCTGCTTTCTAAGGTTGGAATAACAACTTGTTCGAATTGCTCATATTATAGTAATTATCTTGTGTTGATTTGTGGCTTCCTCATTGATTTAATCATCCTTTTTTTGGTGGTAGGTAATTTGGGACATCCGGGTGTCTTTCCCGCAGCCCCTTCTGGCCAACGGTCTGCGTTTCATTTCCTGGGATTCCAAGTGAGAGGGTATCCACTGCAAGACACCTGCGATGCTTGGACAATTTAGACAGTAGGGTTTTGAGACCTGGCAATTTTTTTGGACTGGAGTGCTTGGAGTGCTGATTTTGCATCAGTCAAAAAAACAACAGGTTGAGGATCGGGTCTGGTATTCAACAGTTTTCAGTTGCCACCTTGACTGCTGAATTTGCATCATAGGACAGAATTTCCCGTTGGGACTTTAATTGCATTTTCTGTTGTTTGGGGATTCTCTATGTACACTCCTGCTCCTCCATTCTTCACTGCATTTTCTGCTGACTCCATCCGGTAACCTGGACCAGAGGTCATGTGGGTATTCTTCATCAAGTATATTTTCAATATATTTGTTTGTTTTGTAAATTTTAGGGTTCTATAACATGTATTTTTTAAAGATGACAGATGTTGTCATGGCAACATGAATGTTTTTTAAAACATCAAAATAGATCTCATTCTTAGTTAAATGCCCATTATAAAATAATTGCTCTAACTTAATTAATAAAGACATATTTTTTTCTGACAAACCCCTTAAGCTTCTTCAACAACCTCCTTTAAAACATTTTCAGGACTGCCTCATTTGATAGTTTCTGTATCAAATAAATATCCACAATTCTTCCCCTTTTAAATCCACACTACAATGACTACCATTTTTGTTTTGCTAGTGCTTGCTGTGTCCATGGTCTGTAAAATAAAAGATACAGGACCTTGGAACTCCCATTGTTATTTTAATATTTATTTGGATGTTAAAATCTGTCACATGTTGTTGAATACAGTCTTGGAACTCCTATTCTTTCCTCATTTCACACTTCAATCCACTTGTTATTTGCCCAACTACAGAACAAAAATAAGTATCTAAATATTTGTTAGAAGTCAATGCAAAGTATACACAAAAAATCAATGCAGTGTCATCTTCTTCTTTGCGTTAAGAACGTGATACATTGCACATTGGTTTGGTAGGCCCCAAACGGATAGACTTCACCCCTAGGGCACATGCATCCGATTCAGCCAACCTCCTTTAAACGCCTCTTCGACATGGGCAGGTAAGAGTGGTTCTATTCTTTACACCCCAAATGTGGCCCCGAACCACTGGGGATGCAGTGTCATAAAGAATCTTTCAGTAACAATATGGTATCACATCCAGACCACTTTTTTTACCTTCAAACAGATGTGAGTTGAAATGTAAAAATGTGCCATCATAACATATCAGAAATCACACATGGAAAGGTTTTAATGTTCTTGTTTTTTAACTGATGTTAATTTTAAAAATGTATTGATTTAATTTATTCACTGCAGGAATGTGTTCTGAGACTATTAATCTCAGTTCAGATAATGTTAGCAGATTTATACAAAAATATTCACTCACTTGATAATCTTGTTCCTGTTGTAAACTCATAACTTCATCTGACATATTAGTTTCATTGTTTTCTTCAACCTGGAACAATAGAAACATTTTTGTAATGTCAGGGCAAAGTATCTACAAAATCTCTCTCTAAGTCATGTTGTCTAGGCAGCTAACTTATGGCTATCATATAATATTTGTAAAGATGCTATTATAACATAAGCATAACAAAAAAAATACCAGAGTTTCATTAAGCATAATTAATATTTAATTACTCCAGCTCTGAAGTATATCACTCTAGCCACATTGTTACAAGAGAAACAGTAGAAACCAACAACTGTCTTTTTATTGTCTCCCTTGTGGGGGAAGTGTTGTTAAGTTTTTATTCGATAATGAGAAATGCCTGAACCAAAGCCAACTGTTCTTTCTTGTAGTACTCCTGTTTTAACAAACACGACTAGAGCTAATAACCTTGTGTAAAACTGATCTCCCGGGCAAAATATAGATTATGGGCAAAAGTCCCTTCAAAGAACATTCCTATTGGGTGGGAAATATTGGGCCCACCAGAGTATAGACATGCCCAAATTTCCATCAAAGGGCTCATCAAGGGAACAAGCCTGTAAAACGATTTTTTGATAAAGTGCGATGTCAAGCTTGTGCAGAAGTCGAGATGACCATAAAATTTAATAATGGTGTTTGAATAATAGTTTATGATGTTTGAATAATTCAGATATATGTGAGCCTTACCTCACATCTCATCACCAGTTTTTTAGAAGTGGTTGTGACGTTGAGGCAGTGCTTTTTCTCAAAAACGCTTTTGTTCTATGTAAGCGAGTGATCCATGATCCAATGTAAGGGGGATTAAGTTCCTAGTCCTATGAAGTTGATGATAAAAGTAGGTATATAATCAAGTTGAGTGAGTAAAAGAACACATAGAAGATGAAAATCTAAATAATATGATGGACAACTATTTCCAGGGAAAAATTAATTTGCACTAATTAAAAGACAACCCTGTGTGTTGAGGGCCCACCAAGAGAGCAAAGAATAGTAACACCGACCTACAAGCCATGTTGTAAAGGTGACTGAGGTAGGGCCTAGGAAAGGGCCCTGTAAATAAAAAGCATAGCAGAAATCGGATGCACTCAGAATGCATACAAATCACAAAGAATGGTTAACAATGGTCGATATGGAGCATTCAAGAAGAAAAAACAAATTCCACAATATTCATCCCCAAAACTACTCAACAACCCTCAATTGTGTTAAGTTTGTTTCCTGCCCGGGGAGATCTTCCTCTGTATGAAACAGATTGGGGCCCACATGGCTATTCACCAAAGTGCAAAAGATGTTAGTTATATTATTCAATCATTCATCAGTTGTTCATCATCAATTATTCACTAAATTAAACATATTAATTTGTACCATAATTAAATGTAAAAAAAGATCATCATCATCATTAATCCTCTCCGCTCGTGGGGCATATGGCTCAACAGTTGTTCGCCACTCTTCTCGGTCTCTGGCTGTTCTTTTATGGTCTCCCAGGTCAATTGAGCACTCTTCAGCTCCTCAGTAAGACCTCGCCTCCAAGTCTGCTTAGGAGTCTCTTTTCGCTTTCTGCGGGTTCCACTGGGGCACCTGTCAGTGACACTGACTGTGTCTTCCGAAGGATGGCCTATCCATTGCCATCTTCCTCTTGACCGTGTATCATAGGTTCCTGCCCTGTTCCTATCCACAGATCCGTGTTTGTAACTCTATCATACCATCTCAATCTGAGAATCCCGGGAAACATCCGCTGGATTAAGGTCTGGGTCTTATTTGTATTTGCCCTAGTGACTCGCCAAGTTTCAGAGCCATCACCGACTTCACATTTGAGCTGAAAACCTTGAGCTTTGTTTCGTGGAGATGGCAGCGGACTTCCACACCATGTGCAGGATCGGGGAGGCTCGTCGGGCCTTCCTAATACTAGCATTAATGTCCTTGTTTTGTACCTCCCGATCTGCTGATCTTACTTCCAAGGTAGACAAATTCATCCACATCTTCTATGTCCCTTCCTCAATCAGTATTGGGTCTTGCTGTATGTTGTTGCACGCATTACTTTAGTCTTCTTTGACTGATTTTAAGACCAACTCGTGTGCTTGTGTCAGAGCATCCACTTTTCCGTATGTCTTTTAGTCATGGAAGCAAGGCGAGATCGCCGAAAAGTCCAGGTCTTCTAGTTTTGACATTTTCCACTTATGCCTTTTCCAGACCGGGAGGCTTCGTGGGGGCCAACGAGCACCAAAAAGGGGGGGGGACAGCAGGACCCCTGCTCCAAGTGACCTGGAACCTCTGACAGTTTTCCCATCAAAAACTGGGGGGAACCCCCAAACAGCTCCCTAGATGTTGACAGTCTTCTCCGGCACAAGTTTCTAAGGATCCCCCATTGTTTTCCCTATTATGCTGTCAAATCCCTTTCCAAAATCAAAAAAACAAAATAGAGCCCCTCCATCCATTGTTTTTCCATTGATTCTTAAGGGGGCTTCGGGTCAAAGATCATCTTTCCAACCACCTGCCTGCCCCCAAGCCTCTGGTCAAAGCGTTTTTCATCCTGTCCAGAAAAAACCCATTTTTGGGGAAGGGAGGAGTTTGACCCCCTCTCCCATTTGTCCATTTGACAAATTGCCATTCTTTGGCAGTTTCACAAGGAGGCCTTTCTTCCAATCTGCGGGTATCTCCTTGTCCCACACCGTTGAAAATTTGGGGATTGGGCCCATCTCTTCCCCCCCTCCTCAGAGCTTCCGCGGGAATTTTAACAACTCCCCCCCCTTTGCCCTTTTCAAGCAAGGCATTGCGGTTTTTTTTTGTGATCCCCCCAGTTTATGTCCAGGGGTCTCCTTCCCCTAAATCTATGGGTTTAGGGGGGGAGGTCTATTTAACACTTCCTGAAATGCTTTTTCCAGCGCCCAGTTGTTCCTTTTTAGCGTTTTCCAGTCTTATCTCTCACGGGCCTGTCTGACTATTTTTCCCCCCAAAAATCTGGTTGTCTCAAGGACCTTGAGGCACCTTTGCTGGCTGCTGCTCTCCTCTTCTGCTATCTCATTTTAATGCTCTTTGTTTTTTCCCAGTTTTTTTACCCCAGCCATCTCGAATCTAGTTGCCCCTGTTTTTGCGTTTTGTTTGGGACTGGTTTTTTTTGTTTACTTTTCCCTCCTCCACCCTCTGCCAGTTTCGCCGTGATCCAGGTTTCCGAGAGATGGTCTCCGTTTTTTGTGGCCCCAACCCGTTGCCTGCTTGAAGGGTTCCACCACTCCACTGCCCTTTCCCTTTTCACTGGCCCAAACGGTTCTTTGAACCCAAGATTTTTGTTCGGGGGGAGTTTTTTGACATCAAACTTGATTCGGTATTTTTGTTGCTCCCCGATATTTAAATTTTTACAGCTACCAGATTTACAGATCTACCAGATTTAAGCTAAGTCAGACCCTATGTCTGCCCCTCTTTTCCCAAATCTCGAGGATGTTTTCCATTTTTTGGGGCCACATGATCGATCGGGTTTTTCCGCCCGGGCGGGCGAGATCATGTTGTTTTATGGCATTTTGAGCGGAAAGAGGCCCCCAATCAAATTTTGGAGGACAGAAATCTGCAAATACCCACCTTTTTCGTTCATTTTCCCAACCCATTTACCCCACCCCTTTTTTCCCTCCATTTTTTGTTCCCCACCTTGGCATTAAAATCCCCATGAGAATCAGCATGTCGGTTTGGTACTTTGTCCACAGTTGCCTTTTATTTGGGCATAGAAATGGTCTTTCCACCCCCTGTTTTGGGGTTTGCAAAACACATAATTTTTGGGGTCTTCTGGAACCAGAACGAACCTTGATAATATTGTCCGACACTGGTTCCCATTCCATCAGATTTTTGCTTGTTTCCTTGGTCAGCATAAAGGGCCCCCCCTTTCCCTAGGATCTTTTTCATTTTCTTTCCCCAATGGGAAAAGGTTTCCCCCGCTGGTCTTTTTTCCCCCAAAACATTCCACCTTGTTTCAAATTCCCCCAAGTGAGTTTATTGATCCTTACCACTTGTGACATTCCTTTTAGGGTCCTTACTTTCCCCACATTCCTGGCGGACTTTTCTGTAATCAACTTGGGTGTTTATTTTTGTTGTTTTGGAAAAAAGGGCGCCAGCACGCCAGCTTCCTTGGGTTTTGGTTGCGCGGTCATCTGTCTCCTGCATGGAGCCCTAGTCCCCAGCGAGTTAGTTTTGAACAATTTGTTTTTTTTTTCTGTAACTACTTTTTTTTTTTAAATGGAGGGGAGTTACCCCCCGACAACCCCAACCTGGAGGACCAGGAGACCACATTTAGCCCCTTTCCTTGACCTTCCGGCGGGTAGCCCTCCCGGCATAGCTCTCCAGTCCCAAAGGGGAAAACCCCCCCCACCCCCTACAAGGAACCTTTGGGGAAGGGGAAGGGGAAAGATAAAATCAATTTACCATTTTACAGACTGGTTTCAACGTTTTTTTATCAAAACAGTTTTTTGGGTTTAAATCCATTGTGATCTAAAATGATAAATTGTTGCATCAAATCAGATGGTTTCTAAGTTAAGACACAGGAATGAGATGAAGAAACTTTGGGGGTACTAAAATAATCACAACAATTTGGCCCCTTTAACAGGCTGTATTGTGAAACTGACTAAGCATTAATATAATTGAAAAGTGAATAAAACCATTAAAATAAATTTCTGCTAAAAATTAAGGTTAACCCAAAATTTGGGAATATAGACTCTCTGTAAATTGGACACAAATAATTCCCCTTTTTCTCAGAACAAACAAAAAGAGAAGATTTTCATACAAGAACGGGTTTAAAGGTGACACCATTGCACCGGCAGACCCATGGGTGCCAGTTCTCCCAAAGATATCAAAGAGTATGCATACTGATGCTTCAGGGCTTGCTAATTAAACACACCCCACTCTGTCCCCAGGATCCAGTTCTTTTTACAATGAGTAACCCAAACGCTTGAATCGCTGGATCGATTCAACATCTTTTGGTGTCCCCCCAAACAGGCAGTCAAAGAGATACAAATCCCCCTTTTATCATCTTCAACTCCCAACAATTGATAAAGTGTCTATCTCTCACTGGAAAACCCCTATAAACAGTAGATTAGATGCCTCTGGGGGTTAGAAACCCTTTATAGACAAATCCACTCTACAAAAATGCCCTTTGGATTTTGTGGGATCGAAGAGATTAGCAAAAGACAATAAAGGGAGTCCCAGAGAGCCAATGGGGGGAGAGATGGCCCCAACCTCCATCCCTACGGGAAGAGCTTGATCTCTGCAAAAACCCCTACCATGACTACCAGAGAAACCCCAGCTTACACAAGAATAATAGCAAAAACTGATCGTATATTTAAAATAACAAAATTTCATAAGTTCTGTTCACTTGAGGTTCTAAGTTTCTAATAGTAAAAAATTGTAAAGATCCCCAAAACTTGAAACAATTTTCTGCTTTATGCATGTTGTTTCTCAGTTTTTTCTTCACAATTTCCCCATTTGACTTCCATAGAAGTATTGGATAAGAACGAAATTTAATTATGGATGTACACCATTTAATGTTTACCAAATCAAATGTTTTTGTTAAATGGTCAAGCTGTTTAGCTTCACTAAAAAATTTTTCTAAAACCCTACCACCCTCTCTGTTCACTCCGTATTTTTCAGAAACCCTAAAAAAAGTAATAAACAGTTTAAAAGGGCATGATGGAGCTCTTTTGATAAAAAAGCTGTTGGGGTTCCATGTCCCCCAAAGGTTAAAAATTTTTACTGGCCCCACTTTTGATGATGTTCGTGGGGGTTTAACGCAGAAGTTGCTGATGGTAATCAAATTTTTTTTTCTTTTTTTTTTGAATGTTTATTTTCCTTTTTTAACAGAACAGTGTTAAATTTCATGATTTTTAAACATTTTGGGGTGGGGTTTTTTTTGTCCAGAAAAGAAAAATGAGAATGGTGGGTTTTATGTTGTGAAATGATGGTTATAAAGATGCTATGTACTTTTTAAATTACATTTTGGAAATACTGAAAAAAACAAAAACAGATAAAGACATGTTTCAAAGCGTTTGTACTGGCAGATCTCACCTCTGATCGGCCCCTTTCTCATCTAAGCCAGAAGATCAGGAACAATAAAAATCTAATTGTTTTCCTTCTGACTTTAATGAATGATTTTGTGTCATCAGTAACAGTGGTGGATCCTTCAGAAATCTAGTCTTTTGTCTTGAATTTATTCATTCACCTTTTTTATTTTACAATTTATTTAAAATTTTATAATTTAAATTTTTCACCCATTTTCAAGAATTATTAATATATATATATAAATTATTATATACAATTATACAATACTATCATCAATTTATCATCAAAGTCCCGCATAAAAAAAGGAGATTTTTTGAATAAAAAATGCATTATGGTTTGATAAAATTTACTGACAGCACGCGCCCGCATATCTCAAATATCTGTGGGGTGATAAAATATATTATATCTCTGTATTTAGTGTATTCTGGGGTAATATTACTATTTATAGTTTATTAGACTATTTATAATTTTTTTAATGTCTGGAGTTAATTGAATGTTTTGTTTGATGGTGCTGTATTAGTGTAATATATCTATTTAAACATTTATTTTTTTCTTGGGGAAATTTATTGTGATGCATATTTAAAGAAAATATATTCTGTTTCTTGTTTATTGGGAAAGTGGCACTTTAATATTTTTTAAATTTTTTTACCCGTTTTTTTCTTTTCTGTAGATTGTATGATCCAATTTCCTATGTTGAAAAACAAACTTAGATTAAATTTTCCCCCTCTGGACTAGGGGGATCATTTGACAATTGAGTTCAGTTATAACCGCAATTAGACGGGAAGAAAAAAGAAATTTTAAATGAAAATACAAAATATTGATTTAATTTTTCAAAACGATCAATATAAATACAATAAAGGTGCTGTACAAACTATTGCAATACTATAAACCTATTACTTTAAAATAATACATCTTCTGTTATTTCTTAATGCTGAGCCAGAGTTCCCCAATAAAATTAAAAAAAGCCAAAAACGGGCCCAAAAAACCAAAAAAACCAGGAGGAAAAAAAGTGATATTTTGCTCACCTACATCATAAGAATGAAAATCTGGATATCCTTTTGGGCGTAGCCTCAACCAAGTAAACGAGCGTGATTTTTCTGGGACCATTTTACTTCAGTAGTTTTCATTTTTCAGGGGGATCAGCTCAACCCGGCCAGACGCCCCAAGAAGGCCCAAATCAAAATCATCACTATCCTCACTAATGAAACCAGCACCTACACTTTACAGTAAAGTTTTTTCATATTAGTTTTGGCAGTAAAACCTTTAACATTTGTTAGATAAAAGCGTTCTTATTTTTGCACTATACCCCCCCTGCTGCAGTGGGTTTTATTTCTAGCTTTTTTTTTGACTGATGATAAGAGAAAAACCCCCTCAAAAAGCATTATAACTCCAAACAAAATTTTACGAAAACGCCCCTTAAAAAAAGTCAACGACTTTAAAACCTAGGGAAAATCTTTTTTAGCAAAAGGGAAAATAACAAACCAAAATAGATGCAAAAAAAGCAAAACAAACACAGAAAAATGGGAAAAAATTTTAAATCAAACATGTCACCATGAAAACAAAATGAACATTGTTCAACAAATAGTTCTCCTTTTCATTTTGCTTCATCCTAAACTGACACGAATTAAAAGAGAAGAAAAATTTGTCCAAAAAAGATAAGTTCTCGAAGAATGCTGGGGGAACAGAAAAACCGGTTTTGAAATGAAAAACAGGAAAAGTGGGAAAAATCAGTAGGGTATGAACTTTATCAAGAAGCAAAAATTAAATGGTTTGGGCCCCATAACAGATTAAAAAGGCAGTATACCCCAGAAGCAATGTTGTCCCATACAGTGGATAAAAACAAAAAGGCCTCGACGCCAAAAGGTACCTCAGAATAACGAAGGAAAACACTTTTATAAGAAAACAAAGCCGTTAAAAAAGTTCATTTTACCTGAAGCTGTGAGGCCCAGTTGAGAACAGAAAGAAATGATAGAAGGCCGTTCCCGGTGTTCCTTTTTTGACCTGACGCTGAAAGGCAAACAGGTTAGAGAAAAGATAGACTAACTGGGAAAATTTAAAAAAGGAAAAGATGGCAACTATTTTAAAAGACCTGAAAAAAACCAATCCCAAATTTCCTGTTTTAAAAAAACAATCCAATTGGGCTTCTTCTTTCCAATCACCCCCATTCGTTTTCTCCTTTTTCTTCTATTATGATGTTTTCTCCTTGTTCTTCTTTGCACTGATGTTTTCTTCCCTTTTTCTTCTATTGCCCGATGTTTTTCCCTTGTTCTTCTATTGCACTGATGTTTTTCCCTTTTTCTTCTATTCACTGATGTTTTTTCCCTTTTTCTTCTATTTCACGATGTTTTTTCCCCTTTTTCTTCTATTTCACTGATGTTTTCTCCTTGTTCTTCATTGCACGTGTTTTTCCTTGTTCTTCATTGCATTGATGTTTTCTCCCCTTTTTCTTCTATTGCACTGATGTTTTCTCCCGCAACATTAACAGAGTTCTGCAAATAAAGGGTTTGGTTTCAAATTACCCCTAAGGCTAGTTTTACAAATTTTTCGGCCTTCCCATTTAAGTTTATTCTGTCCTGTTGATGGAGTTTCTGTCTTTTGTTTTTCTATTTTTTTAAAAGCATTATATCTTTATAATGGGGCATAGTATTAGGGACCACGTAACATAACATAATAAGCGTTTTGATCTACCGAAGATTTTTTCTTAGAAAAAGCTTTTTAACTGATAGGATTTATGACTACGTCATATGATTGTTTCCCCAAAACTTTTCCCCTATTAAAAAAAACCTACAGAAATTCCCCCAGAAAAAAACCCGATAACAGGACTCGTATCCCAGAGGGTGGAAAAAAAAGTGATGTTCTTCTTTTCTTTTCTTTTTTATCGTCCCCTACTACCAGATTGAGCCCCGGTCGTGGCCTGTTTTGTCTTCCGCTGTTCTGGTGGTTTGGGATTTTATTTTTGCCTTTCACGGTTTGCATGCCATCAACCATCTTTTTTGTGGTTTTCCCTCGACTTCTTTCCTGATGTTTTTTTGTAGAAGACTCTGATCTGTAGAGTTTGGGTGCACTATTGGGCCAAAAACCCCTTCATTCTTTTTTTTCAGGAATCGCCCAAAGGGTTTTGTGCCTACTTTCTTTCTTATGTTGATGATGCTTTTTTGATGTTGTTTGAACTTTTTGAACAACATTTCCCCTGTAGTTATTTTTGTGACGAGTTTGCTCATTGTCCATGTTTTGTCGAACACAAAGAAGGTATGAAAATGTTTTGATCATCTCTTTTTCTCCCCCCTTTTACCATTTTGTTGTATATAGAAACAGACTTTTAAAAACGTTTTTACGTCACATCATTCAGCGCCACTTAGCTTGGGGCTTATCCTTTGGGGAGGTCCAGTTCAGCCCGCGTTTTCTGGGGTTTGCCTCCCTCGGGTTTTTTGTCCCAGCCGACCTGCAAGGCAGCAGGTTGTATTTTCTTTGAGGGTAGGGCCTTAGACAACCTTCCCCCTCGGGGTTTAGGGCATCGCCCAGGTTACTGTCTTTTTTGGGCACTTGGTTTGCCTGCCGTCCAGTTTGTGTACGGGTTTTCCCCAAGACTTTGATTGTCCCCAACGAACTACAAGGCAGTAGTAGGATCATCTTTTCTTAGCTGCCAGAACATTTTTTGGGGGCCTTAAAATGGGGCCATGGGGTTAACATTTGCTTTTTTTTATCGCCTCTATCTCTATCAAGTCTTCCGTCTTCTGTGAATATCCTTCCTAATATTTGAATTCTTTCACTTGGTTGATTGATGTTGACATGGATGCCTAGTTTATTGTTTTTTCCCATATTCATTATTTCTGTTTTAGGTTTTTGATTTTCATGTCAGTTTTAAATTTTTTAGGGTTAAAAATTTTTTTGTCTTTTTATCTTGTTTATTTTGATGTATCAGTCCTTCTTATTATCTTTAGTACTAAGCAAATTTTCGAACAATACCAATCAAAACCAATCAAAACTCTATATTAAGTATATTTACCAAACTTGCTCTTAAGAATTACATTTTTAGAAAAAATAATTTGCATATGAAAAAGGCCTAAAATCGGCCAATCGCTTTTGGGAAGACGACCATTTTCAAATAGGCCAAAATTCTCATATCTGGCTTTTATATGGCCAAATTGGCAACCCGGCGCGGCGATGTTCCGTATCTAAGTACCGTGTTTCTTGTGGTGTTCTGATTGTGATGCATTTATAGAATATATGTTCTGTTTACTGTTTCTTGTTTATTCGGCATAGTCATAGTGCATAGCTGACACTTTTAATCATTTTGTAACTTGTTTGGGTCTGTTTGCTACCCGTTTTTAATTTGTACTGTAGATTGTATGTTTCAATTTCATGTTGTATATAGGCTCTACCTACAGTAAAACGTCAACTAACCGTCACCGTCTGGACGTATACAGTATTGAGTATAACCGAATAGACGTGATTTCACTAATTTCAGTTTCATGTCATCACTGCTGTGACGACTTGGGATGAAAATGAAATCTTTAACATGAATAAGACATATTTATTGTATTTAATTTTACATAATGATCAATATAAATTTCAACATTAGAGTAGCAATGTACAGAACTGTATTGACTATTGTAATACTATAAACCTACGTTACTTTAAAATAGTGCAATCTTCTGTTAATCACGTCATTGATGTTCGAGCTTTCTTCGTGGCAACAGGTTGCCAACTAGAAATTGAGAAAATCGGCCAAACAGTATTCGGAAAAAGTCAAAACAAAGCCAGGAGAAAAAACAGTGTTATTTCACACATCATAAGAAGAGCTCCAAAATCAAGGTCATCACTATCCTAACCAAGGAAACCAGCACCATACACTTTATAAGCACGACATCTGGTATCAATTCGGTTGCAGGAGCTGCCGGTAGGACATCAAATGTGCTTGCACTCCTCTGGATCCTATCAGCGAGGTTGAGAGGGGGTAGTTGACGCTTGGGAAACTCAGCTACTCCATTAAAAAAAGGCAAAGACATGCGTCACGCAGAGGTCACTGGACTTTTCGACAAACCAAAACGGAAGACAACAGTTACGGGTTATAAGTCCAGCTCAATTGGCGTAGAATATCGGACGCCACGGGTTGTCTTCGACGGTGGGATGATCATCGCGTCTCATTGACATCTACGCCCACCTGCCGGGCAGCCCCAGGACAATAAGGTGTTATCCCGTCACAGTTCACTGCTTCAATTGGTGCCTGAAGCTTAAAGTATTACCTCACAAGTGGACTGTAAGTACCGCACCAAACAATAATAATAAAATCAAGAAAGCTCCAGCCCTTCGCTTAGCTAGCTGGAACGTAAGGGCAATGTGTCCTGGCCTGTCAGAAGATCTTACACAGATACACGACATTCGAAAAACTGCATTAATAAGTAAGCTCAAACGACTTGGAGTGGTCATCGCAGCGTTACAGGAGACACTGAAAATGTATCGCTGAGGGAACTAGACTACACTTTCTATTGGCAAGGAAATGCTCAAGACGAACCAAGACTGCATTGGGTAGGATTTGCCATCAAAAATACACTGCTCCACATGGTAGAACATTCAATAAACTGCTCAGACCGTATTTTGTCCATTAAACTCCGCATAGTAACAGGTCCTGTCCATCTCCTCAGTATATATGCACCAACACTACACTCAAAGCCAGACGTAAAAGATACATTTTATGAGATACAATCAGAAATCAGTAGAATTCCCAAAAACGAACACCTATCCCTAATAGGGGACTTCAATACCAGAGTTGGAGCCGATCACAATTATTGGCCATCATGCCGTGGAAAACATGGTTCTGGAAAAATTAATGAAAATGGACAGCTGCTTATGGAGATATGCAACTACAACAACCTCTGCATCACAAACACATTCTTTAATACCAAGCCCTGCCACAAGGTGTCATGGAAACACCCACGATCACATAGATGGCATCAACTAGACATAATTATAATGAGGCGAAATGCGATGAACAGTGGGCTCATCACTCGTAGCTACCATAGTGCTGACTGTGACACTGATCACTCGCTGATATGTAGCAAAGTTAGGCTTAAAATAACAACACTCCACCATTCGCAGAGGAAAGGATGTCCACACATTAACACCGAAAATACCACCAAACCAGAAATAGTACAATCATTTTGCAATACATTAGGAAGCATTCTCAAAAGCACACCAAAAGGAAATGCGGAAACAAAATGGTCCTACGTCCGGGACGCCATATATAAATCGACCAAAATCACCTTTGGCACGCGAGATAGATAAAACCCTGATTGGTTTGCTGCAAACATATTAGAGTTGGAGCCTGTCATAGCAGAAAAAGAACTGCTCTTCAGAACCACAAACAATCCAATGTCAAGTCATTTCTTGCTCTTAGATCTGCAAGAAGTGTCGCACAAAAACAGCCAGGCGATGCGCAAACGACTACTGGCAGGAGTTCTGCAGAAATATCCAGCTCTCATTTGATACTAAAAACATAAGGGGTTTTTATGAGGGCGCCAGGAAGGCCTTTGACCCAACTATAAAAAAGACTGCACCTCTTAAAACAAAAATAGGTGAAGTTCTAATCGATCGCAAAAAAACAGATGGAGCTCTGGGTGGAACATTACCTAGAGTTATATTACACCCAAAATATTGTAACTGACATCGCGTTCGATGCAATTAAAGCTCTTCCGAAATTGAGCAACTTAGACCAGATGCCATTAGAGGCAGAAATCAGTATTGCAATTGACACCCTGGCAAATGGGAAAGCAATTGGAAAGGACGGCATCCTCACTGAAGTAATCAAATGTGCTAAACAAACTCTCCTGACCAGTCTGCATGAATTATTGTGCCTATGATAGGAGGAGGGAGAAGTGCATCATGACATGAGAGATGCAAACATCATCACCTTGTATAAAAATAAAGGTGATCGTGGTGACTAACAACTACCGTGGTATCTCGTTACTCAGCATCGTGGGAAGGTCTCGCACGCGTAGTACATAAATAAGCTGCAAAAGCTAGGAAACCGAGTATACCCTGAGTCACAATGTGGATTTAGATCCAACAGATCCAATATCGACATGTTATACTCCTTGAAACAACTGCAGGAGAAATGTCGCGTACAAAGAATGCCACTGTACATTGCCTTCATAGATCTAACAAAGGCATTTGACCTAGTGAGTAGAGTTGGCCTCTTCAAGCTTTGGGAAAAAAATGGACTGCCCTCCCATTGCTCAAAATCATAACATCATTCCATTAAAAAAAGAAGGGTACAGTGATGTTTGATGGGGCCTTCTCCAGCGTTTTTCCAATCAACAGCGGCGTCAAGCAGGGGTGTGTACTTGCACCCACACTCTTTGGGATATTGTTCTCTCTACTTCTCTCCCATGCTTTTGAATCCGTCGAAGAAAGAATATTTCTCCACACAAGATCAAATGGAAAATTATTCAACAAAGCGCGACTCAAAGCAAAGGACAAAGTCCAAAGAGTCACCATCAGGGAACTTCTGTTTGCCGATGATGCAGCATTAACATCACACACAGTGGAAGGGCTACAACGCCTCTTAGAAGAGGTCAAGAAGGTCAGATGCCCAGCGAGAAGACACCGGGTGAAGACTCAATACCGGTCGAAGTCGACCCATGCTGATGCTGAAGTTGACAGATCTCTTTGTGTCCATTTGGGCCAACGAACACGTTCCACAGTAGTTAAAATGTGCCACTATTGTTCACCTGTACAAGCGCAAAGGAAACCGCCAGGCTTGCGATAATCACAGTGGATCTCCTCCTGTCAATTGCTGGCAAGATACTGGCCAGAGTCATCATCAATCGCTTTATTGATCACTTGGAGCAGGACTTACTCCTGAGACTCAATGTGGCTTCAGAGGGTCGGAGCAGCAGACATGATATTTGCTGCTCGCCAACTACAGGATAAAGCCAGAGCAACACCATAACCTCTACATGGTCGTTGTCGATCTGACGAAGGTTTTTTACCCGGTAAACAGGGAGGGTCTATGAAAGATCATGGGAAAATTTTTATGCCCAATGAAATTCGTTAAGATCGTCCAACAGTTTCACGAGGGCATGATGTCACGTGTACTTGATGAAGAGGGCTGTCGGACGCCTTCCATATCACCAACGGCGTTAAACAAGGCTATGTACTGGCATCAACACTCTTTAGCATGATGTCTGCTGCCATGCTCATGAATGTCTTTTGAAAGGCGACGAACATGGATTAAAGATTACATATAGGACAGACGATAATCTATTCAATCTTAGGAGGTTAAAATCCTCCACCAAGGTAAAAGAATTAGTTATCTCAAACCTGTTGTTTGCTGATGACTGCGCCCTTGCTACCAACTTTGATTAAGAAATGCAGACTTACATGGACAAGTTCTCAGTGGCCTGTGCAAATTTTGGCCTTATCATTAACACCAAGAAAACAGAGTTTTCATGTTCCAGCTCACTTCTAGAAAGCAGTACTACGATCCAGTCATCAACATTAAACACTAATCGCCCGAGTGGTTACCGAGGCCCACATTTGTGGTGTAAAGAATAGAAAACTGTTACCGCCATGCATATCGTAAGAGGCGACTCAGGAGGTTTGATGAAATCGGATGCACGTGTCCTAAACATGTAGAAGTCTATGTGTTTAGGGGCCTACTAAACCAATGTGCAACGTATACACGTTCTTGGCAAAGATCAAACATATTACAAAGAGTGATTAAAATTGATCGTAAAGAACGAACGCAAAGAAGAAGAAAAAGATTAAACACCAGCGTCTCATGTCAGTGGACAACTTTTCCTATCTTGGCAGCCTCCTATCCAGATCGGCAAGTATAGACTCTGAGGTCAACAATAGGATATCCAAAGCCAGTGATGTATTCGGAAGGCTACGAGTCACTGTGTGAGAGTGGAAGGGATCAGTAGCCACAAAGCTGAAAGTTTACCAGGCTATAGTGTGAATGGAGTTGACATTTCGGGCGCTCTTGTACAGTGTAGCCACGGAGGAGGGTGATTTTGATTTGGCTAGTCCACATCGGCTTCTGGATTACGAGAGCTGGAATTGAGGATTATGGAGCGGCGCGGCAGGTGTGTGAGTGGGATCATCGGTCGGAGTCGAGCTGGTGCGGTCGGTAGCTGGACGCTGTTGGAGATGTTGGAAGGAGATCGAGCGCCTGTGGACATGTCCGAAGTGCAGTGAAGATGTTTCAAACTGAAACTGATTCTAGTGTATAGACAGGGGAAAGACAGTGCCATTCTATTGTATAGAACTTATCTCTGCAAGCTCATACGGCTGGAAAGGTTAATAAAGACAGTGGTGCATTTAATATGACAACAAGTAGCATGGAATTGAAAGTACTGGCGGTGACTAAGGTTCTTGTTGAAATCCCAAACTACACTCATGAATGCATTTTGAGTTGATTTATTGAGCATGATCTGAAAGGTGGTGGCTGGTTCGATGCACAAGCAGTAGGCTGAATCATTACAAGCGTCAACAATCTGCAGAATTACATTCATCCTCGTTCCAGGGTACATGGATGTCGATGGAAATGAGAGAAGAGACAGGCTGGCTGGCTCTGCCACCATATCAGGCGTCGGCCAATGTATAGAGCTAACATTTTAAACGCTCTAGTAGCATTTGGGTGCAATGAGAATTTTCGTTTGATCCAACCCACATCAACTGCTAGATTGCAAGAGAGTGGACTGAAAAATGGAGTGGCCAGAAATGAAAAGACCAACAGGCAATGGCGGCTCGTGCTCATTTTTGTTTTTGGGGCCAGACAAAAATTCCAGGAAAAGTCATGATTTTTGTTAAATGTTAGTATTTATTATTATTTGTCTATTCCGAAAGATACTCCCCACAGCCCCCCACCTCAGTGTAGGTGAGATCGAGTTTCTAGTCCTATTGGAGACGGACGATAAAATGTAGGTCTGTGTTCAATTTGAGCACATAAAAGAATCATTGGCAGTTCAAAATCGAGAATAGCGGGCTGAAAAGCCGCTGCCCTGGAACAATTCATAAGAAAAGATGAAAAATAAAATGACTACAAAAATATTTTTACCATCTTCAAAATTACATCAGGGACCTTCGTCGGTGCTACGGGGTTAGTGCACTGCAGCTGAGATAATCCTGTGTAAGAAAGAGATTGGAGTACACATGGTTAATCACCGAAGTGCAATGATGATGGTACTATCAATCACTTTTGATTATAGCCAAGATCTCTCCAACTAAAGTCTGAAATAAAATTGTTGTTCGGTTAAGATGTCTTCTTCTCTCTCTGCGTTCCCGGCCTAGCCTGATGGACCAACTTCTATCATGAATTTTACTGTTGTTTTTAGGACTCCGTTCCTCCGTACAGCTTTTCGCGAAGCTCTGTGTGTTGTGGCCAGTACTCTTTTCGTATACCTGCTAAACGTTGACAGTCTTGCAAGACGTGTTCTGCCGTCATGTCTGCCATATTGCATGGGCACAGGCTAGTTGTGCCAATTTTAAATTTATGGAACATGTGGCTCTGAGCTTGTTGTGGCTGGTACGGAGGCGAAATATGGCAACTTGTTCACTGCGAGAGAGACCATAGTATCCGTCACTGTCTGTGTACTGCGGGTGGTCTTTTGCCCATTTGCTTCGATAGTGCGAACTGATGGTTGTTTTGACTTCCTCATAGCTGATCTCGAGATCAGTCTGGGGTAGTCGCCCGCCCTCTTTGGCTAGCTTGTCGGCCGCTTCGTTTCTCCTAATGTTGCAGTGTGACGGTATCCACTGGATGACAGTGCGTTTGAGTGAACTCGTTAGTTCAGCGAGGGACGTTTTGAGCTCATTCTTCTTCTTCTTCGAACGTTCTAGGCCTGTTTTAATCATTCTCATTGTGATATATAAACAGCCAAACATCCGAACGTAATGTACGTGCACCAGCCTTCAGCACCTATTGGAGCCCAGTTGCTTATCCTTCGGTGGGGTGTTCGTTTTCAGCCAGCTTTTGATTTACTAGGGTGAGCTTTCCTAGGTACGATCAGCTTTGCCGTATTTTTGGGCTTTGTGATCTACGCCGGGACAGTGAGTTACGCTGTTTATGCCTGTTCTGACTGAGAAATATTTTTCGGGGCTTGTAAGCTTATCCTCGGACGGCGTCTTACTCGTATAAGACAACGTGTAAAGTATCGGCCTTCGCCAATGTTCAGACCCGAACTTCCTGTTTGATCCGTACATCGTCGGCCTTGCTTTACCGTACATTTTTGAGTTTGATCCGGGAAGGAACATTCTCAGCCTTTTCTAGACGCGTATCGGTACGTGGCAATTTGCAATTAACCTCGAAAGCACTGGCATGGGGCCGAGTACAACAATGTAGAGGGTCGTTTCAGTCGGCACTATGAGCGTAACTGAGGATTTTGCGCTCGCCGCCATCACCCGCCCCAGTTATTCCGGGGATGTTAGTTACGACATGAATCAAACCTTGCCCGGCTGCCCCAAGGCTGGCAGTTACGTTTGGCATCACCAACCTCAGTTCTTCCGGGATGTTAATTTTAATCGCACAGTACCTTGCACGGTTTTTCCAGGCGGGTAGTTTCGTTATGCACTAAACGCAACTTGTTCTTTTGCGCTTGGCAAACCTTTCCCAGTACATGTATCTGCACCAGGCTACCAATGCGGGGTCAGCTGCAATCTTCTCTCGCACCAACACGAGGGTAGATTTTTATTCGTTACGGTCCTGTCTTATTTATTCTTGCCGACGGGCTGGCAATGTTTGCCCCTCCTCAGGGCTTCGAGCTTCGCCCTACGTGGGCATACGTTTGGTCACTGGATGCACCTCTCATCCATGTCTGAGACGTTTCGTTGCTGTTTCTTTGCGTTCAGGGACTTGGGCATTATCTTGTTGGACATCGGTCAGGAGATTTGTGCATTTTATTTGTATTTATCTTTATCGTATTTCCGTAATTGCACTGCTACCACTACCAGTAGTTTCCTCTCCCGATCCCTGCCCCTCTTAGCCAGACCAGAACCAGAGTCTGTTTCCAGGGTCACCGCGTGGAGGTTAGGGCAGGGTCTTGGCTAGCGTCCCCTCGCTAACCCTGGCTCATGTTACCACTATGACCTCATGTGCCTTTTGACCCTGAGCTCATTCATCTCAGTTTTGCCGACGCATTTGAGTGCCGATGACCGATAGAGCATCGGTGAATATCACGACCTTGTTGCGTGTAGTGTTTCTTCTCTCCAAGATCATTTCGGCTGCCTCTTTGATTGCCTCTGCCTCAGCTCGGTAGTTATTCGAGTATTTGCCAGTTGCAATCGCTTTCTTGACCGTGACTTTCTTTGAAAGTAGTAGTACTTGCGGTAAAACTCAAACGGCTCAAATCTCATCCAATGCATGAAAGAATGTATGAATCCGGAAAGTGGAGATTACAGAGATCTAACTTCGTTAGAATCTCTAACGCACTGACCACAGACCATCCAGTCCTGTCCAAATGCACAGCCAAACCAATCCCGGCAATCGACAAGTGTCCGCCATGGAAAACAAAAATGCCAGAACTAAAGGAATCAATCCCAGGCATACTGAGCAAAAGGGATCAAACAAACCTCGACAGAAAAACTGCAGCAGAAGAGCACATAGAATCAGAGTACCCTGAAAATGAGTGGACGCACGTCTACACGGACGGATCGGCAAATAACGCAATAGCGATGGCGGAGGAGGAATAGTGCTTAAAATCTCAAAGATGTCTTCTATTTAGACTCGATGTTTACTGCCAAAACTCTGATGTCTATCTATCTAGTCTCTGATTCTGTTTGCCTTTCAGCGTCAGGTCGAAAAAGGAGCAAGCCTCTCCATTCTCATCTGCCTCACAGCTTCAGGGTAAAAAGAGTTTTCTAGCACGGACTTTTGTGTGTGCTTCATAAATAGTGTCTTTCGTCAACTCTGTTATCTCTGAGGTCCACCTTCTCGTGGCCGGCCTTTGCTTTGTATTCACTGTATCGGAGCAACATTGCTTCTATGGTGCACTGCCTGTTGGTAATCTACTTATGTGGTCGAACCATTTCATGCGTTGCTTCTTGATATCTTCTTTCCTGATGTCTTCATTTTTAAGCCGGTCTCTTCTTGTTACTCCCAGCATTCTTCGTAGACACTTTATCTCTGTTGTGACTAGTTTTCTTCTGTCATTTAATGTCAGTGTCCAAGTTTGGCACTGATAGCATAATGTAGAGAGAGATATTGTGTTGAACAATACTCTTTTTGTATTCATGGTGGAGCTGTTTGCAATTTAAAATTGGCGCCATATATCTTAGTGTTTGATTTGTTTTGTTGCATCTATGTTGGATTTCGTTAGTTATTCTTCCGTTTGCTGAAAAGATACTTCCTAGGAAATGAAGTCTTTGACTTGTTTTAATGGGCGTTTGTCGATGGAGATATTGGTGGTGCTTTCCTCTCTAGCGAATGTCATTGCTTCAGTTTTGTCAATGTTTATTCTCATATTGTATTCGTTGCATGCTAACTGGAGTCTGTTAACGTGTTGCTGTTCCTCTGTTGTTGATACAATTGCTTGGTCGTCTGCAAAAAGAAATCCGTTTAAGAATTCTTTGAGAAACCCGTTAAGAACATGTGATTTTAGCTTCAAGGAGTGGAGCTTTCAGTTTTAGAGTAGAAACAGGGTGTTCTTTATTTACCAGAAAATTTTATTTAATCTTTACTAGCTACGAAAGGTGTGCAATACTTGTTAGTTAGTATCATGTGACATTAAAAATATGGCTAAACGACAACAGAACTACATTCTTTTTTACATCTGAATGGGAGGATCAGTAGGTCTATTGTATTTTGAAAAAAGGCCAAAATCTGTGTTTATTGGACAACGGAATGCTACCTATAAATTCTTCTTCTTCGAGCGCTCCACATTGACCACTTGTTTACCACTCTTTGTGATTTGTGTGTCTAAGATCACAGTGTTACATTTAGGGGCGATACTCTGCTATAAGTAGTGGTGCAAGCGCATTTATGTTTTTTTTTTTTAGATCGTCTCGCAACATAGACGAGCAGAATCCCAGAGTGAAAACTTCTGCACGTCTCTCCTGGCCGACGGGAAAGGCTCCATAAATGCAAATGAATCGTAAGGATTAACACGGTACGAGTCGTCTGTAGATACATATTCACGTCCCCCTGAGTCAATAGTTGCAACATATTTGCCAGCTCTCTGCAATAACGTCGAAAACGATGTAACATGTCGCGACGACACAAGGGAAGATTGTAGTAATACTATACTCCGCAGGCCTATAGTCGGTTAGAATTTATTGTTGTAGTTGTGCGAGAAGTGAAATTCTTCACTTCTCTTGTGTCATTTGCTTGATAAAGGCCTTTCAGTCAAAACGTTGTGTATTGTTATTGCAAAACTACAGTATTTGTTTTTACGTGTTTCACCAATGCTACATAGTTTTATTGCAGTCCTCCCTATATCGATTATACCCATCATAGGAGGCCAAGTGCAGACAAAATTATCGGGTAACGCTGGCCGAGCGCAAAACCTACAGTTGTGTTCTTGTACTTAACGAAACTGCACCTTTGGAACAACCAAGTGCGGTACTGTTTGTACGAGCAAATATGAAAGTTTCACTCTGGTCAAGTGAAAAATACTGTAGTCTCAAATGAACTTGGTTGGTGATGTCTGAATGCAAAATTTAAGTTGCGTTGCTAGCACCTTCCGAAACGACCCTCTAGATTACTTGTGTTCAGCCCAAGTGTTTCCCGCCATAAAGAAAAATTCGAAGAAAAACAGCAAATTGCCAAGTGTCTACACATGTATCGAAATGGCTGAGAATGTTTCTAACCCTGATCAACCTCTTCGTGGCTAAGCAAGGCCGAAAATGTAAAGGTTTGACTCGTCGTACAATTCCAAACATTGGCAATGGCATACATTTTTCAGATGCGATTGTCTTACACTTGTAGGATGACGTCCACACACCATGGCTCAGATAAAAAAAAAAAGGCATATTCAAAAGCCTAAATTTATCTTTTGTATGACAAGCTCATATGTCCCTAATGGCTGAGAATTTTCCTAATCCGGAATGACCTCACATAGTCAGAAAGGGTGCATAGTGTAGACATACTCTTATTCATAAAGCCCAAATATACGGTGAAAATGATCGTTAAAGAGCAATGAAAGTGTGGGGGATAAACTGTCTAGGAAAAAGACTTAAAACATTTCCTTACGCTAACATTTGATGCCCTGTAGTACAAGTGTATGGTACCATACACATGTAGGGGCCTAAAATGGGTAGAACGTAGTTGTTCTTGGAAACGATCAATTATACATCACAATAAGAATGATCAAATTGGTTGTAAAGAACAAAAACAAACAAATAACAATTATTAAAAATAATAAAGCAACATGTCTTCACTAATCGTAACAACTTTAATTGTGAACGTCCTGTGAATTCTAAACTAAGAAGGCACACAGTGAGGAAAAATAAATATCTAAATTAACATGTTTACAAAGTGTTTGTGTTTACAAAGACTGTTACGCAATCAAGTAACATGACAATAGCTACTTAAAAAATAGCATGCATTTGCTAAAAGAAACCTTTCAGTGATGAAGCAATGGTCATTGCAGCTGAAATTTCCAATTGTCTCATCAAACTGTAGCTAGACTGGTTGAACATATTTCTAATAATTTGCAATCTCAGTTATATCACTACTTGCAGTTGTGTGAATATTTTTCATTTCAGTATGATGAAAGCACAGACATTTTGGATAGTGCACAGTTGTTGTATTTATTAGAAGAGTTTAAAAAATTATTTTACAATAAAAGAGGAGGTAGTTAAACTTCTTCTTCTTAAAGACTATACTAGAGGGCAAGACATTTTAAACTTATTTCTTACATCTCTTAAGGAGAATAACTTAACACTTTCAAAACTTGCTGCTATAACAATTAATAGGACGGGGTCAAAGGCGCACTTCAAGGGACAACGTCGAGCCAGGTTTAGTGAGCTGGCACTATTCAAGATCCTACACCAGCTCCACGTGGTGACCCTGGAAACAGACAGTGGACAGCTAAGCGGGTAGGGATCGAGGAGAACTACAGGTAGTGGTAGTAGTGCAAGCACAGAAAAGTAATGCAGGTCCAAAATCCTGAACAAAATTCACGATTGCCTGTCCGATGAAAAGTTACCCAAATAGTTGCTGAAACGTAAGAAATAGCAGCGAACGAGTCATCTGTGAACGAGTTGCCAACTTCCCTGGAGTAAATGGCCACACTAACATTGCCAGCTGTGGGGCAAGAATCAATGAGAATAATGCGTAAAAAATCAACGGTCTCGGCAAGTGTCCCTGAAAACACTGTAGTGTATCGTGACGACACAGGAAGATTGCAATAAACTCTGTATCAAAGGTCTAGCGCAGATACATTTACTGGGTAAGGTTGGCCGGGCGCAAATCCTAAAGTTGTATTTAGTGCTTAACGAAACTGCCTCTCCTGGAACAATCAGGCAAGGTACTGTTGCAATAACAACTAACATCCCTGGAAGAACTGAGGTGGGTGATGTTGGCGAACGCACAATTTCAGTTGAGTTGACAGCCCGCTTGAAATGACCCTTTGGATTATTTGTGCGCCCCAGTACAGTGTTTCCTGGGCCAGGAAAATGCAGAGTAGAAAATGCAATTGTCAAGTGCCGATACGCTGCCTCAAAAGGCTGAGAATGTTCCTGTTCTGGAATAAACTCAACTGGGTCAGAAAAGTAAGGCCATCATTGTAAAGATTTGACAGGCTGTCCAAATCCAAACATTGGCGAAGGCTGACACTTTTCACAGTGTGTTACACGAGTAAGATGCCGTCCCAGGACAAGCTTATGTGCCCCAAAACGACTGAGAAATGTTCCTAATCCAGAACGATCTCACATAGTCAGAAAGGGTGCACAGTGTAGACATACTCTTTGGTGTAGATCATAAAGCCCAAATATACGGTGAAAATGATCCTAAAAAGCATTGAACACACAAAGCAGCCGACAAGTGATCGTCCCACTGACTAGTCCTAGAAGGGTTGTTAATTTTCCTAAACCGGAGCGACTCACACCAGTCAGAAAATTTGCATAGTAGTAACTTGAGGGTTACCAGGCCCAAATTTGGGGTGTAAAGAATAGAACCACTGTTACCTGCCATGCATGTCGAAGAGGTGACTAAGGAGGTTTGGCTGAAATCGATGCATGTGTCCTAAACGTGTAGAAGTCTATGCGTTTAGGGCCTACCAAACCAATGTACAATGCATACACGTTCTTGGCAAAGATCAAACACATCACAAAGAGTGATTAAAATTGGTCAGTAAAAACGAAAGCAAATAAGAAGACTACTCTTTGAGCAGATCGATGCCAAAATATACAGCGTTAAAAAGATCATTAAAGAGTGCTTATACGATGCAAAAAGGTTGCCAAGTACAAAGACTCTTTGGCGAGATCCAAACCTAAATATACGCATAAACGGATCATTAAAGAGAAAGGCACTCACGATGTCTGGAAAGTGTTTGACTGCCAGCATAGGAGACTTAAACATTTCCGAAGGCCGAAAACGCTGGAGATGCACCTGATGCGCTTGTCCTACTACCATAGGGCTAAGTGGGCGCAACATTCTATTTGTACTTGGTAAAGGCTGTGTCAAGTACTCCTACCAAAAGGGGAAGAATAGATCCCAAAACAGATGGTAGTAAGACCAATTATCTCAATGTTATCATTACTCTTGGAAGAGAATGTAGAGATTGGGGCAACATAAAGGCTGATCTCGCAGTAGAAGATAATGCAAGGGATGATGATGTTGTTGTTGTATATACCGATGGGCGGTTCATCGAGTGAGAAGTCCGGCTGGGGTTTCTTGGCTAATGCGCATGGTAGGGCTGTTGCAGAGCGAAGTGGGGCGTACAGGACAACTACTTCTAATATGAGGATGCAGGTTGAGGCCTTACTGGTTGCCTCCATTGGATCTCTGGGACTTCATTTACTGGGGCCGCTGTATCTGACTCTCTGTCGATGCTTCACAAGATCCAGAAGGGCAGGTTTCTGCATGAGCTGATGTCGTCTACAGAAGTTTCTAACCTCCAGAGGCTTACGTGGATATACTGTCCTGGGCATGCGGTTGTTTACGGTAATGAGAGAGCGGACAGGCTTGCATCAATAGCATCGATTGTTGGGGAATTGAAGATGGATAAGGGTGATATTCTTCGGTCTCTTCATGACTCTCTGTTGGATGAGGACACTAAAATCGATGTTGAATCGATCAAGTGATTTAGGCAGTTTGGAGTTATCCATTGTACAAGTCGAACTGGATGCCTGAGAGGCAGAGTGAGAGGTGTGTTTAATTAGCGAGCCAGGGAATCATAAGTATGCATACTGTTCGAATCTGTTGGGGGAGACTGAGCACCTATGGGTCTGCCTGGAGTGCAATGACGCAGTTTAGTAACTAATAAGCAAAGGCTTTTTATACATCCCAATAAGAATGATCAAAACAGCCAAGAGGGACGATCAAAACAAACACAACTAATATGGCACCTTCAATAACTGGTAGACACAGTGGTATCTTGCTATTTTGCTATGTATGAATCAACTTCAAAATGTATCTCTTATCATTATAATAACCACCAGAAATCTTTATACATAGAGATGCCTAAGTTTGAGCATGTCATGAAAGTAGCAACTCAAATTATAAATTACATCCAATAATTTTCCACCAGTCATCAATGTGATGTAATCTTTATACAGAAGTAAGGTGGCTATGTGGGCAAAAGACACTGGAACAATTCTGCAGTCTTCTAACTGTGATAAGGGACTTTATTAAATCATCTTCAATGTAATATCATTGGGGACATGATGACATACCATGGCTATAAGCTTTACATTTCTTGACAGGTATTAAATTCAAATTAAATAATTACGTCTCGAATTACAATGAAAAGATCATGAAATCTCAGGAATCATAAGTTCAATAAGCATGATTCAAAAGAAATGAAAACTTTGGATTGAATACTTAAACAACAAATCACTTTCTAAATTTGAAATCTATTGCTGAATCTATGAATCAAACATCATGAACATCTTAATGTCAAATTTGCTAACAGATTTAGTCAGTTTTAACCAATGATCTAAATATAATGTTATTCAATAACGCATTTCCATCTGTTGATGCTATCATTCTATTACTATTATTTGTATTGCAAACCCTGGGTTGCAAACCAACAATAAAGCTGGCAGTCTCCAAATTGAAAAGCTCCACTGTCACCGAAAGTTTAATAAGAGACCTGAACGACAAGTTGAAGGACCTTCAGTTTGGCCAAACCAGCGTGAACGAGGACTCCCACTGCCCTCAGAGACACCGTGTACCTATCTACCTCTGAGCTCATAGGACACTCTGTACGTAAGAGTCACGACTGGTTTGACGAAAATGACGAAGAAATAAAGTCTATTCTTCTCGTGAAACATGAGGCATACAGAGCCTACAAAATGAGCCATTGTCGCAGCCAAAAAAAAGCCTTCCTAGATGCTCGGAGAAGGGCTCCAGAGAGAATTCGGAAATTGCAAGACGCTTGGCTAAGCAAAAAATCTGATGAAATCCAGATGAATGCAGACAGACATGATTCCAAACGTTTCTATGATGCCCTGAAAACTTTTTATGGCCCTCAACACTCTCACCCCACTCTATACTCGTTGCAGATGGAGCAAGGCTATTTACTGACAAGCCTCAGATACTAAACCGCTGGGCAGAACACTCGCTCTGACCTCAACTATCCATCCACCATATGTGATGAAGCCATAGAGCACATGCCCCAGGTCCCAATCAATGCCAAGCTTGATGTTCCACCTACCTTAGAAGAGGTCAAGAAGGCAACAAGCCAGATGTCCAGTGGGAAGGCATCAGGTGCGGACTCGATACCAACTAAAGTCTACAAAGAAGGAGGGCCCATGCTGATGCTAAAATTGACAGAACTATTTACATCTATTTGGTGCAACGAACGTGTGCCACAGGAACTAAAGGATGCCACTATTGTCACACCTGTACAAGCGCAAAGAAACCGCCAGGCTCTAGCATAAGTGCAAAGGAAACCGCCAGGCTCTGAGTAACCACAGGGGATCTCCTCCGTCAATTGCTGGCAAGATACTGGCCAGAGTCCTCCTCAATCGCTTAATTGAACACCTAGAACAGGACTTACTCCCTGAGACCCAATGTGGCTTCAGAGCGGGTCGTGGAACAGCAGACATATTTGCTGCTTGCCAATTACAGGAGAAATGTCAAGAGCAGCACCGTAACCTCTACATGGTCTTTGTCGATCTGATGAAGGCTTTCGACACGGTCAACAGAGAGGGTCTATGGATGATCATGGAAAAATGTGGATGTCTAGTAAAATTCATCATGATTGTCCAACAGTTTCACGAGGCATGTGACTTGATGAAGGGGAGCTGTCGGAAGCCTTACATGTCACCAACGGCAACAAACAGGGCTGTGTACTGGCCCCAACACTCTTCAGCATGATGTTTGCTGCCATGCTCACAGATGTCTTTTGGGAAGGCGAGGAACATGGGTAAAAGATTAGATACAGGACAGACGGTAATCTATTCAATCTTCGGAGGCTAAAATCCTCCACCAAGGTAAAAGAATCAATTATCTCAAACCTGTTGTTTGCTGGATGACTGCGCCTGCTACGAACTCTGAGGAAGAAATGCAGACTTACATGGACAAGTTCTCAATGGTCTATGATAAGTTTGGCCTCACCATTAACACCATAAAAAAAAAAAAGGTCCTGTTCCAGCCCGCCCTAGAGAACAGTATTACGATCCAGTCATCAACATTAAACACCAGCGTCTCCAGTCAATGGACAACTTTGCTTATCTTGGCAGCCTCCTATCCAGATCGCAAACATAGATTCTGAGGTCAACAATAGGATATCCAAAGCCAGTGCTGTGTTCGAAGGTTACGGTCACTGTGTGGGACGGAAGGGGATAAGCATAGTCACAAAGCTGAAAGTTTACCAGGACATAGTGCTAACCACGCTGTTGTACGCAAGCGAGACATGGACAGTGTATAGCAGACACGCAGAATACTAAAAATAAACTGGCAGGATAAAATTCCAGATTCCGAAGTCCTCACAAGAGCAAAGATCACAAGCATCAACACCCTGTTGCAGAAGGCCCAAATGAGATGGGTCGGTTGCCTGAGTGGTTACCGGGCCCAAATTTGGGATGTAAAGAATAGAACCACTGTTACCTGCCATGTATGTCGAAGAGGCACTAAGGAGGTTTGGCTGAAATGGGATGCACGTGTCCTAAACTTGTAGAAATCTATGCGTTAGGGGCCACAAAACCAATGCAACGATACAAGTTATTGGTAAAGATCAAACATATCACAAAGAGTGATTAAAATTGGTCGAAGAACGAACGCAAAGAAGAAGATGGGTCGGTACGCTTTCGAATGCCTGATAAACGATCATAAAACAGTTGATGTATGGTAACTTGAAGGGGCAGACGTCAGCTGATGGACAGAAAAAAACGCTTTAAAGACACTCTTAAAGTGTCTCTGAAATTCTTCGATATAGACACCACGTGCTGGGAATCCCTTGCACAAGATCGACAAATGTGGCGCTGTAACAACAAAAGAGGAACCCGAATAGCTGAGAATCATCGTATTGTTGAGTCACAGAGAAAACAAGCAGTGAAAAGACAGAGCACACAACGCGCACATGTCTAACCCTTTGATCATGTATGTCCCACCTGTGTAGTGGATTCTGTTCCCAGGATTGACTCAGTCCCCTCCGCACACACCAGAGAGGTGCACAGCACACGTCTGAGATTGTTGTCATCATCGCCATGCATGGACGGCCATTATTATTGTATTATTAATGCAATCACCACATGACCCCCTGTACCTTCCCAGCCATCAGTCAGATGTCCCCAGTACATAAAACATTGGACAGCACTGCTCTACAGCACGTCTGTTCAGTATCTTTCTAATCTACTGTACTGAGAAACTCATGTACCACAAACATGTATTTCTTCGGTTTCTCTTCAGTAAGTGTTCTTTTTACATTTTATTATAAATGTTTTATGAGAAAATTCTGTTTCATGAACATTAACACTTGTAAGGTTGCTCCCCAGTATGTATTCTTTTATATCTTCTTCTTCCTTGAAGCATAAGGCAAAAATAAATTTTTCCAACCAGATCTGTCGTGAGCAAGTCAGTTTAGTTCATTCCAGATCTTTCCACCCTCTACTCTTTCTCTGTCTACAGTTTGTCTCTAGGTCAGCAATTATCTCTTTTGCCTCCTGATTCCAATTCAAAGCTGCATGTGGCTTATTTAACTTTAAATTAAAATTCGAATCCCTAACATTAGCATTTGTAAGGTTTCTCTCCAGTATGTGTTCCTTTATGTTTTTCTAGCCTACCACATTGTGAGAAACCTACACCACAAACATCACACTTGTAAGATTTCTCTCCTCCTTCAAATGCCCTTATCGAACACTTGTCAATCACTCGTGTGATTTGTATGTGATCTGAGCCTAAGAGCGATTGTACGTTATGCCAGTTATGTACCTACAAGTAGGCCAGAACATCCGATTTCTGCACTGCTTTTTATTTACTGGGGTAGCATCCCTAGGGCCTACATCAGTCACCACTTACGACATGCATTGTAGGTAGCATTGGTACTATTCTTTGCTTTCTTGGGCCCCAGCACCACACGGTTTCTCTCTAGTATGAGTTCTTTTATGTACTTCTAGATTACTACGAAGAGAGAAACCTAAACCACAATGATCACAATTGTAAGGTTTCTCTCCAGTATGTGTTCTTTTATGTCCTTCTAGACTACCAAATTGTGAGAAACGTACATCACAATCATCACACTTATAAGGGTTTTCCCTCTCCAGTATGTGTTCTTTTATGTACTTCTAGATTACAACATTGAGAGAAACCTACACCACAATAATCACACTTATACGGTTTTCTCCAGTATGTTTTCTTTTTATGACTAGAGTACCACATTGAGCAAAACCTACACCACAATAATCACACTTATACGGTTTCTCTCAGTATGTGTTCTTTTATGCCGTATTTAGATCGCTTCTTGTGAACAAAGCCTTTATCACAAACATTACACTTGTAAGGTTTTCTCCAGTATGTATTCTTTTATGCTTCTAGATGATAATGATGAGAGAAACTCTACACCACTCATCACACATGTGAGGTTTCTCTCAGTATGTATTATTTATGCAAAGCTAGATAATACTTACTAGCAAATCTTTATCACAGTTATCACATTCGAAGGTTTCTCTCCAGTATGTATTCTTGTTGTATAATTAGATTATTTTTATTAGCAATCCTGTATTACAAATATCACACTTGTAAGTTTTCTCTCTCTTATGTGGTTTTGTATTTTTTACACGATTTACATGTTGGGTTCGAGAAAGTATATTGCTTTGTAATCTGTCACCCACATCCACTGCCTGAAAATTATCATTCTTCTCACACACAGAAAATATGTTATCTGACTCTTGTATGTAGTCTTCATTCTCTAGTTTTGGCTCACATTCAGTCTCAGTGTCACAAACATTTCTTGTACTTCCATGACAGTCAACAGAATCCAGAGATGCTCCATTTTCAGCTATTCTTGAATTTGTCTTATTATCTCTGGTAATTTCTGAAACACTTGTATCACTGTTCTTGTTTACTATTGTATTTATTTTATAGCTGTTATATTCAGGTAACATATCTGAAAGTTCACCATGTTCCTTCAGTTGTACACATTTGTCATCATCTATCATATTCTTATAAGACTGTGAATATTCTTCTTTGATGAAGGGAAGATGGTTCTGGGTATGGCTGTATAATTCTGAAATGCAAGGGAAAAAATACCAAAAGCTAGAACAATTATTTATAACTAACAATCAAATTATTAAATTAACAAAAACTTGAAGATCTAATTATATTCAGTTGCTCTGACATTTAACAGGATCTGATCATCAATAATGTGCTTAGCATATGTAAAGTTGAAGCTCATTAAATTATGACTTTGGATATCCAGTGATGGAAAAACCCAGACTGACTATTTTATAGACAGTATAAAAATACTCACACTTGTATATGAAATATAAAAAGACATATATAGAGGTGAGTCAATAAGTAAGTCACAAAGTTCTGTGGGATGGTAGGTAAATGTAGTTGGTGTTTTCTAAAGGTGTCATTAGGTGACAGCAACATTGAACTTTATATACCCGTTTGCCAGGTGGCACTATGTGTCTCATGCGCAGCGCATAAACAAAATGGCGACTGTTACTTACGGAGGGCACAACCAAAGAGTAATGTGCTGTTGTGCATTTTTTTTTATGTGGCAAATGACTGCCTGCAAAGGACATTCAAAAGGAAATGCTTCTTTATGCTGACAAATGTCTGTCCTGAAAGCGTTGTGCATAGCTGGGTAGAAAAATGTTCTCAAGGACGCTTTAAAATAGTTGATGAAATCCGATGGGGTCGTCCTGTTGAGATTGCAGCAGAAGCATCCGTGCAGCGGGTGGAGACGATTAGAGGTGACGGGCGAGTAGCGATAGACTCTATAGCATCTGCAATAGGGTGCTCACATGGTTCAGCATACAGCATAATGCATGATCAATTGAAATTTAAGAAAGTGTGCTAAATGGGTACAAAGACAATTGAAGAAGGAACACAAAATGAACCGATTTGGCCTGTCCTTGCATCATCTCTGTCGATACGAAGATGAAGGAGTAGACATGCTGAACAGGATTGTAACTGGGGATGAATAATGGGTGCATCACTACCAGCTCAAATCAGAGCTGCTTCAATGGATGGAAACATCCTTCTTCGCCTTGTGTGCAAAAAAATTCAAGGTTATGCCATCAGCAGGGGAAAGGGTTATGCTTACAGTGTTCTGAAATTGTCAAGGAGTGTTGAATGTGAAGTGAAAATGTGGTTTAGAAAACAGAGGCCGCAGTTCTATGCAGTCGGTTTGTGAGGACTGATAAAACGATGGGATAAGTGGATCAATGTTGGTGGAAATTATGTTGAGAAATAAAGGGACAATGTATGTATAAAAATAAACTGGTTTCAAGTATGTTTAGTTATTTTTCTACAGCCATTTGTGACTTACTTATTGACTTCCACTCAATATATACATACATATATATATATATATATACATATATATATATGTATCAGTAACAAAAATATATTCAAATAAAACTAGGAATAAAGACAATCCAGAGTCTGATAGGAAGGAAGTATATTATTTCTTAATAAACAATTTGTCTGTGTGCACCAAAATAGAGGAGTGAACACTGCTTTTCAAAGTGCATAGAAAGGTGTTTCTATATATAAGTGTATATGCTATAATATGCATCTGGCACTATCTCCAGTCGTCTCGACTTGTCTTGTCCCTGGATACAGATAGTCCTGGGCGAGAGAGTGAGATTGATGAACAGCAACTTTCTCACTATAGTCCAAATACAGCGCAAGCTACAGTTTCAGACAACTACACACAACACAAATCACACAACATGAAGAACAAGATTAAAGCTCACCATAGCCGTGGAACGTGCAAACACTATTAGATAACAACAAAGCTGAACGACCTGAGAGACGGACTGCATTCGTGGCTAGAGAACTGGCACGCTACGATATCGACATAGCTGCCTTGAGCGAGCCCAGACTCCTGACAAGAGTCAGCTGTCAGAGGTGGCGGTGGTTACACTTTCTTTGAGTGGGCGAGCCAGTACAGGACGTCTGCATTCGTGGCCCAGAGAACTGGCACGCTACGATATCGACATAGCTGCCTTGAGCGAGCCCAGACTCCTGACAAGAGTCAGCTGTCAGAGGTGGCGGTTACACTTTCTTTGGAGGGAGCCAGTACAGGACGTCGGAATCTGGGTGTAGGTTTGCTGTCAAATCTCATCTTGTGCGTGGCCCCATCAGACTCCCATAAGGTGTCAGTGACAGAGTAATGACTCTTCAGATCTCACTAGAGTAAAAGAGTGCCACTTTACTCAGCCTACGCCCTGACAATGACAAACCAAGCGAAATCAAGGATGGTTTTTACAGGATCTTGACTCAGTATTCAGCGGTCCCAAGGTCTGAGGAGCTCATCATACTTGGGGACTTCAATGCCAGAGTAGGGACAGACCATCGGGTCTGGGATGTAGTACTCGTAGGGACACGGCGTGGCAAGTGCAATAGTAATGAGAATCTTTTACTCCAACTATGTGCTGCCCACGACCTAACAATCACAAACCCTTGTTCTGTTACAACCCGAAACAAACGCCATGGATTCATCAATGTTACAAACAATGGCACCTCATTGACTACGCCATCATAAGGAAAAATGAGAGACGCGGACGCTTGAGTCAAAGGTAAGGCGGAGCAGAGGTTGGAACGATCATAGATTGATCGTCAAAACTCAACCTCCGCATCGCTAGAAAACGCACCAGGGTCGCAATCCAACAAAAAATCTGGCAGTCTCCAAATTTAAAAGCTCCGCTGTCACCAAAAGTTTAATAAGAGACCTGGACGAAAGCTGAAGGACTTTCAGTTTGGCAAACCAGCGTGACGAGACTGAACTGCCCTCAGAGACACCATGTACCTATCTACCTCTGAGCTCATAGGACACTCTGTAAGCAAGAGCCACGACTGGTTTGATGAAAATGACGAAGAAATAAAGCTTATTCTTCTCATGAAACATGAGACATACAGAGCCACAGAAATGAGCCATCACGTCACAAAAAAAAAGCCTTCCTAGATGCTCGAGAATTGCTCAAGAGAGAATCAGGAAATTGCAAGATGCTTGGCTCAGCAAAAAATCTGATGAAATCCAGATGTATGCAGACAGACATGATTCCAAACGCTTCACGATGCCCTGAAAACTTGTTATGGCCTCAACACTCTACCCCACCCCTGTACTCGATGCAGATGGAGCAAGGCTACTAACTGACAAGCCTCAGATACTAAACCTGGGCAGAACACTTTCCCTCTGTCCTCAACTATCCATCCACCATATGTGATGAAGCCATAGAGCACATGCCCCAGGTCCCAATCAATGCCAAGCTTGATGTTCCACCTACCTTAGAAGAGGTCAAGAAGGCAACAAGCCAGATGTCCAGTGGGAAGGCATCAGGTGCGGACTCGATACCAACTGAAGTCTACAAAGAAGGAGGGCCCATGCTGATGCTGAAATTGACAGAACTATTTACATCCATTTGGTGCAACGAACGTGCCAAGGAACTAAAGGATGCCACTATTGTCCACCTGTACAAGCACATAGGAATCCGCCAGGCCTGCGATAACCACAGGGGATCTCCTCCTGTCAATTGCTGGCAAGATACTGGCCAGAGTCCTCCTCAATCGCTTAATTGATCACCTGGAAAAGGACTTACTCCCTGAGACCCAATGTGGCTTCAGAGCGGGTCGTGAAACAGCAGACATGATATTTGCTACTGCCAATTACAAGAGAAATGCCAAGAGCAGTACTCAACCTCTATATGGTCTTTGTCGATCTGACGAATGCTTTGACACGTCAACAGAAAGGGTCTTTGAAGACCATGGAAAATTTGATGCCCAGTGAAATTCATTAACTCTTGTGTCCTAGAAATTGTGGGGAGGAAAGAGATAATCATGCTCTGCCAGAACACATTTCTAGCAAAATTTTTCTAAATGGAGTGATCTTGGAAATATGCCTATAACTTTAGTTTTATGTAAGCTAGATTTATACTGTTGGTATCAAAATATGCAGAATTAAATTCTGAACAATCTGATAATAAATAGTTATATATGTAAATTAGTATTTTTTTAGTAAATTATTGTTGTATTTCATGTTCAGAGTAACTACTATGACTTTCAAACTTGAATCAATGCTTAGCCATTGCTGAATTCTCCATCATTGTCGGTGAAATCAAAAAATGAAACAATTTGTGTGTTTAATTGAACTTTGGAACAAATCCATGGCTTGTTCGGCACTTTAACGACGGGAGGACGAAACAACATCTTTTTAAATGAACTTTTCACACGAAAGTTGACTTTTTCACAACAGGAAAATATATTTGCAACAAAACTATTTTTTAAAATTCGAAAATTAATTCTGCCATACGGTATACGTATATGAATAAAATGGGAGTTATCTGCCCATTGAATTCTGTAAACAAAAACAGTGTCGGACGTATAGTAGCTGAACAGTGAAACAAAAAGCATGGACCCAAATTATACGCTGCAGCGTGTTTTGGCATAATGAGAGAACTGTTTTCTACGCTGGGAGCGCCGACTGGGTGCAATGAGTTAAGATCGCTCAACAGTTTCACGAGGGCATGTACTTGATGAAGGGGAGCTGTCAGAAGCCTTCCATGTCACCAACGGTGTCAAACAGGGCTGTGTACTGACCTCAACACTGTGACTGCGCCCTCGTCGAACTCTGAGGAAGAAATGCAGACTTACATGGACAAGTTCTCAATGGCCTGTGATGAGTTTGGTCTAACCATTAACACCAAAAACCAGAGGTCATGTTCCAGCCCGGCCCTAGAGAGCAGTACTACGATCCAGTCATCAACATTAAACACCAGCGTCTCCTGCCAACGGACAACTTTGCTTATCTTGGCAGCCTCCTATCCAGATTGGCAAACATAGATTCTAAGGTTAACAATAGGATATCCAAAGCCAGTGCTGCGTCGGAAGGTTACGTGTCACTGTGTTGAGAGGAAGGGATAAGCATAGTCACAAAGCTGAAAGTTTACAGGCCATAGCAACCACGCTGCTGTACGCAAGCGAGACATGGACAGTGTATAGCAGACACGCAAGAAAATTAAACCATTTCCACACAAGCTGTCTACGCAGAATACTAAAAGTAAACTGGCAGGACAAAATTCCAGACAGCGAAGTCCTCACAAGAACAAAGATCCCAAGCGTTAACACCCTATTGCAGAAGGCCCAATGAGATGGGTCGGTCACGTTGCTCGAATGCCTGATAAACGCATCATAAAACAGTTGATGTATGGCGAACTTGAAGGGGGCAGACGTTCAACTGGTGGACAGAAAAACGCTTTAAAGACACTCTTAAAGTGTCTCTGAAATTCTTCGATATAGACACCACGTGCTGGGAATCCCTTGCACAAGATCGACAAATGTGGCGCTGTAACAACAAAAGAGGAACCCGAATAGCTGAGAATCATTGTATTGTTGAGTCACAGAGAAAACAAGCAGCGTGAAAAGACAGAGCACACAACACGCACATGTCTAACCTTGATCATGTATGCCCCACCAGTGGTAGTGGATTCTGTTCTAGGATTGGACTCTACAGTCGCCTCCGCACACACCAGAGAGGTGCAACAGCACACGTCTGAGATTGTTGTCATCATCGCTTGCGATGGACGGCTATTATTATTTGTATTATTAATGCAATCACCACATGACGCCCGTACCTTCCCAGCCATCAGTCAGATGTCCCCCAGTACACAAAAACATTGGACAGCACTGCTCTACAGTATGTGCTGTTCAGTATCTTTCTAATCTACTGTACTGAGAAACTCATGTACCACAAACATGTATTTCTTCGGTTTCTCTTCAGTAAGTGTTCTTTTTACATTTTATTATAAATGTTTTATGAGAAAATTCTGTTTCATGAACATTAACACTTGTAAGGTTGCTCTCAGTATGTATTCTTTATATCTTCTTCTTCCCTTGAAGCATAAGGCATAAATAAATTTCTTCCAACCAGATCTGTCTTGAGCAAATCAGCTTAGTTCATTCCAGATCTTTCCAGCCTCTATTCTTTCTCTGTCTACAGTTTGTCTCTCTAGGTCGTCAATTATCTCTCTTGCTCTCCGGATTCCAATTCAAAGTTGCATGTGGCTTATTTAACTTTAAATTAAAATTCTGAATCCCGAACATTAGCATTTGTAAGGTTTCTCTCCAGTATGTGTTCCTTTATGTTTTTCTAGCCTACCACATTGTGAGAAACCTACACCACAAACATCACACTTGTAAGGTTTCTCTCCTCCTTCAAATGCTCCCTATCGAACACTTGTCAATCACTTGTGTGATTTGTATGTGATCTGAGCCTAAGAGCGATTGTACGTTATGCCAGTTATGTACCTACAAGTAGGCCAGAACATCCGATTTCTGCACTGCTTTTTATTTACTAGGGTAGCAACCCTAGGGCCTACATCAGTCACCACTTACGACATGCATTGTAGGTCGCATTGGTACTATTCTTTGCTTCCTTGTGGCCCCAGCACCACACAGTTTCTCTCTAGTATGAGTTCTTTTATGTACTTCTAGATTACCACGACGAGAGAAACCTAAACCACAATGATCACAATTGTAAGGTTTCTCTCCAGTATGTGTTCTTTTATGTGCTTCTAGACTACCAAATTGTGAGAAACGTACATCACAAACATCACACTTATAAGGTTTCTCTCCAGTATGTGTTCTTTTATGTACTTCTAGACTACAACATTGAGAGAAACCTACACCACAATAATCACACTTATACGGTTTCTCTCCAGTATGTTTTCTTTTATGTACTGCTAGAGTACCACATTGAGAGAAACCTACACCACAATAATCACACTTATACGGTTTCTCTCCAGTATGTGTTCTTTTATGCCGTACTAGATCGTTCTTATGAACAAAGCCTTTATCACAAACATCACACTTGTAAGGTTTCTCTCCAGTATGTATTCTTTTATGTACTTCTAGATGATAATGACGAGAGAAACCTACACCACACTCATCACACATATGAGGTTTCTCTCCAGTATGTATTATTTTATGCAAAGCTAGATAATATTTACTAGCAAATCTTTTATCACAGTTATCACATTCGAAAGGTTTCTCTCCAGTATGTATTCTTGTATGTATAATTAGATTATTCTTATTAGCAAATCCTGTATTACAAATATCACACTTGTAAGTTTCTCTCTTATGTGATTTTGTATTTTTACACGATTTACATGTTGGGTTGGGGAAAGTATATTACTTTGTAATCTGTCATCCACTGCAAAATTATCATTCTTCTCACACACAGAAAATATGTTATCTGACTCTTGTATGTAGTCTTCATTCTCTAGTTTTGGCTGACATTCAGTCTGAGTGTCACAAACATTTCTCGTACTTCCATGACAGTCAACAGAATCCAGCGATGCTTCATTTTCAGTTATTCTTGAATTTGTCTTATTATCTCTGGACATTTCTGAAACACTTGTATCACTGTTCTTGTTTACTATTGTATTTATTTTATAGCTGTTATATTCAGGTAACATATCTGAAAGTTCACCATGTTCCCTCAGTTGTACACATTTGTCATCATCTATTATATTCTTATAAGACTGTGAATATTCTTCTTTGATGAAGGGAAGATGGTTCTGGGTATGGCTGTATAATTCTGAAATGCAAGGGAAAAAATACCAAAAGCTAGAACAATTATTTATAACTAGCAACCAAATTAGCACTAGGAGTGCTTTGGAATGTTTTATTAGTGTGTTTTCCTTAACATCAAGTGTTCAAACAAGGATGAATCTACGACAGGTCCAGCAAACCGGTAGAGGATTTGTTTGTTCAAACCCCATTGCTCAGGAATTGTGGGGAATACTTAGGAAGAGACGCAGTAACAACGGCGTCAAAGCAAACACACAATACAAAGCCGGAAGTAGCACCAACACAGAACACAGCAATATGTAAAACACCAGAGCTTAGGATAGCAACGTGGAATATTAGTGGATTAGGAGATAAAACAACAGAGATAGTAGAATATATGATCCAACATAAAATCACAATCATGGGAGAGACACTAGAAGAAAAGGACAGGGTATTAAGAAAATATATAAAGATTTTGTATTTACATGGCGAGGAACACAACCAGGTGAAAACAACAAACAGAGTCGGGTTCATTATTGCCCCTACTGCAGCAAAATTTATATTAGAAATAGAGTATACATCAGAACGAATCATCTGTATCAGAATAGCGCAAGGTAAGAGGAAAGTAACTTACATACAGATTTATGCACCATGCAATGACTCATATAGTGAAGAAGAACCACATTTTTGACAATTAAGTGAAAACATTAGTGAAGTCAACAACACTGACAACATATATATTATGGGAGATTTTAAGGAAGAGTCGAGAAGAGCACCATGGGAGACACATCTAGGACCATTCAGTGACATAACAATGAAATGCAACAGCAACGGGGAACACCTGCTTAATATATGTGCAGAACATGATTTATTTATCACCATTTTACCAACATAGGAGGAGCCAGATATTAACCTGGTATAAATGGAATAATATTAATCAAGCATCACAGATCGACTTTATACTAGCAAAAAAGAGTGAAAGATGGAGAATACAAAATGCTAGAGCCATCCCAAATGCAATATTAGACTGATCATAGACCAGTGGTACTATTTCTACACAAACCAATTAGAAAACAAGACAGGAGTACAACTCAACAAATTGAAATAATAGATATTGAAAAGCTAAATAATAATGAAATTAGGAATCAAATTGAAGGAGCAGTTACATCAGCTTTTAACACCCTAGAGGGAGTAAGCAACATAAATAAAGAATGGCAAATCTTCAAAACAAATATCATAGATATAGTGAAAGAAAATTGTGGACTTAAAAAGCTAAATAAGCACAGAAAGCACACAGCATGGTGGAATGAAGAAGTTAAAAGGTCTATACAAGAAAAGAAAAAGTGCTTTCACAGGTGGCAAAAGTCAAAATTAGATGACTACACCAAATACAGAACAGCAAGAATGAATAGTAAAAATAAAGTAAAGTAATCAAAATCAGAATCTTGGGCAAAGTATGGAGAACATTTTGTGAACTATGCACTAAGACACCAAGATAATTTTACAGAAGCATCAAGGCAATGAGACTAAGAGAAGAACAATTCAATCCAGTCACCATTATAAATAACAAGTCTAGGAAACCTCTTACCAACAGCAAAGATATTAAAGACAGATGGAAAGAATATATTACGGAACTGTTAAACTGCGAAACACACGATACAGAAACATTTCAAATGAAACATGGAAAATATCAACAATTGAACATCTTAGAATCGAAGTTGAAATGGCACTAAATCAAAGCAAAAGAAGGAAGGCAGCAGGGATAGATGGTATAACAACAGAAATGTTACTTGCGTGTAAGACAACAGCAATAACATGGCTGACCAGAATTTCTAACATAGCCTGGGAGGCACAAGAGGCTCCAGATGACTGGCAGAGGGCTATTATAGTCCCAATATGGAAGAACAAAGGAGACAAAAGAGAGTGTGAAACATACAGGGTATTCTCTTTGAGCCATATGGGAAAAATGTTTGCAAAATATTGGAGCGAAGAGCAAGACATATATTAGAGCCCCAGTTAAGCAATAGCCAGTTTGGGTTTAGGAGGGGTAAGAGCTGAACAGACGCAATATTTACACTAAGACAGTTCTGCGAACAAACAATTGAATACAATCAAAGTAAACAGCTTATATTTATAGACCAAGAAAAGGCATTTGATAGAGTAAACAGGTGCAAACTATGGAAGAATATGGCGCCCAGGGACAACTATTAGGTAATATCATGACTTATATCAAGATAGTCAGAGTACAGTAAGAACAACAGAAGGAATGACCGACTGGTTCTCCATTACATCAGGTGTTAGACAAGGTTGTGTCCTCTCACCACTACTCTTTATTGCATATATGGATAAAATAACCAAAGAGTCAAATTCAGATAATGATGAAATAAATTAACTGCTTTTGCAGATGATCAGTGCCTGATACATCAAAATGAACAAGATCTACAACATCATATTGACACCTTGAACAAAAATTGTGTAAAACATGACATGAAAATCAACAACACTAAAACAGAAATAATGAATATGGGAAGAAAACATAATAATCTAGACATCCATGTCAATGGCACTAAAATAAACCAAGTGAAAGAATTCAAATACTTAGGAAGCATATTCACAGAAGACGGAAAACTGGATAGAGAGATAGAGGCTAGAGTACAAAAAGCAAATGCTGTAACCTACCAGCTAGCCCCATTGTTAAGGCACCCAAAAATTTACAGGCAGCTAAGCAACAGATGATCAACAGCATTTTTATACCTAATTTGTGTTACCAGAGCCAAACATGGACATTGAGCAAAGCGCAGTCACAAAAATAACTACATATGAAATGAGTTGCCTGCAAAAGTTACCAACAACACAAGAAAAGACAGAATCACCAACATCAGCATAAGAAAGAAAGTTGGCACAAAACCGTGATTGAATTACATAGATAAACAAAGAATGAAGTGGTTTGGCTACTTAATAAGAATGCATCCAAACTCCACAGTATACAGAGTCTTTACAACAGAACATCGGGAAAGAAGGCAAGAGGAAGACCACAGAAAAGATGGTTAGATGGCGTAGCAGAATCCTGTGAAAGAGCAAAGATAACAATCACACAAGCCACCAGAACAGCGCAAGACAAAAAGAGAAAACCACGACACTGGGCAACAACCCGGTAGCAGTGTGACGACAAAAGAAAAGAAGAAGCTATCAAATTATTTAATTAACAAAACATTGAAGAGCTAATGACATTCAGTTGCTCTGACATTTAACAGGGTCTGATCATCAATAATGTGCTTGCGTACATGTAAAGTTGAAGCTCATTAAATTATGACTTCCAGTGATGGAAAAATCCAGACTGACTATTTTATAGACAGTATAAAAATACTCACACTTGTATATGAAATATAAAAAGACATATACGAGGCAGTCAATAAGTAAGTCACAAAGTTCTGTGGATGGTAGGTAAATGTAGTTGGTGTTTTCTAAAGGTGTCATTAGGTGACATCAACATTGAACTCTATATACCCGTTTGTCAGGTGGCACTATGTGTCTCATGCGCAGCGCATAAACAAAATGGTGACTTTTACTTACGGAGGGCACAACCAAAGAGCAATGTGCTGTTGTGCATTTTTTGTGGGCAAAATGACTGCCTGCAAAGGACATTCAAAAGGAAATGCTTCCTGTATATGCTGACAAATGTCTGTCCCATAAAGCGGTGCATAACTGGGTAGACAAATTTTCTCAAGGACGCTTTAACCCCTTGTTTACCTGAGGTTATAGGTCAAACCGCACAGAGCATCCCAAGCATTTTTCTGCATTTCTACCAACTTATTTGAAAATGTAATAACTCTGTTATTTTTGGAATATTTGTTTGAAATATCGTATTTTGAAATAAAATATGTATGTGTATGTTTTGATAATAAAAATTTGTGTTTGCACTGCTCTATGTACTAGTAGTACTTGCTATTTGCTCAGTACTAGTACTTGCGACAGGGTCAGTTCTAGAACGCTTGCTTGGACGTAAATCACATTCTCGTCAGTATCACTATTTTCGTCATCAGTGTCTCTCACCTGTACAGAATTTTCAGAATCTGAGTGAACAGATTCACTTAATGAGAATATATCATCATCTCTGCTATCTTCATCGTTAAATATGTCGTCAGCACCATATGACAAAACGCCAAAGCTTTTTCTGTTGGTGTAATCGTTCTGGAAGATTTTCTACACGCCATTTTGCTTGAACAATTTTTTGACAAAGAGAAACACTCTTTCAAAGATATAAATAACCTTCAGCGTAGCGAAAAATTGACCAATGACAATGTTTTATATAAAGGAAGATGTCCCCAATGCTATAGATAGTCTATTGTAGAGGTGGTTCCCTGTTTACTACACATATTTTGCTGATGAGTTTACTATGTGAACGTCTCGTAGTTGGGATACAGCAAACGCCCACCTACTACGTCACCCTTAAGTAGTTGGTAAACAAGAGGTTAAAATAGTTGATGAAATCCGATCTGGTCGTCCTGTTGAGATTGCAGCAGAAGCAACCGTGCAGCGGGTGGAGACGATTAGAGGTGACAGGCGAGTAGCGAGACTCTATAGCATCTGCAATAGGGTGCTCACATGGTTCAGCATACAGCATAATGCATGATCAATTGAAATTTAAGAAAGTGTGCTCAAGGTGGGTACAAAGAAAATTGAGGGAGGAACACAAAATGAACCGATTTGGCCTATCCTTGCATCATCTCTGTCGATACGAAGATGAAGGAGTAGACATGCTGAACAGGATTGTAACTGGGGATGAATAATGGGTGCATCACTACCAGCTCAAATCAGAGCGTGCTTCAATGGAGTGGAAACATCCTTCTTCGCCTTGTGTGCAAAAATTCAAGGTTATGCCATCAGCAGGGAAGGTTATGCTTACAGTGTTCTGAAATTGTCAAGGAGTGTTGAATGTGAAGTGAAAATGTGGTTTAGAAAACAGAGGCCGCAGTTCTATGCAGTCGGTTTGTGAGGACTGATAAAACGATGGGATGAGTGCATCAATGTTGGTGGAAATTATGTTGAGAAATAAAGGGACAATGTATGTATAAAAATAAACTGGTTTCAAGTTATCATGTTTAGTTATTTTTCTACAGCCATTTGTGACTTACTTATTGACTTCCACTCAATATATACATACATATATATATATATATATATATATATATATATATATATATATATATATATATCAGTAACAAAAATATATTCAAATAAAACTAGGAATAAAGACAATCCAGAGTCTGATAGGAAGGAAGTATATTATTTCTTAATAAACAATTTGTCTGTGTGCACCAAAATAGAGGAGTGAACACCGTTCTCTTCAAAAGTGCATTAGAAAGGTGTTTCTATATATAAGTGTATATGCTATAATATGTATCTGGCACTATCTCCAGTCGTCTCGACTTGTCTTGTCCCTGGATACAGATAGTCCTGGACGAGAGAGTGAGATTGACGAATAGCGCAACTTTTCCTCACTATAGTCCAAATACAGCGCAAGCTACAGTTTCAGACAACTACACACAACACAAATCACACAACATGAAGAATAAGATTAAAGCTCTCACCATAGGCGCGTGGAACGTGCAAACACTATTAGATTAACAACAAAGCTGAACGACCTGAGAGACGGACTGCATTCGTGGCTAGAGAACTGGCACGCTACGATATCGACACAGCTGCCTTGAGCGAGCCCAGACTCCCTGACAAGAGTCAGCTGTCAGAGGCGGGCGGTGGTTACACTTTCTTTTGGAGTGGGCGAGCCAGTACAGAACGTCGGGAATCTGGTGTAGGGTTTGCTGTCAAATCTCATCTTGTGCGTGGCCTCATCAGACTCACAAAAGGTGTCAGTGACAGAGTAATGACTTTTCAGATCTCACTAGGAGAAAAAAAGAGTGCCACTTTACTCAGCGTCTACGCCCTGACAATGACAAATCCAAGCGAAATCAAGGATGGTTTCTACAAGGACCTTGACTCAGTCATCTCAGCGGTCCCAAGGTCTGAGGAGCTCATCATACGAGGGGAAATCAATAAGTAAGCCACAAATTGCTGTAGAAAAATAACTAAACATGATAACAACTTGAAACCAGTTTATTTTTATACATACATTGTTCCTTTATTTCTCAACATAATTTCCACCAACATTGATGCACTTATCCCATCGTTTATCAATCCTCCCAAACCGGCTGCATAGAACTGCGGGCTCTGTTTTCTAAACCACGTTTTCACTTCACATTCAACCGGTGTCATTCGGAAATGTCTCCGCCAAGGTGTGTTTTCAGTAGACCAAAAAGGTGGAAATCGTTAGGGGCTAAGTCGGGACTGTAAGGTTGATGTTCCAGAACTTTCCATCGTAGTTGGTTAATTTTCTCCTGAGTTAATCGAGCCGTATGTGGTCTGGCATTGTCATGAAGAAGCAACACTCCTGTAGTCAGCAGTCCTGGGCATTTTTCAATTGCATCAGCATGAAGCATCAATAGAACTTCACAGTATGATTCAGAATTCACATAGTCACCTTTCTTCTTGAAATTGGTTAAAAGCACTCCTTGACAATCCCAGAACACGTCAATTGTATGGTACCCACATTAAGCACAATTGAAGAAAGTGTGCTTAATGTGGGTACCCAGACAATTGAAGGAGGAACACAAAATGAACCGATTTGGCCTGTCCTTGCGTCATCTCTGTCGATACGAAGATGAAGGAGAAGACATGCTGAACAGGATTGTTACTGAGGATGAATCATGGGTGCATCACTACCAGCCCGAATCAAAGCGTGCTTCAATACAGTGGAAACATCCTTCTTCGCCTTGTGTTAAAAATTCAAGGTTACGCCGGATCAGCAGGGAAAGTCATGCTGACGGTGTTCTGGGATTGTCAAGGAGTGCCTTTAACCAATTTCATGAAGAAAGGTGACAATGTGAATTCTGAATCATACTGTGAAGTTCTATCGATGCTTCATGATGCAATTCGAAAAAAAACGACCAGGACTGCTGACTACAGGAGTGTTGCTTCTTCATGACAATGCCAGACCACATACGGCTCGATTAACTCAGGAGAAAATTAACCAACTACGGTGGAAAGTTCTGGAACATCAACCTTACAGTCCGACTTAGCCTAACGATTTCCACCTTTTTGGTCCACTGAAAACCCACCTTGTGGGAGACATTTCGCGAATGACGCCGAAGTTGAATGTGAAGTGAAAACGTGGTTTAAAAACACCGCAGTTCTATGCAGCGGTTTGGGAGGATTGATAAAACGATGGGATAAGTGCATCAATGTTGGTTGAAATTATGTTGAGAAATAAAGGAACAATGTATGTATAAAAATAAACTGGTTTCAAGTTGTTATCATGTTTAGTTATTTTCTACAGTCATTTGTGGCTTACTTATTGACTTCCTGATCTGGGGACTTCAATGCCAGAGTAGGGACAGACCATCGGGTCTGGGATGTAGTACTCGTAGTACACGGCATGGGCAAGTGCAATAGTAATGAGAATCTTTTACTCCAACTATGTGCTGCCCACGACCTAACAATCACAAACTCCTTGTTTGTTACCAACCTGAAACAAAACGCCATGGATTCATCAATGTTACAAACAATGGCACCTCATTGACTACGTCATCATAGGAAAAGTGAGAGACGTGACGTATGAGTCACAAAGGCTATGTGCGGAGCAGAGTGTTTTACCGATCATAGATTGATCATGTCAAAACTCAACCTCCGCATCAAGCCTAGAAAACGTCACCAGGGTCGCAATCCAACAAAAAAGCTGGCAGTTTCCAAATTTAAAAGCTCCGCTGTCACCAAAATTTTAATAAGAGACCTGAACGAGGACTGAACTGCCCTCAGAGACACCATGTACCTATCTACCTCTGAGCTCATAGGACACTCTGTAAGCAAGAGCCACGACTGGTTTGATGAAAATGACGAAGAAATAAAGCTTATTCTTCTCATGAAACATGAGACATACAGAGCCCACAGAAATGAGCCATCATCGTCAGCCCAAAAAAAAAAGCCTTCCTAGATGCTTGAGAATTGCTCAAGAGAGAATCAGGGAAATTGCAAGATGCTTGGCTCAGCAAAAATCTGATGAAATCCAGATGTATGCAGACAGACATGATTCCAAACGCTTCTACGATGCCCTGAAAACTTGTTATGGCCCTCAACACTCTCACCCCACCCCTGTACTCGATGCAGATGGAGCAAGGCTACTAACTGACAAGCCTCAGATACTAAACTGCTAGGCAGAACACTTCCGTTCTGTCCTCAATCATCCATACACCATATGTGATGAAGCCATAGAGTGCATGCCCCAGGTCCCAATCAATGCCAAGATTGATATTCCACCTACCTTAGAAGAGGTCAAGAAGGCAACAAGCCAGATGTCCAGTGGGAAGGCATCAGGTGCGAACTCGATACCAACTGAAGTCTACAAAGAAGGAGGGCCCATGCTGATGCTGAAATTGACAGAACTATTTACATCCATTTGGTGCAAAGAACGTGTGCCACAGGAACTAAAGGATGCCACTATTGTCCACCTGTACAAGCACATAGGAATCCGCCAGGCCTGCGATAACCACAGGGGATCTCCTCCTGTCAATTGCTGGCAAGATACTGGCCAGAGTCCTCCTCAATCGCTTAATTGATCACCTGGAACAGGACTTACCCCCTGAGACCCAATGTGGCTTCAGAGTGGGTCGTGGAACAGCAGACATGATATTTGCTACTCGCCAATTACAAGAGAAATGCCAAGAGCAGTACCGTAACCTCTATATGGTCTTTGTCGATCTGACGAATGCTTTCGACACGGTCAACAGAGAGGGTCTATGGAAGACCATGGAAAAATTTGGATGCCAGTGAAATTCATTAACTCTTTGTGTCCTAGAAATTTTTTGGGGAAGAAAGAAGAGATAATCATGCTCTGCCAGAACACATTTCTAGCAAAATTTTTCTAAATGGAGTGATCTTGGAAATATGCCTATAACTTTAGTTTTATGTAAGCTAGATTTATACTGTTGGCATCAAAATATGCAGAAGTAAATTCTGAACAATCTGATAATAAATAGTTATATATGTAAATTAGTATTTTTAGTAAATTATTGTTGTATTGTATGTTCAGAGTAACTACTACGACTTTCAAACTTGAATCAATGCTTAGCCATTGCTGAATTCTCCATCATTGTCGGTGAAATCATAAACATGAAACAATTTGTGTGTTTAATTGAACTTTGGAACAAATCCATGGCTTGTTCAGCACTTTAACGCGTGGAGGACGAAACAACATCGTGTAACTAAACTTTTCACACGAAAGTTCACTTTTTCACAACAGGAAAAATATATTTGCGAATAAAACTACAGTGGAACTCCAATATTCGTCCCCGCTAGTATTCGTCTTTTTCGATATTCGCCCTGTTTTTTTCGTCAAATTTTTTTTTGATATTCATCCGAAAGTCAATATTCGTCCTACCTCCGAAGCCGCAGAAAGCAGCTGATCGCCATTTTGTGTCGGTTGTTTGGCTGTAGCGCTTGTTTGAAAGTGCACGCAATAAAACTCTTGTTATTTTTTAAATCTTTTGCAGTTTTTGCAATTTATTATTACAAAAATTGAGTGACCATGGGACGTAAGAAGTGTAGTGACGATAATGGTGGTAAAAAAAAGAAAAGCAGTGCGAAGTACCATTGATTTTAAAAAAAAAAATTATTGCTAAGTTTGAAGCTGGAACACGTGTCGCCGATTTAGTAAAGGAATTTGAAATGCCGAGAACTACCATTGCTAGCATAAATAAAAAAAAGGATGCTATTAAATCAGCTGAAGTCGCACAAGGTGTAACAATTCTTGCTTCTAATAGATCGCCAATCATTGAGGACATAGAAAAGTTGTTATTAGTTTGGATAACTGAAAAACAAAGGGCTGGTGATAGTGTTTCAGAAGCTATAATTTGCGGAAAAGCGAGGTCACTTTATCAAGATTTACAGAATGAAAGGCCTAGGCCATTAACATTCGCTGATGATGCCGAAATTTTATTTGTGTTTAGTGTACTACATGTATTTATGTAGGCCTACACAGTGCATATTACGTATTATTTATGACAGTACGCTGGTTAATATGTGTTGGAGTTAAATTGTACAGTGTTTGAAATGATTTCGGAGATCGATTCTCAAGTGAAAATTTATTCTGTTATAGAATAGATACGCAATATTCGAGGCCGGGAACGAATTAATCCATTTTTAGTTAATTCCTATGGGAAAAAATTGTTCGATATTCGTCTTTTTCGATATTCATCATCCCTCGGAACGGATTAATGACGAATATTGGAGTTCCACTGTATTTTTAAAAATTCAAAAATTAATTCAGCCATACGGTATACCTATATGAATGAAATGGGAGTTATCTGCCCATTGAATTCTGTAAACAAAAACAGTGCCGGACGTATAGTAGCTGAACAGTGAAACAAAACGTGCATGGACCCAAATTATACGTTGGCAGCGTGTTTTGGCATAATGAGAGAACTGTTTTCTACGCTGGGAGCGTCGACTGGATGCAATGAGTTAAGATCGCTCAACAGTTTCACGAGGGCATGTACTTGATGAAGGGGAGCTGTCAGAAGCCTTCCATGTCACCAACGGTGTCAAACAGGGCTGTGTACTGGCCTCAACACTGTGACTGCGCCCTCGCTACGAACTCTGAGGAAGAAATGCAGACTTACATGGACAAGTTCTCAATGGCCTGTGATGAGTTTGGTCTCACCATTAACACCAAAAACAGAGGTCATGTTCCAGCCCGCCCCTAGAGAGCAGTACTACGATCCAGTCATCAACATTAAACACCAGCGTCTCCTGCCAACGGACAACTTTGCTTATCTTGGCAGCCTCCTATCCAGATCAGCAAACATAGATTCTGAGGTTAACAATAGGATATCCAAAGCCAGTGCTGCGTTCGGTGGCCAAAGCAAGCATATTCCAAAGCAAGCATAGGGGTGGGGGGACCACCCAAATGTGCAGAAAAACTGGAATGCCCAGCAGAGGCTTGATTCCAGTGCGCACTTCCACTTGTTGGGAACTACTACTGCCTTGTAGTTAGATTGGGGACAATCAAAGGCTAGCAGAGCAAACCGCACATAAAACTGGACGTAGGTAAACCAAGTAGTCCGAAAAAGACCGTAACCTGAGCAGATGATGCTCAACAACCCGGAAGGTAGGTCGTCTAAGGTCGCTACTCTAAAGAAAATAGCAACCTGCTGCTTTGCAGGTTGGCTGGGGACAAAGGCTGTCGGAGAGCGAGCCCAGTAAACGCTGGTTGAAATCGGACACATCGCCAAAGGACAAGCACCAGAGCTCTAAATGGTACTGAAGATGTGACGTAAAACAAACGTTCTTGGCAAAGACTGTTTATATATCACAATAAGAATGATAAAAATGGCAGAAAATGAACGACCGTGCGAGAGAGAGACCTGATGTCATAGCATTCCAAGTTGATCCACAGATGCTCAGTCATGATGTAGGTGAGTAGGATACATTACAGAACAAGTAATACAGGTTGTCTAAACGATGTCATTGCCCTCCAGAGACATGGGCTCAAGTATTTATGTATCAGTAAACAATGATAAAATAGCTTAGTTACAAAATCATTGTATTATTTAACATTCAAAATAAAAACAATTTCACCTTTCACTTCATCGTTATCTTCAGGTTCCAACTTCACTTTATGACCTGAAAACAAAATGTAAGTCATGTCTCTTTTAAATGTAAGCTGAATGAAAATATCAGTCATAAATCATGTGACATTAATAGATTATGAATGTCTTCTATTTCTATCAATCATGTAATATAAACAAATAATAGTGTTAAACAATCCAGTCATGGAAGATGTTACTATCCTGATGAGACCTGAATAAAACACGGAAACATAACTGATTAATTAATATATTAGGTACCATCTTCACATCAAAGATCTGCTGCAATGGATCTACAACACTTCTTTTCCCTTACCCTGGTGGTGTGTTCTACTAAATTGTTGTGTTCATCTCTCAATGTTTTACTCCCAAATATATTGTTGTCTTCCTATCATCGACCTATCACTCCACTATTGGTTTCAGCAGTAACATACATGTATGTGTACAAAATATTTGATTTCTTTCTGGTTAATCTCCTTCAACAACTGTGTCTTCCAAACATTTTCAGAACTGCCTCATTTGATAGTTTCTGTATCAAATAAATATCCACAATTCTTCTCTATAAATCCATACTACAATGACTACCATTTTTGTCTTCTAGCTGCTTAATCTTGTTCATGTGTCTGTAACATAAAAAAGTATATAGGACCTGGAGACTCCCTTTTATCTTAATATTTATTTGGATGTTAAAATCTGTCACATGTTGTTGAATACAGTCTTGGCAACTCCTATTCTTTTCCTCATTTCAGACTTCAATCCACTTGTTATTTGCCCAATTACAGAACAATAAATAAGTATCTAAAATATTTGTTAGCAAGTCAATGCAAAGTATACACAAAGATCATATAAGTGTCAGAATATTGAATCTTTCTGTAACAATATGGTATCACATTCAGACCACTTTATTTTTACCTCCAAACAGATGTGAGTTGAAATGTAAAAAGTTTACCATCATAACATATCAGAAATCACACCAGCGAAAGGTTTTAATGTTCTTGTTTTATGACTGATGTTAATTTTAAAAATGTATTGATTTAATTTATTCACTGCAGGAATGTGTTCTGAGACTATTAATCTCAGTTCAGATAATGTTAGCAGATTTATACAAAAGTATTCACTCACTTGATAATCTTGTTCCTGTTGTAAACTTATAACTTCATCTGACATATTAGTTTCATTGTTTTCTTCAACCTGGAACAATATAAACATTTTTGTAATGTCAAGGCAAAGTATCTACACAATCTCTCTCTAAGTCATGTTGTCTAGGCAGCTAACTTATGGCTATCATATAATATTTGTAAAGATGCTATTATAACATAAGCATAACAAAAATGATACCAGAGTTTTAGTTATTAGCATAATTAATATTTAATTACTCCAGCTCTGAAGTACATCACACTGACCACATTGTTACAAGAAAAGCAGTAGAAACTAACAACTGTCTTCAGTTGTCTCACTTGTGGAGTAAGTGTTGCTATAGACCTTATTCATACTTGTGTAAATGTCTAGATGACCAGAAAATCTAATAATAGTTAGACTGGAAACAGATGGTGTTTGAATAATTCAGATATGTGTGAGTATTATCTCACATCTATCACCAGTTTTTCAGGAGTGGATGTCATGCTGAGGTAAAGTGCTTGTCTCAAACTATATGTCCCATGTGAAGTGATTGAACTATTTTCCAGTGATCCATGATTAAGGGAGATTAAGTTTCTAGTCTTATCAGAAGTTGATGATAAAAAGTAGCTATCATATTCAAGTTGAGTGAGTAAAAGAACTCACAGAAGGCCCTTCCTTTCGTTAGCTTGAAATATTGTCTATATATTCAATGTTGTCTCTTGTATAAGCTTCACTGTCTTTTGTAGCTACACAGAGGTCGTGTAGTTTTCTGTTGAGTGTTGTTTCGTTAGACCAGTGATTTTGTCTCAGTGTATCATATTTTGGGCAGTCTTGAAGTATGTGCTCTGCAGTCTGGAGTGCCTGTCTGAATTGCCAATCTTGAATTTTGTATACATGTGGCTCTGGAGTCGATTGTGTCCTGTTCTAAGGCGCAGAATGACAACTTGTTCCAATCTGCTCATATTATAGTAATTGTCTTGTGTTGGTATTTGTGGCTTTCTGATTGATTTAATCGTCCTTTTCTTTTGGTGGTAGGTAACTGGCACATCCAGTTGCTCTTATGCAGCACCTTCCTTGGTCAGTCGGACTGATGTTTCATTACCTGGTATTCCACAGTGAGAAGGTATCCACTGCAAGACGACCCCTCGCTGCTTGGACAGTTTAGACAGTAGGGTCTATAGATCTGGCAATTTTCTGGACTGAAGTGCATGGAGTGCTGATTTTGCATGTCAAAAATACAACAGGTTGAGGGTCAAGTCTGGTATTCAAAAGTTTCACAGTTTCTTCATTGCCTGAATTTCTGCATTATAGCTGTGACAGAATTTGCCCGTTGGTACTTTGATCGCATCTTTAACATTGTTTGGGTACTCTATGTACACTCCTGCTTCTCCATTCTTCACATCATTTTCTGCTGACCCTGACCTAGCGATGCTGTGGGTATTCTTCCTCAAGCAAACTGAGAGTGACTGTCTTGCGTTGTATGCTGTTCTGCTCATCCTTGCCGAGTATTCCTTTCACTTCTGGCATAGAAGATGAAAATCTATAATAATATGATGGACAACTGCTGCCCAGACAACATTTATTTGCACTAATTAAAAGGCAACTTCCACAGATTTTTATAATTCCCAAAATTATTCCAACAACCCACAATTGTGTTACAGAACTTGTGTCCTGCCGGTGAGACCTTTCTCTGCATGAAAGAGATTGGAGCCCACATGGTTATTTACCAAAGTGCAATGATGTTAGTTCTATTATTCAAACATTCATCAGTTATTTTCTCTTCAGTAAATCAAACATATCAATCTTAGCTTTATTAACATGTTTAAAAAAAAAGATAAAAATAATTCACTCACTGTACAGACTGGTTCCAACTTAATTTTGTCATCTAAAAATTGTATTCTTGGTTTAACATCCATTGTGATCTGAAAATAGATAAATTGTTGGATCAAGTCAGTATGGTTTCTGGGGTCTAAGACACAGGAAATGAGATGACCAGAAATCAAGGTTGGAGTACTAGAGATAATCACAAGCTCGTTAGGGTGTTTATAACAGGCTGTCTCAATGCAATCTGATTCAGCAAATAGCAAACAAAAGTGAAAAAAATCAAGTACAAAAATAAATGATCTGCTGAAAATTGATGTTTTGAACCGAAAGTTGGAGATAATGCAGTATCTTTAAATTGTGACACAATGTAACCAACATTTTTTTTTCCAGAACAAACAAATTATATAAGAAGTATTATTTATTGATGAATTGGTTATTAAACTGACATTATCACACTCCTGGCAGACCCATAGGTGCTCAGTCTCCCCCAACAGATATCAAAGAGTATGCATACAGATGGCTCATGTGGATCGCTGATTAAACACACTCCTCACTCTGCCCCTCAAGCATCCAGTTCTACTTGTACAACGAGTACCTCCAAACTTCTTAAATCACTGGATTGATTCAACATCTATTTTAGTGTCTTTATCCAACAGGCAGTCCTGAACAGATCAAAGAACATCCCCCTTATCCATCTTCAATTCCACAACAATTGATGCTGTTGATGCAAGCAAGTCCGCTCTCTCGTTCCCACAAACATTGCATGCCCAGGACAGTAGATTCATGTAAGCCTCTGGAGGTTAGAAACTTCTATAGACGACATCCACTCATACTGAAACCTGCCCTTTTGGATCTTGTAAAGCATCGACTGAGAGTCAGGTATACCATCATCAAATAGCTTGTCCTGAGCAAAACTTTGCCACCCCAACATTCCTCCAGAATTTCTCTCTCTCATAGGCCAGATGTCTTGCCTCTGCAGCCATCATATTCAAACCATCAGTTACATCCTGAATCCATCTTCTCCGTGTTCTTCCTCTTCTTCTCTTTGCCGGTATGCCTCCTTCCATGATGGTCTGCTCCAGCCCATCATGTCTTTTTATATGTCCAAAATATCTCAATTTTCTTTCTTATTTGTAGCATCAGACAGTTTTCTTTGATTTTGAATTCCTTCTGTATAGATCTATTTGTTCTCTTCTCTGTCCATGATATATGGAGGACTCTTCCGTACCACTTATATTCAAAAGCACATATATGTTTCTCCACTGCTTTATTAATTATCTATGCTTCACACCCATACTATTGTTAGGGTTTTCTAGGCATTGTCTTGGAAGGTTGTCTGTCATTGCTTTCCTTCCTGGCACTGACCCCACTGGTCCATGACCGTAGCCATTGTCTCACAGAGATCCTCTGCCTACCGTCATGAGTTTTGAGACCATAACCATTGACACTCTGTCGGCTGCCCCTTCACTCATCTACCACCTGCTCCCATGGATGTGAAATGGATCATGGAAATTTAACATACAGAAATGGATCATGGACATTTAATAATAACACAACTCATAAGTTCTATTCACTTGAGGTTCTACATGATTCTAACAGTAATAAATTGTAAAGATGTCCAAACCTTGCAAACAATTTCCTACTTTATGCATCTTGTTTCTCTAATTTGTTTTCTATCTTCACAACTTCCTAGCTTGACTTCCATAGAAGTATTGGAGGTCAGAACTGTAGAGGTTTAATTATGAATGTACACCTATTTCTAGCATGCTGGTTACCAATCAAGTGTCTCTCGCTAAATGGTCAAGCTCAGAAAATCTTGGGTTCAAATCCAGACCACTCCGCTCTGTTCACTACCGTATTTTTCCAAAGATCCCAGAAGTAAAAGTAATAAACAGTTTCATGATGGCGTGTGTAGCCTACTTGATGAAGAAAGCTGTCAGAGGTCTTCCATGTCACCAATGGCGTCAAACAGGGCTGTGTCCTGGCCTCAACACTCTTCAGCATGATGTTTGCAGTGAAGCTTGAACTGCAGATTGTTGCTGTTGGCAATCCTAATTTTTAGGTTCTTTATTTTGAAGTGTTTATTTTGAATTTTCCTTTGTACAGAACAATGTTAACATTTCATGATTTACAAACATTTGTGGACTGGGGTTATTGGGCTTTACAGTGTTGTGAAATGATGATTATAATGATACAATATACTTTTGAAATTACATTTTGAAAGAATATACTGAAAAACAACAAAACACGGTGACCATGTTTCAAAAGTGTTAGTACTGACAGACTCTCACCTACTGATCAGCATGCTTGCCTCATCTGAGCCAGAAGATCAGGAACAATAAAAGTCTAATTGTTTCCTCTCTTCTGACTTTAATGAATGATTTTTGTGTCATCAGTAACAGTGGTGGATTCCTTCAGTATTATCTAGTCTTTGTCTAAATTCTATTCATTCACTCTTGGTTTTATTTTGTACAATTTATTTAAAATTTGACATATTTCAACATACAATGATACATTCACTCCATCTTTCATTATGAATTATTAATATTTATACATATATACAAGTACATATTATCATATTGATTATAAAAATCCAGCATAAAACTGAAGGAATATTTGTTTGAATAAAACTAAAAGTGCATTCAAAAATTCATTCATTATAATATTATAATTATATGGTTTGATATAAAATCTTACACTTACTGCACTGCTGCATCTGTAGGTCGATATATAATCAAATGTATCTCTGAGTGTATTACTTTGTATAGTTTATTAGACTATTTATAATTTTTGTAATGTCTGGAGTTAATTGAATGTTTTGTTTGATGGTGCTGTATATATCTTCTTATTGCATTTGTGTTTTCATTTTGTGTGTTCTGATCGTGATGCATTTAAATTATTACATAATAGAATATATCACTACTCGTTCATGTAGGGCCTACATGTAACTTTTTAAAACGACCATTAACCGTCACGAGTAGGGCTGTGATGTATAACCGCGAATAGACGTGATTTCAGTTTCACTGCGGGCTTGGAACGAAAATGAAATCCATTAACATGAATAAGACATATATATTGTATTTAATTTTACAAAATGATTAATATGAACTTCAATATAAGAGTAGCAATGAACAGAAATGTATTGACTATTGTAATACTATAAACCTACGTTACTTTAAAATAATATCTCACGTCATTGATGCTCGAGCTTACTTCGCGGCGACAGGGTTGCCAACTAAAAATTGAGAAAAGCGGCCAAACACTCTACGGAAAAGGCCAAAACAAAGACAGAGGAAAAAAACCCAGTGGTATTTCATACATCATAAGTCTAACTTATACTGCCCAGGTGACATCTCGCTGTCACTCGATGCAATGATTATCAATGATACAGCATGCATGGTGGCCGTTGACTTCAACAGCCACTCAGAAAGATGGGGCTACCTCGAAACGAACAGCAGAGGCGCAGAAGTGGAAGACTGGGAGATAGAAATCAACCTGTCCTCATCAATGCCCCAGACGATCCGCCAACCTTCTACTCGAGAAGGTGGCACGACTAGAACCCCGATTTGGTCTTCACAACAAGTGATCTCTCCACAAAAACATTACGTACGGTCACAAAGCAACTCGGAGATAGTGACCATAGGCCCGTCAAATTGCAAGTAGACCTAAAATTTGTACCTGAGCCTAAAATGTGGTTGCCACGGTGGAACTACAAAAAGCCAATTGGAAACAGTACGGGGCACTGACAGATGCCAATGTTGAGCACATTAACATGCATGAAAAACACATGCGATCCGTGGCAAGGGAACTCTCAGAAGAAATCCTGAAAGCGGCACGGGAAACCATTCCTAGAGGCGCACGGAAGGATTACAAGCCATACTGGGCAGCAGAGGTTCAGAAGCTTGAAAACTACCTTGAGTTGGCAAGGAGTGAGGCAGAACAGGCACAGTCAGTAATGACCAATACTGCTTACAAGGCGGCAACAGCTAAGTACAAGCGGGAGGTCAAACGATCAGCACAACAGAGCTGGGTTGACAAGACCGAATCCCTGAATGTCGATAGGGACGGCCATAAATTGTGGAAGCTTGCAAAAGCGCTAAATGATGAAAACACCAAGCCGACCCCAATAGTCCTCGAACAAGATAATAAGATGTCCTCGGGAAAGGAAGCCGCAAACATTCTAATGCAAAAATATGCAGAAGTCAGCAGAGTAAGCATAGCAAAAGAAAAAGTCGATGACACAAGAGAAAAGCTAGAGCCCCCAAGGCGAGGCCAAGAAAAGCCGATAGTCCCCTAACGGATACATTTACCAGTAACGAGTTGGAAGAGGCATTAAGGGAGCTCAAGCTCCGAAAGTCGCCCGGAAAGGATGGGGTCACAAATGAAATGCTTAAAAACTTAGGTACTAGAGCAAAGACAGTTCTACTGGCTGTCCTAAATATGTCGTGGGGGACAGGCATAGTACCAAGAGAATGGAAGGAAGCGATCATGGTACACATCCTAAAACCAAGAAAAAACAAACTCGATCCGGCGAGTTACAGACCAATTAGCCTCCTAAGCTGCACGGGCAAACTTATGGAACGCATGGTGAACAAACGGCTATCTTGGCACTTGGAAAGCAAAGGGCTTCTCATGGCACAACAGGGAGGCTTTCGGAGATACCGATCTACAGAAGATCAAGTAACCTATATCGCCCAGGAATTCGAGGATTGTTTCCAAGAAAAGAAACAGACACTGGCAGTTTTGATAGATATGGAGAAGGCGTTTGACACAGTCTGAAAGGGGGATTAAAATTGAAACTCCTCACCCTCGGTTTAAGTGGAAGAATGTACAAATGGCTTGATAGATACCTAGAGAAAAGAACAGCAAGGGTTCAGGTTCAGGGGTACACAAGTATAAAGGCCACACTAGAGCAAGGAGTCCCCCAAGGAGAAGTGCTCTCACGAGCTCTCTTTCTAATCTTTGTCAATGTCATAGCAACATGCCTACCAAAGCGAGTACACTCTGTCATGTATGCCGACCACCTGGCAATATGGGCGAGAGAAGAGTCAATGCCCATAGCAACAAATCGATTGCAAGATACGCTAAATAAGTTGGAAGTCTGGTAAAAAAAAGTGGAATATGAACATAAATGCTTCTAAAACCACCTACACTGTGTTCTCGCAGAACAACCAGAATCACAAAATTAAGCTTAAAGTCAATGGGCAAGATCTTTCAGTAAGCAAGACCCCAACGTACCTGGGAGTCACACTCGACCAAAAACTGACTTGGTGTCCCCAAATCAAAAATGCTACGGCAAAAGCGAGACACAGGCTCACGATTGTGCGCAAACTCGCAGGCTCCACGTGGAGAGCAAACACCAGAGTCCTCCTCAAAACACTCTACTCTGGAAGAGTGCGACCGGTCCTGAAGTACGGCATTGCAGCGTGGAGTAATGCATCAAACAAGCAATTCGCCAAAGTGAGCAATAGCCCAAACCGTGCAATACACATTATCACAGGAGCCATGAAGTCCACGCCCATCAAGGCGATGGAAACAATCACAGGCATCTAACCAATGGCAGATAGAAGGGACAGAAAAGTCTTGGTATTGGTGGAAAAAACGCTCGATTCCCACCCTATGTACGAAAGAATGAACGGATTCGGAAGGTGCAGAATAAAGAGAACCAGCTTCGCAAAAAGTGTCAAAGCACTGACCAAAGGCCACCATGTCCTAGCAATCTGCAAAGCTAAACTGATACCGGCAACCGATAAGAGCCCGCCGTGGGAGACCAAAATGCCAGAATTAATGGAATCAATCCCAGAAATACTAAAATAAAGGTCAGCAAGAGAACTGCGAAAGATGAGAGATCACAGAAAAATACATAGCGACCGAGTACCCCGAGAGTGCGTGGGCATACGTGTATACCGATGGATCGGCAAAAATCGTAATCAGCGATGGCGGAGGAGGAATAGTGCTTAAACTCAAAGAAAGTGACGGTCACGAAGGCGATTACCACAGGTAAGTACTCGAACAACTATCGGGCAGAGGCAATAAGAACAGCCGCTGAAATGATCCTAGAGAGAAGAGGCGCCTCACGCAACAAAGTCGTGATATTCACCGACGCTCTCTCGGTCATCAAGGCACTAAAAAATGCAGGCAAAACAGAGCTCAATGAGCTTACAGCGATCCTCGGTGTACTCGTGAACTCACTTAAACTCACCGTCATTCAGTGGATACCATGTCACTGCAATATAAGCGGAAACGAACAAGCTAGCTAAAGTATGAGGGCGACTACCGCAGACTGATCACGAGATCAGCTGTGAGGAGGCCAGAACAACCATCGGTTGGCAGTATAAAGAAAAATGGTCGAAAGACCACACACAACACAGTTGCAGAGATGGATACTATGGTCTATCCCGTAACGAACAAGTTGCTATATTCCGCCTCCTTACTGACCATAACAGGCTTCGGGCCCACATGTTCAACAAATTCAAAATTGGCACAACTAGCCTGTGCCACTGTGAAAAGGCGACATGACGGCAGAGCACATACTGCAAGTTGTTAGCAGGCCCGAGAAGCGAAACCTGGCCCGATAACACAGTGCTGTAATCTCAAAGCTGTACGGAGAGACAGAGTACCTAAAAACAACCGTACAGTTCCTGATAAAATTTGGTTCATCGGTCTGCAGGCGGAGAGAGAGAGAGAGAGAGAGAGAGACCACTGTTACCTGCCCCGCATGTCGTAAGAGGCGACTAAGGAGTCTTGGCTGAACTCGGATGCATGTGTTCTAAACGTGTAGAAGTCTATTTGTTTTAGGGCCTATCAAACCAATGTGCAATGTATACACGTTCTTGGCAAAGATCAAACATATTACAAAGAGTGATTAAAATTGGTCGTAAAGAACGAACGCAAAGAAGAAGAAGAGCCCTTGCTGTTCTGTTCTCCAGGTATCTGTCTAGCCATTTGTACATTCTTCCCTTTATTCCGAGACTCAGGAGCTTGAGTTTTAGTCCTTCTTTCCAGACAGTGTCAAACGCTTGACTCCATGTCTACCAAGAATGCCAACGTTTGCTTTTTCTCTTGGAAACCATCCTCGATGTCCTAGGCGATATAGGGTACCTGATCTTCGATAGATCGGTACCTCCTAAGGCCCCGCTGTTGTGACATGGGCAGCCCGTTGCTCTAGAAAGTGCCATGATAACCATTTGTTCAATATGCATTCCATGAGCTTGCCCATACAGCTTAGGAGGTTTATGGATCTGTAACTCGCCGGATGTAGTTTGTCTTTTGCTGGCGTCAGGATGGGTAACCTGATCGCTTCTTTCCACTCTACTGGTACTATGCCTGTCTTCCACGATATGTTTAGGACTGCCAGCTGAGCTGTCTTTGCCCTGTTTTCCAAGTTTTAAGCATCTCATTTGTGATCCCATCCTTTCCCGGCGATTTTCTGATCTTCAGCTCCTTAGTGCCTCTTCCATCTCGTTTCTGCCGAATGTGTCCTTTAAATGACTATTGGCTTTTCTTTGCTCGCCTTGGAGGTTTCTCGCTTTTCTCTTTGTTTCTCTTTTTTCATTTGGGGATGTTTGCTCTGCTAACGCTTGCATATCTCTTCATTAGGACGTTTTCTGCTTCCCTCTCCGAGCACATCTTGTTATTGTGCTCCAGAACTATTGGGGGTCGGCTGGTGTTTTCGTCACTCATGGCTTTCGCGAGCTTCCACAATTTGTGGCTGTCCCTATCAAGGTTCAGGGATTCGATCTTTTCTATCCAACTCTGTCTTGCCGACCTTTTGACCTCGTTTGTATTTGGCCACTGCTGCCATGTAAGCAGTGTTTGATATAGTTTGTGTCTTTTCTGTTTCCTGCATTACCTGTTCACGGTCTTCTTTAAGCTTTTGGATCTCTGCTGTCCAGTAGGGCTTGTAATCCTTCCGTGTACCTCTGTGGATGGTCTCACGTGCCGCTTTCAAGATTGCTTCCAAGAGTTCCTTGCTAAGGATCTTACGTGTTTCTTTTCGTTCTTGTTGATATGTTCAACATTTGTTTCTGACAGTACAGAAAATTTTTGCCAGTTGGCTTTCTTGTAGTTCCACCTGGGCAACCACATTTTCAGCTCGGGTACAAAGTGGAGATCCACTTGAAGTTTGACAGGCCTATGGTCGCTGTTTCCGAGTTGTCTAGTGACCGTTTATTCGGGTTTTTTTTTAGAGTTCTCCCGTTGCAAACGCCATGTCGGGGTACTAGTCGTATGCCAACTTCTCGAGGAGAAAGCTGGCAGATCGTCTGGGGCATTGATAAGGAATAGGTTGTTTTCTATCTCCCAGTCCTCGACTTCGACGCCTCTGGTGTTCGTTTCGGGGTAGCTCCACCTTTCTGAGTGGCTGTTGAAATCGCCTACCACCATGCAAGCTGTTTTTGGAAAAGTCATCGCCTCAAGTGATAGCAACATATCACTTGGGAAGTAGGCCTATAGGTTGTACAGTAGGATCTGTTCTTGGTCACATTTGATGAGGACGCCTAAGATTTCTGCTGTCTCCTGCAGTCAAGTATATTTGCTTCGCTGGGATGCCGTTTCCTACCATCGTGAGGACTCCTCCTTTGTGCCCCTCATGGTTTAATTCAAAGGTTTGATAACCTCTGATCCAGAATCTGTGTTGGGCATTTAAGTGTGTCTCTTGTATTAACGCTACGTCAATCTCTTCCGCTGCTAGTCTCAGTGCTAGAGATTGTTTCTTGTGATGGAGACCTTCGGCATTCCATTGCACAATGTTTAATCGTCTTTGACCAGTTTTCGGTCGTATCGAACCAGTAGCTTTAACCCGCGGGCAGCGGTCGCTAGTTTGCCAACTCGGGGACGGGGACCGTCAGTAGCAAAGGTGTGCCCTTAGAGGCATGGGACCCGGTGCTCGTCCTGCCCGACGGATCTCCTCAGGCGTAGCACCAAATCATCATCATCATCAGGTGCCGTGCCAGCTGGCGTAGGCGATCATGGATCTCCACAAATCTGTCGTTGGTGTTTGTTTATCAACCTGCCATGAAGTCAGGCTATCCAAAATTGTCTGTCTCTGTCTTCCCCTGTCTCGTCTACCCTCAATTTTACCGGTTGTAACAATGTGTTCTAAACCTCCCTCCTCATCACATGCCCGAAAAATGATGACTGCCTCTTTCTTATATTGATGATAAGCTTTCTCTGTGTCTTGATCTCATTCAGCACCTCAACATTGGTCATTTTAGCAGTCTATGGGATTCTCATCATTCTTCTATAAAACCACATTTCTGTAGCCCTCAGAGATTTTTCGATCTGTGTGTTCATAGTCCATGACTCGCATCCGTAAGTCAGTATTGGTTCTCTGTAGCTTGAATAACTCGCATTCTGATCGGGATTGACAAGTACTTGTTGCAGATAATGTAACACCAAATAGAGAATCTAAATTATTAAACATATTCATGAGAAAATCTGGTCCACGCAGCCTTAAACATGGGTATGCTACGTCACATCTTCAGTGCCATCAAGAACTCTGGTGCTTGTCCTTCGGCGACGTGTCCGATTTTAACCAGCGTTTAATGGGTTCGCTCTCAGTCAGCCTTTGACTGTCCCCAGCCGAGCTGCAAGGCGGCAGGCTGCTATTTTCTTTAGAGTAGTTACCCTAGACGACCTTCCCTCCCAGGTTGTTTAACGTCTTCTGCCCAGGTTACCAGTCTTTTTTTTTTTGGAACTACTTTGTTTACCTACCGTCCAGTTCTGTGTATGGTTTGCTCCACTAGTCTTTGATCTTTTATTGTCCCCAATTGAACTACAAGGCAGTAGTGGTTCCTGCGAGTGGAACAGGGTTATTGTCCTGGGACGGTGTCGTACTCGTGTAACACACCGTGAAAAGTGTCGGCCTTCGCCAATGTTTGGATTTGGACAGCCTGTCATGTCTTTACACTGTCAGCCTTACTTTCTGACCACTTTGAGTTTATTCCGGAGCAGGAATTTTCTCCGCTTTTTCGAGGAGCGTTTGGGTACTTGGCAATTTGCAGTTGCTACTCTGTATTTTCCCTGACCTTTGCTCACCATTTTCGTGGGCCCTCTTTTCTGTTTTGGATGCACCTCTCATCCCTTCATGTGTAGCCTTTCCCATCGGCCGGGAAGGTACTATTTGTGATACGACAGTTGTGTTCATATTTTCCGTACCTCGGGACCGAACTGACATGCAGCTCTACTCGTGCTAAGGGCTTCGAATTTCGCTCCGTGTGGGTCATCTTTTCTGATTTGGATGCACCTCTCATCCCTTCATGTGCAGCCTTTCCCAACGGCCGGGAAGCTGCTAATTGTTGTAAGTCCGTTGTGTTCACATTTACCGTCCCATTTACCGTGTCGCGAGACTGCTCTAACACACAGCCCGACTTGGGCACAGGGCTCGAGTTTCCCCCCATGTTGGCCCACGTCTCTACTTCCGGATGCACCTCTCATCCCTTCATGCTCGTTTTCTCGATAATGAACTTTTGTCCCGTAGGTGGCAATTTTGGTTCGGTCATTTACTTCAGAGGAGTTAACATTTGTTCGCTGACTTCTCGTACGCTGCTGTTTTCATACGTTTCTGCAAAACTTGGGCATTGTTTCTTCGGACAACGGCCAGGAGATGCATGCATTTTGTTCAGTGATTTTTGGGCTTGCATTGATTTTCCGTGCTTGCACTACTACCACTAACTGTAGCTCTCCCTCGATCCCTGCCCACTTCGCCAGACCGGAACCAATGTCTGTTTCCAGGGTCACCACAAGGAGGTGGGGCAGGATCTTGATTAGTGCCAGCTCACTAATCCTGGGACAGCATTGTTCACTGTACTTTTGACCCCCTATATATATATGAAGCACATTAATAACGCACCACCTGTATAATCCAGGAACAGAGTGTGAAATGTAAATATAAGCGTTTACAAGCTTACATATTTGGAATCCTTATTCATTTTCCTTTCAATGCATGATGGTAATTAATTTGTACATTTGATTGTTATGAAATTGTCCCATTCACGTGTAAGAGCATCTGCAAAGCGCTCTCCACACCGTCGCCAAATCCGCACACGTCCATCAGCAAAGGATAGGTTGAATCTGCTCTCGTCTGTGAATAGGACAGCATTCCACTGCAGTCTAGTACATCTGACATGTTGTTCTGCCCATTGCAGGCGCTGCTGACGATGTCTGTGAGTCAAGTTTGGCCCAACATAAGGTCGTCTTGCAGTAAGGCCTATATCTCTGAGTCGTCGTATGACTGTCATTCGAGAGACTTGCCCACGTCTACCCACTATTGCTGTTCGACTTGCCGGGAGAGAACGATTCTTTAGGTGACTGAACACAATATGGCGATCTTGCGCAGGGGTAGTAACTCATGGTTGGCCACTCCGACGTCTATCCCGGCACTGCCAGTGGCTCCGTAACGTTCATTGAGACGTACAATAGTGCTGTGGTGGCAATTCATCCTTCTAACAATGGCCCTCGAGCTCATTCCGGTAGACAACATTCCAATTGCTCGTTGGCGGTCATTTTCCGATAGTCGTGGCATTGTAAGCACATGTACCGGGTGTTTTGTCTCAACGGCCTTTTTATACCGAGTATACTGCCACAACGCCTACACACTTTCAAGGTCCTAGCTGTTGGGAATCGTGTTGCACGTGTAGCTTTCATTGTTTTCTTGTAGTCTGTACACAAACCCGTGGGTTTGAAAATTCACTTTCCATTCCAGCAGCCATTCGCTCCCTACCTCATGACAAACACGGGGAAAATACATTCCCACACTTTTTTGCTCACCCTCTCAGCAACAGTATTTATCATAGTGGTGCGTTTTAATGTCTTCAGTATATATATATATATATATATATATATATATATATATATATATATATATATATATATATATATATATATATATATATGTTTGATAGAACACTGCAAGCATTTTGCAATTTTACTCACATCTGTGAGTCTATGATTATTTATTGGTAAAAATATTCATAATATTGATATTCCTTATTGTTAAACTTGTTGCATAATATAACTTTGATTTAGCATGTTGATTTTAAAATGAATTCATCTATATAAAACAATACTGGAATGCGAGGTCACATGACCAGTTGTTTGATTTACCAAAATTTTTACCTGAGTCTGCAGGCCCATAAGTTTATAGTTGGCTCTGTGCAAGCAGTGTTATGGTTTATGAGATCTCACAATACAGACGAGCAGAATCCCAGAGTGAATACTTCTGCTCTCTCCAGGCAGAAGGAAAAGCTGCGTAAATGCAAATGAATTGTAAATTAACAAAGGTACGAGTCGTCTGTAGATTCACGTCCCATTGAGTCAATAGTTGCACTATATTTGCCAGCTCTCTGCAAGAATCGTTGAAAACGATGTAACATGACGCGACGACACAAGGGAAGATTGCAGTAATACTATAATCCCCATAGGAGGCCAAGCGCAGATAAAATTATTAGGTAAGGTTGACCGAGAGCAAAAACCTGCAGCTGCGTTCCTGTGCTTAATGAAACTGCACTCCTTGGAACAACCAGGTGCTGTACTGTTTGTACGAGCAAAATATGTAAAGTTTCATCTGGTGCAGTGAAAAAAACTGCAGTCTGAGAAGAACTGGAGTTGGTGATGTCAGCGAATGCAAAAATTTAAGTTGCGTTGTTAGCGCCTTCTGTAACGACCCTGTATATTACTTGTGTCCAGCTCCATTTCAGTGCTTCTCGGCATAAAGGAAAATGTAAAGAAAAACAGCAAATTGCAAAGTGTCTACATGCGTATCGCAACGGCAGAGAATGTTCCTAATCCGGAACAATCTTTCCGTGGCTAGAAAAGCAAGCCTGAGAATGTAAAGGTTTGACTCGCTGTACAGTGAGAGATAGAACACAGCAACAACCCGTATCAAATATTATATGGAAACGAAGGTGGAAATATTTAGGTCATGTTCTTAGATCAGACGAAAAGAAACTAAATCGACAAGTCCTTATGTGGTCACCTGTTGGTAAAAGAAAACGTGGATAACCTAAGACCACTCTTCGAAGAACAATACTACAAGAAAGTAAACTATTTGGATGTAAAACCCTACAAGATCTCCAACTGCTAGCAACGAACCGCATCACATGGAGATCTAAAACTTCTGCCCTATGTGCCGCCTTTGGCACGAAAGGAACAAACTAACCATTCCAAACACTGGTAACGACCGACATTTTTTTGATGTATTGTTCCACAATTGCTGGACAACGTCCACATACCATGGCTCAGATTAAATAATGGCCAATTCAACAGCTGAAAATTGATTGTTTGTGTGACGTGTCCCTAATGGCTGAGAATGTTCCTAATCGGGAACGACCTCACATAGTCAGAAAAGGTGCATAGTGTAGACATACTCTGATGGCAAAGATCATAAAGCCCAAATATACGGCGAAAAATGATCATTAAAGAGCAATGAATACATGAAGGAAGGGAAAATGTGGGGGACTGACTGTCAGCGAAACAGACTAAACATTTCCCGTATACCAACATTTGGATGCCCTGTAGTACACGTGTATGGTACCGTACACATGTAGGGGCCCAAATAACGGGGTGCAACCAACGTACAGTTGTTCCTGGCAAAGATCAATTATACATCACAATAAGAATGATCAAATTGGTTGTAAAGAACAAACACAAACAAACAAACGTTTCAAAAAAGTAATAAAGCAACATGTCTTCACTAATCGTAACAGCTTTAATTGTGAACATCCTGTGAATTCTAAACTAAGAAGGCACACAGTGAGGAAACATAAATTTCTAAATTAACATGTTTACAAAGTGTTTGTGTTTACAAAGACTGTTACGCAATCAAGTAACATGACAATAGCTTCTTAAAAAATAGCATGCATTTGCTAAAAGAAACCTTTCAGTGATGAAGCAATGGTCATTGCAGCTGAAATTTCCAATTGTCTCATCATACTGTAGCTAGACTGGTTGAACATATTTCTAATAATTTGCAATCTCAGTTATATCACTACTTGCAGTTGTGTGAATATTTTTCATTTCAGTATGATGAAAGCACAGACATTTTGGATAGTGCACAGTTGTGTGTATTTATTAGAAGAGTTTAAAAAATTATTTTACAATAAAAGAGGAGGTAGTTAAACTTCTTATTAAAGACTATACTAGAGGGCAAGACATTTTAAATTTACTGCTTACATCTGTTGAGAGGTAACTTACCACTTTCAAAACTTGTTGCTATAACAACTAATAGGGAACCTTCAATAACTAGGTAGACACAAAGTGGGGTTTCTTTCTCTTTTGATAGTATGAATCAGCTATCAAAATGTCTATCTCTCTATCATTATCTTAACCCTCAAAATCTTTATCACAGTTTGAGCAATGTTTCTAATAAACTCTCTATCAAGCTCCAATGTGACCCTTGTTAAAAAACTCTGTGTGATTTGATGGATCTGACCAAAGCATTGTACGTTGTACCAGTTATGATTCTACACTTATAGACCACATTTGCTTATGCCTCAGTTTTTTGACTGTGTCGCATCCTAGAGACTCGCAGTAGTGCAGTATGGTTCTTGAGCTGAACTCGCTTATCAGGCTGGTGGTCTGGTTCAGATACACCAAATGAGAATTAAATTTTACCACCATTCATGGAATCTGGTCCCAGCCTAACTGGGTATCAGACATGCTCTGGAAAGAACCGGCTATTCCATCGGTGCGACGTGTCAATTTAACATACAGGCCTAACATCAGCTATTGACTTCCACGACATAGAAGGGTTCCTTTCTTTACAGCATCCCTAGAGGCCTTTCCCAGTTAGTCAACTCTTCGCAGTTCAGTTTGTTTTTGACAGTTGGTTACCTATTCATTTGTGATGGTTGCCCGCAGCTTTGACTTAGGCCAAAATGCAAGGAGTAGTTTTTCCGCGTCATCAGTTATTGTGGATGTAATTCTTTATACAGAAAAGGTGCTCTGTTTGGATGGAAGCCTGAACGCTTCCTGTGGTTCTGAGCGCTTGAGTAGGACAACTCGCCAGGATTGGTGAGTAGACACTAATCAGATCTGCCCCACCTCCTCCTTCATGGTAGCCCCATGGTAACAGACATTGGTTCCAGTTGGCTAAGAGGAGACCGCAGGTATCGGTAGAGCTCTCTGCGTGTGATTGAGGATGCAGGGCTAGTCCTCATGTGACTCCAATCCCACAGTGACGTTAATGTTCTACTCCCGACCGATGGAACAGCTCTACGGATTAGACATCGAGTGATGATGGGTGCACTTCCGGAGCACTCGTCCCCTTCATGCGTCCGAAGTCCGACGGGATAAGGCCTTCTAGAGGTTACATTTCGCGGCTAGACTCTCGAGCCTGTGAGAAACTCATGTACCACAAACATGTATTTGTTAAGTTTTCTTCATTGATTTTCTTTTTCATTTATTACAAATGTTTTACTGAGAAAATTCTGTTTCAGAACATTAACAATCTTGTAGTTGCTCTCATATCTATTCTTTTATGTCTTTTCACTTAATTTACCTGAAGCATAAACGCATCAACATAATTTCCAGAACAGATCAAATGTATTAAGGCAAGCCAGAATCTTCATTCCTTCTCTCTCTTGATCTCCGCATGACGAGAATCAAATCTTTGTTATGAAATTTCCCATTAGTTTTAGGACTTCGCTCTCCGTACACTTCTCGCACGCCAGTCGTTCATCTGAGGCAGGTTTCGTTTCTGTAGGGAAATCTGCTCAGACATTGACAGTCTTGCAGTATGTCTGTGAGTCAAGTTTGGCCCAACATAAGGTCGTCTTGCAGTAAGGCCTATATCTCTGAGTCGTCGTATGACTGTCATTCGAGAGACTTGCCCACGTCTACCCACTATTGCTGTTCGACTTGCCGGGAGAGAACGATTCTTTAGGTGACTGAACACAATATGGCGATCTTGCGCGGGGTAGTAACTCGTGGTTGGCCACTCGACGTCTATCCGGCACTGCCAGTGGCTCCGTAACGTTCATTGAGACGTACAATAGTGCTGTGGTGGCAATTCATCCTTCTAACAATGGCCCTCGAGCTCATTCCGGTAGACAACATTCCAATTGCTCGTTGGCGGTCATTTTCCGATAGTCGTGGCATTGTAAGCACATGTACCGGTGTTTTGTCTCAACGGCCTTTTTATACCGAGTATACTGCCACAACGCCTACACACTTTCAAGGTCCTAGCTGTTGGGAATCGTGTTGCACGTGTAGCTTTCATTGTTTTCTTGTAGTCTGTACACAAACCCGTGGGTTTGAAAATTCACTTTCCATTCCAGCAGCCATTCGCTCCCTACCTCATGACAAACACGGGGAAAATACATTCCCACACTTTTTTGCTCACCCTCTCAGCAACAGTATTTATCATAGTGGTGCGTTTTAATGTCTTCAGTATATATATATATATATATATATATATATATATATATATATATATATATATATATATATATATATATATATATATATATATATATATTTTTGATAGAACACTGCAAGCATTTTTGCAATTTTACTCACATCTGTGAGTCTATGATTATTTATTGGTAAAAATATTCATAATATTGATATTCCTTATTGTTAAACTTGTTGCATAATATAACTTTGATTTAGCATGTTGATTTTAAAATGAATTCATCTATATAAAACAATACTGGAATGCGAGGTCACATGACCAGTTGTTTGATTTACCAAAATTTTTACCTGAGTCTGCAGGCCCATAAGTTTATAGTTGGCTCTGTGCAAGCAGTGTTATGGTTTATGAGATCTCACAATACAGACGAGCAGAATCCCAGAGTGAATACTTCTGCACGTCTCTCCAGGCAGAAGGGAAAAGCTGCGTAAATGCAAATGAATTGTAAGAATTAACAAGGTACGAGTCGTCTGTAGATTCACGTCCCATTGAGTCAATAGTTGCACTATATTTGCCAGCTCTCTGCAAGAATCGTTGAAAACGATGTAACATGACGCGACGACACAAGGGAAGATTGCAGTAATACTATAATCCCCATAGGAGGCCAAGCGCAGATAAAATTATTAGGTAAGGTTGACCAGAGCAAAACCTGCAGCTGCGTTCCTGTGCTTAATGAAACTGCACTCCTTGGAACAACCAGGTGCTGTACTGTTTGTACGAGCAAAATATGTAAAGTTTCATCTGGTGCAGTGAAAAAAACTGCAGTCTGAGAAGAACTGGAGTTGGTGATGTCAGCGAATGCAAAAATTTAAGTTGCGTTGTTAGCGCCTTCTGTAACGACCCTGTATATTACTTGTGTCCAGCTCCATTTCAGTGCTTCTCGGCATAAAGGAAAATGTAAAGAAAACAGCAAATTGCCAAGTGTCTACATGCATATCGCAACGGCAGAGAATGTTCCTAATCCGGAACAACCTTTCCGTGGCTAGAAAAACAAGCCTGAAAATGTAAAGGTTTGACTCGCTGTACAGTGAGAGATAGAACACAGCAACAACCCGTATCAAATATTATATGAAACGAAGGTGGAAATATTTAGGTCATGTTCTTAGATCAGACGAAAAGAAACTAAATCGACAAGTCCTTATGTGGTCACCTGTTGGGAAAAGAAAACGTGGATAACCTAAGACCACTCTTCGAAGAACAATACTACAAGAAAGTAAACTATTTGGATGTAAAACCCTACAAGATCTCCAACTGCTAGCAACGAACCGCATCACATGGAGATCTAAAACTCTGCCCTATGTGCCGCCTTTGGCACGAAAGGAACAAACTAACCATTCCAAACACTGGTAACGACCGACATTTTTTTGATGTATTGTTCCACAATTGCTGGACAACGTCCACATACCATGGCTCAGATTAAATAATGGCCAATTCAACAGCTGAAAATTGATTGTTTGTGTGACGTGTCCCTAATGGCTGAGAATGTTCCTAATCGGGAACGACCTCACATAGTCAGAAAAGGTGCATAGTGTAGACATACTCTGATGGCAAAGATCATAAAGCCCAAATATACGGCGAAAAATGATCATTAAAGAGCAATGAATACATGAAGGAAGGGAAAATGTGGGGGACTGACTGTCAGCGAAACAGACTAAACATTTCCCGTATACCACATTTCGGATGCCCTGTAGTACACGTGTATGGTACCGTACACATGTAGGGGCCAAAAACGGGTGCAACCAACGTACAGTTGTTCCTGGCAAAGATCAATTATACATCACAATAAGAATGATCAAATTGGTTGTAAAGAACAAACACAAACAAACATTTCAAAAAAGTAATAAAGCAACATGTCTTCACTAATCGTAACAACTTTAATTGTGAACATCCTGTGAATTCTAAACTAAGAAGGCACACAGTGAGGAAACATAAATTTCTAAATTAACATGTTTACAAAGTGTTTGTGTTTACAAAGACTGTTACGCAATCAAGTAACATGACAATAGCTCTTAAAAATAGCATGATTTGCTAAAGAAACCTTTCAGTGATGAAGCAATGGTCATTGCAGCTGAAATTTCCAATTGTCTCATCAAACTGAAGCTAGACTGGTTGAACATATTTCTAATAATTTGCAATCTCAGTTATATCACTACTTGCAGTTGTGTGAATATTTTTCATTTCAGTATGATGAAAGCACAGACATTTTGGATAGTGCATCAGTTGTGTGTATTTATTAGAAGAGTTTAAAAATTATTTTACAATAAAAGAGGAGGTAGTTAAACTTCTTATTAAAGACTATACTAGAGGGCAAGACATTTTAAATTTACTGCTTACATCTGTTGAGGAGAGTAACTTACCACTTTCAAAACTTGTTGCTATAACAACTAATAGGGAACCTTCAATAACTGGTAGACACAGTGGGGTTTCTTTCTCTTTTTGATAAGTATGAATCAACTTCAAAATGTATCTCTTATCATTATTATAACCACCAGAAATCTTTATGCACAGGTTTGAGCATGTCATAAAAGTAGCAACTTCTTCATTGACGCTCCATATTGACCACTTGTTAAACAACTCTGTGTGATTTGTATGGGATCTGAACCAAAGAGCGATTGTACGTTGTACCAGTTATGTGTCTACAAGTAGACCAGCACATCTGACTTATGCGCTGCTTTTTATTTACTAGTGTAGCATCCCTAGGAGAGAGCCGCGGTGGCGTAGTTGTTAGTGAACTCGCTATCAAGGCTGGTGGTCTGGGTTCAGCTCCTAATGCGCATGAAATTTTTCCCGACCACTCTCAGGTTGACCCAGCCTCAACTGGGTATCAGACATGCTCTGGGAAAGTAAAGGCACATCACCCATCGTGTGCCGACGGTCAATGAAAAATACAGGCCTAACACTGTATTGACCTATATACCACGACATATGAAAGGGTTCCTTTACTTTACAGCATCCCTAGGGCCTACATTAGTCACCTCTTACGACATGCATTGTAGGTTACAGTGGTACTATTCTTTGAGGGCCCCGGCACCATACGGGCGAAATGGGAGATTAATTTTTCCACGCGTCATCAATTGGGATGTAATTCTTTATACAGAAATAAGGTGTCTGTTGTGGGAAAAGACACTGGAACGATTCTGCTGGGTCATAGGCGCTTGGGGACAACGCTGCGCCAGGATTAGTGAGTAGACACTAATCAAGATCCTGCCCCACCTCCTCATGGTGACCCTGGTAACAAACATTGGTTCCAGTCTGGCTAAGAGGGCAGGTATCGAGGGAGAACTACTCTGGTGTAGTTAGAGATGCAGAGGTAGTCAGGCTGGATCGGAATCCCACAGTGACGATTAATGCTCGTCTCTCCGACCGATGGAAAAAGCTCTACGGATAATCATCGAGGATGAGGGTGCATTCCGAGAAGAGTCGTCGGCCCACATGGGTCCGAAGTCCGACGATAAGGCCCTGAGTTACTTATCCGGCGAGACTCCAAGCCCTGGAGAAACTCATGTACCACAAACATGTATTTGTTAAGTTTCTCTTCAGTAAGTGTTCTTTTTACATTTTATTATAAATGTTTTATGAGAAAATTCTGTTTCATGAACATTAACACTTGTAAGGTTGCTCTCCAGTATGTATTCTTTTATGTCTTCTTCTCTTAACTTACCTTGAAGCATAAGGCATCAACAAATTTCCTTCGACCAGATCTGTCTTGAGCAAGCCAGCTTAGTTCATTCCTCTCTCTCTTGATCTCCGCCTAGACCGAGAACCAAATCTTTCATGAATTCTACCATTGTTTTTAGGGACTTCGTCTCTCCGTACAGCTTCTCGCGACGCTCAGTGTTATCTGGCCAGGTTTCGTTTCTTAGGTCTGCTAGCAATTGACAGTCTTGCAGTATGTGCTCTGCCATCATATCTGCCTTTTCACAGTGACACAGGCTAGTTGTGCCAATTTTAAATTTGTTAAACACGTGGGCCAGAAGCCTGTTATGGCCGGTACAGAAGCGGAATATAACAACTTGTTCGCTACGGGATAGACCCATCTCTGATGCGGTGTTGTGGGTGGTCTTTTGATCACGTTTCTTTGTACTGCCAACCAATGGTTGTTTTGGCCTCCTCATAGCTGATCTGGTTCATTCCGAGTCTTTCCCGTCTCTACTCTTTCTCTGTCTACAGTTTGTCTCTCTATGTTGCCAACTATCTCGCTTGCCTCCCGAATTCCAATTAAAAGCTGCTTGTGGCTTATTTAATTTTAAATGAAAATTCTGAATCACGAACATTAACACTTGTAAGGTTTCTCTCCAGTATGTGTTCTTTTATGTGCTTTTAGATGACACCGTTGAGAGCAGCCTAAACCGCAATCATCACACTTATAAGGTTTCTCTCCAGTATGTATTCTTTTATGCCGTACTAGATCGCATTTATGAAAAAGCCTTTATCACAAACATCACACTTGTTAGGTTTTCTCCAGTATGTATTCTTTATGTGCTTCTAGATAATCACAATCGAAATACCTACACCACAATCATACATTGAGTTTCTCTCAGTATGTGTTCTTTTATGTTGTATTAGGTTACGTTTTTTAGTAAAACCTACATCACAATCATCACATTTGTAAGGTTTCTCTCCAGTATGTATTCTTTTATGTGCTATTAGATGAGACCGTTGAGAGCAGCCTACACCACAATCATCACACTTGTAAGGTTTCTCTCAGTATGATTCTTTTATGCCGTACTAGATCGCATTTATGAAGAAAGCCTTTATCACAAACATCACACTTGTTAGGTTTTTCTCCAGTATGTATTCTTTTATGTGATTCTAGATGATCATGCAGAGAAACCTACACCACAATCATCACACTTGTAAGGTTTCTCTCCAGTATGTATTCTTTTATGTTGTATTAGATTACGTTTATTAGTTAAACCTAAATCACAAACATCACACTTATACGGTTTCTCACCAGTATGTGTTCTTTTATGTTGGATTAGATTACGTTTATTAGTTAAACCTAAATCACAAACATCACACTTATACGGTTTCTCACCAGTATGTATTCTTTTATGTTGGATTAGATTACGTTTATTAGTTAAACCTAAATCACAAACATCACACTTGTAAGGTTTCTCTCCAGTATGTATTCTTAAATGTATTTCTAGATGATAATGTTGAGAGAAAGTTACACCACAATCATCACACTTGTAAGGTTTCCCTCCAGTATGTATTCTTTTATGTTGGATTAGATTACGTTTACTAGTTAAACCTACATCACAAACATCACACTTATACTGTTTCTCACTTGTATGTATTCTTTTATGTGCTTCTAGATGACCAAGATAAGAGAAACTTGCACTACAATCATCACACTTATACAGTTTCTCTCCAGTATGTATTATTTTATGTGCTTCTAGATGACCAAGACAAAAGAAACTTGCACTACAATCATTACACTTATACAGTTTCTCTCCAGTATGTATTCTTTTATGTGCTTCTAGGACGATAACGCGAGAGAAACCTACACACAAACATCACACTTATCGGTTTCTCTCAGTATGTATTCTTTTATGTACTTCTAGATAATTACGACGAGAGAAACCTACACCACAAACATCACACTTGTAAGGTTTCTCTCCAGTATGTATTCTTTTATGTACTTTTAGATGATAATGCAGAGAAACCTACACCACAAACATCACACTTGTAAGGTTTCTCTCCAGTATGTATCCTTTTATGTGCTGCTAGGTGACCATGACAAGAGAAACTTACACCACAATCATCACACTTATACAGTTTCTCTCCAGTATGTATTCTTTTATGTACTTTTAGATGATATTGACGAGAGAAACATACACCACAAACATCACACTTATAAAGTTTCTCTCCAGTATGTATCCTTTTATGTGCTTCTAGGTGACCATGACAAGAGAAACCTACACCACAATCATCACACTTATACAGTTTCTCTCCAGTATGTATTATTTTATGTGCTTCTAGATGACCAAGACAAGAGAAACTTGCACTACAATCATCACACTTATACAGTTTCTCTCCAGTATGTATTATTTTATGTGCTTCTAGATGACCAAGACAAGAGAAACTTGCACTACAATCATCACACTTATACAGTTTCTCTCCAGTATGTATTCTTTTATGTGCTTCTAGATGACCAAGACAAGAGAAACTTGCACTACAATCATTACACTTATACAGTTTCTCTCCAGTATGTATTCTTTTATGTGCTTCTAGACGATAACTGACAGAGAAACCTACACCACAAACATCACACTTGTACGGTTTCTCTCCAGTATGTATTCTTTTATGTACTTCTAGATAATTACGACGAGAGAAACCTACACCAAACATCACACTTATCGGTTTCTCTCCAGTATGTATTCTTTTATGTACTTTAGATGATAATGGAGAGAAACCTACACCACAAACATCACACTTGTACGGTTTCTCTCCAGTATGTATCCTTTTATGTGCTGCTAGGTGACCATGACAAGAGAAACTTACACCACAATCATCACACTTATACAGTTTCTCTCCAGTATGTATTCTTTTATGTACTTTTAGATGATATTTGAGAGAAACATACACCACAAACATCACACTTATAAAGTTTCTCTCCAGTATGTATCCTTTTATGTGCTTCTAGGTGACCATGACAAGAGAAACCTACACCACAATCATCACACTTATACAGTTTCTCTTCTGAATGTGTTCTTTTATGCTGTACTAGATCGTCCTTATGAACAAAGTCTTTATCACAAACTTCACACTTGTAAGGTTTCTCTCTATTATGTGCTACTGTATGTTCTACAATGTGCATTAAAAATCACTGACGACAGGGCACAACCCACCTGTTGTAAAGAGTGACACTCAATAATGGAAAGATAAAGAGAATGCGAATAGAAGGTTTAGAACAGTTGGTGACTACACGTAAAATGCTGGGAATGAGATTGAGAGATCGTGGAAGACTAGACAGACAGAAGGAGATAATGTTGGATGGCCTAATTCGACAAAAGATCGACGTCAGTGTCGTCAGAACTGATTACCTGCACCAAGCAGAGAGAATTGTGGAGAGACATGATCGCCTACGCTGGCAGGCATGGCACTTAATTTACACTTACCAAGATGATTAAAAAAAAATTCAAAAATATACGTCTTTCTTAGACACGAGTTAAACAGTCATTCGAACCACCGTCGCTCGAATAGCACTTTACTGTACTCACGACCTACTTTATAATGGCCTCAGCGCAAACGGCAATATTGCCATGTGACGTCGTAGGCAGAGGATGTATTTCACAGACTAACCATCTACTGTTACTATTGGGAAACGCTGATCTAGACAATACATCTTGCAGATGTTAGAAACTTGTTGTTGGATGCATGTGTGTATTACAGAAGATGTTTTCTGATGAGTAGCTATAGTTGTTGATCTCACATTCTATTTTAGTTTAATTTTATACAGAATACTTTATGTAATTTATATATGATTATAAGAGTAATTTATATATGATTACTAATGTACCTACATTAGCTTATGGTAGTCACTCATCAGTAATCCATGAATAAATAAGTCACAAGTTTGCACATCACCACCGCTTGATTAGCACATAAACTAAACAGTATTACACAAATATATTTATCTACTACTAAATTTTGCTCCTTTCCTTTTTTGTGAAGAAGCAGCTTGCTGTACATTGCATTGATCCTTCCTGATTTTTATATAATTGTTGAGGAAAATGTTAGAACCGCAGGCAATAAAAATTTCTTTTTGAGCTCCGCCGACACACAGTACTGTCTAATGAGAATTTCATGTAACTGGTAGTTGCAATTTGTATGACAATCTCATATGGTTTGTCGTGGCTAAGAACTTATCTTCATATCTTCTCAATGGCCTGTGATAGGTTTGGCCTCACCATTAACCCCAAAAAAACAGAGGTCATGTTCCAGCCCGCCCCTAGAGAACAGTATTACGATCCAGTCATTAACATTAAACACCAGCGTCTCCAGTCAACGGACAACTTTGCTTATCTTGGCAGCCTCCTATCCAGATCGGCAAACATAGATTCTGAGGTCCACAATAGGATATCCAAAGCCAGTGCTGCGTTCGGAAGGTTACGTGTCACTGTGTGGGAACGGAAGGGATAAGCATAGTCACAAAGCTGAAAGTTTACCAGGCCATAGTGCTAACAACGCTGCTGTACGCAAGCGAGACATGGACAGTGTATAGCAGACACGCAAGAAAATTAAACCATTTCCACACAAGCTGTCTACGCAGAATACTAAAATAAACTGGCAGGACAAAATTCCAGACAGCGAAGTCCTCACAAGAGCAAAGATCCCAAGCGTCAACACCCTGTTGCAGAAGGCCCGAGATGGGCCGGTCACGTTGCTCGAATGCCTGATAAACGCATCCCAAAACAGTTGATGTATGGCGAGCTTGAAGGGGGCAGACGTTTAGCTGGTGGACAGAAAAACGCTTTAAAGACACTCTTAAAGTGTCTCTGAAATGCTTCGATATAGACAATACGTGCTGGGAATCCCTTGCGCAAGATCGCCAAATGTGGCGCTGTAACAACAAAAGAGGAACCCGAATAGCTGAGAATCATCGTATTGTTGAGTCACAGAGAAAAGAGCAGCGCGAAAAGACAGAGCACACAACACGCACATGTCTAACCTTGATCATGTATGCCCCACCTGTGGTCGGGGATTCTGTTCTAGGATTGGACTCTACAGTCACCTCCGCACACACCAGAGAGTGCAACAGTACACGTCTGAGATTTGTCATCATCGCTTGCGATGGACGGCTATTATGATCTTCATATCCAGATAATATGGACAGATCAGGTTCAATTTAATATGTTATAAATGCAAAACATTGAGTGTTATTGCTTTACCATTTTCTGTTATCTGGAGTTCTGACCAGATGCAACTGCTCAGCGAGGAATTAGAGTGTTTTCTCTGGCACAAAACTAGTGCTTGTTGTGGCGGATGATAAACTATGATATGATATATAATTACTCGTATAATCGTAATTTGATATACATTTTGGTACACATCACTTACTAGCTAGGCATCGTTATTTTGGTGTCATGTTTACAACAGTTATGTTTAATATAGCCGTCCATCGCAAGCGATGATGACAACAATCTCAGACTTTGTCTGAAACTGTAGCTTGCGCTGTATTTGGATTATAGTGAGGAAAAGTTGCGCTATTCGTCAACCTCGCTCTCTCGTCCAGGACTATCTGTATCCAGGGCAAGACAAGTCAAGACGACTGGAAATAGTGCCAGATGCAGTGGATGACCAGGGCTTTCTAAAGTGCCTCGCCGTGCTCTATGCGGTCCACACGCTCTGCTGTGATCCGCCTTTCTAACCGTTGAGCCAACTAGTGGCCTCATCCGCGAAGTCAGCCGGATCCAGTCTTTGCATGCACAGGCAGACAGTGCCTAGATTACCGATGCTGCTAGACCCATCGGTTTCCCTCACCTGGTTTGACCACCGAATAGGCGATGTAACCGTTGTAGTCGCTGTGCATGTTACAGCTAAACTACAGGCAAGAGTTGTGTGTTGTAGTCACGTTACAACTATTGTTCCGGCCGCCCTGCTGTGTGTAAGTTTACATTTCCAGAAGCGGCGCGATGGCGGTAGGATAGACCTGTCCTGGCATGTGTCTGTCCGAAAAATTACTGGACAATTCTCTTGTCCCAAGGTGTGCTGGTATTTTTCATCAGCACATAACAGGAACCTTTGCAGACAACACACTGACGCTTTTAACAGGTTCCGTACGTGACCTTGACCTTCATTGACCTTCCTGGTGATGCATGAAGTGTTTCTTTTGTTGCGTGGAATCGCGTGGTAGTTTTCAGCGCTTGGCGTTAATTGAAAATTGTTATCGATAACTGGTGTCGACTAGAAACACGATCTTATTTTCTATTTACACTGTAGTAGAATATAATTGATGATGATAGTAACACAATTACACCTTGAGTTCTTTCACTGCTTATACACAACCGAATAATGATATAAATATATATGTACTCCGTTTAGAATTTACACAGATTAATTAATTTTTTTTTTAAAGTTCAAGAGCAAACAGTTAACACGCCCGCACACTGGGCGACCGGATGAAACAGTTATGTTTACTGAAGAAGATACTTATTAAATTAACTTAAATTATACATATATAATTATAATCGTAATTTGATCTACATTTTGGTGCACATCACTTACTAGGCATCGTTCTTTTGTTGTTATGTTTACTAAAGAAGTGCGTTTGAGTCCGTATGTTTACTAAAGAATCTATATGTTTACTAAACACATTTGAATACTCCGCCTCACCCGCCATCTTGAAAAATCGTGCGGTGGCCATTATAAAGTAGTTAGCTAGTTTGTTCTTTCTGTGCCAAAGGCGGCACATGGGGCAGAGATTTTAGATCTCCATGTGATGCGGTTCGTTGCTAGCAGTTGGAGATCTTGTAGGGTTTTATATCCCAATAGTTTACTTTCTTGTTAGCTGGTTCTTCGAAGAGTGGTCTTTGGTCTTCCACGTTTTCTTTTCCCAACTGGTGACCACATAAGGACTTGTCGATTTAGTCTCTTTTCGTCTGATCTAAGAGCATGACCTAGATATTTCCACCTTCGTTTCCTTGTAATATTTGATACGGGTTGTTGGTGTGTTCTATCTCTCACTGTGTTGTTAGAAACGAAATCACTCCATTTTACTTTCATTATAGAGTAGGTCGTGCTTTACTCTTCGCCCCGTGACCTTCGCTAGTTTAGGTAGGTCATTAAGGTCATGTTCAACCCTAGGAGCAAGGTTGCCAATTTTGCTTTTTTAAGGGTAATTTTGCCTTTTTTAAAGTAGTTCGCTTAAAAAAAAGTGTTTGGCCTTTTGGTCGATTTTAGGGCTTTTTCCTATGAAAGATTTTTTCTAAAAATGTGTAGCCTATAATTCATAAGAGCAAATTGGGTAAATATACTTAATATTGAGTTTTTATTGGTTTTGGTTGGTATTGTTAAAAAATATGTTTGGTAATAAAGATTATGAAAGATTATGGTAAGTTACATTATGGTAAGTTTGTCTTTTCTGCCTTAGAGCTATGCACTGCAGTCTTGTTATCTATTAATTTTTTAATGTGGAATTTCGCTAATTTTGCAAAGAATCTTTAACTATGGTGACAAAAAAAGTGGAAATAGTCATATTGCAGTAGTCATAAATACAATAAAAATTGGTTAAAGATGTTTATTGAAATTAAAAGATCGTATGTGTCACAAAACGCTTATTGTAATTTAGTTTAGTTTAGCCGTCGGATCACCATCATTGCACTTCGAACAAATTAGTCCATAAGTGCTCCGATCTCTCCCTCAGTATGTCCATCAGCGTGTGGCGACTAACGACACCGGTTCTTTGTTGGTTTACAATTCTTCTTTGTCTGCCAGCATAGCGTTCTTGTCGAGCTACACCACACTTAACTTTGAGTTCTTGCAGTCTGGTTAGTGTTGTGGATTCGCCGCTATTACGTGAATCATGTACACGCCCTCTCTCCTTAAGGAATTTATAATATCAGCCTGGTCCATTGCTCGCCCGCTTGGACAGCAGCCATACCTGCAAGCTTATCCGCACGTTCATTCCCCTTTACACCTGCATGCCCTGGTACACAAATAAAACTGATCTTTGTCAGCTTAGACCTCCCCAGCGACTCTATCCAATCCCTCCGAGCCCATCCTGTTTCAATCTTCCTGAGCATACTCATTGAGTCACTGAGAAACATGCATGGATAAAAGTCTGTGATTCTAGCCAAATGATCGCTTTGGTAACCGCCATGATTTCCATAGTGAGACTGCTTGTAGTCACGGCAAAACCACCACTGTCTTCCTTCACAACATCACCTCCGACCTGAGCAGTGAAAGCCCACGAGCTCCGCACATGTCGAATCACCGAACCATCCGTATAAATGATTACATCATGCACAGATGCGTTCTCAGAAATGAATGCCTGAACCTCTGCCTCCACGACAAGTGGGTTGTGTTGTCTGCATTCTTTAGCAAGTTCGATGCATACAGAAAAGGATGTAGCGATTCCTGTTGGCACTGGTATCCATTCTTCACCGGGATCAATGTCTTCAAGTGTACACACCTGTTCGATACAGTCCTCGACCTGACCCATCCAAGATTTTCCTCTTTTTAACCTATTTCATTTTTGTCTCTTTATTTCCATGTGCAAGGGATGTTGTGTGTCAGCATTGACTCGAAGGTATGCTCGTGCACGGCTCATCAGTATTCTATACTCCATAGTAGGATAGTCAAGGAGATAGCGCATCGCCCTGCACGACGTGTCTTTAGTGCACCCAAGTATAATGCGCATAGCCTCGTTCTGTATTCTTTCCAGTCGTTCTATCTGACTATGACTGAGAGTCAGGATCGCCAGCGCATACTCAAGCACAGAAAGGACCAGACCCTGGTATAAAGACAAAGATGGCGCTGTTCACAATCCGCCGCAGCCATTACCCTCATCACCAGCAAACCTTTCCTCGCCTTCATTATCTCATGAGCTATGTGTTCCGTAAAAGCTAGACTACGATCAAAACGCAACCCCAGGTATTTCAGAGACTGAGATCGCTCCACCACCTCTGAACACAAAACCACAGATGGTGTTGGAGTGTTGACGATGTGGTTGTTTAAAGAGAACCATGTCACCACTGCTTTTGTGGGGTTGACCAATGCTCCTGCTTCAACGCACCATCTACCTATGCGGTCGAGTTCTGACTGAAGTTCCTCCACAAGCTGTTCTCTATCCTTGCCCTGACGATACACCAACACATCATCAGCATATGACATTGTCCTTCCTCTACCCGTGATCTGCTCTTTTGTGATGCTCACAGTATAGGCATTGAACAACACCGGAGATAATGGTGACCCTTGTGGTAAGCCAGGATGGATTGTTGTTGGTGATGACGCCCAGCTGCCACATTTAAACACTACCTTTCGCTGGAAGAGGGCCGCAAAGATCCAATTGAGGAGGAATGGGCTGATATTGAGTTCCGTCAGCTGTACCATTAAAAATGCAACGGCACTCTATTATAGGCATCTTCAAGGTCAATTGCAGCAGCACATGTCTCAATGCCCGAGTGAAAACCCTCATAGACATCGTAGGCGAACACCGCTGCGTTACGCCATGTTTCTCTATATGGACGGTACCCTCCAAGGGTGGGTGGAAGGAGACGTAACCTTTTTAATTGGCAGGATATTTTCCTGGCAATTATTTTCCACAACTTATTGTAATTTATGACACTGTACCGTCTTTCTAAAGCTAGTGGTTCGCGGCTCATAAAAAATCTGAAAAACACAACAGAACAAACTTCAAGTTGAAAACCCTAGTGCTTGTCAAAACTGTGCCCTATGATAATTTAAACCCAGCATCAAGGCCTTTATTTGCAGAACTACCTTTAAATGCATATTGCAGGAGAAAACATCAGTGCAATTGAATATACAGAAACATAATTTGTTTTGATTGGAAAGAAGAAGTTCCGTTTAAATAAGATGGATTTTTAACCGACTGTGAAACGTTTTGAATTGGTGTTCTTCAACACCAGTCGTTTAAAGAGCCTTCCACCTTTGCTCTGACTTGTTTAATAACTCCAGTAAGTAATGCTATTATTGAGAGGTTTTTTTTCTCTTGTATCATCAGTCAAAACAAAAGCTAGAAATAAAACACAGCTTCATGGGGTGATAGTGAGAATAAGAACAGAACTGCTTTTTACCTAACAAATGTTGCAAGAACTTTATTCCATCCCTTATAGTAATATGATAAGAACTTATTTACTGACAAAGTGTATGGTGCTTGTTTCAGTAGTGAGGATAGTTGTGACCTTGATTTGGGGCTCTTCTTATGATGTTAGTATAAAATAGCACTGTTTTTCCTCCATGCTTTTTTCAGGCGTTTTCCGCCCAGTGTTTGGCCGATTGTTTTCAATCTACAACGAACGCCTTCCTAGCCCGACTATCCAAAGCGATCTTTTCCAGATCTTTCCACTCTTCTCTCCTCATTTTCTTGCATTCCGTCTAAAAGTGTTCCTGTGTCTTCCTTTACCTCTATTGCCCTGGGGGTTCCATCAGTGAGCCTGTCTCGTGATGCTGTTAGGGTTTTCCCATTGCATTTCCTATTCATCGCCACTTTCTGCTCCTTATCTCGTTCACCCAGGGTTGAAAACTAAAAATTGAGTAAATTAGCCAAACACTGGACGGAAAAGGCAAAAAGAAAGTCAGGAGGAAAAATAGTGCTATTTCATACATCACAAGATGAGCTCCAAATCAATGTTATCACTATCCTCACCACTGAAGCCAGCCCCATACATTTTATCAGTAGATAAGTTCTTTACCACATTAGGGAACGCAGTAAAGTCCTTGCAAGATTTGTTAGATAAGTGCAGTTATGTTCTTATTCTCACTATCACCCCATGAAGCTGCATTCTATTTCTAGCTTTTGTTTTGACTGATGATACAAGAGAGAACACCCTCTCAATAATAGCATTACTAACTGGAGTTATTAAACAAGTCAGAGCGAAGGGGTCAAGCTCTTTAAATGGCTCGTGTTGAAGAACACCAATCCAAAAAAGTTTCACTGTCGATTTAAAATCCATCTTTCTTAAACGTGACTGCATTTTTCCAATTAAAACAAATTATTTTTCTGTATTGTTCTTCTATTGCACTGATGTTTTCTCCCGCACGCGCAATGTGCATTAATGGTAGTTCTGCAAAAAAAGGTCTTGATGCTGGTCCATCTTCACTTGAAGTTTATTCTGTCCTGTTGATGGAGTCCTCTGTCTGTATTTTTCAGATTTTGAATGAGCTGTGATTCCACTAGCTATAGGCAAGACGGTACAGTGTCATAATTTACAATAAGCGTGTTGTGATCCATCAGAAGATTTTTTGACTTATGTATTTATGACTACTGTCATATGATTGTTTCCCTTTTTTGTCGCCATAGTTAAAGATTCCTTACGAAAAATAAATAACAGGACTGCAGTGCATAGCTCGGAGGCGGAAAAAAGAACAAATTTAGTGGTGTAACTTTCCAATAACTTTAAAAAACGGCTAAATGTTTCGAATTTGACCTTGAAAAGGCCAACTTGGCAATCCTGGTCCCAACTGCCGTTGTCCCGCTCTATCCCACAACAGTTCCTGTTTGTTGTGCTGTCATACCATTGCAGATGGAGTATCCTGCGCAGGCACCTATTGATGAATGCCTGCAACTTTTTGGTGTTCCACTTAGTTGTTCTCCGTGTCTCCGCTTCATATAGAAGGACAGCCTTTACATTTTAGTTAAATATCATTATCTTAGTTTTATTCCTGATCATTCTTGAACTCCAAATGTTCTTAAGAATGGTAAATGCTGATCTTATCTTATGTAGGCTATTCTAACCATAACATCTTCATCTGTGCCAATTTGAATGTTGATAACATTTTCCAGATATGTGTCCACCTCCTTTAATGGTGTTCCTCTCAATATGATCAGGTCTCTGGAATTATTTAATCTCATGATCTTAGCTCTCTCTCTCCCGTGATTAGTCAGACCCAGTTGTGAGATCGTTTCTAGTTTAGTTTTCTCTTGCATCTGTTGATGGCTTTGAGAGAGGAGTGGTAGGTCGCTGCAAAATCCTCCAATTGACTCATCATGGTCCACTGTATTCCATTTCTTCCTGACCATTGTTGATCTCATTGTCCAATCAATAACCAACAGGAAAAATTAGGGTGATAGAAGGCAGCTCTGTCGCACACCAGTCTTTATTTCAAAGGTCTCTGTCAGTTTTCCTCATGTAGTACTCTACCCGTTGTCTCTCATACATTTTCTTTATTAGGTTGGTTTGCTTTTGGGGACGCCATAATGCCGTAGCAGTTCAACAACCAAAAACCCAAATAAAGGAGACAAGTGGTGTTAAGAACAACCGCAAACAACACATATACAAGTTTTCTCTCCAGTGCTGTCCAACGTGCGCCCGCCATTGCACCAGTGTTTTCCTTTTTTTGGCGTCACACTTACTCCGCAGGCTTTAACCCTTTCACTCTGTAATTTGTTGTTGTATTGTTTTTGCATCCAAACGCACTTATATTGCAATGTAAACTAACTCAGTATACCGGCTTATGGTCATCTTAAAAGACTGAGCCAAAATATATTGGCCCAGAAGATCATAGGGATTAACGATAATCGGATTTTAAGGGGAAAAAGCATTTATGAAAAACAGATTATTACACTGCTTTGTGACAGCATTCCCGAGAACACCGTCCTCCCACTTTTCCAATTTTTTCTTTTGTAACCATTCTACTGTCCTTAACCACACCATTTACTTTTTCACTGAAGAACCTCTTGGTTTCATCTCTCCACTCATTCCTTCAAACAAATCACTGGTTCGAGCAGATTCTTTGAGAAACCGACCAAGAACATGTGATTTTTAGCTTCAAGAAGTGTTCAGTTTTAGAGTAGAAACAGTGTGTTCTTTATTTATCAGTAAATTTTACTTAATCTTTACTAGCTACGAAAGATGTGCAATAGGCCTACGTGTTAATTAGTATCATGTGACATTTAAAATGTGGCTAAACGAAAACTGACTATTATTTTTCACATCTGAATGGGGAGGATCAGTAGGTCTACAGTGTTTTTGAAAACAAAGGCACAAATCTGTGTTTATTGTACAATGGAAGCCTACCTATAACTTCTTCGAATGGTCCACATTGATCACTTGTTAACCACTCTCTGTGATTTATATGTCTAAGATCACATTGTTACATTTGGAGGTCACTGTTACTATTCTTTGCTCCCCTGGTGACACACGGGCATCGTACAAGTTAAGAAAGGGGTCGTAGATGCAGTCATTGGGACAAAGTCGCGCTAGGGTCAGTGAGCTGGCACTGATCAAGACATTATCCCCCTCCTCGTGATTGTCCTGAAACAGTCAATTTTTGTCTGACTAAATAGGTAGGGATCGAGGGAGCCTACTCTGGTATAAGTAGAAGTGCAAGCCACCTCTAAATAACTAGGCCTGATTTTAAAATGAATTCGTCTATATACAACAATACTGGAATGCGAGGTCAAGTGACCGGTTGTGGTCTGATTTTCCATAATTTTTACATGAGTTCACAGGCCCGTTTTATTAGATCTACCCGCAACACAGACGAGCAGAATACCAGAGTGAATACTTCTGCACATCTCTCTTGGCCGACGGGAAAAGCTGCATAAATGCAAATGAATTGTAAGAGTTGACAAGGTACGAGTTGTCTGTGGTACATATTCACACCACCTGAGTCAATAGTTGCACCATATTTGCCAGCTCTCTGCAAGAATCATCCAAATCGATGTAACGTGTCGTGACGCCACAGTGGAAGATTGTAGTAATGCAATACTCCGCATAGGAGGCCAAGCGCAGATAAAATTATTGGGTAAGGTTGGCTAGCGCAAAACCTACAGTTGTATTCTTGTGCTGCACTCATTGGAACAACCAGGTGCGGTACTTTTTGAATGAACAAAATATGTAAAGTTTCGCTCTGGTGCCGTGAAAACAACTGCAGTCTGGAAGAACTGGTGTTGCCGAACGCAAAAATTTAAGTTGTGTTGTTAGCGCCTTCTGTAATGACCCTCTAGACTACTTGCATCCAGCTCCATTCCAGTGTTTCTCTGCGTAAAGAAAAATGCAAAGAGAAACAGCAAATTGCCAAGTGTCTACATGCGTATTGCAATGGCTGAGAATGTTCCTAACCCGGGAACAACCTTTTGTGGCTAGAAAAGCAAAGCTGAAAATGTAAAGGTTTGACTCGTTAAATTCCAAACATTGGCAACGGCCGATATTTTTCGGATGCGATTGTCCCATACTTGTAGGAAGATGTCCACACACCATGGCTCAGATCAAATAAAGGCCAATTCAACAGCCGAAAATTGATCGTTTGGGTGACAAGCCCATGTGTCCCTAATGGCTGAGAATGTTCCCAATCCAGAACGACCTCACATATTCAGAAAGGGCGCATAATGTAGACATACGAAGATCATAAAGCCCAAATATACAGCAAAAAATGATCGTTAAAGAGCAATGAATACAAGAAGGAAGAGAAAGTGTGGGGGAACGGACTGTCAGTAAAACAGACTCTAAACATTTCCAGTACGCCAACATTCCGATGCCCTGTAGTACACGTGTATGGTACCGTGCACGTGAAGGGGCCAAAAACCGAGTGCAACATACAGTCGTTCCTGGCAAAGATCAATTATACATCACAATAATAATGATCAAATTGTTTGTAAAGAACAAACACAAACAGTTTTCAAAAAAGTAATAGAGCAACATGTCTTCATTAATCATAACAGCTTTAATTGTGAACGTCCTGTTAATTATAAACTAAGCAGGAACACACTGAGGAAAAATAAATTTCCAAATTAACATTGGACAGAGTATGTTTACAAAGACTTACGCAATCAAATAGCATGACAATAGCTTCTTAAAAAATGGCATGCATAAGTTAAACAAAAAAAACCATTTCAATGACGGAGAAGCAATGGTCATTGTAGCTGACATTTCCAATTGTCTCATCAAACTGTAGCTAGACGGGTTAAACAGATTTCTAATAATTTGCAATCTCAGTTATATTCACTACTTGCAGTTGTGTGAATATTTTTCATTTCAGTATGATCAAAACACTGACAATTTGGATACTGCACATCATCATCAAGATGTGTGTCCTGTATAGGACGTTGCTCTCTGTGCAGGGCATATGAAATTCACTGTCTCTAGCCAGTTCACCCACTTCGCCGAAGGTCACATTAACGGTTGCTTTAATATCTTGGAGCCATCTTCTTCTTGGTCTGCCTCTGGGACCCTGCCCTCCAGTATTGTTCTCTCCAGTCCATCGTGACGCTGGCCAAAGTGTCTAATATTTCTGTATAGTATATTGTTTATCATTAGAATAGTTCTTAAAAAATTATTTTACAATAAAAGAGGAGGTAGTTAAACTTCTTATTAAAGACCGTACTAGAGGGCAAGACATTTTAAATTTATTTCTTACATCTGTTGAGGAGAATAACTTACCACTTTCAAAACTTGTTGCTATAACAACTAATATGACACCTTCAATAACTGGTAGACACAGGTGGGTATCTTGCTATTTTTGCTATGTATGAATCAACTTCAGAATGTATCTCTTATCATTATAATAACCACCAGAAATCTTTATACATAGAGATGTCTAAGTTTGAGCATGTCATGAAAGTAGCAACTCAAATTATAAATTACATCCAATAATTTTCCACCAGTCATCAATTGTGATGTAATTCTTTGTACAGAAGTAAGGTGGCTATGTGGGAAAAAGACACTGGAAAAATTCTGCAGTCTTCTAACTGTGATAAGGGACTTTATTAAATCATCTCCCAAAGCAATATCATTGGGGACATGACGACATACCATTGCTATAAGCTTTACATAGCCCGAGTGATTACCAGAGCCCAAATTTGGGATGTAAAGAATAGAACCACTGTTACCTGCCACGCATGTCGTATGAGGAGACTAAGGAGGTTTAGCTGAAATCGGATGCATGTGTCCTAAACGTGTACAAGTCTATGCGTTTAGGGGGCCTACAAACCACTGTGCAACATATCCATGTTTTTGAAGATCAAACATATCATGAAAAGTGATTAAAATTGGTTGCAAAGAACGAACGCAAAGAAGAAGCTTTATATTTCTTGACAGATATTACAATCAAAAGATCAAGAAATCTCAAGCATCATAAGTTCAATAAGCATGATTCAAACGAAATGAAAACTTTGGATTGAATATTTAAATAAGAAATCACTTTCTAAATTTGAAATCTATTGCTGAATCTATGAGTGTGTGATTGTCAAACATCATGAACATCTTCCTGTTAAATTTGCCAACAGATTTAGTCAGTTTTAACCAATGATCTAAATATAATGTTATTCAATAACGCATTTCCATCTGTTGATGCTATCATTCTATTACTATTATTTGCATTATTATTGCAATCACCACATGACGCCCGTCCTCCCTATCCACAAACATGAAGTTTCCTTCAGTAAGTATTCTTTTACATTTTATTATAAAAGTTTTATGAGAAAATTCTGTCTCATGAACATTAACACTTGTAAGGTTGCTCTCCAGTATGTATTTTTGTATGTCTTCTTCTCTTAGCTCCCCTTGAAGCATAAGGCATCAACAAATTTCCCCCAACCAGATCTGTCTTGAGCAAGCCAGCTTAGTTCATTCCAGGTCTTTCCCGCTCTACTTTCTACAGTTTCTCGCCATGTCTCTCTAGGTCGGCAACTATCTCTCTTGCCTCCGAATACCAATTCAAGGCCGCATGTGGCTTATTTAATTTTAAATGAAAATTCTGAATCGCAAACATTAACACTTATAAGGTTTCTCTCCAGTATGTATTCTTTTATGTGCTTCTAGATGACCACAACGAGAGAAATCTACACCACAATCATCACACTTGTAAGGTTTCTCTCCAGTATGTGTTCTTTATGTACTTTTAGATGACCCTGTTGAGAGCAGCCTACACCACACTCATCACACTTGTAAGGTTTCTCTCCAGTATGTATTCTTTTATGTGCTTCCAGATGATCACGACGAGAGAAACCTACACCACACTCATCACACTTGTAAGGTCTCTCTCCAGTATGTATTCTTTTATGCCGTATTAGACTACGTTTATTAGTTAAACCTACACCACAATCATCACACTTGTACGGTTTCTCTCCAGTATGTATTCTTTTATGTGCTTCTAGACTATCACACTGAGAGAAACCTACACCACAATCATCACACTTGTACGGTTTCGCTCCAGTATGTATTCTTTTATGCCGTACTAAATCGCACTTATGAACAAAGCCTCGAACACAAACATCACACTTGTACGGTTTCTCTCCAGTATGTATTCTTTTATGTGCAACCAGATGACCACGACGAGAGAAACCTACACCACAATCATCACACTTGTAAGGTTTCTCTTCAGCATGTTTTCTTTTATGTGCTTCTAAATAATCACGGCGAGAGAAACCTACACCACAATCATCACACTTGTAAGGTTTCTCTCCAGTATGTGTTCTTTTATGTTGTATTAGATTACGTTTATTAGTTAAACCTACACCACAATCCTCACACTTGTAAGGTTTCTCTCCAGTATGTGTTCTTTTATGTGCTTCTAGACTACCACATTGAGAGAAACCTATACCACAATCATCACACTTGTACGGTTTCGCTCCAGTATGTATTCTTTTATGCCGTACTAAAACACACTTATGAACAAAGTCTTTATCACAAAAATCACACTTGTAAGGTTTCTCTCCAGTATGTATTCTTTTATGTACTTCTAGATGACCAGACGAGAAACTTACACCACAATCATCACACTTGTAAGGTTTCTCTCCAGTATGTGTTTTTTTATGTGCTTCTAGATGATCATGACGAGAGAAACTTACACCACAATCATCACACTTGTAAGGTTTCTCTCCAGTATGTATTCTTTTATGCCGTACTAGATCGCACTTATGAACAAAGCCTTTACCACAAACTTCACACTTGTACGGTTTCTCTCTATTATGTGCTACTGTATGTTTTCCAAGATCAACATGTTGGGGTTGAATAAGTATATTACTTTGTAATCTGTCACCCACATCCACTGTATGAAAATCATCATTCTTCTCACACACAGAAAATATGTTATCTGACTCTTGTATGTAGTCTTCAATCTCTAGTTTTGGCTGACATTCAGCCTGAGTGTCACAAACATTTCTTGTACTTCCATGACGGTCAACAGAATCCAGGGATGCTCCATTTTCAGTTATTCTTGAATTTGTCTTATCTCTGGTCGTTTCTGAAACATTTGAATCACTGTTCTTGTTGACCATTGCGCCCGAGTGGATACCTGGGCCCAAATTTGAGGCGTAAAAAATAGAATCACTGTTACCATGCATGTCGTAAGAGGCGACTAAGGAGGTTTGGCTGAAATGGATGCATGTGTCCACTAGGAAATGCTAACCCGAAACAAATGCGTGCAGAAAATGGATGCACCAGGCAGTAAGGCATATAACATGGTGCAACGACCCCTCACAATGAGGAATGGGATAACGGATTCTACGGTCGCCAATCTGCCTTATCTAAATCCAATCAAGATTTAGCCACGCAGTAAGAATGTCAGACCTAACATCACGAGGGTGACCAAAACTTACTGCTGGAAGAGGTCGGCACAAACGAGGAAGCAGAAATCATATGAATTACATCCTACAGAACTGCCCCTAGTGTGCAGACTTGAGAAGAAAGAGGTGGCCCACCATAGCATCCAAGACAAACTGTATGGCGTCGCTGATAATCTGAGGCAGACGGCTGCCTTTATTAGAGAATCCGAAATCCCAATCTAGTGAGAATGCAGAATAAGAAGTTTACCATTGTATTTATTTTATAGTTCAGGTAACATATCTGAAAGTTCACCATGTTTCCTCAGTTGTACACATCTGTCATCATCTAGCATATTCTTATAAGACTTTAAAGATTCTTGTTTGATGAATGGCTGTATAATTCTGAAATACAAGAGAAAAAATACCAAAAGCTAGAACAAGTACTTATAACTAGCAATCAAATTATTAAATTAACAAAACCTTGAAGATTAAATACATTCAGTTGCTCTGACATTTAACAGGATCTGATCATCAATAATGTACAGTTGAAGATCATTAAATTATGACTTTGGATATCAAAAACACAGACTGACTACTATATAGGCAGTATAAAAATAATCACATTTGTATATGAAATATAAAAAGATATATACATGTATATATATTTAGAGAGTTTGGGAGAGGGAAGAAATACCAAAAGACTGGAGAGATGGCTACATAGTCAAGCTACCAAAAAAGGTAATCTTCAAGAATGCTCAAAGTACAGAGGAATGGTTCTCCTGTTTGTACTAGGTAAAATACCAAGATGAATCATCCTAGAGAGACTCAAGAAAGCTACAGATGCAGTACTTCTTCTAACCAGGGCTGCAAGTTTTCACTCTTGGGCAGCCAATGCCAATTTGTAGAATCTGCATGTGTTCTGTAATTGTGGAAGACTAGTGTAAAGGGTATTATGAACAGATGGTTGTGGTGGGAGGAGTTCTTGTCTAGTTTTATGCAGTCCAGGACATTCAAGCAAGATATGCTGTACTGTCTCACATGAATGACTGCACTTTCTACAGTGTGGTAGGTGTGTGAGGTTTATTCTATGTAGGTAGTAACTCAGTCCAACATGTCCTGTTCTTAACTGAAAGATAGTGATTTGATCTTTTCGTTGTAGCAGATTTATATTGTCCTTGGGGTTTGGTCTATTCATCTCTGCATACATGTCCCGACCAGTCGTCCCCATAGCCCATCGGTTCAGACAATCTTCTCTGGAGTTGTTTTTCAGAATCTGTTTTATACTTTGTATGCTAACAGCTTTGTCTATTTGTGGTTTTGATGATCCCTGTTTGGCCAGATGATCTGCCTTGTCATTTCCTGGGATATTTGTGTGCCCAGGGATCCACTAGAATGACATTAATATCAAAAGATGCAGTACTATGAACATTGACACTAAGCATTAGAGTGGAGCAGTGCATCAAGTGAAACTAGTCACTCTATATCAACTTTGTAGCGGGGAGGAATAGTGCTTAAACTCTCCAAGAAAGTGAAGATCGCGAAGGCGATTGCCACAGGTAAGTATTCTTCTTCTTTGCATTCGTTCTTTACGACCAATTTTAATCACTCTTAGTGATGTTTTTGATCTTTGTCAACAACGTGTATATTTTGCACATTGGTTTGGTAGGCCACTAAATGCATAGACTTCTACAAGTTTAGGACACGTGCATCCGATTTCAGCCAGACTTCCTTAGTCGCATCTTACGACATGTGTGGCAGGTAACAGTGGTTCAATTCTTTACACCCCAAATTTGGCCCCGGTAACCACTTGGGCTAGGTAAGTATTCAAACAACTACCGGGCAGAGGCAGAAAGAACAGCCGCTGAAATGATCCTAGAGAGAAGCAGCGCTCATGCAACAAGGTCGTGATATTCACTGATGCTCTCTCGGTCATCACAGCACTATAAAGCGCAGCCAGAACAGAGCTCAATGAGCTAAAAGTGATCCTTGGTGTACTAGTAAACTCACTCAAACGCGCAGTCATTCAGTGGATACCATCACACTACAATATAAGCGGAAACGAAGAAGAAGGCGGGTAGCGAAAGCAGGAGGGCGACTGCCGCAGACTGATCACGAGATCGAATACGAGGATCGGTGGCAGTATATAGAAAAGGGGTCGAAAGACCACCACAACACAGCATCAGAGATGGGTACTATGGTCTATCCCGTGCGAAAATTGTTATATTCCGCTCATAGCCAGTCATAACAGACTTCGCCCACATGTTCAACAAATTTTAAAATTGGCACAACTAGTCTGTGAAAACTGTGAGAAAGCGGGCATGATGGCAGAGCACATACTGCAAGACTGCCAGCTGTTAGCAGGCCTGAGAAACGAAACCTTGCCCGATAACACAGAGCTTCGAGAGTAACTGATAGATGAATGGTGTCCCAAAAACAACAGCAGAATTTATGAGAAAATTTGGTTCATCGGTCTAGGCAAGGATCGAGGAAGATATCAACTTTGTAGACTATGCAACGGCATATGATAGCCTAGGCAGGAAACACTTGAAACTGCTACAGCATTATGACGCTCCCAAAAGCAAAACCAATCTAATAAAGAAAATGTATGAGGAGACAACGGCTAGAGTACTGCATGAAGGAAAACTGACAGAGGGCTTTGAAATAAAGACTGGTGTGCGACAGAGTTGCCTTCTATCACCCTTCCTTTTCCTACTGGCTTTGACTGACAATGAGATCAACAAGGCCAGGGCAAGAAATGGAATACAGTGGCCATGATGAGTTAATTGGAGGATGTTGCAGACGACCTAGCATCCTTCTCCAGCCATCAACAGATGCAACACAAAACAACTAACATAGAAACAATCTGACAACAACTAGGTCTGACTATCTCTCTCTCTCTCTTTGCCTTTTACCTGCAGATTGGGGCATAGGCCCTCAACCAACTCATGCCAAGTCTTCCTATCTCTAGCTATCTCCTGCAGCTCCCTCCAGCTCTTCTTTATATTGTTGATCTCGCCTCCATGTGATTTCCGGCCTCCTTCTTTCGCTGTCCCTGGGGTTCCAGGCAAGGACCCTTCTTGTTATATTCCCCTCCGGTTTTGCAAAGTGTGTCCTATCCAACGCTAGCGTATTTTTTAAACCTGTTCGTTCACTGGAATCTGTCTTGTTCTCTCCATAAGTTCCTCATTTGTGACCCTATATACCATCTTATTCCTCTATTCTGGCAAGACACTAGTTGATGAATGAGGTCTGACTATAAATGAGGAAAACAAAGATCATGACATTAAATGTTAATTCCAAAGACTCGACCATATTGAGAGGAGCAGCATTGAAGGACATTTAGATATCTGGGAAATGTTATCAACATTCAAGGTGCCTTGCAGGTAGGCTGGGGACAGCAAAAGGTGAGGGAGCAACCCTGTAAATGCTGGCTGAAACTGGACATGTTGCCAAAGGATAAGCACCAGAGCTCCATATGGCGTGAATGATGTGACAACGTTCTGGCAAAGGCTATATATCACAATAAGGAGAAGATATATATATCACAATAAGAATTTTGGCTGAAATCAGATGCACATGTCCTAAACTGACAAGTCAATGTATTTAGGCACAAACCAAGTGAACGATACGTTCTGGAAAATCAAACATATCACAAGAGTGATTAAAATATGAAAATCACAAGAAGAAGAACATTAAGAATTATCAAAATGGCCTAAAGAACAGTCACCAACAAGAAGAGGAACATTCAAGGTGGCTCAGATGAAGATGTTAGGGTTAGAATACAAAAGGAAGATCAGCATTGCCATTCTGAAGAACATGGAAAATAACAATGATCAGAAAAAAACCTAAGATAATGGTATATCATTCAAAGGTCAAGGCTGTCATGCTGTATGAAGCAGAGACATTAAGAACAACTAAGGGGAACACCAAAAAGTTGCAGACATTCATCAATAGATGCCTGTGCATGACACTCCATTTACGATGATATGACAAGATCACAAACAAAGAGAGTAGGACGATGGTAAGTGGAACAGGAGATAAGAAGCAGAAGGTGGCGATGGATAGGACACAAACTGAGGAGACCTCCTGACAGCATCATGAGACATGTCCTTGCTTGGAAACCTCTATAGATGACACCCCTCATATGGCAACCTGTCATTCTGGATCTTTCAAAGTATGGATGAGTAGCCTATAGCCAAGAACATATACACCACATCAAGGCCATCAGCTTGGTTTGGATTGCCAACCCTACTTCATCATATACTAACTTCAAGTCCCCTACTCTTTGTTTACCTGTATTAGATCAAAGATGAGCTTAAGATGAGTGTACAAAATAAATGACATGTATTAGCCAGATATGTATTCTTTCATAACAAGATCAGATATTAACTTTTGGTAGGGTATTTGTACAGACTAGAATGCATATGTGTCTCCTGTTTAAATAAACAACCATTATGTAATCACTAATAACACCTCTGAAGTTAAGAAGGCTGGGATCTGCAATCTAGTATGGCGGGGCACTGGTTAAAGCAGAGGTATTCACGCAAAAATTAGTCATAAGTGTCCTGATTATGCCTGAATTCATAGCAGCAAACACAAAAAGAATCACTAATAACTTATAATCTATATTTGACAAACTTTTGTATAAGTCAGCAAATTCATCAACCATCTTCAAAATCATGTTCCAATCTTGCAAACACCTGCAAGTTAAAATCTTAGCAAAACTTACTAAAATATTGTATTGTCATGTAATTAATTTTTGCTCCTTAAATAATTGTTCTTAGTAAATGCATGAAAAGTTCTTCCATTAATTTATGCAATATTTTCATTTCCTAAGTAATCTTTAGAAACTTTCATACAGACAAGCAAACATATAAACTACCTTGAAAAAAGACAAATGTTCTAAAGCTGCTGAACATTTGCATATAAATAATTAGTTATTGCACATTGTCATGTAACTACTTTAGCTAAATGGGTCAAGTGTTAGTTATTGACTACTGAACTTTTTTTTCTGTCGCTTTAACCAGACGGTTTCATCTCTGAAACTGAATTTTGCATGAAAACGTTTTTCCATTTCTTACAATGGCAGAGCCATTGATAAATTGCTTACACTGGCAGCCGTAGTGCTCAATGTATGTAATTAGTATTCCTCCATACAGGCAGATTTTCTCCACTTAGAGGTACTCAGTTATCGCACTGAGAAAGACAAGACTCAACAAATGCCTGATGACAAGGTTCGAACTCCGAGCTATGAGATGTCTCACATAGCAGGCCGAGCTACTATCAACTAGCTCTTTGGCAGTCCCCACTACTGAACTGATGTCAAAGTTTAAATAAAGCATTATTTGAGGACTTCCCAGTAGTTTGCACAGTCATTCGGATATAGCGCCATCTGCCCAGCAAACGTGTTTAAATGGACATCAAATATGAAGCACCTCCAACTTATGGTACAGTTTCTCATAGTTTGATTGTCCCCAATCAAACTACAAGGCAGCAAGTTCTCTGTATCTGAAAGCGACTGGCTTTACCTCTGCTGGGCTATTCCAGTTGTTTGCACAATGGGTGGGACGCACACCCTCTTGTCGAGAGTCTCACTTTACTGCCAAAACTGCGCATGCTCTCATAGGGATACCATGTGAACCAAGTCTTAAATACTCTGCCCTGGTCACCACAGTGTTTTGCGTGCTACATTTCGCGTCTATTATCATGCTCACATTTGCCTGCACTGTCCCCACCTTGACTCAACCCACCCACCCATGAGATGGGAGTACGATTTCGCCCCAATGGGCCACCTTAAGCAACATCCATCTGCGTGCTCGTTGCCCTGGTGCCTACCTCACCATGCCGTCAATTCCCACCGTGTCACATTTTCCTGGGCAGTCCGTGTGGACATGCGTGCAAGCTCAGCTCATTCCACATATTCATAGCCAGAGAGGCATGCACAGACTGGACTTGCCTCACGGTCAACGCTTTTGTCAGCTAGGGACCACGTTGAGTTCAAACCGACTCCAAGCATATTCATCGGCTCAAGAAAGAGCATGCGTTTCAAATTCAGCGTTTGTCAAGCTCTTGATGAGCTTATAATCGATGCTATCCGTGAGATAGGGCAGAGCTATTGGCCTGATGTGGTCAAATCTGCAGTTAACTCGACTTCCAACATAATCATCAGCTCAAGGAAGCATGCTCGAGCTCCAGTTTCCCACATGAGGTTCCACGCTTTATCCTTCTAAGCTTTACCCATCGACCAGAGAGGCAAGCTTAATAGCCACTCTGGGAGTTCAGCTTGTCTGTGTGGGGATTCCATCTAGCGACTACCTTTGCATCTCTACTTGCTCCCAGGTAGCTTCCCCACAAACCAGCCTCTTAGCCAGACCGGAACTACCGCTGTTCCAGGGTCATATGTGTAGTGAGGCAGGGATTGAGCAGCTCCCTAATCCTGCGCCTCACTCTTGGTGCCTTTGACCCCGAAATCTGATTCATGCAGCCTTAGCATGGTGGGTTTATACACTTCAGCACTATTTGGTTAATGATTATTCTGCGCATACATTGTTTAGCTGTTACTGGTCTCTCAGTCAGTCTTTGGCTGTCCCCAGACACTCAAGGCAGCAGTTAGTCTCCTCATTGATAGTTTCTGTGTCAAAAAATCCCACCAACGACTTTTTGTGGCTTCTAGTTGTTAAGCTGTGTCATGTTGTAACATAAAGTATATCAGCGTGGGGACTCTCATTAATATCTTAATATTTATTTAGATGTTAAAATCTGTCTCTTATTGCGTTATCATTTATGGCTAACTCCTATTACATTCCAGATTTAATTCCTGTAATTTGCCCAGCTACAGAACAATATATAAGTAGCCAAAATATTTGTTGCAATCAATGCACAAGAAGATCATTATTTTTCCTGACTCAGTAGCCCGAGCTTTCAGCTTGGTAGTCATGGACATCGTAACTCTTCGGTTTGGTGAAACTGCAACATCCGAAATCTGGAGACTAATAAGTGTCATGAATATTGAATCCTAATTAACAATATTCGAATCAATATCTATCACATTCAGACTCCATTATTTTCCTCCAAACAGATGTGGTTGGAAATGCTGAAAATTTATCCATCATATTTATCAGAAACATCACAGCCACCACAGGTTTTACAGTTCCTTGTTTTATGAGAATGACTGACTGTTGTCAATAAGAAATCTCTATATCGCTAATTTCGGCTGAGATTTCAGTGAAATTAACAATACATTTCTGAAATGTATTGATTTAATTTCTGAATCTCAGTCAGATAATTTTAGCGATTATCAAAAGTATTCATCACTTGATAATCTCTTCCTGTTGTAAACTTATAACTTCATCTGACATAATAGTTTCCATGTTTCTCAGCCTGGAACAATATAATTGTTCTTAAATGTCTGGGTAAAGTACCTCAAAATCTCTTCACTGCAGTCTGGGCAGCTACTTGTGGCTTTCCGGTCGCCAAAGTGGCCAGTGTGTTAACGTTTTTCCAGTCATTTTAAAAAAGATTGTGTAATTCATCGGAGTATTTAATATAAATACCATTGTTGGTCGCGTTGTCATGTAGTGAAAGAACCAAGAGCTGTGTATGAAATCATCAATTCTGTGATATTAAATAAGCAGTTACCTATAGCAAATATTAAGTGCTATAACCAGGGTTGCAACTAAAATTGAGAAAATAAGCCAAACACTGGCCGAAAAACCAGGATGAAAACAGTGCTATTTCATACGCACATCGACCAGAACCCTACATCACAAGAAGGCTGCAAATCGTCATCACTTTCCTTCACTGAAACCACCATAATTTATCAGTAGATAAGCCTTACATATTAGGGAGTGGTAAAACTGCAACATTTGTTGATAAGAGCAGTTCGGTTCTATTCACTATCGCTTCGAGAAGCTGAAGCAGGTTCTATTTCTAACTTGTTTATCAGGATGATACAAGCGAGAACTTTCAATAACATCATTACTAACTGGAGTTATTAAACAAGTCAGACAGGTGGTAAGCTCCCTAAACGACTCAAGTTGAAGAACACAATTATCCCAAGTGTCAGTAGATTCATCTATAATTATAAATCCATAACTTTTGCTTAGTCAACAATGAGATATTTTCATTGATGGTGAGATGATGTTTTATTAAAAAGAAACATTTTCTCTGTGCAACCTTATGCTCTAAATCTCCCTTGTCCATGACCTATCATTATTTCACTAAGATTGTCGATAGAACGGATGGCAAGTGACATGGTTCAGCACACATACAGCCACCTGAAGTTCTGCTGCCTTAACCTTATTATAATTGTATGGAAATTTCTACACTTGGTATATTAACTGTTGATGGAATACTCTGTCTGTGTTTTCTTACTTTATCTATGTGCAGGAGGATAGGGCTAGGCACAGTAGTGGCATAATTAAGAATGCATTTTGATCCTCAGAAGATCTTTTTCTCATACAAAAGTCTTTTCCCAATTGGTATTATATTTACGACGACGTCATATATTTATTACGAGACTGAGCGTTCTAATTAATGTATGGCGGAAACATGGACAATGAACAAATAGTTAGAAGACAAATTGATCATTTGAGATGTAGATATATAGAAGAATAGTAGAGTTTTGAAGAAAAACAGACAATAAACAGTTTTAGGAAAACTAGGCATGAAATCTATTAAAAAAAAATTCAGACAAATAAAGTATTTAGTACATAAAAAGACATGACACTGATAAAATCTTCACTAGAAGGGAAATTGAAGGGCGTAAAGAGCAGGAGGAGACGAGAGAAAGTGAGGAAACTTAAGAAATGGACAGGTTACAGCCGGAAGAGTACAACACGAAGCGAAAGACGGATCGAGATCATTCAGTCAACCTCGATGTGGAGAAGCACCTGATGATTGATGACTGTCATAAGATTGCTTTAATTTTTTGTGCCATAGTTGATTCCTTAAAATTACACTGAAAAAACAGATACGGACTGCAGTACTAATTCCAGGCAGGAAAAAGATCAAAGCAGAAGCTGTACTTTCATGTTCATAATCTTTAGTACTAAGCATATTGTTCAACAATGAAACCAAAACCAATAAAACCTAATTAAATATATTTAAACCCCAAATTTTCTCTTTAAAATTATCACATTTTAGAAAAAGTTTGATATGAAAAAAGCAAAAACGGCCAAAAAAACACTTTTAAGTAACCACTTTTAATAAATATTCCTATCTGGTTTTCAAAAGCCAAATTGTAACCCTGGCTGTGACTACAAGTGACCAATAAGCAAAAAGAAACGTACTGGACCTGTCTCATTTACTCATGACCTACTTAAACTATCGAAGGTACGGCTTAGCATAGTGCTTTGTTCTCAAAACCTACAGTTCTTGTAATTAAAAATATAGCACACTTTGGCAAGAGAATTGTCCAGTGATTTTGGGACGACACATATGAAACAGGTCTATCCTGTTGAAACCGCGTTCACTGTGAAAATGTAAACTTAGACACGAGGGGCGGAACATAATTGCAACGTAACTCCATATACAAAACCTTCGGTAGTTTAGCTGAATCTTAGCTAGTGACTACAACTTACACGCCTCGTTGACGGCCAAACCAGGTAGAGTAACGATGGGTCTAACACCATCGTAAAACAGTGCTTTAACTATTATGCAAAGACTGGATCCGGCTGACTTTCACGGATGAGGCCACTAGCTGCTCAACGGTTGAAGGGGATCACAAAGCATTGTGGAGATAAATTCAAAAAATATTTCTGAAGAGAAACGGCATGGAACAGCCGAACAGATGAAAGTTTAGTTTTTTTTTTGTCTGCAAACAACAGATTGAGACTTGCAAAGCATCATGTGTTTTGTGCCTTGTAAACGCTCAATTGAATTGAAATTCTGGGTTCCCCGGGGCTGTGGTCCTTTATTCGCCGCTGGATAAGTTTTGCCGCTTATTTAAAGTTCATCTTTCAAAATTATTTTGAACTGTTTGAATGTATTTTTTTTGTCATTTTTTCTTTAAAGTGAGTATAGAAAAACGATTATTTTAAAAATTTCAAACAACCAGTGGAAAATTTTTTTACACTTAGATCTTCTATTGATGTTTGAAAAAACACCATCTGATCCACTGACGAACCACCCATCGCGAGTTGTAGTTGGACAACCACTTTTATTTATTTTTCTGGGGTGTTGATAAAAATCAATGATAGCTTTAGTAGAGATAAAAAGAGGGGTTTCTAGCTTTTGTCCGGGGTGTTACAAAATTTTTCTATTTGTGTCCAAAATTTTTTGGGCCATCCGAAGAGTTTTCAGTTGAGTGGAAAATTTTCGGTTTAAATTCAATGTGCCTTTAGTAAAGGTCCCTTCCCGCAAATGTTGACAAAACTCGAGGTAGTACCGGGGCGGAAAAAAATGAACCCGTTCCAAGTGCCTAAGAAGATGTCAAAAAACAAAGCCATTCCAATCTACATCTGGTGGATCATGAGGTGTTTGTCCAAAATATGTAGAGATTTAGAACGTAGGGGATGAACCACTAAACCAAATGACTTTTTATGATACCCTTTGGGTTAGAGGATTTTTTATTGTTATATTTGGGGGTTTGAAAAAAATACCATTTCATCACTGAAAGATTTTTAAATGGGGGAGAAGGTCGTTAAAAATTTTCAATCAGATATTCATATATTTTATTTTTCTTATTTTCACTCAGACGGGAATGAAAGGGAAAATAAGTTCAAACCGCCCAAACAATTATGGTAGAAAAACATCATTTCAGTTCGGGGCCAATAGTCGGGAACTTGGGGGAATAATTATACAAATCAATACAGAAAAATTTATACAATTATATTTTGTTATGGGTACCATGTAGAAACGAATGATCTTTTTCTATTTGGGAAACTTTTTAAATTTTACTTTTGCGAACGGACACTATCAACTAAATAATCCCTAAAGTACCTTCAAAAAAGGGAAGACAATCCAAAGGACCAATTTTTATAAGTGAACTATCAATGACACCCGAAATTTTTCTCTTAAGGAGGAATGAATAAAAAACCAATTTGTTCAAATACCTTTTCTTACCCAATTGTTGACATCTAATCTAACCTTCTTTAGGGTTAGGCCCCGTATAGGCAAAACCTCCTTTTTATCGGATTAGAAAGTTGAGAAAGACCAACATTCAACATTAGAATGACAACTGATTACTAGCATACTACCTTTTCTGCATTCGCTAAAATTAGAAACGTACTATCACTACTAACACTTTCATTACAAAACCATAATTTTTCCAACAATTTAGAGCTTGAGCTGCACAACATCGGTCTTGAGATGAAGGGATTCATGCGCACATTTTTTTAAAAAAATTTAAAAAATGACTGACTTAACTACAAAGATAAACGGTTTCCCCTACAATCTTATTTAAAAGGAGGTAGAAAAGAGCTTTATATAACTACTCCCTTTTTTGGGAAAATTTGAAACCCAGAACTTTATTAAGAAAAAGCCGGTTTTTTTAAGAGAATCCAAAAAACCATATACGGTTTTGGGAAAATCTGAAAAAAACCTGAACCGATATCGTTTTTGCAGTCCCCATGGGTTAATATTTTTTTAGATGTTAAATCGTCTTATTGCGTTTTTTTAGGCAACTCCATTAATTTCAGATTTAATTACTTGTAATTTGACCAGCACAGAACAATATATAAGAGCCAAAATATTTGTTGCAACAAATACACAAAGAAGATCATATTTTTTTTTTTCCTTTACCCCGTAGCACTTGAGCTTTGCTCCCCGGTGTCGGGGAACGAATTTTCGTTCGGTGAAAAGAACACCGTAAATCTGGAGAACCTAATATGTCCAAATTAACTTTTTAAAATATTCAAAATGGGATCACATTCACTTTTAGACCCCTTTTTTTTCACCTCCAAACAGAGGGGTGAAAATTGAAAATTTACCATCATAATTTATCAGAAATCACACCAGCCACACAGGTTTTGCCTTTTTTTAGACAATGACTGACTGTTGTCAATAAGAAATTTTTTTCCCCGTTGGGACGGATTTTGGAACAAAAAATAATACATTTTTTGGGAAAACTATTGATTTAATTTCATTTAATTTTTCATAAATCTCAGTCCAGATAATTTTGCAGATTTATGCAAAAGTATTCACTACTTAATAATCTTTTTCCTTTTTAAACTTTTAACTTTATCTGATTAAATTTGTTTCATTTTTACTTGCCTGAACAATATAATTTTTTTTAAAGTCTGGGAAAAACCAAAAATTTTTTTGTCGGGAGTATGATCGGGGGCAATTGTGGGTTTTCCCTCGCCAAAAGGCCCGGGGTGTTAACGTTTTTTTCTCAGTAATTTTAAATAAAGATTTGTAATTAAAGGAGTATTTTATATAAATACCATTGTTGGTCTGTGTGCATGAGGAAAAAACCAAGGGCAACGTTTAGAAAAACATCAACTTTAAAAATGTAATCGTTTCCAGTGGGATTTCCCCTAGAAAAATTGTTTATAAAAGGGTTGCAATAAAATTGAAAAATAAAAACACGGCGGAAAAAAGGGATGAAAAAAAGTGCTATTTCATACGCACATCGAACCCAGAACCTACACTTAAGAAGAGCTCCAAATCAAGGTCATCACACTATCCTCACCACTGAAAAGCACCATACACTTTATCATAGATGTTTTACCCTATTAAAAGGCAGTAAAACTTAAATTTTTGATAAGAGCAATTTTTTTTTATTCTCACTTTATTAAGAATGCAGTTTGTTCTATTTCTAACTTTTTTATTCAAGATGATAAAGAGAGAAACCTAAACATTACTAACTGGGGTTATTACGTAAAAAGGTGGAGTTTTTAAATGACTCGTTAAGAACACAATCAAAAAACACAAGGTTTTTTTTTAAGTGTGTAGATTCATCTATAATTTTAAAATTACTTTTTTTTGTCAACAATGGGTCATCTTTTATTGATGGGAGATTATGTTTTTTTATTAAACAAGAATATTTTTTCGGCAACCTAGTGCTCTAAAAGGGTCCCCGTCCATGACCATCATTTTTACAAAATTTTCGATAAAGGGTGGCACATGACAGGGGCCAACAAAAGCCACCAGTTCTGCTGCCTTAACTTTTTATAATTTTGTCATGGGGAATTTTACAGAAGTATATTAAATCCCGTTGATGGAATACCCGTCCTGTTTTTTTTACTTTTTCATGTGCAGCAGGATGGGGGTTTGGACAACCACATGGCATAATTTACAGAATGCAGGGTCCTCAGAAGATTTTTTTCCCCTACAAAAATCTTTTTCCCCAAATTTGGGATTATATTTACGACTACTGTCATAGATTTATTATGAGACTGACACGCTTCCTATATTAATGTAGGTGGGAAAAATGGAAATGAACAAACAGAAGACAGAATTGACATTTGAGATGAAAATATAGAAGAATAGGTAGAGTTTCATGACAGAAAAAGACAAAAAAACAAGTTTTAGGAAAAAATAGACATGAAGAAAAAATATTAAGAGAAAAAAATTAGACAAAAAGTATTTTGTGACATAAAAAAACATGACACCATGATAAAATCTTTACAGAGGGAAAGAAAAGGGGAAAAAAGAGGAAGAGAGAGATAAGTGGGGGGAAACTTTTTAAAAAATGGACAGGTTACAGTCTGGAAGAGACAACACAAGGGGAAAAACAGAGGATGCAGGAGACATTGCAGCCAACCTCCGATGGGAGACAGCACCCGATGATGATGATGACTGCAAAAATTGCTTTTTAATTTTTTTGTCGCCATATAGATTCCTCAAAATTACAAGAATAAAAACAGATAACAGGACTGAGCCCTAATTCCAGGCAGAAAAAAGCAAAGCAGGAAATGTGTAACTTTCCCTGTTTCATAATCTTTAGTACTAAGCATATTGTTCAACAATGGAAACCAAAACCAATAAAAAAACCTATATTAAGTATATTTACCCAATTTTCTCTTAAGAATTATACACATTTTTAGAAAAAAAGTTTGATATGAAAAAAGCCAAAAACGGCCAAAAGCCAAACACTTTTTTTTAAGCCAACCACTTTTAATAAAGTCAAATTATTTCCATCTGGCTTTAAAAAGCCAAATTGGCAACCCTGGCTGTGACTACCAAGTGACCCACAAGCAAAAAAGGAAACGTACGGACCTGTCCATTGCTTACTCATGACCTACTTAAACTATCGAAGGTCACGGCTTAGTATAGTGTTTGTTCTCAAAACCTACAGTTCTGTGTAGATGAAAAATATCAGCACACTTTGTGGCAAGAGAATTGTCCAGTGATTTTGGGAGACGGACACAAATACGAAACAGGTCTATCCTGTTGAAACCGCGTTCACTGTGAAAATGTAAACTTAGACACAGCAGGGCGGCCGGAACAATAATTACAACGTAACTACAACACAAAACTCTTGCCGGTAGTTTAGCTGTAACTTGCCCAGCGACTACAACGGTTACACCGCCTCGTTGACGGCCAAACCAGGTGAGAGTAACGGATGCTAACCGTGCCAACGACAGAAGTAACGTTGGCCACGGTCTAACACCATCGGTAAGCTAGGCAATGCTCTAACTATGCATGCAAAGACTGGATCCGGCTGACTTCACGGATGAGGCCACTAGCTGGCTCAACGGTTAGAAGGGCGGATCACAACAGAGCAGTGTGGACAGCATAGAGCATGGTGAGGCACACAGAAAGCTCTGGTCATCTTATTGACTGATGTCAATAAGAAATGTATTGATTTAATTTGTTCACTGAAATCTCAATCCAGATAATTTTAGCAGATTTATACAATAGTAGTCACTCACTTGATAATCTTGTTCCTGTTGTAAACTTATAACTTCATCTGACATATTAGTTTCATTGTTTACTTCAGCCTGGAACAATATAATTTTTTTTAATGTCTGGGCAAAGTACCTACAAAATCTCTCTTTGTTATGCAGTCTGGGCAGCTAACTTGTGGCTTTCCGGTCGCCCAAAGGGCTGGCGTGTTAACGTTTTTCTCAATAAATTTTTTATTAAAGATTGTGTAAATTCAATACGGAGTATTTATATATAAATACCATTGTTGATCGTGTGTGTGCATGTAGTGAAAGAACTCAAGGTACTGCATCTGGTACTATCTCCAGTCGTCTCGACTTGTCTTGCCCCTGGATACAGGTAGTCCTGGACGAAAGAGTGAGGTTGGCGAATAGCGCAACTTTTCTTCACTTTAATCCAAATACAGTGCAAGCTACAGTTTCAGACAACTACACACACCTACAAATCACATAACAGACAAAATGAAGAACAAGTTCAAGGCTCTCACCATAGGTGCGTGGAACGTGCGAACACTACAGGATAATCACAAATCCCAACGTCTTGAGAGACGGACTGCACTCGTGACTAGAGAATTGGCGCGATAAGATATTGACATAGCTGCCCTTATCGAGACCAGACTCCATGACGAGGGTCAGCTATCAGAGGTGGGTGGTGGTTACACCTTCTTTTGGAGTGGGCGAGCCAATACTAAACGTCGGGAATCTGGTGTAGGGTTTGCTGTAAAAACCCATCTTGTGCGCAGCCTCATCAGACTCCCAAAAGGTATCAGTGACCGAGTAATGACGCTACAGATCTCACTTGGAAAAAAAAAAAGAGCGTCACTTTAATTAGCGTTTACGCCCCAACAATGACCAACCCATGCGAAATCATGGATGGTTTCTACAAGGACCTTGACTCAGTAATCTCAGCGGTCCCAATGTCCAAGAAGCTCATCATCCTCGGAGACTTCAATGCCAAAGTGGGGACAGACCATCGGATCTGGGATGGAGTACTAGGAGTATACAGGTGGTCAAGTGCAATAGTAATGGGCTTTTCTTACTCAGACTATGTGCCATCCACCACCTAACAATCACAAACTTCCTGTTCCATTTACCCACTCGAAACAAACCATCATGGATGCATCCCCGTTCGAAACAATGGCACTACATTGACTACGTCATCACAAGAAAAAGCGATATACGGGACGTCAGAGTCACAAAGGCTATGTGCGAAGCAGAGTCTTGGAACGATCATAGATTGATCGTATCAAAACTAAACCTCCGCATCAAGCTAGAAAACGTTACCAGGGTCGCAAACCAACAAAAAAAAGCTGGCAATCTCCAAATTGAAACGCTCTGCTGTCCCCGAATGTTTAGCAAGAGACCTGGAGGACAAGGTGAAGGACCTTCAGTTTGGCAAGACCAACGTGGACTAGGACTGGACTACCATCAGAGACACCGTGTACTTATCTACCTCTGAGATCATAGGACACTCTGTACGCAAGAGCCACGACTGATTCAACAAAAAGACCAAGAAATAGTCTATTCTCCTCGCGAACATGCGTACAGAGCATATCAAAATAACACATCATCGTCAGCCAAAAAAAAAAAAATGCTTGCAGTTCTAGTTTTGATATTATTTAAATCTGCTTTCCTCATTTTTCTTTCATCTATTTCCTTGAGAGTTTCTGGAGTTATCCATTCCTTATGATTCCGCTCCTTCTTTCCCAATGTTCACGTTTCATTCCAAATATTTTTGACTTGCTGCCAGCATTCTTCCGCACTCACCTCATCTTCTAATTGCTGCAAAACTCAATATTTATTAGAGACTGTGACCGTGAACTGTTCCTTTGTTTCTTGACTTCTGAGGTATCCTACATTATATTGGTGTCTATGTTCAGGGGATGTTATGTATCGCTTAAGCTTCAGTTTAATTTTACTTATCAGCAAATGGTGTTCCGAATCTACATCTGCCCCCCTTAGAACCCTTACATATTGTAGAGATGACCTGAATTTCTTGTTTATGCATATGTGGTCAATTAGATTTTCTGTGCTGTGGTGATACCCAGGTTGCTTTATGTATTCTTCTATGTGGAAAGACACTTCCACCTAGTTAAAATCCTACACCAAGGTAAAAGAATCAGCCATCTCAAACCTGTTGTTTGTTTCCTTCTTTTCGTTCGCTTGAAATATTTTCTATATATTCAATGTTGTCTCTTGTATGACTTTCACTGTCTTTTATAGCTCACACAGAGGTCCGTGTAGTTTTTTGTCGAACGTTGTTTCATTAGGCCAGTGACTTTGTTCACATAGAGTGGTTAACAAGTGGTCATATGGAGCTCAAGAATTGTTTTGAAATGAAGATGAGGACTGCATCACGAAGGTGTGTGGACACCAGTAATGGCTTCCACACTTGTGACATCAATCTCTGTAAGGGAGACTGCTTTGCAGCCTTTCATTTGGACATTTATCATCAATAAAACTGAAACTTTTGATATTGTCATTCTTTTTTTATTTCTTCACTTGTATAATTTTTTTACATTCAACTTACATGGTATTAACAACATACATACCTTGTCGTTGCCATGATCAGGCTCAAACTCAAGAAAACATATATACAAGCCAAGACAAGAACAGAATACTTTAATGTTAACTTATTAAAAGACAGAGAGATTGCTACAAAATATATAGTGGAACTAAAGAACAGATTTCAAATCCTTTCAGAGCAGTCAGACACAACACCAACTGAAAGTATCCAAGAAAATGGAATGCGATCAAAGGCACATATAAAATAGTTAGCAGTAGTGTACTGGGAACCGGTAAAGGACAACATAAAGAGTGGATAAGTGGCCAGACCTTAGAATACATCCAAAAGCGAAAGGAGAAAAAAATCTCATCAATAGCATTAGATCAGAACGTCAAAAGATAAGGCAAGAAAAGAATATACAGAACTAAACAAAATGGTAAAAAGAAGTGCTAGAACAGACAAGAGACAATTTATGGAAAAGACAGCAGAAATAGCAGAAAAAGCTGCTAAAGTACATGATCTGCACACACTGTACAAGATTACCAAACAATTATGCGGAGGTAAAAGACACAACCATAACATGCCAGTCAGAAACAGCCTAGGACAACTGTTGACAACAGAGCAGGAGCAGGATATGAGATGGACATCCCACTTTGAAGAGGGCTAACAGACCTGATCCTGAACATCCACCGATATCCCACCGCCGCACAGGATATTGATATCAACCTCAAATTGCCAGAAAAGCAAGAAATAGTAAAGCTATTGGATCCCTGAAAAAAAACAAAGCACCGGAAATGATGAAATGACAGCAGAGCTTTTCAAGATCGATCCTATCTTAGCTGCAAACATATTAGAGCCATTGTTTGCAGATATCTGGGAGAAAGAAGAATTGCCAAAGGATTGGACTAGGGGTACTGTGGTGAAAATCCCCAAGAAAGGAGACCTAACAGATTGCAATAACTGGGGAGGAATACGTGTTTCAATCCCAAGTAAGATATTCTGCAAAATTATCATAATGCGACTACAAGAAGCAATAGATAAGTGTCTACGAATGGAGCAAGCAGGATTTAGGAAAGGAAGAGGGAAAAAATGAAATATATTTACCCTGCGTAACATTTTAGAACAATGTAGCGAGTGGCAAAGGACTATATATATCAACTTCATAGATTTTGAAAAGGCATTTGACACGTCTACAGAGACAGCCTATGGAAGATACTGAGACAATACGGCGAACCGCAGAAGCTTGTCAACATCATAGCCCTCTTCTATAAAGATTTCTCCTGCAACCTAAAGAATTCCAACAAAACATTCCCAGTAAAATCTGGTGTAAGACAGGGATGCGAATGTCCTCTCTTTGTTTAGTATTACAATTGACTGGGTGCTAAAAATGCCATAAAACAACAAGCACCAAGAGGAATAAGATGGACCCTTTTCGAGATGCTTGAGGACCTGGACTTTGCAGACGATATAGCCCTGGTGTCACACAAATATAAACATATACAAGAGAAAAGTACAATACTTCACAGCACGGCAAAGACAGTAGGCCTCAAAACAAACACGGGAAAAACAAAAATTATGACAAACAGTGAAATCCAACAACCAGTAATGTTAGAAGATGAAACACTGGAAAGGGTTGAGCAGTTTAAATATCTTGGTAGCGTACTGACACTAAATGGTGGCACAGAGGAAGATATAAAATCACGCCTGAGTAAGGCCAGAACCGCTTTGCCAGAATGAAACCAGTATGGAAGTCCAAAATCTACATAGGACCACAAAGCTTAAACTCTATAAAAGCATTGTTTTGCCAGTTTTGTTCTACGGATCGGAGTGTTGGAGGATGACCAAAGGAGATACTAGCAGGCTGTCAGTTTCCACCACTCTTGTCTTCGCGAATCTTGGGAATCTTTTGGCCAGTAAAAATATCCAATAACCAACTACTCCAAGACACAAGACAAGAGTCAATGAATGACATACTCAAAAGAGAAGATGGAAATGGCTCGGGCATGTTATGAGAATGAGACAAGAAATGCCTGCAAGGGTAGCCTCACTTGGACACAGAGGGAAAGAGAAAGAAAGGCAGACACGGACAACATGGAGGCGCATGATGGAAGAGGAACTGGGCACCGCATCTCTGACGTGGGGCTCTGCGATGAAGGTTGCACGGGACAGGAGAGCATGGAAAGTCCTTTCTGAAGCCCATGTGTCACTAGGCATGACGGGATTAAGTAAGTAAGTAAACATACATGTTCACAAATTTGTACCTCATCCATTTCACTGTCAGACTTAAATCACAAAAAATAATAATAATTCCACTGCACCCTTATATGTCACATATATGCAAGTAATTTCTCCATACCGCTCTATCCTGGGCAACTAGCTCAATCTCCTCCATGGAACTGAAACTATCTCTTGCCTCTCTCAGCAAAGTTCGTTTCAGGGTCTTCTTTGGCCATCCTTTCTTTCTTGAACCCTCTGCATCACACTTCAATGCCTGCTTTGATATTCTTTGATAATTTCTCCTCAAGGTGTGTCCAACATATCTCCATCTTCTCTTTTTTATAACAGTTGTCACTAGTGGTTGACCAGACATTTCTCTGATTTCATCATTTCTCCTGAATTCTTTCCATTTTATATTCATTATTTTTCGAGACATCTATTTTCAAATGCATTCAACTGGCTTTCTATATCTTTAGTCATTTTCCAACTCTCACTGGCATATGTTAGATTGATACAACATTTGAGCTGAAAATTTGTAATTTAGTTTCTGCTTGCTCTTGCCCTACGGAACACATCTCCAAATTCCTTGACAGTATCCTTAATCCCATTGTCACCACACTCCCTTCATTTTTGAAAGATACGAACCACGCTTTGTTTGTTTTTTCTTCCATTGAGTTGCTACCCGAGAGAACCTACCGTCTCTTCCTCCTTGATGTGTGCTCATTGTACACTTCTTCTTCTTTGCGTTCGTTCTTTACAACCAATTTTAATGCCAAGAACGTGTATAGTTGCACATTGGTTTGGTAGGCCCCTAAACGCATAGACTTCTACATGTTTAGGACACATGCATCCGATTTCAGCCAAACCTCCTTAGTCGCCTCTTACGACATGCGTTGCAGGTAACAGTGGTTCTATTCTTTACACCCCAAATTTGGGCCCCGTAACCACTCGGGCGATTGTACACTTATATACCTCCACCTGACGGCCTTAAAGCTCTCCAGTTCTTTCTCAATAGGAGAACTAATCCACTTGTGTTCTCCTTCTTGTGTCCAACTTCTGCTCTCCTTCGTCTTGTGGAACTAATTCTCACTCTCAACTCCTTTCAGTTCAATGACCAATTCTTTGAGCAGATCAGTGGGATCGTCATGGGCACTAAAATGGGACCTAGTTATGCTTGTCTCTTCATGGGTTATCTTGAACACCTCGTATGGACTACATATGATGGCCCCCTTCCGTCTGTCTATCACAGAAACATTGATGACTGTATTGGCATTACTGATATGCCTGAAGCTGATTTGTCACGCTTCATAAATTTAATTAATGTTTTCAACCCTTCTATTCGTTTTACTTCTCACATCTCCACTTCTTGTGTCAACTTTCTTGACATTACTATCACCATATTCCTATCCACTATCACTACATCAGTATATTACAAGCCTACTGATGCACATAGTTTTCTCCTTTATACTTCTTCCATCCCCAGGCTTGTCGTGACTCTTTGCTATTCTGCGCCTTTGTAGCGAGGACGATGATTTCAGGCGCCAGTACCCGGAGAAGGTGCTTGTACTGGCTATGCATCGAGTTCAGAAAATCACTCGCCAGCAGGCCCTTACCAGCCAGCATAGGACTACTAACTCTGACAGAGTAAAACATTTGAACTTTCCATACCCATAGTTCACTGGTGAAAAATGTTTTATTCGTCATCTGTCTATCCTTAAGTCAGATCCTGAGACCCGTCTGTCTTCCCAACTATCCTCAGACGGGACAGAAGTCTTAAGGATATGTTGGTACACAGTCGCCTTAAGTCCAATATCCAGACTCATTTTGGCATCTATCCAGTGTGGCCATCGGCGTTACAACACGTGCTTATATGATACAGACGCATACTGTATCTTTTCCTTTAGCCACGTTTGTTATTAACGATGGTTTCACATGCGAGTCCCGTAATCTTATCTATGCCATTATCTGTAAGCAGTGTAACAAGGCTTATATCGGCAAGACAGGCAAGAGGCTCAGTGACCAATCCGCCCAACACTTGCGCGACATACACCAATGCTCTGTGACCCATGTAGCCACCCATTTCAATGATACTGACCATTTAGGAGCTCACGATGTCCAGGTCACAGCCATCCGATCATGTTCCTCGGATGATCGTAGTCGATTTGCTCTGGAGAATAGGTTGATTTTGTTGTATGGTACCTTGCGACCACGTGGGCTTAATGTATTACATTCCTATGCTTCTTAGTACTTTCTCTTCCCATGCCTTTTAATCTATATGGGCATATGTTGCATGTATTCAAGTTATACATTTACTAGATTTTTCCTTGTTTCTCTTCTTTTCTATTTCTAGTTTTTATGTGTGTTTTGTGTTACATTTATTTCATTATTCGTTTTTATTCCCAGATTTTCATTAGAAACGTTTGTATGTAGTCATCCATATGTTTTTTAAAATTTGTCACTCCTGTTGTTCGTTTGCTTGATAAAGGCCTAGTTGGTCAAAACGTTGCTGTATTTTGTCATTGTTTTGTAAAACTACAGTACTTTGTGATTACGTGTTTTGCCAATCAAATAGTTTTACTGCAGTCTCATCTTTTTGTGAATAATTTCGTTTTAATACTATATAACTTGCAGTTCCATATTTTATTTAGACTTCTAAAAGCTGATGTTGATTTGCCAATTTGTATCATAATTTCTTTTTTAACATTTCCCGTGCAATCAAAATTGCTACCAAAATAGGTGAACTGTTCTGATATTTTTATCATTTTAGATTCCAGGTGATATCTGCATTACTTGCCATAGGTGTCTTCATTACATTTGTTTTTATATAGCTTATCTGCAGTCCAACTTTTGATGCTATAGATGACAAGTTGTCTGTTTTTCTTTGCATATTTGTTGTTTCTACTTAACAAGGCAATATCATCTGCAAAATCCAAATCTTGTAGTTGACTATTTTCTACACAATCAATGCCAGTTTCGCCTCTGCAACACTTTCGCATCATCCAGTCAATGGTCACTCCAAACAATAGCAGAGATAGAATACAGCCTTGTTTTACGAGGTTTCAACCATAAACCAGTCGCTGTGTCCACCATCATAGAGGCTCTTGATAATGTTTATTATTTTGTCTGGTATTCCATAGCATCTCAGAATATTCCACAGGGAGATTCTGTGTATCTCCCCAGAATATTCCACAGGGATATAGTCTATACAGAATCTCCCTGTGTAATATCAAAGGCTTTTTTAAATCGATGAAATTTAGTATAAGTGGTTGTTGTTTCTCAATTACAAATTCACAAATATTGATTAGAAAATGTATTTGTTATGAATTTTATATCACAAATACTTCTCATTTTTCGAGTTATTTCCTTGTCCTGTGAATTCAGTAGGGACTTTTTCTGAAGTGCTGGGACATAAAGATTAATGGTCCACATGGGATTGGACACATTAGTTGAAACTTCAATACCATGCCAGGCATGTTTGCTTAATAATGTCAAGAATTTTAGGTCATGAATGTGCTGTACATGCAGTTAGGCAAAACATGAGCAGTAATTATAAACAGTGTGTGATAATATGGAAGTGAAATATAAATATGTAAGTATTGACTCTAATAAAGAAATATACATTTCTGCAGTTTTGCTTTCAGACCTAAAAAGAGTCCAATGTTTTTCACTTTTAAGGGTTCCTTTAAACTATGGAAGCTACACATACACCAAATTTCAAGCATGTAGTATGTTGGAAAGTATAAACATTTCAAAAAGACACACTCACATAGCACCACATTTTCCGATACATGTATATATATATATATATATATATATATATATATATTTGTTCAGACAAGAACATGATTTTTGCAACGTTAATAATTTTGTTTCATCCTTACGAACATAACACTGTACTTAAACTTAATAAATTGCTAGGCTAGGAGATGGGTGTCGTAAGAAATGAGGGTAAGTGGTTCGAATCCTGTGTTTGTCTATTTTTTTTCGGAAGCTCTTAATACCTGTACATTGTTTATTTGTTGATCATATTTGTTACTTCCGTTGCTTCCTCTGGGGTTCTTGCAAAAAACTCCTTGTTTTCATCTTAAACTTAATAAACATTACATGACAACTTTATCTATATATATTAAAGAAAGTTGAATTTTGTGTCTGTTTCCTTTTTTTTTCCTACTTGTGTACATCGTAGGGACTTTAAATTTGGCAACTTTTGTTGTGTGGAAGTGGTAAAAATTTATAAAAATGGACTATTAGTACATCTTTACACCTTCTTCGACCGCTCCGTATTGAATACTTGTTAACAACTCTATGATTTGTATGTGATCCGAGTGATTGTACGTTGTGCCAGTTATGCGCCCACAAGTAGGACATTCGATTTCTGCTACTTTTTATTTACTAGGGTAGCTTCCCTAGGCCCCCACCTCAGTCGCCTCTTATGACATGCCTTGCAGGTTACTATTCTTTACTCCTTCGACTCCCGCAACACACAGACGCTTTGCACCGTAAAATTAACGTAATCGAAATTGTCATGAATAGTAAAACACAGAAAATGGTTTCATTGTTCTAGCCTCAATGTGGAAACTGGGATATCCAGCCTCGCTTTTGATTCAAATTCTCTATTTGAATTCCCCCAAAAAACAATAAATATTTAACTAAATGCAAAAATGACACGGACTTCAAATTTTACAAATGGGTAGCTTCCGTAGTGAAAATAATGTAAAAAGTATAAAACTGACTTTGATGTAAGTACAGGTTTTTTAACTACTGTTTTAGTAAGTTTGATCTGTAGTACTGATGTCGTTTACTACTGGAATTTTAACATATCTGGTCACTATTCGATAAGTTTATATATTAGTTTAATAGTTGAATTTGATTGTGTGTTACAAGAGTAAATCTCTTTATTTTCCGTCTATACCAGTGACTTCTTAGAATAACATTGTACGTCTTTTTAAGTTTGACTGTTTTACGGCTATAACATACTCCTGCATCTACTACAGTTTTTTCATCGACATAACATGAGAATCATGATGGAAGAACAGCTGATTTTGAAGTTATGAGGTGTAGAGTATGTCTCTTTAACAGTCTTCCTCCCGGTCTGAAAGATTTTCTATTTGTGTCCGCAATGAATTTGTCAGCCACATTGTTTCAAATTATGATAGTTACAGAGACTGCATTTGTAACATTAGTACTGATGAATGTATGTCTTCTGAACAGTCGAACTGACATATTTCAGCTGCACACATACAGTGCGTATGTTAAGGTCTCGGCTACCTTTTGAGTGCAAATTATTGTTGTTAGTGGCGTAAATGGACATTTTGATCTCATGTGATCAGTCAAGTTTTTCCGTCAATTCATCTTCTACATAATCCTCCACGCAGACTTACATCAGTTTCAGTCAAATCCTGTTTGGCATGACTTAACAAAGCTCAAGGATCGTCATTCCAAAGTAACTAGAATCGATTTACAGGAATCATGCTTTTCTCATGGTCAGCTTTATTTGGTTTGCTCCAGAGATAGTAAAGACAATTTGTTTATACTAGCTCCTACAGGAAAAGACTTGCAATATTGTCTACATATAGGCATTGGTTTAGGGATATCCTGTTGGGACAGGTAAATTTCCCTGCAGCTTCCCATACATTACAATTCTCAACCAAGGCGTAGTCAACAGCTTGCCGAGACAAATCACACTCTCCATAAGTAACAACTCATTGTCATATCCACATGCTGTTTTTCAGGTAACTTAAGCATTGAACATCATCATCTATATTCGTTCATTAAATACACTTACAAAGTACACCAGTGTGGTGCAGGGGCCCATAAAGGAAGCAAAATAGTAATGCTGCAACCTACAATGCATGATGCTAGGACCTAGGAAGCTACCTAGTAAAATAAAAGCAATGCAGAAATCGGATATGCTGGCCCACTTGTAGGCGCATAACTGGCACAATGTACAATCACTCTTAGGCTCAGATCACATACAAATCACATAGTGGTTAATAAGTGGAAGATATGGAGCGTTGAAGAAAAAGTGTTAAAATATGTTCCAATAATTGTAATAATTTAAAATCTGTTTCTGGTTATATTACAAATCTCTTTTTTTTTTAACATAAATAGCCAACTTCACTCAGCACTCAGTTTTTTTTTTTAAATGTCTATTTGGACTGTTTTATAATGAAACTTGAACAGCAAACAATAGACACAGAAGTTTTCTCTACAGCGTGTGCTGTTTAGTGTCTTTCTTTGAGAAACTCATGTACCACAAACATGAATTTGTTATGTTTCTCTTCAGTAAGTGTTCTTTTTATGTTTTATAATAAAAATGTTATGAGAACATTCTGTCTCACAAGCATTAACATTTGTATGGTTAATCTCCGGTGTGTGTTCTGTGATGCCTTACTAGATGACTCTTATAACCATAGCTAACACCACAATGATGACACTTATCGTTTCTCTCAGTATGTATTCTTTCATGCTGTACTAGATTACTCTTAACAGCAAAACCTACACCACAAACATCACAGTTGTAAGGTTTCTCTCCGGTATGTGTTCTTTCGTGTTGGACTAGAGTGCTCTTATAAGCAAAACTTACACCACAATCAGAACATTTGTGCGGTTTCTCTTCATTATGTATTCTTTTATGCCTTAATAGTTTGCTCTTGTCAGCAAAATCTACACCACAATCAGAACATTTGTATGGTTTCTCTCCAGTATGGTTTCTTTTATGCCTTACTAGCTGACGTGTATCAGCAAAAGCTACACTACAAACATCGCATTTGTATGCTTTCTCTCCAGTATGTATTCTTTCATGGCGTACTAGTTTGCTCTTTTGAATAAAAGCTACACCACATTCAGAACATTTGTACAGTTTCTCTCCGGTATGTATTCTTTCATGCTGTACTAGATTACTCTTATCAGCAAAACCTACACTACAAACATCACATTTGTCAGGTTTCTCTCCAGTATGTGTTCTTTTATGCTTTATTAAATGGCTCTGATCAGCAAAAGCTACACCACATTCAGAACATTTGTACGGTTTCTCTCCGGTATGTCTTCTTTTATGCGCTTGTAGATTACCATATTGAGAGAAGCCTACACCACAATAATCACACTTATATGGTTTCTCTCCAGTGTGTGTTCTCTTATGTATAATTAGTTCATTTTTACTAGCAAACCGTGTACCACAATCTTCACATTTGAAAGGTTTATTTCCAGTATGTATTCTTTCATGTGCTTCAAGATTACCACACTGAGAGAAACCTACACCACAATAATTACACTTATATGGCTTCTCTCCAGTATGTGCTCTCTTATGTATAGTGTGATCTGACTCTTGCATGTCGTCTTCATTCTCTAGCTGATATTCAGTCTGAGTGCCACAAACATTTCTTGTACTTCCATGACAGTCAACAGAATCCAGAGATGCTCCATTTTCAGCTATTCTTGAATTTGTCTTATTATCTCTGGACATTTCTGAAACACTTGTATCACTGTTCTTGTTTACCATTGCATTTATTTTGTAGCTGTCATATTCAGGTAACATATCTGAAAGTTCACCATGTTCCCTCAGTTGTACACATTTGTCATCATCTATCATATTCTTATAAGACTGTGCAGATTCTTGTTTGATGAAGGGAAGATGGTCCTGACTGTATAATTCTGCAATGCACGAGAAAAAAAAAATCTAGAACAATTACTAAATGTAGCAACTAGTAATGTTATCAAGTTAACACAACCTTGAAAATGTAATGACATTAAGTTGCCTTGACATTCCAACAGACCTGATCATCAATAATGTGCCTGTGTACAGTTGAACCTCATTAAATTATGACTTTGGATATCAAAACTCAAATTGACTATTTTATAGACAGTATAAAAATTACTGACACTTCAAAATTAAATATAAAGAGATACTAGGAATAGACAGACATAATCGCTAGGTTTGTGGAGGTTAGCTTCGGGTCGCCAACATGGCGGTTGTGAAAATTCTAAGCGGATAAACTGTTCGCGATTTCTTGTGATTGCGGTGTGATTGACGCAGTTTCTGGCCACTATAAGCGGATATAATGTGTTAATTAGTGTCCGTGTTTGCGTATGTATGGTCAGAGCAAACGCCTAACGGTACATTGTGGCCTTGAGCGTGCTGGCGCCGTATCAGAGAATAGCGTGACCTGTTATCGATAGGTAGCGCACCGCGTGGCGATGGACTAGGAGCGAGTCCAACCTGCTGACCTGTAGGTTAATAAATTAAGGCTAAAGGTGGGCAGCCCAACAGAAATGCTGTAGAAGACGGGTGCACAATGTGCAGCGCAATTCGTTTATGCGACATCGACTAGTATACGAAAAATTAGTAGTGGTCAACCGGAGTTTCGACAGATGGCAGGAGTGATCGATCCAAGCCTCGAGCCAGGAACAGTTAGCAGGGACAAACACTAGTGAAGCAAATCATAGAACATACAGCATTATGCAGTGGAATGCAGAGGGAGTACTAAAGAAGAAGGTCCCATTAACAAAACATCTACAACAGGAGCAGATAGACATAGCATGCATACAAGAGACGACCTAAACTCTAGTCACAGATTTTCCATTAGAGGATATCAGACCTTCCAACTAGACAGGGAAGGACCCAAAGGCGGAGTCCTGATTCTCGCCCGAAACAAGATTGCATGTCAAGAAATAGCAGTATGCACTAGTAGACAGTCGGAAATTGTAGGGATAGACGCAACAACCCCAATTGGGAGCACTCAGATCTATAACATCTACTGCCTTCCAAACAAAGACTTAGTACTGGAGAACATGAACATAATACCAATCAACTGCATAGTATTATGAGACTTTAATAGTCACTCCAAGCGGTGGGGCTACCAGGATACTAATAACAGAGGTGATGAGGTGGAGAACTGGGAGATAGACAGCAACCTACACTTAATCAACAATTAGTTAGTTTGTTCCTTTCGTGCCAAAGGCGGCACATAAGGCAGAGGTTTTAGATCTCCATGTGATGCGGTTCGTTGCTAGCAGTTGGAGATCTTGTATGGTTTTACATCCCAATAGTTTACTTTCTTGTTGGATGGTTCTTCGAAGAGTGGTCTTTGGCCTTCTACGTTTCTTTCCAACTGTTGACCACATAAGGACTTGTCGATTTAGTCTCTGTTCATCTGATCTAAGAACATGACCTAAATATTTCCACCTTCGTTTCCTTATAATATTTGAAGGATTGTTGGTGTGTTCTATCTCGTCACTGTGTTGTTAGAAACGAAATCATTCCATTTTACTTTTAATAATTTTCAGAGACATTTATTCTCAAAGCTGTCCAGTTTCTTATCAATTTTCTTTGTTGATTTCAACTTTCACATCCGTAGGTCAGTACAGGAATCACACATGACCTAAATAATTTAACTTTGTGCATATACTAAGGTCTTGAGACTGCCAGATATTCGTTAATTTAGTGAAGGCACTAGCTGCTATAGCAATACCAGAGTTTATTTCTTTCATCGCGTCTCCGCTGTTTGACACTTTACTACCCAAATATGTAAAATGTCAACTTTCTCCAGTGTTTGGCCATTTATTACGATGTTGTCTGTCGAGTTTGTGAGGTCCATAATTTTGGTCTTGGCAGAATTAATCTGGAGACCAACCTGTTTTGCAAGTGTGCAAAGATTGCTCGTTAGTTTGTGGGTTGCTTGTGTGGTTGAATTCAATATGGCCACATCATCGGCAAAGCCAAGATCAAATAATCTGCTGTTATTAAGCCATTTGATGCCTAGTTGATCATCTTGTGTGCATTTGGGCATGATCCAGTCTATAGCTATCCCAAAAGCATAGGTGACATAACGCAGCCCTGTTTCACACCCGAATTGACTGTGAGCCAGTCTGAGTTTCCTGCATCTGTTCTTACACAGCAGGATGCTTCAGAATAGAAGGCTTTTATAATGTTGATGTATTTTTCCTGGAAGCCGTAGGTCAAGAATCTCCCAGAGAGTAGAACGATGAAGACTATCAAACGCTTTCTGAAAGTCTGTAAAATTTATCACTAGTGGTGACTGGAATTCAATTGATTCTTCTATAATGGATTTCAAGTGAAGATATGATCGGTACAAGAACGATGTGACGAAAGCCAGCTTGTTCTTCTCTTAGCCTTGTGTCACGGCTTTTTCAGCCTCTCCATCAAAATACTGCAGAATAGCTGCCAGGTGTTGATAGCAGAGTTATTCCGCGCCAGTTGTTGCAATTTGACAAATCGCTTTTTTGAGAGCTTGAATATCACTCCGTATTTCCAATCTTTTGGAGGGTCCTCCATTCTGTCAAATATCGTTCATTAAGGCAGAGGAATCCCATTGATTCCTCGCAGTTGCTTTTATTATCTCTCCTGAAATATCATCGCTACCGCTGGCTTTGTTGTTTTTCAGTTTCTTGATGGCTTGTTTAATCAACAATGCTGAGGATAAACCTAGCTACTACTCCAGAACCTGGAAAACCACCACCACACCAGACCTGGCCTTTAGTACAGGTGACATCCACCACAAAATTGATAGAATGGTGCTGGACCAACTCACAGGAAGTGATCACAGACTGGTAAAGCTGGCCGTAAATGTTGCATACTCCCACAGCAACCAAAGCTGCTACCAAGATGGAACTACAAACGAGCAGACTGGGGAATTTGCACCCTGACAGACCTATACTGTGAACCACTAAACATACGCAAGAGTATACTAAAAACTGGCGTTGCAGACTTTAACAAAGCCCTCCAAAAAGCAGCCACTGAGTCCATCCCTCGAGGTGCGAGGCCAACACAGCCCATTCTGGACGGACGAATTAGAACAACTAGAAGTAGAACTAACGAAAGTAAGAGACATTGCAGAAATAGAAAGAACAACAGAAGCAAACATTAAAATTAAAGCCACCTCTGCAAGATACAAACGAACACTAAATGAAAATGCTAGAAACAGCTGGATAGAAAAAACACAAAGCCTTAACCTAGACAGAGATGGAAATAAGTTGGAAACTAGCTAGGCACTAAACCAAGAAAATAAATACAAGCATACAATCACCATCAAACAGAATGATGAACAGCTAAGCGGAAACAAGCTGCCAATATCCTTAGTGAGCACTTTACACAAGTAAAACATATAGATGTTCCTGAAGAAAGGGAGAAAACCATAAAAGAAGAACTAATGGCCTCAACCTCATTCAAGGTCCCCCGGAGAAGCACATGACAACTAAATTCACAATGCATGAATTAGAAAAAGCATTACACTCTCTAAAGAAAAGAAAATCACCAGGCAATGACAGGATAACAAATGAAATGATAATAGAAATGGGATGACAAGCGAAAAAGAAGCTACTAGAAATTTTTAACTGTAGCTGGAAAAGTGGCGTTATACCCAAAGAATGGAAGGAAGCTATACTGATAGATAAAAGAGGGGGAAGGATCCACAGACCCTAGAAAGTTATAGACCAATTAGCCTACTGAGCTGCGTAGGAAAATTGCTAGAGCACATGATCAACACCAGACTAATGTGGCATCTGGAAGAAAAGGGCTTATTTACTCCCCCAACAAGCAGGCTTCCAAAAACACAGATCTACAGAAGATCAAGTGACATCCCAGAGATGGGAGGATGCTTTTCAAGAGGGAAAAAACGCAGCAGTATGGGTAGATCTGGAAAAAAGTTTTTGATAAAGTGTGGAAGGCTGGCCTAAAAGTGAAGTTGTGCAGAAACCAAGTAGCAGGATGAATGTACAAATGGATATCACAGTATCTAGAAAAAAGAACTGCTAAAGTGCAAGTGCAAGAGTTCACCAGCAGGAAAACAACACTAGAACAAGGAGTTCCTCAGGGGGGAGTACTGTCGCCAACACTGTTCCTCATATACATCAATGACATAACCGAGAACATACCCAGAAGGATCCACCACGCCCTGTATCGGATGACCTCCCCCTGTGGACATCAGAGGAGTGCATTACTGCTGCAACAAGCAGAATACAACAGGCCCTCACATCCCTAGACCAATGGTCCAACACATGGCTGATCAAAGCCAATGAGAAAACGAATATACGATTTTCTCATTATCAGCAAAGCCCAAAGTCCAAAGCTCCTACTAAATAACCATATATTGCTCCCAGAGAAAACCCCACATACCTTGGAATCACCGACCAGCGATGACATGGAATGTCAGATTGAAAAAAAAACCCAAAAGCAAAATCCGGGATGCCAACATGAAAAACAAAGCTGCACACCTGGGGGATAACAGTGTTTTAAAGAAGCTTTATATGGGATATGTTCCTTCGACACCTGACTATGGAATTCTGCATGGGCAACTGTAGCCCAATCCAACTTCAATAAAATCAACAGTGTTCAGAACCAAGCTATGAGAATTATTACAGGGGGAATGAGATCTACCCCAATACGGGAAAATGGAGAAGACCACGCCTAAAAACCAATGGAGGTATAAGAGACAGTAGAACACAAAAACAAGCAGAAAAGTTCAAGAGACTAGAAGATCACCAAATGTACCACAGAATGAATGGACTAGGAAGGGGCAGACTAAACAAACCCAATTTTGCAGCAACAACCAAGATGATGATGAGAAGCAACCATCATGTGCTGAAGTTACTTCAAACCACTAAAATATCCCAACACAAGACAGATATGGAAAGATACAAAATTCCCAGAGCTGAATGAGAACATCACAGGGATAGCAGACAAAAACCAACAAACAAGTAAAGAAAGAAAATTCTGGCCACGGAGTCCCCAAAGGAACACTTTCCTAACAGCAGGTGGACCCATGTATCAAAGATGGGTCTGCAGAAAATGCAACTGAAAATGGAGGAGGCCTCATAGTGCCAGTGACATAAAACACAGGAAGCAAAAAATTAGCGACAGGAAGGTTCTCCAGCAATTACAGAGCGGAGGCCCTAAAAGTGGCGGCAGAACCCATAGTGTCAGGGAACAAGTAAATGAAAACCTGGTATTTTTACTGATGCCCTGTCAGTAATTACTGCTCTAAAAATCAAACGATAACAACCTTGGGAACTGCAGCATCACTACACCAAGTATGCAACGCCTTCTCTAGAGTGGTAATACAGTGATACCATCTCACTCGGAATACCGGGCAATGAGATCATGGACATATTGGCAAAGCAGGAAGCAGGCTACCACAGACAGACACCAGTATGACATATGAGGAAGCAAAAGAACGGATAAAAATGGCCTACAAGAACAAATGGTTGGGAGATCACCCAGGGCATGAAAAGGACGATGCATACCACCAACTAAGTAGAGAGGAACAGGTTGTCATTTTTCGCCTACGAACAGGGCCACAAGGCAAAAGGTACCATCTGTTTAATAAATATAAAATAGGCCCATCTGACATATGTACATGTGGCAACAGCAAGTTGACAGAGACACACATACTGCAAGAATGTCCAACATACACGGAACAAAAGAAAACATATGACCAATCCCATATCAGCCCAAGACAAGCTATACGGAGATGTACATGGACTCCGTTGATCACTAACTACTTTAAAAGTATACAAATCGATGTCTGAAAACATTGGAAGAAGAAGCTAGGTTTGTTTCCTAGCTAAACAAGTTTTATATTTAGATTCTCGTTTTCTGTACGAGATTTTAATTTACCTACAGGAAGCTTATTCACGAACCACATGTTCATGTATCGGTTGAAGGTTAAAAAAAATTGTATTTTGTCATGTTTCAAGCCTGCCTGTGTGTTGCCAGGCCCGCAAGTGGAGCAAAGAATAGTAACATTGCAACCTACAAGGCATGTCGTAAGAGGCACTGAGGCAAGGGCCTCAGGGGAAAACTACCCTAGTAAATAAAAAGCACGCAGATATCAGATGTGCTGCTCTACTTTTAGCACATATCTGTCACAATGTACAATCGTCTAAGGCTCGGATCAAAAAGAGTGGTTTAACAAGTGGTCGATATGGAGCGTTCAAAGAAGTTCCTTAAATAAACTCATAGTCCAGTATAAACCTGAGACTTCCTATTAAACCAACAAAATATGAAAGCTAGCATTGTTTTCAAGAATCACTACTTTTCACTAGGTAAACTTCCTTCCTTCCTTTCGTTCGCTTGAAATTTATCTATATATTCAATGTTGTCTCTTGTATGAACTTCACTGTCTTTGTAGCTCACACAGAGGTCCGTGTAGTTTTCTGTCGACTGTTGTTTCATTAGGCCAGTGAGTTTGCCTCAGTGTATCATATTCGGGGCAATCTTGAAGTATGTGCTCTGCAGTCTGGTGTGCCTGTACACATGACTAAATTGCCATTCTTGAATTTTGTATACATGTGGCTGCGGAGTCGATTGTGTCCTGTTCTAAGGCGCAGAATGACAACTTGTTCCAATCTGCTCATTATAATAATCGCCCTTTTGTCTGTATTTGATTTCTCATTGATTTAATCATCCTTTCTTTTGGTTGTAGGTAACTGGCACATCCGGTTGTCTCCTGCAGCACCTTCCTTGGCCAATCGGTTTGCTGTTCCATTTCCTAGTATTCCACAGTGAGAGGGTATCCACTGCAAGATGACCCTGCGCTGCTTGGACAGTTTAGACGGTAGGGTCTGTAGACCTGGCAATTTTCTGGACAGGAGTGCTACTAGGTAAACTTAATGTTGCGCTGTCATTCGGACAGCAAGATCAGATAATCAACAAAAAAGTCACAAAATACAATTAACTTGCTTCAAGCTCAAATTTTGTGTAATAACCTCTATATGGTAGAAAGGTTAAATAGTGTTATTCTCAGTTCTAAGCTACATTTCTTGTTCTAATGGTCACTAGTAGTCTCTAAGATTTCTGATCGCGGTGTCCACAGAGTGTTTCAAATCATTCTTACATTTTCTTTTTCTTCTTCTTCTTTGCGTTCATTCATTACGACCAATTTTAATCACTCTTTGTTATATGTTTGATCTTTGCCAAGAACGTGTATACGTTGCACATTGGTTTGGTAGGCCCCTAAACACATAGACTTCTACACGTTTAGGACACATGCATCTGATTTCAGCCAAACCTCCTTAGTCGCCTCTTACGACATGCGTGGCAGGTAACATTGGTTCTATTCTTTACACCCCAAATTTGGGCCCCGATAACCACTCGGGCGTACATTTTCTTATTTTATTCAATTAAAATCGGGGAAGAAGGGGTTGGAGAAGGCAGCGGCACAAAAAAGTATCTATTCCCTCTCCAACTTATGCACCTGAACCTCAATCAGCCTGCACAATAATTTATGTTTCCATTTACAGTACAAAAGGCTGAGAACCTAACATTGCACAATAAACTGAAGGAGCCACCTAGGCTTAAATCTTAGCCATGGTCCCTACTTTCAGAATGTATAACTGGTAGGGGAAGAGTTGGGGAAGGTCTACATACCTGGAGAAGAGAGCTGGAGACTGATATTAAAAGAACAGGTAAAACATGGAAAGAATTGGAAGTGATGACAAGAGAGAGGATGGCTGGAAGATGTTTGTTGAAGACATGTGCTCCATTGGGAGTTGAAAGAAGAAAATGAAGTTCCATTCTGGTAAAAGAATAGCATGGGTTGACACCCTTACTCAACATTGTGGCCTTAACTTCCCATATGATGAAGGTGGGTAGAATTCATTACAGAACAAGAAATACAGGTAAACATATGAACTGAAAAATAACTTCATTTACAGATAAAAATGTTTCTATAGACTTGCATTATTCATTCTATCAGAGTAAATAACAACTTTACCTTGAACTTCATCATTATCTTCAGTTTCCAATTTTACTTTATGTGTCTGAAAACAAAAAATGTCAAGTCATGTCTCTTTTAAATATAAGCTGTATCATCATAAAACCGTTCACCACCTCCCTATTTAAGTGCTGGATGATGTAATGAAGATCTTTCACCCTTCAAGACCAGATAAATGGGACACATTATACAGAACAGAAGAACAACTTACAAACACATGCATACACCACTACATTGCATTGGGCTGAAGGGAAAGAGCCCAAGAGCTGTGGGACCATTGAAGAGAAAGAGAAACAACACAAGCTGTTTGAAAATATCAGTCATAAATCATGTGACATTAAATGTTTTCTATTTCTATCAATCATGTAATATAAACAAATAATAGTGTTAAACAATCCAGTCATGGAAGATGTTACTATCCTGATGAGACCTGAATAAAACACGGAAACATAACTGATTAATTAATATATTAGGTACCATCTTCACATCAAAGATCTGCTGCAATGGATCTACAACATTTCTTTGCAATTCTTCTTCTTTTTACGCTCCATATTAGCCAACTTGTTAACCACTCTGTGTAATTTGTATGTGATCTTTGCCTAAGAGCGATTGTACATTGTGTCAGTTATGCGCCTACAAGTAGGCCAGCACATCTGATTTCTGCTATGCTTTTATTCCCTAGGTCCTACATTAGTCGCAGTGGCACTATTCTTTTTTCCCTTGCAGGCTCTGGCACCACACAGGCATTTTGCCATTAAAATGGTGGTGAGTTATGCCAAATTGTTCTGTGTATATTTCTTAATGTTTGCCTTCCAATTGTATTGTTGTCTTCCAATCATAAATTTATCATCAACCTGTTTCTTCAGTATGGTTATCAACAGTTTGTCATATCTCTTTATAAGTTTAAAATAATTGATTTGCTTCTCCTTGATCTCCTTCTTCATTCATTTTTCAGGAATGATTCATTTGATAGTCTCTGTGTCTGTGAAATACTCATTTCTTTTACAAATCCACAACAGGCGGAACAGACACCAGAGCATATCCTGCAAGACTGTCCTCTCCTGGGGAAGCTGGGAAGCAACATGTGGCCACACCCAGTCGACCTGAAAACTAAACTTTGAGGAAACCAGACAGACCTGAAGCTGACTGCCCAGTTTGTGGTCCACAGTAAATTAAGCGCATGACCAGAGATTGCTGAAGAAGAAATAAATCCACATCTCAAACGCAATTTTGTCTACAGTTACAATGTCCAAATTCATGTTTCTGCTGTGATAAATAAATGACCTGGGGACTCGTTTTTGTGTGTTTTTTTAAACTATTTATTTGGATGTTAAAACTTGTCTTATATTGTTGAATACAGTTTTGGCAACTCTTGGAATGTCTGGCCGAATGGGTTAGACGGTGACTCCCATGTGGGAGACACAGGTTCAATCCACGATACGACTCAATGAGTTTTTGCCTAGGGCATAAAGAAAACATCCTAACCAGAACAGTTTCACAGTGACTGCACTAGCCACAAGGCCATTAATATCCACAGGCTCATGTCCCTCCTGTTCTATCACTGCCTAAAAGTGGTATTACAGCCAGTAACTCCAATTTTGTATATATATATTAAAAAAACACTATTTTTTTAATCTCAGTTTCACATCTTCCATCCTCTTGTTATTTTTCCACCTACAGAATAGTAAATAACTATCTAAAATATTATTTAGAAAGTAAATGTAAGGATTTCTACCAAAATTACAAAGAAAGATCACATGCAGTCTCAGAATATTGAATCTTCCAGTAACAACATGGTATTACATTCAGATCCCTTCATTTTTACCTCGCAAATGTGGGTTTAAATGTAGAAAATTTACCATCATAGCACATTAGAAATCATACCAGCCACAGGTTTTACAGTTCTTGTTTACTGACTGATGTAAATTTTAAAATGTATTGATTTAATTTGTTCACTGCAGAATGTATTCTGGGACTTAATCTCAGTTCAGATAATGTTAGCAATTTAATACAAAAGTATTCACTCACTTGACAATCTTGTTCCTGTTGTAAACTTATAACTTCATCTGACATATTAGTTTCACTGTTTCCTTCAGTCTGGAACAATAGAAATTTAACATAAAATGTATTGATAAAATACTTACAAAATCTATATGTCATTTGTCTGGGTGAATAACTTATAAATTTCAAATAATATTTGTAGAGATATGATTATAACATAGATAGAACAAATATGATACCAGAGTTTTAGTTATTAACACAATTAATATTTAATTACTCCAGCTCTGAAGTATGTTACACTGGCCACATTGTTACAAGAGAAACAGTAGAAACCAACAACTGTCTTCAATCGAACCTTCTGCTGGTACTTTCTGTTTTAACAGACACAGTGCCAGCAGATAATAATCAGCGTTTAATAACTAGTCCCCTCAGTTTGCTTGGGTAAAACTATAGAATATGGACAAAGGCCCCTATTTAGACCTGTCATTGGAGTATGTCCTCTGTTGCCTGTGGAAAGATTGAGCCCACCTGAATACAGACATGCCACAAATTTCCACCAAGGGCATGACAAGAGAACAAATCCTGGTAAAACAATTTATTGATAAAGTGAGATGTCAAACTTGTGCTGAAGTCTAGATTATCAAAAAATCTAATAAACGTTAGACTGGAAATAGATGGTGTTTGAAAAACAGAGAAATATATGATTATTGTTCCTCGTCTATCACAAGTTTTTCAGGGGGTTGCTGAGGTAAGCGTTTGTCTCAAACTCTAAAAGTACTCGGTTCCACGTAGAGTGTCTGAACTATTTTCACATCAGATTGAAAGATTCTCAGCTTTGTGTTTGTTTTGATCTCCTTGACTTCCATATCTTACTCAATGCAATAAAGTTTCCACTTGCTTTTTGTATTCTTATCTTGACATCTTTGTTTGTTCCTCCTTCTATGTTGCTACCAAGGTATGTATATGATTCTACATCTTGTAGAGCTGTTAAAAGAACCCACGGCAGATGAAAATTGGATAAGAGTAGTGTGAAAACTACTGCCCAGGTAAAATTCATTAGAACTAATTAAAATATAATTCCTACAAATTTTACAATACTCAAAATAACACTGAAGACCCTCTACTTTAGCTACAGAGACGCATGTGTGGTGCCGGGGAACACAAGGAAAGCAAAGAATAGTACCACTGTGACCTACAAGGCATGTCGAAAGAGGCGACTGATGAAAGGGCATATGGAAGTTACCCTAGTAAATAAAAAGCATCACAGAAATCGATGTGCAGGCCTACTTGTGGGTGCATAAATGGCACAATGTACAATCGCTCTTAGGCTCAGATCACATACAAATCGCACAGAGTGGTTAACAAGTGGTCAACATGGAGCATTCGAAGAAGCTACAGAGATTGTATACTGTCTCTGAGATTTTCATGTGTATGAAAGAGATTGAAGAACCCATGGCTATTTACCAAAGTGTAATGATGATGGTGTCATTGAATCAACTATTTTCTCTTTAGTAAATCAAAATTGACAATTTTCACATATAATAACACGCTTAAAAGGAGCAAGAAACAATTCACTCACTTTACAGACTGTTTCCATCTTTATTTTTGGTTTCATCGGTTTAACGTCCATTGTAATCTGAAAATACATAATGTTGGATCAAGTCAGTTTATTTTCTTAGGCATAAAATTATTTTCTTGGGGAAAAATATAAAATATTATTACAGACCTTTACAACAGTGACTTGAGACAAATCTTTGGTCCCAACAAAGATGCAAATAATGGAGAATGAAAAATACAAATCAGAGGACTAAGACCATGTATATTCTCAGTGGCAATATACAGGTGCATTATCTGGAGCAGATCTTTCTCCATGATGTCCAATGTGACTTCAGAGCGGGAAGTGGAACAGCAGACATGATACTTGCAACCGGCCAACTACAGGAGAAATGTTAGGAGCAGCAATGCAATCTGTACATGGTCTTTGTCCATCTGACGAAGGCCTTCAAGACAGTCAACAGAGACGACATTTAAACAGTTATGTCAAAATTTGACTGTCCTGTTACATTCATCAAGATAGTCCAACAATTTCACGGCAGCATGTTTGCATAATGATTGGGAGTTTCAGAGCCCTTCCATGTCACCAACGACGCCAAACAGGTCTCTGTGCTGGCCAAAACGCTCTTTAGCATGTTTGCTGCCATTCTCAAAGATGTCTTTCCAGAATGTGATGACAATGGGGTAAAGGTTAGATGGTAATCTATTCAATCTCAGAAGGTTAAAATCCTCCAGCACGGTGGATTAATCAGTCATCTCAAACCTATTGTTTGCTGATATTTGTGCCCTTGCAACCAACTCTGTGGAAGATATACAGACCTACATGGACAGGTTTCTATGGCCAGTGATATGTTTGGCCTTACCATTAACACCAGGAAAACTGAGGTCATGTTTCAGTCTGCCCCTAGAGAACAATACCATTGCCTAGTCATCAATAAACACCACTCTTCTGTCAGTGAACAACTTTGTTTATCTTGGCAGCATCCTATTCAGAGTAGCAAACATTGACTCTGAGGTCAATAGTAGAATATGAAAAGCCAGTCTTGTCTTCTTTGTAAGATCGTTAGTTAATGTGTGAATGCAGAATGGGATAAGCGTAACACAAAGTTTACCTGGTCTCAGTGCTCACTGTGATGCTGTACGCTAGTGAGACATAGATAGTGTACAACAGACAAACAAGAACACTAAAGCACTTCTCTTACAAGTTATCTCTGTAGATTGTTCAGAATAAAATTGCAAGGCAATATTCCAGATTCCTAGTTTTTACACTCTGTTGCAGAAGGTTCAGGCAAGATGAATCAGCAAGGCTGTGTGGATATCTGATAAATGCATCCCAAAACAGCTGATGTATGGTGAGCTAGATGAGAACAAACAACTGGTTGGTGGACAGAAAAAACACATCAAAGACACTATAACAGTGTCTCCAAAATGTTCCGATATAGACACCATGTGCTGGAAATACATTGCTCATGATGCAAAATGTTGCGTTGCTACACCACAAGACACACTCGCATAACTGAGAATTGTTGCACTGCTGAGATGGGAACAACACACAACACTCACATGTCCAAGCCTGATTATGTATGTCCTACCTGTGGTAAGAGATTGCATTTCAGGATTGGACTATACAGTAATCACACATACTAGATAGGTGCAACAGCACACATTTAAAGCTGCTGTTATCACTGCTTGAGGTAGACCGTTATTACTACTATTATACAGATGCAAGACTTGGGTAATTAGCAAATTATTTTTAAAAACACATAAATGTTTTACAAGATACAAATGTTATAGAAGATTTCTCAGAATTACATGGACAGAAAAGAGAACAACCACACACCTATCCAACATAAACGTAGAAAAATAAATGGTTAATGACAAAAACAAAATTGAGGAAAGCAAAGTATTTTTGATACAGGAAGAGACATGGAGGTTTAGAAAAGAACATTATGGATGGAGGCAGAGAAGACATTATTGGTTGATGATCTCCAATAATCATAGCACTCCAGGAAGAGTCATAGGTGCTCAGTCTCCCTCAACAGAGGTCAACATATTTGCATATTAATGGTTCTTGTGACTCACTGGTTAGACACAATTCTCTCTGCCCCTTAAGCATCCAGCTGTAATTGTACAACGTGTAATTCCAAACTAATTAAATCACTGGATTGATTCAGCATCAATTTTAGTGTCCTCTTCCAACAGTAGGTCTCCAAGAAACTGAAGAATATCCCCCTTATTCATCCTAAACTTCCTGACAAATGTAAGAGAAGACGAAGCCCAGCAAGCTGAAGATGGATACAAGATGTGACAATTGACTTAATTATGATAGCAATAGAGGCAGGACATATGACATAGATAAATTTAAAAAGATTTATTTTATTACGGTGGAAACCATCATGGGACAAGCTATTCACTACTTGCTGATGATTATGAAGGTCACAAATATTGATCTTCTCAAAATGTTTTGTACAAGAAACAATTCATAAAAACACCATGACCAAAAAAAAAGTTGATAATGGAACTATTGTATCCCTCCAACGTATATTTGTTCTCTTTATTCTTCATGACGACTTTTCCACTCCATTCTACATCAACTATCACTGAGTCAGTCAGAGACATGTTGGTGAAATCTATAAATTACATTATGCTTTATTACTACAGCAGGATGCTGTCTGAACATTCCAAATTGGGCCATGGAAAATACCGGGAATTAAACATTTTAGAGTCTGAAGTCAAAATGACCCTAAAACACAGCAAAAAGCAGCAGGGATAGATGGCTGTTACTTGCATGTAAGATCAGAGTAATAACCTGGCTGACCATAATTTTGAACATAGCTTGGGAGACACAAGAAGTTCCAGATGACTGTCAGATAGCAATTAGATTCCCCATATGGAAGAACATGGGAGACAACAGAGATTGCGAAACATACAGGGTATCTTTTTTTGAGCCATACAAGAAAGATGTTTACAAAAATATTGGAGCAAAGAGCCAGACAAATATTAGATCCCCTGTTAAGCAATAACCAGTTTTGGTTTAGGAAGGGTAAGAGCTGCACAGATGCAATATTTACACTAAGATCTGCGAACAAACAATCAAATATGATCAAAGTAAGAATCATATTTATAGACCAAGAGAATGTATTCAATAGAGTAAAAGGTGTAAATTTTGGAAGATCCTTGAAGAATATGGTATCCAAGAGCAACTATTAGGTAGCACCATGGCCTTATATCAAGATAGCCAGAGCACAGTAAAAATAACGGAATCACTGACTGGTTCTCCAATACATCAGGTGTCAGACAAGGATGTGTCCTTTCACCACTACTCTTTATCACATATATGGATACAATAACTAAACAGTCATATTCAGATAACGATGAAATAAATGAAGTGCTTTTTGCAGATGATCGGTGCCTGATACACCAAAAATAACAAGACCTACAACAACATATTGACACCTTGAACCAAAATTGTATAAATCATGACATGAAAATCAACACTAAAACCAAAATAATAAATTTCTAGGAAGAAGACATAATCTTCTTCTTCTTTGCTCGTTTCTTCGACCAATTTTAATCACTCTTTGTGATATGTTTGATCTTTGCCAAGAACGTGTATACGTTGCACATTGGTTTGGTAGGCCCTAAACGCATAGACTTCTACACGTTTAGGACACATGCATCCGATTTCAGCCAAACCTCCTCAGTCGCCTCTTACGACATGCATGGCAGGTAATAGTGGTTCTATTCTTTACATCCCAAATTTGGGCCTTGGTAACCACTCGGGCGGTACAAGAATTCAAATACTTAGGAAGCATATTATATCCCCAGAAGAAAGACTAGACAGAGAGATAGAGTACTAAAAAGCAAATGTTGCAACTGTAACCTACCAGCTAGTCCAATGCCCATTCAAAATTGTCAAGGCACCCAAACATCTCACCTACAGCTAAGCAACACAGCATTTTCCATGCCTACTACTTTACTCTGTGTTACCAATGACAATGCTCTAAAAATACTAAAATGAGCAAGCACACAGCAGTCGCAAGAAATAACTACATGTGAAATGCGATGTCTTAAATGTCTACGAAAAATGACCAACACCAGGTAGGACACTAGACAGGAGTTTTTAACATGAGATAGAAAGTTGGGACAGAACCTTGTTTTAATTACATATTGAGAAACAAAGAATGAAGTGGTTCGGCCACTTCGAAGTACAGTAGTTAATATTAATCATTAGTCTAATGCAGCCAAACTCCAATGTTAACAATACATAGTCTTCTACTACAGAACATCAGGAAAGAAGGAGAGAGGATTACCTCGAAAAAGGTGGTTAGATGGCATAGCAGAATTTGGGGAAAAAGGCAAAAATTATCACATCACCCACGCCACTAGAGCAGTGCAAGATAAAATAATAAAGAAAACCACGACACTGTGCAACAGTGATCAATCCGGTAACACTGACAAGTAACACTAGTAAGTTAGTTTACAAAGTGTGATAACAAAAGAAAAATATAGCAGGCATTCATTATTATATTATACAATCGATTTATGACGGCATACAAAAGCAGCATGGTTAAAAACAAACCAAGACAGTCGGAAAATGATGCGCCAGAAGTAGATTCTTGTAGTGATGTGAGTCGTAGTGGTGGTAACAGGGTTGCCAACTCAAAATTGAGAAAATTGGCAGAACACTGGGCACTGGCCGGAAAAGGACACAAATAAGTCAGGAAGAAAAACAGTGCTATTTCATACTCACACTATAAGAAGAGCTACAAACCAAGGTCCTCACCACTGAAAGCAGCACCATGCACCTTGTTAGTAAATACATTTTTTACCACATTAGGGGATGTGGTAAAATCCTTGCAACATTTGTTAGAAAAGAGAAGTTCTGTTTTTATTCTCACGATCGCCCCAAGAAGCTGCAGCATCGTTCTATTTCTAGCTTTTGTTTTGACTGATGATACAAGAGAAAACACCCTCTCAATAATAGCATTACTAACTGGAGTTTGCTTCATTGCTACGTCTTTGGTTGTACGTGGTGAAGTCCCAATTTCTTCCACGAGGGCCAGCCGCAAATCATTTGTATGTCCTGAAAGCGCCTCATGTGTGCCCCACACTTTGCTGTGTTCGCTTCGTGAGCCGTTGATCATTTTGATTCATCCGCCTCCCTTACCGTTACAGACTTTTGAATTAAGGATGGACATTCCTTGTCGTTTAAAAATAGCTGCGCTATGACTCATAGGGTAACCTATCGTAAACCGGTATCGCATAGTCCATCACTTTCGTCGTCGAAAATGGGTAGGTTACTCGCGTCGGAGTGTATAGAATAAATATATCCCACCTACACATCGAATAACTATAATGACAGTCAACCTATTAGTCAAAAACGACCTAAGGCATCTCTATGCTTCCAAGTATAGATATAACGTTCCCTAAACCACGAGTAAACTAATACATCCAAGGACGAAATAGTAAACACTTGTCACAGCCACCATTAAAAACTACTATATGTGCAATGACAGCCCAAGAATATTAAAATCTGAAGTTGTAAGAGCAATCGAAACAATGAAGCGAGGAAAGGCTGCAGGATTGGATAATATTACTGTGGAAATGTTAACCTCCTTAGAGGATTTTGGTATTTCAACCATTACAGATTTGTGCAATGATATATATAACACAGGATATATACCAAGAGACTTGAAGACATCAGTATTCATACCACTACCCAAAAGCCCAAAGCACAGGAGTGCACAGACTATAGGACAATTAGCCTGATGAGCCACATAACAAAAATACTACTCAAGATCATACATGAAAGAATTAAAAACAAGATAGACATAGAAGTAGGAGAAGAACAGTTTGGCTTTAGAAAGAACAGAGGAACAAGAGAGGCAATACTTTGTATAAGACTACTCGCTGACAAGTATATAGAAGTGCAAAAAGTATCTACTTGTGTTTCATCGATTATAGCAAAGCTTTTGACAGAGTCCAACATGAAAAGCTAATCATATGTCTACAAGAAATAGGCCTAGATGGGGATGATATCAGACTAATAAGTAACATATACTGGGAACAGACAGCAATAATAAAATATGAAAATAGCTACTCTCCATACATAGACATAAAGAGAGGAGTGAGACAAGGATGCATACTGTCACCAAGCCTATTTAACATCTACACAGAGAAAATCTTCAAACAACTAGAGGGAATGCCAGGACTCAAGATCAATGGAAAAATAATAAATAACTTAAGATATGCAGATGACACAGTATTGGTAGCAGAAAATGAACAAGATCTACAAGAATTAGTGGACCAATTGGACAGAACTAGCAAGGAATATGGATTAGACATTAACATACAGAAAACAAAACTATGGTAATCAACAAGGAAATGGAAAAACCTAAAATGAATATAAAAATACATGGAGAATTACTACATCAAGTAAAAAGCTACTCCTATCTCGGTCAGATGATAACAGATGATGGCAGATGTATAACTGAAATTAAAAGAGAATAGGAATGGCCAAGGATAATTTCAATAGTATGAGAAAGTTACTGACATCCAAACAAATCACAAACAGGCTAAAAATTAGAATGATCAAATGCTATATATATCCTATATTAATGTATGGCTCGGAAACATGGACAATGAACAAGCAGTTAGAAGACAGAATTGATGCATTTGAGATGTGGATATATAGAAGAATAAGCAGAGTTTCATGGACAGAAAAACAGACAAATAAACAAGTTTTAGGAAAACTAGGCATGAAGAAACAATTATTAAGAGAAATAAAATTCAGACAAGTAAAGTATTTTGGGCACATAAAAAGGCATGACACCATGATAAAACATTTACTAGAGGGGAAAGTTGAGGGGAAAGAGCAAGAGGAAGACCGAGAGATAAGTGGGAGGAAACTTTAAGAAATGGACAGGTTACAGTCTGGCAGTGTGCAACACCAAGGCGAAAGACAGAGGATGCTGGAGATTCATTGCAGCCAACCTTCGATGTGGAGACGGCACCTGATGATGATGAACTGGAGTTATTAAACAAGTCAGAGCAAAAGAGTCAAGCTCTTTAAATGACTCGTGGGGTCAAAGGCGCATGGGGACTGCGCCAGGATTAGTGGTTCGGCACTAATCAGACCCTGCCCCACCTCCACGTGGTAACTCTGGCAACAGACTTTGGTTCCGGTCTGGCCAAGTGGGTACAGGGATCGAAGGAGAGCTACTGGTAGTGGTAGCAGTGCAAGCACGGAAGGGAAAAGCAGGTCCACAAAATTACGAACAAAATGCACACATCTCCTGGCCGAAAGAACGATAACATTTTGTCCGAATTGGTAAAAAAACCAGCAGTGTACGAGTCGTCTGAGCAAACGAATGCTAACTCCCCCGGAGTAAATGACTGAATTCAAGGGATGAGAGGTGCATCCATAGTAGAGAAGTGGGCCCACATGTGGCGGAATGTGGAGCCCTGCGCCCAAGTCAAACTGCGTGTCAGGACAGTCCCGAAGTACGGTAAATGTGTTGGCAAATGTCAACACACCGGTCGTACCACAAGTAGCAAATTCCCATCCGATGGGAAAGGCTGCACACGAAGGGATGAGCGGTGCATCCTAATTGGAAAAGAGGCCAACTCCCCGGAGTAAAGGGCCGTAAGCAAATTGCCAGCTGTGGGGCTAGAATCAATAAGAAAGATGCGTAACGAATCAAAATTCTCGGCAAGTATCTAGGAAACACGGCACGCAACATCGTGTCGCTACATGGGAAGGTATGCGCAAACCCGTACATGAGGCCACGCGCAGAGAAACCTACTGGTTAAATTCTAAAGTTGCGTTCAGTGCCTACCGAAACTGCCCTCCATGTGACAACCGGGCAGGGTACGGTTGCCAAAACAACTAACATCCCCGGAAGAACTGAGGTGGGTATGATTGGACAAGCGCAAATAATAAAAGTTGCGTTTTTAGTGCCTAACGAAACTGCCCTCCATGGGACAACCGGGCAGGGTACTGTTGCAATAACAACTAAAATCCCCGGAAGAACTGATGTAGGTGATAGCGGCGAGCACAAAACTTCAATTGCGTTGCTAGCGCCGATTGAAACGACCCTCTAGAATATATATACGTAGCCCCAGTCCAGTGTTTCCCGGAGACTGTGAAAATACAGGGTAAAACCCTTGCAAATTGTCAAGTAACGACACGCGCCTCGAAGCGACTGAGAATACTCCTACTCAGGAATAAACTCACCGTGGATAAAAAAAAGTATGGCCGATAATTCAAAGGCTTGACTGGTACAAACCCAAGCATTGACTAAGTGCAATACTTTTCAGACGCCGATCATCCTACACAGATGACGTCCAAACGCCATGGCTCAGATCACATAAAGGCTAAGCATGCTGACAACATATGATCGTTTGTTTGACAAAGCAAAACAAAAAAGGTGATACTTCATGTGACTAGCCCTAGAAGTGTCGAGATCGTTCGGGTCTTTACCGTAGCGACCTCACCCAGTCAGCGCATGTAAGCCAATGCTCTTTGGCGTAGATCTAAGTCCAAATTTACGGCACTAAAAAGATAATTAAACAGACTTCTTTCCAATCAACACAAATTATTTTTCGGTATTCTTCTATTGTACAGATGTTTTCTCCCGCAATGTGCATTAATGGTAGTTCTGCAAATAAAGGTATTGATGCTTGGTTTAAAATTATCATATGGCTCAGTTTTGTCAAGCACTAGGGGTTTTCTCCATTTGAAGTTTATTCTGTCCTGTTGATGGACTACTCTGTGTTTTTCAGATTTTTCATAAGGCCACTAGCTTTAGGCAAGACGGTAGGCCCTACATGGTCATAACTTTCAATAAGCGTTTTGTGATTCATCAGATCTTTTGACTTATCATTAGCCCGTGCGGTGTCGCCCCCAAGAGAAGCAAAGAATAGTACCACTGCGACCTAGAAGGCATGTCGTAAGAGGCGACTGACGTAGGGCCTAGGAAGCTACCCTAGTAAATCAAAAGCATCGCGGAAATATCGCCAACGATGCACATGCACCAGAAACCAAAGGTTACCGAAAGCGCTTATGCAGTGGCGTGCGATAAATCATATACTATCGGAATAACAGAGCAATTAAAAAAGTGTTGCGTAAAGATGTTTAATTATTGAATGGTTCAAATTGTATTTTGATTTCGCTGCTTATGCAGTCCCCTTACGGTACCACCTAATCCGACCGCCTCTCTGTATCATAGCACTGCACTGCGCCGATTATGTCTTTTCCTCTGCTGCGATCAACTTGTGCTATGCGACTACTCCGGTATGTGTCATAAATAGGGCGGTGCACTTGAAGTCTTCACCGATAACCCAGAGTTTGTTTTGTAGGGTTGTTTCTGTTGGCTAGATTTCCATTATCACCTGCTCAGGCTGGGACAGTTTTGCAGGATGTGCTCTGGGAACTGCTTTGGTACCCCACAGGCAGCCGAGTCCCTGAGAGCCATTATATGGAGGTGTGCTCTGAGACTGCAGTGTTTCGTTCTAAGTCTGAAGACTGTGCTTTTCTGTTGTGTATTTATGCTCCGTTTGTTTTTCCACATAATTTTTCTGGATTGTTTCAGGAGTCTTTGCTTCTGTAAAGCTTTGTACCTCTTTCCCTCCGGATTCCAAAGCAGTGATTGTCTTGCAATGCTTCCGGTCAGTCTTTCAATGTATGTCATCGTCGCCAATATCTCTTCCTTAGCTCTTTCTCCACTGGTATCTGCTTAGTTCTTTCTGAATTGTCAATCCTGACTTTTGTATATATGTGGCTGCGGAGTCAATTGTGTCCAGTACTGTTTATGTTAATACAGGAAATATATTTCTGGTTGTTAACAACATATACATTTATAGTTAATTTTTCACTTCTCTGGTGTGGAGTTTCAACTTATACATACACAGTTAATTTTTCACTTCTCTGGTGTAGAGTTTCATCTTATACACACACATAGTTAAGTTTTCACTTCTCTGGTGTAGAGTTTCATCTTATACATACATAGTTAATTTTTCACTTCTCTGGTGTAGAGTTTCATCTTATACACACACATAGTTAAGTTTTCACTTCTCTGGTGTAGAGTTTCAACTTATACATACATAGTTAATTTTTCACTTCTCTGGTGTAGAGTTTCAACATGATACAATTCAAAACAAGAATTTGGGAAACAGAAATGTATATGCTTGTAGTATTTATTGTTTAGATCAGATGTTGGTGACAGCCTCCAACTTCAGATGTCTCCAACATCAGATGTACTGATATAAATAGAACTACATGTACTAGAAATTGAATCATCACATCAACTAAACTCTTATCACTTCATGCACACCTGTGAGTAATGTAATGTCTGTGATGTATTACCAACATGTGGCTGAGTTTCAAGCTTTCTTATGCTATTCTTCATTAAACACACAATGAGTGACCCTTATGTTTGAATTTATTGCTCTATATAAATTCGTCTAACAAAATTTCTGCCTCATACCTGGAACATCTACAGCCACAAGGTGCACAGTAATTATATATAATTTCTCTCATACCGCTATACGTTACATAGGGTATGCAAGCAATTTCTCCATACCGCTCTATCCTGGGCAATTCACTCAATCTCCTCCATAGAACTGAGACTGATATTTCTTGCCTCTCTCAGTAAAGTTTATTTCAGGGTCTCCTTAGGTCGTCCCCTCCTTCTTGAACCCTCTGCATCCTACTTCAATGCCAGCTTTGATCATTTCTCCTCCATCCAACGTTTTCAGACATCGATTTGTATTCTTTTAAAGTAGTTAGTGGTCAACCGGAGTCCATGTGTTTTCTCTGTTCACTGTATGTTGGACATTCTTGCAGTATGTGTGTCTCTGTCATCTTGCTTGTTCTACATCTGCATATATCGGAAGGGCCTATTTTGTATTTGTTAACTCTTAGTAGACCAAGCACCACGCTAAGTGGTGTTTGAAGTGGACGACGTTTTACATTCCGCCATGCTAAGTGGCGTTTGGTTATCAAAACGTGAAAGCGCTTGTAAAATGTGACTTTTGCCCTGGTCCACTAAGAGTTAAACAGATGGTACCTCAGCCTATTGTGCCCTGTTGGTAGACGAAAAATTACAACCTGTTCTTCTCTGCTTAGTTGGTGGTACGCATCGTTCTTTTTGATGGCATGTCATGGATTGAGATGACATGGGTGGTCTCTCAACCATTTGTTCTTGTAGGCCATTTTTATCTGTACTTTTGCTTCCTCATATGTCATATTGGTGTCTGCCTGCGGAAACCTGCTGCCTGCTTTTGCCAATATATCCGCAGTCTTGTTGGAGATATATTCTGCAGTGAGATGGTGTCCACTATATTACTAGTCTTGAAAAAATGTTGCATACTTGGTGTAGTGATGCTTGCAGTTCCTTCAAGTTATCTTCTTGATTTTTTAGAGCCGTAATTACTGACAGGGTATCAGTCAAGACTACTATGTTTTACACATTCCTCTGACATTATGGCTTCTGATTTTAGGGCCTCTGCCTCTTTAGTTACTGGAGAACCTTCCTGTTGCTAATTTTAGCTTCCTATGTTTCATGTCACTGAGCACTATGAGGGCACCTCCTATATTTTCTTCCAGATGCCACATTAGTCTGGTATTGATCACATGCTCTAGTAATTTTCCTACGCAAAGTTCATTTCAGTCTCCTTCGATCATCCTCTCTTTCTTGAACCCTCTGCATCCCACTGCAATGCTTGCTTTGATATTCTTTGATTATTGCTTCTCAAGGTGTGTCCAACATATCTCCATCTTCTACTTCTTATAACAGATGTTACTAGGGGGTTGACCAGACATTTCTCTGATTTAATCACTTCTGAATCCGTTCCATGTTATGTTCCAATGCATTCTGAACAGACATTTATTTTCAAACGAATTCAACTTACTTTCTATATCTTTAGTCATTTTCCAACTCTGCTGGCATATGTTAGGATTGATACAACATTTGAATTGAAATTTCGTAATTTAGTTTTAATACTATATAACTTGCAGTTCCATATTTCATTTTAGACTTTCTAAAAACTGATGTTGATTTGAGAGTTTGTAGCATAATTTCTTTTTTAACATTTCCTATGCAATCAACACTGATGCCTAAATAGGTGAACTGCTCTGTTATTTTTATCATTTTAGATTCTAGGGTGACATCTGCATTACTTGCCATAGGTGTCTTCATTATATTTGTCTTTTTCATAGCTTCTCTGCAGTAAAGCACAGTGATTATAGGTAGTTAAAACTGAATACTTCAGACCTATCATGTGGCCAGCATACTTAATGATTTTGAAAGTTGAACCATCTGTGTAGGCATGGATATATGAAGTTGGATAACTGTCTATTGTCTCCAGTGCACAGGCTTTTAGAATCAGGGCAGTGTTTCTTCATTTATGGTTTTATCAAGGAAGTATTTCTTAATTACTAGTTGTTTTATGTTTGTCCATGGCGGTGGGCTACACCTTCCTATAAAACATTCTGTAAACTCTACATCACATTTGTAAAAATTGTTCTCCAGTATGTATTCGGCTGTGTTTTCTTAGGCCACGACATCCAGTAAACTCTGCACTACAAACATCACACTTGTAAGGTTTCTCTCCAGTATGTATTCGTTTGTGTGCCTTCAAGTTACCGGCTAATGCAAACCCTACATCACAAACATCACACTTGTAAGGCTTCTCTCCAGTATGTACTCTTCTATGTCTTGTCAAGTGACTAGAGTCACAGAATCTTACACCACAAACATCACACATGTAAGGTTTCTCTCCAGTATGTATTCTTCTATGTATTTGCAATTTAGAAGCTGTAGTAAACTCTGTATTACAAACATCACATTTGTAAGGTTTTTCACCTGTATGATGTCTTCTGTGTACTTTCAAGCTAGCAGCTGCAGTAAACTCTGCACCACAAACATCACATGTATATGGTTTCTCTCCTGTATGAATTCTTATGTGTACTTTCAAGCTACCAGTTGCAGTAAACTCTGCATCACAATAATCACACTTGTAAGGTTTCTCTTTTATGTGTTTTCTTCTTGGTACTATCAGTTGATGAGATTGACATAATCCTATGGCACAATCATCACACTCTCCAGTATGTATTCTTCTGTGTGTCTTCAATTCAGGAGCTGTAGTAAACTCTGCATTACAAACATCACACTTGTAAGGTTTCTCTCCTGTATGTTTTCTTCTGTGTACTTTCAGTTGCTCAGACTGACAGAATACTGCACCACAAAAATCACACTTATAAGGTTTCTCTCCTGTATGTTTTCTTCTGTGTACTTTCAGTTGACCAGATTGACCGAATCCTGCACCACAAAAATCACACTTATAAGGTTTCTCTCCTGCATGTATTCTTCTGTGTCTTCTCAGGTGACTAGAGTCACTAAATCCTACACCACAAATATCACACATGTACGGTTTCTCTCCAGTATGTATTCGCTTGTGTACTGTCAAGGTACCAGCTGTAGCTAACTCTGCACCGCATACATCACACTTGTAAGGTTTCTTCCCTGTGTGTATTCTTCTGTGACCTGTCAATTGTCCAGACTGAGAGAATTCTGCTCCACAAATGTCACACTTGTAAGGTTTCTCTCCAGTATGTATTCGTCTGTGTTTCTTCAAGTTACCGGCTAATGCAAACCCTATATCACAAAAATCACACTTGTAAAGCTTCTCTCCAGTATGTACTCTTCTATGTCTTGTCAAGTGACTAGAGTCACAGAATCTTACACCACAAACATTACACATGTAAGGTTTCTCTCCAGTATGCATTATTTTTCTGTGTATCTTCAATTTAGAAGCTGTAGTAAACTCTGTATTACAAACATCACATTTGTAAGATTTTTCACCTGTATGATGTCTTCTGTGTACTTTCAAACTAACAGCTGCAGTAAACTCTGCACCACAAATATCACATGTATACGGTTTCTCTCTTGTATGATTTCTTCTGTGTACTTTCAAGCTACCAGTTGTACTAAACTCTGCATCACAATCATCACACTTGTAAGGTTTCTCTTTTATGTGTTTACTTCTGTGTGCTATCAGTTGATGAGATTGACATAATCCTATGACACAATCATCACACTCTCCAGTATGTATTCTTCTGTGTGTCTTCAATCCATGAGTGGTAGCAAATTCTGTATTACAAACATCACACTTGTACGGTTTCTCTCCTGTATGTTTTCTTCTGTGTACTTTTAGTTGGCCAGACCGACAGAATCCTGTACCACAAAAATCACACTTATAAGGTTTCTCTCCTGTATGTATTCTTCTGTGTCTTTTCAGGTGACTAGAGTCACTAAATCCTACACCACAAAAATCACACTTGTAAGGCTTCTCTCCAGTATGTATTCGCTTGTGTACTGTCAATGTACCAGCTGTAGCTAACTCTGCACCGCAAACATCACACTTGTAAGATTTCTTTCCTGTGTGTATTCTTCTGTGGACTATCAATTGCCCAGACTGGCAGAATCCTGCTCCACAAATGTCACACATGTAAGGTTTCTCTTCAATATGTCTTTGTCTGTGTATCTTCAATTTACTAGCTAAAGTAAACTCTGCAATACAAATATCGCATTTGTAAGGTTTCTGTCCTGTGTGTATTCTTTTGTGGCATGCTAGTTTATTACAATGACAGAATTCTAAACCACAAACATCACACTGGTCATGTTTTTCTTGTTTTTTTATTTTTCTGTGCACATTCAGTTCACTATCTGTAGTAAACGTAATACCACAAATATCCCACCTGCACAGTTTCTTTCCAGGATGTATTTCTATATGCCTACTTAGATCATTAGATTCTGTATGTATAGCATCACAATTGTACAGTTTCTCTCCAATATTGATTTCTGTGTGTACAGTCAGATTACTAGAACAAGAACAATTGATACCACAATCATTACACTTGTCAGTTTGATTTTCTGCTTGAGTTCTTACATGATTGATTAGACTAGAACTGTTAGTAAATCTGACACCACAAAAATCAGATTTGTTATGTTTCTCAGAACCTGTGTTACTCAAAGAATGTTTACTGGTATCATGAACACAGCATTCATTTTCTGACAGATTGTTACAATCTCCATTATTGACAGTTAGACTGTCATCATTCTGACTCTTGTTCATGACATCTAAAATCATGACCTGCCCTATCCTGTTATTCATGGGGTCTAAAACCATGACCTGCCCCATCCTGGCTGTCACTGACTCTCTTAAGTCATGCAGTAATTGTTCTCTAGATGTCAAATCTAGATCTTTCTTGTTTTTCTGTTCATTCATCCTCTTATGACCACACATCTCATCCCCTGTGTTCTTTACAATATTTATAATGTGTTCTGTTAGTCTTTCCTTATTGTCTGTCTCATCATCTGTATTTGTCTCAAATTTTATCATGTGTTCTGAAGGATTCTCTGAGAAACTATCAGGTCTTGTAAGTTGTGAGTGTTGAACCCAGGATGGAGTTTCCCCTTTCCTAACATCAACTTGACGGTTGTTGAAGCAGCTCAATGTGTCAGCACTTATCTCTGACAAGACCTCTGACAAGTAGAAAAACAATAAATGGAGACAGTTTAAAAATATAAAACAAATATCATATTAATTGTACATTTGAAATGTCTATGACAAAAGTATATTAAAATCAAAAGAAGTTTCTTGGTTCTTTTCCTCTTCTTCTATCGCTTTCAGATGTCAATATGAATATATTCAATGAAATCAGTGGTCCTCATTAGGTTGTCAAGATCTCCAAAGAGCTCGCACAATGGCCATATGTCTAATTTACTTCTCCAATGCTGGACATCTTTGTAAACAAATATTATTTAGCGAGTGCCATAGAAGCTTCTAGCTTTTAAAAACCTAAATAAAATATGGAACTGCAAGTTATATAGTATTAAAACTAAACTATGAATTTTCAATTCAAATGTTGTATCAATTCTAACATTTGTTAGCGAAAGTTGGAAAATGACTAAAGACATAGAAAGTTGAATGCATTTGAAAATAGATGTCTGCAAACAATAATGAAGATAAAATGGAAGGAATTCAGGAGAAGTGAGGAAATCAGAGAAATGTCTGGTCAACCCCTAGTAACAACTGTTATAAGTTAGTGAAGATGGATATATGTTAGACACACCTTGAGAAGAAATAATCAAAGAATATCAAAGTTGGCACTGAAGGGTTCAAGAAAGTGTGGATGACCTAAGGAGACACTGAAACAAACTTTGATGAGAGAGGCAAGAAATATCTGTCTCAGTTCCATGGAGGAGATTGAGTGAGTTGCACAGGATAGAGAGATATGGAGAAATTGCTTGCAGGCTCTATGTACCGTATAACGGTACGAGAGGAATTATTATTATAGAAGCTTCTATTTTCAGCTTATAGAAAAGATGTTTTCTCAGTCTGTTGTGGCATGTTTGGGAATCTTAATATCACACATTGGTATTTCCATTTGAGCTGGTAATATGGATAATTTGGCTATCTGAATGCTGTGTTTCTCACTTCAACATGTAATTTTGGTGACAAAACTTTTTCTCTCTTCAAAATGTATGCTTATATCAGGTTGAGGTTTTGTCTCTTCCTTCGCTATTTATTGTCAGCCTTATCTTTAAAGTATCCTAGCTTTTTAAAATTACTGGTATAGATTGTATAGTGTTCCTCTTAGATCATTTAGTTCTGCATTATTATGGCACCAGTTTTCAAGGTATGTGCTTCTGCTCTAAAGTACTTAAAGAATGTACTTGTGGCTACTGATAATCTTTTCTGTGTGCCAACTACTGAAGATAATCTTGCCTCTACAGACTGTTAATCTTTTTGATTGTTGACTTTTCACCACACAAAGATGTTCAATTGTTCAGTACCTACTGATCATGCCTCTCCACACCTCTGAAGTGGGAGTAAGGATCACCTGAATGGTAAAGAATACTGATAATAATGAAAACAAGTCTTCAGGCAAAAATCAATCAAAGTACTAGTCGTCCTGACTATGCCTGAATTCATAGCGGCAAATGAGAAGATGCTTCCACAACTTCCAACATCTACTACAGTTTATCATTTTTATTTTTGACTTTTCCCTATATCAAGAAAACATCATAAATCAAAAATGTTACCCCATACATTTCTTTTGTTCACTGTTTATTTAAGGGTTATCTTCATTGTATGTCAGACATGACGCTCTAATCTCTTCACGTGTTCAATAATTAATCAATAATTATATTGTCTCTTAACATGTTCAGGCAGTGAACCCACATTCTATGTTGAGTGTCTTTTACATGGTCGTCTCACCACTGTTCTTATTGGTATGAACAAACTATGTGTTATAATTCAAGAACAACGCATTGTCTCCCTTCACAAAGTCTTCAGTTCATGTGTTTGCCATACCCAATTAAATAATGTAATTTCTGTCCATGGATTCATGGCCAAGATATTACAGGCCAGGACATCCACCCACTTATTGTCTTTCATACCAGCATGTTGTGACACAAAAATAAAGGTAAATGTATCATTAATTCAGTTATATGAGGACTACCATCATAGCACTCCAGACATGTCCATAGGTGCCCCAATCTCCGCCAAAACAAATCCAGCAGTGTTCAATGGCCCAACACGTCATTTCGATGTTGATTACTCAATATTTTTTGCACATTTGATATGTAGTTCTTTTCTGGCTGTACCAATATCGACACCCATCTCTCTTAATCTCATCAGCCATTGAGATTCACAACCATGAAATTGCTCTGTTTGGGAAGACTCAATGCGTTATAAATGTAATTTCGGTCCATTGCAGCTCCCTATGATATCATAGCCATGACAGTCAATCTATCAACCCGTTCATTACCCCTGAATTATGAACTATACTCACTGAGTCACTGCGTATAAAAATGAGATGCGAAACATGGCACCGTCTCTGTAAATCTAATTGTGGTTGTCATGAAGTCCCCACAGTTTCCTCCTCTTGAGTGTGCTGAATTGAGAAAACCAAACACTGCTATCACTTCTTCTTCTTTGCGTTCGTTTTTACGACCAATTTTAATCACTCTTTGTTATATGTTTGATCTTTACCAAGAACGTGTATACGTTGCACATTGGTTTGGTAGGCCTAACGCTAGACTACTTTAGGACACATGCATCCGATTTCATCCAAACCTCCTTAGTTGCCTCTTACGACATGCATGGCAGGTAACAGTGGTTCTATTCTTTACACCCCAAATTTGGGCCCGGTAACCACTCGGGCGACTGCTATCACTATCTTTGTATGTACTCTGTCTTGAAACATACATTGTTGACATTCTCAGGTCATCTGTTGGCCTTTGTTGCCCCCATAATCGTTATTCTCATACTACAGGTGGTTGTGGTGAAAACATCACTGATCTCAATGGTTACATTCTTTGTTATCGTTAGGAACATTCACACACTATGACCGTGTCATATTACAGAGTCATCTGTGAAGACAGTCCCTTCCCACTCTGATGTGCATAAGCGCTATGACTTCTGCATAAGCTATCACTGAGTCTGTTTTTAGCCATCAGCTGTTTAGGCAATTACAGCCACAACAGACAGTCTGTACTTTGTTGAGATAAGTTTACATTCCTCTTCCCAACATATGTCTTCATTGTATAACCTTGTAGACTCGGGCAAACCACAATTTTCTGTGTTAAATTCTATTTCCTTTGGCATTTTATTAATTCAGAATGCAGTGGATGAGCCAAGTCTTCAGTGATTTCTTCTTTTTACTTCTTCTTCGAACACTCCATATCGACCACTTGTTTACCACTCTTTGTGATTTTAAGTGATCTGAGCCTAAGAGCGATTGTACGTTGTGCCAGTTATGCCAACAAGTAGGCCAGCACATCCGATTTCTGCAATGCTTTTATTTACTAGGGTAGCTTCCATAGGTCCTACATCAGTCGTCTTTCTCGACATGTTTTGTAGGTTGCAGTGGTACTATTCTTCGCACCATTGCAGGCCCTGGTACTCCAACAGTTTCAGTGATTTTAATTTCAATGATTACATTTCTTCTTCTTCTTCTTTGCGTTTGTTCTTTACGATCAATTTTAATCACTCTTTGTGATATGTTTGATCTTTGCCAAGAACGTGTATACGTTGCACATTGGTTTGGTAGGCCCCTAAACGCATAAGAATTCTACACGTTTAGGACACATGCATCCGATTTCAGCCAAACCTCCTTAGTTGCCTCTTACGACATGCATGGCAGGTAACAGTGGTTCTATTCTTTACACCCCAAATTTTGGTCCGGTAACCACTGGCGAGAATTACATTTCTAGTGTCATACATCACAAGCATGGTACATAGACCATCAAGCACATCATAGATGGCACCATAAACATATCACATCAGAGATCACAAATAACTGACTCACCATCTTTGATATTCTTCCAATCATTCTCTTCGCATAGATCAGACTGTTTGACTTCCCTCACTCCTGCCACTTCCTCTTCAAAACTGTCAACTTCATTGACCTCCATTTTGACATTTTCACTTTTGATCATCATTTCAGATATCTGAAATAATTGTTGTGAATACACATTGACTCCATTACTTCAATTCAAAGAAATAAAATTCATCTTCCAATAATTAGGAGGAAACTTATGATAACATTATCACATCAAAAGTTGTTGTTAAACACGACTTGTCAGTCTCTCACGATCACGCCAGACTGATGTACCAGATTTCGCCATAAATTTCAGTCATGTGGAAATCTGATTCATGCAGTCTTAGCATTGGTGTGTTTCGTCACATCTTCAACGCCATTTGGAGCTCTGGTGCTTATCCTTCGACGATGTGTCCGGTTTTAGCCAGCGTTTACTGGTTTCGCTCTCTGTCAGCCTTTGGCTGTCCCCAGTAGACCTGCAAGGCAGCATATTTGTTGTCAGTCTTCTTCTTCTTCTGCATTCTCACTAGATTGGGATTTGGATTCTCTAATAAAGGCAGCCGTCTGCCTCAGATTATCAGCCACGCATAGTTTGTCTTGGACGCTAGTGTAAGTGGGTCATCTCTTTCTTCTCAAGTCTGCATACTGGGGGCAGTTCTGTAGAATATAATTCCTATGATTTCTGCTTCCCGTTTGTGCCGACCTCTTCCAGCAGTAACTTTTGGCCACCCTCATGATGGTAGGTCTGACATTTTTACTGCGTGGTTAAATCCCCGAGGCAGATTGGCGACCGTAGAATCTGTTATCCCATTCCTCATTGTGAGGGCCATTGCACCATGTTATGCACCTTACGGCCTGGTGCATCCGCTTTCTGCAAGCATTAGTTTCGGGTTAGCATTCCCTAGGGGACATGTGCATCCGATTTCAGTCAAACCTCCTTAGTCGCCTCTTACGACATGTGTGGCAGGTAACAGTGGTTCTATTCGTTACACTCAAAATTTAGGCCCCGGTAACCACTCGGGCAGTTATCAGTCTGAAGAGAAGTGTTTGATGTAGATGTAACTCTCACGTATGGGACAGATGATTAGTTAGATAACAGAACAATGTCAGTTATGCTCTGTGGAGACCTATAGGTGTTTACTCTCTTGCAGCAGATGGCAAAAGTTATTCCTCTCTACCATTTTACATTACATAGGGCTTGCAAGCAACTTCTTCATATCGCTCTCACCTGGGCAACTTGTTTAATCTCTTCAAAAGAATTGAGCTTGATATTTCTTCCCTCTTTCAGTAAAGTTTGTTTCATGGTTTCCCTTCTTTCTTGAACCCTTTGCCTTCCACAACACAGGAAGTATCCCCTACATATTGCAAAGACACACTACATTGTACTTATCCTAATTTATCTGTGATGCCAACAAACAAACAAGTACCTGATTCATGTCTGTTAAATCTACTTCTTGCTTAATTTGTAAATCATCTGCTTGAATGTGCTCCATGAGAATCTCAAAGGCTTTGTTCTCTTATCTACTGAACAAATTGGAGAACATGATCAGGTCACACAATATGAAGCTTCTATAACTTCTGTCATCATGCAGTAATGACTAATTTTATTATTTATATATAATTATCAATGACAAAATTACATAAATACACAGCAGTTTCAGTAATAATTCTAAGGTTTTCATCCACTCAGAAAGTTGGGTACCATTTTCAGCTGTGTGCATTAGAGAGTTGACCGTACCAAGAATTAAACTACAATATCAAGGACATAATTTGGGAAGAGGTGTTCAATCGCATACATACTGCAATAATCCCATTTGATTTGATTATTGGAAATCATATAAATCTAATATATATTTCCGATAGTTTGTGAATGTCCACTTATACACATACATATACACTGCCTCAATTTACCACAAAACTTTGAAAAAATACTTCTTATACACAACTTAGATCAACTAAAGAAACATTTTCGAAATTGCATCAATATTCGTTTTTAAAATTAATAAAACTCAATTTTAAGGTCTAATCCGCTTTTTAAAACAATTTGCCACAATGTTTCCGGAAGCCCATGGTATATGCATTAATATACCCAAGATTCGATGAGGTATGTTTTGAAACTATGGAAAACTCGATCTCTTCATAACACAATCAAAGGGTTGTATTGGCCGTTGTTGTCACCAGAATATTGACACAATCAAGGTTTGTATTGACAGTTTTTGTCACCAGAATGTTCACACAATCGGGGTTTGTATTGACCGTTGTTGTCACCAGAATATTGAAATAAGCATGTGATTGTTCTTTTAAAGTAAAGTTTTTAAATCTAAAAGTTAAAATATGCAATGCCACCTAAGAAAAGAAAACTATTGAATCAGACCAGAACAGACTCAACGAAGAGCAGAACATAGATCTATAGAAAATGTAGAGATATCAAAACACCGGAATGAAGCTAATAGATCAAGAATGACCAGAATTGAAGATATTGGTTAAATTTCCTCTAATCGACGTGTATCTAATAGAAGATGTATTGCTGATAATCAATCAAATAAAACATTTCAACAAACAGCAGTCTAACTCGAGCAACAGTACCAGTTGCCAAATGGTCTTAGTTGAAGAATGAAGCATTCAAATACAATAATAATCTTGAATATGAAAAATACCCAATAATTGCTATTGGAGGATTGACAGCAGTTTGTCCTCACTGCAAGGCAAAAATAATGGATTGGTGAAACACCTGGAATCGTTGCTCGGAGGAAAAGTTCAGTGCCTGCATTACAAGAGCCACCTGAACCATTAAAATCATATATGGACGACATAACCGATTCAAACAATTTCTTGAAAAACATCTGTAAATACAATTCATATTTTCGTCTGACATCTTTTGAAATGGCTTACCCAATTCCTCATCAACGATTTATGCCAACTTTCAAAATTCAAGGTCAACTATATCATCATTTTGGTTACCTCTTACCACAATGAAATGATTTTCAATAAAAGTATCCATACTGGCACTATTCCTGACGATTGGCTGCACAGCTATCTGAGACCCTTGCCTAAGCCTGGAAAAGATCTCACAGGCACAAATGGATATAGAATTATTACCTTGCAAAACACTGTCGGCAAACTGCTTGAAAAATTCATAGCTCGTAGAGTTTCAAATATAATGGAGACAAATGGTCTTTTCCCCCACTCTCGGCTATCGCCCAGGAAAGGACACCTGGTGCAATGCAGCGGTCTTTGCATATGATGCGTATGAGGGGTTTCAGATGGGGATGGAAAGCGAGCAGCCGCATTGATTTGCAGGACGCATATAACAATGTCTCTTACACCTTACTTATGCAGTTATTGATGGATATGCAGGTGGAAACACGCTGGTCAAGTGGATTGCTGCTGCACTTTTTGAGCGCACGTTATCAATGCGTTTCGGTTCATGGGCATCACAACCACAACAGGTCCTAATGAGCCTTCCCAGGGATCACCACTCTCGCCAGTCCTTTTCAATGTATACACCATCGGGGTAACCAGCACACAAAGGGTCGGAGTTGGCAGAACAATGTCGCACGCCGATGATATTCTGGTGTATCGCATGGGCAAGGACAGAAATGAGATCGCATCTGCATTACAGTGTGAGCTGAATAGGATTGGTGACTGGTGCAATGAATTCGAAGCGAATGTGAACCCAGCAAAGGCCTCTCTAACATGGTTCTCTCTTAACACTCACATAGTAAAGACACCTACCCGGTTGTCAGCATGTGTAACAAAGACATTGACAGAACCGAAACACTAAAGTATCTTGGAATAACAGTTGACAGAAGCCTGTCATTTAAGAGCCATGTTGAGAACGTAATCATAAAGGCAAGAAAAGGGCTAACCGCTCTCAAAGTTAGTGGCGGGCGGATATTGAGCAACGCCTACTACTCTTTCTTTATCAAGGACTAGTGCTGGCGTGGTGGACTATGGCCTTGGTCTTCTAACAGTAAGCAGAACATCGCTGGATAAGTTAGAAAGGATCCAAAATGAAGCGATTAGGCTTATACTCGGTTGCACACGTGACACTTCTTGTGAGGCAATGCGCTATGTCCTTGGATTGCCAACGATGGCCACGAGACACAAAGTCGCACAGGTAAAGCGTATCTGAGAGTTTCTGCGGACACAAATCATCCTCTGCACAAATCCATAAATAAGAACAAAGGAAGGCGATTGAAGAGAGGTCGATCCTGGATGGCCGAGGATATTATTAAACAGGTCTGTACTCTAGATGAGCTGAGGCACGGTGACGAATGGATGCCTATATCAGAGGATATGACTGCTTACGCCAGGTTTATCAGCACACTTGGACGCCGCTGTAGAGAATGGGCCCCGAGGCGTCGTCAATGCAGAAATTCTTGCACTCGTGGATCAGCACTCCCACCCAGGTGATATCATTATCTACACGGATGGCTCGGTCAAGCGTGGCACCAGATCATCGTGGGCTTACTCAGCACATGCAAAGCGGTCGCACACTTCATGAGGACTGCGGGGCTTTTGAGACAACGACATCGAGCATGACTATGGAGATCACCGCTGCCTCCAGGGCTCTGTCATGGGTGGCTGAGCAACAGGTTACCCATCCGATCATCATATCAGACTCGATGAGTATGCTTCAACTGATTGCATCTGGAAGTATGCGGGTGGAATGGGTGAACAGCATTCGGAGATCACATCTCAAGAAAATGACTTGGCTGTACACGCCTGGACATGCTGGAGTGCGGGTAACGAGCGTGCTGACTCTCTTGCAAACAGTGCCCCGACTCAAGTGGGCAGAAGCATGGACAGAGCCGATATCATCAATGCGTTACGCTCTCAATTGTGTGACATGGGCGGGTCTCAGACACTGGAGCGAGTTCGAGAATTAGGTGTTAAGTTTGGACATGCCAGACAGTGTCGTTTCGTGGTAGAGAGAGAAGATATAGTAATCAACTTCTCATGGGTACTGTGAGCAAATGGACTTTGGGATGGCTGCTGCAACGGAGGACAGAGCACGAATGGGAATGCCCAATGTGCCATGACGTCGATCGCATAACATAACATAACATAACATAACATAACAATGAAATGAAGACCCAAAATTTCTTCAAATTTACTTCATGTGTAATGAAGAAGCTCAGGCAAATAAGCGTATCAACTGTAATATTGGGACTAATCAAAATACGGTATTAGCTATTCAAAGTTTGCTACATATGTGCAATAGCTATGTCAGAAGTTTTAAAAAGGTATTAGATCAGTTGCCTACGGAGACATGAAATTGAAATCGCACCGACATAGTTTCGGCTGAGTCAGCGAGCGGACTTATAACGCACCTGTAGTAACGAGTTGCCATTATCATAGCAAGAAATGATTTTGGAAAGCGGGATGTAATCTTGCAAAAAACGAGATAACAAGCTGCAGCGGAGTTCAGAAACACAAAGATCTTACGATGCTCTTCAGTATCAAATTTTATTTCCTCTAGATGAAAACGGTTACTACATATGCATCAATCAAAGGGATCCAATCACTAAATTGATTACAAACAAGTATGTTTCTTCAAAGGATTTCTACTCATTTCGAATCATGATCAGAGATGCACCAAATCACCTGTTTGTCACCAACAATTCCATCAATTTTTGGTTGATATGTTTGCAAAATTTGAATGCGAACAATTGCTCTATATTAGATTAAATGCCATTGCGATAGATGGCCAGGCAAACAACCATGGCAGGTTGGTTATTTTGCCGGTATATGCATGAATATACCGAATTTCCTGCAAACTGAAGTTAGTGCCAGAAGGAAAACGTCAATTTGACTATGAAGAAACTGTTGATCATAAATTCATCGATGAACCCTTAACAGAGGAGAATAAATTTAAAATAAACTTTTCAGTTATATTCTACATTAAAGTAAAGGACTAAAAGGAAGAAGACAAAGTTGAAAGACAAATAACAATTGTAGATAAAGAAGATAAATAAAGTTAAACTCGGTGAGGTTTCTTGATAGATACATCATCATATCATAGCTGATGCTGATAGTATTACTATTATTAATTTATTATATAAGTATATTTAATTAAATAATATAATAGTGATTTAACAATAATTAACTTAGACTTAAGTGATAGCATGAAAAATGTTCACCCAAACTGCAGAAATTGTTTTATTGGCTTCATCGAGAAATATAATAACGGATTATAAATTCACATCAAATTCTTATTTATAGCTCACTAACAAACTAACTTTACTAAATTACTAATACTAGTCATGTTGTTAATTTGCACATTTCCACTTTACGGTTTCCCTCACTTAATATTTTAGAACTCAGCGCTATCCGCTATCCGATTATCGATAAAATATGACTTACTCCTCTCCGCTCCTTGTGGAGCATATGATCATATGGCCTCAACAGTTGTTAGCCACTCTTCTCGATCTGTTTTCGTTATGGTCTCCCAGGATAGTCGAGCCACAGCCAACTCTAATTATAATAAGTTTATATTTGGCTCTGGTCGAGCACTCTCTTGAGTTTCCCAAGAAGACTTCGTCTCCATGTCACTATAGATATAGGTAGTGTGCGATGGGCGAATAGTAACTATATTAAGTAACTACCGTTACTCGAATACCTGCTGTTGTCTGGATCAATACCACTACACAGCAACGTTTGACCAAAGACATTTATCAAAATATAGGAAAACTGCAATAAAACTATGTAGCAATGACCTTTGGTCTAAACGTTGCTGTGTATTGGTTAATGTTTTTGTAAAACTTCAGAACTTTGGTTTACGTGTTTCGCCATTGCTACATAGTTTTACTGCAGTCTTCCCTTATATTGAAAATGTCTGGATCCGAAAGAACAGTAGCATATTGAAAATGTTCGCTACTATCTTTTCTGCTTCACTAGCTTCTGTTGTTTCCGCTTGAAAGGTTGGCTACCTTTTATTTCCAGTAAATTTATGTTCCTTCAGTTATATGAGGACTATCATCATAGCACTCCGGACATGCCCATGGTGCTCGTATCTCCGCCTCAGCAAATCCAGCAGCGTCCAGCGACCTAACACGCCAGTTCGATGTTGATTAATCAATCTCTTTGCATATTTAGTATGTTGTTCTTTTCGGCTGCACCAATATTGACACCCATCTTCTTAATCTGGTGAGCGAGTGGGATTCACAGCCCTGAAACTCCTCTGTTCGGAAATGTTCTCTCATTTCGTGAAGATTGTCATTTGGATACATGGCAACTCCTTCTGATATTGTAGCCAATCTATCAGCTCGTTCATTACGCCTAACTCCTGCGTGCCCAGGGACGAAAATGAAGGTGATTTCTCTTGATCATTGCCTGTACTTGTTCCTAGATACCCCGTTGTGTTCACTATCTAATCACTTTTCTGTCATTTCAGGCTGTGTGATTGTATGCGTTCGTTCTCATCCCCCAGGTTAACCACTCTTTATGTAGTTTGAGCCGAGAACTTGACTAACAACTACAGATGCAACACATGGCATAGGATAGAAAACTGAAACTCGCCACTTCGCGGCACATGTGAATAAGACAATACAGCTTTTCAAATTTGTAATTCGCTTTTCTACTGGAATGAATGTAGCCCACAATAGTTTTTCATAATTTTCCCCCAAAATATTCGTAAAACTACATTTGTCACATTGTGTAAGGATATTATCAGAAACCATAAAAAATGAAAAGTTATAATCTGGATATGATCAGATTAAAATTGATGCTATTTAATGAGATTGCAGATAATCTTGAATGCAGTACAGAATTTCCTGCCGTAGCCAGTAGAAAAAAGTGTCAATTTGACTATGAAGAAACTGTTGATCATAAATTCATCGATGAACCCTTAACAGAGGAGAATAAATTTAAAATAAACTTTTCAGTTATATTCTGACATTAAAGTAAAGGACTAAAAGGAAGAAGACAAAGTTGAAAGACAAATAACAATTGTAGATAAAGAAGATAAATAAAGTTAAACTCGGTGAGGTTTCTTGATAGATACATCATCATATCATAGCTGATGCTGATAGTATTACTATTATTAATTTATTATATAAGTATATTTAATTAAATAATATAATAGTGATTTAACAATAATTAACTTAGACTTAAGTGATAGCATGAAAAATGTTCACCCAAACTGCAGAAATTGTTTTATTGGCTTCATCGAGAAATATAATAACGGATTATAAATTCACATCAAATTCTTATTTATAGCTCACTAACAAACTAACTTTACTAAATTACTAATACTAGTCATGTTGTTAATTTGCACATTTCCACTTTACGGTTTCCCTCACTTAATATTTTAGAACTCGACGCTATCCGCTATCCGATTATCGATAAAATATGACTTACTCCTCTCCGCTCCTTGTGGAGCATATGATCATATGGCCTCAACAGTTGTTAGCCACTCTTCTCGATCTGTTTTCGTTATGGTCTCCCAGGATAGTCGAGCCACAGCCAACTCTAATTATAATAAGTTTATATTTGGCTCTGGTCGAGCACTCTCTTGAGTTTCCCAAGAAGACTTCGTCTCCATGTCACTATAGATATAGGTAGTGTGCGATGGGCGAATAGTAACTATATTAAAAAGTAACTACCCGTTACTCGAATACCTGCTGTTGTCTGGATCAATACCACTACACAGCAACGTTTAGAAAAGACATTTATCAAAATATAAGGAAAACTGCAATAAAACTATGTAGCAATGACCTTTTGGTCTAAACGTTGCTGTGTATTGGTTAATGTTTTTTGTAAAACTTCAGAACTTTGGTTTTACGTGTTTCGCCATTGCTACATAGTTTTACTGCAGTCTTCCCTTATATTGAAAATGTCTGGATCCGAAAGGAACGAGTAGCATATTGAAAATGTTCGCTACTATCTTTTCTGCTTCACTAGCTTCTGTTGTTTCCGCTTGAAAGGTTGGCTACCTTTTATTTCCAGTAAATTTATGTTCCTTCAGTTATATGAGGACTATCATCATAGCACTCCGGACATGCCCATAGGTGCTCGTATCTCCGCCTCAGCAAATCCAGCAGCGTCCAGCGACCCAACACGCCAGTTCGATGTTGATTAATCAATCTCTTTGCATATTTAGTATGTTGTTCTTTTCGGCTGCACCAATATTGACACCCATCTTCTTAATCTGGTGAGCGAGTGGGATTCACAGCCCTGAAACTCCTCTGTTCGGAAATGTTCTCTCATTTCGTGAAGATTGTCATTTGGATACATGGCAACTCCTTCTGATATTGTAGCCAATCTATCAGCTCGTTCATTACGCCTAACTCCTGCGTGCCCAGGGACGAAAATGAAGGTGATTTCTCTTGATCATTGCCTGTACTTGTTCCTAGATACCCCGTTGTGTTCACTATCTAATCACTTTTCTGTCATTTCAGGCTGTGTGATTGTATGCGTTGTTCTCATCCCCAGGTTAACCACTCTTTATGTAGTTTGAGCGAGAACTTGACTAACAACTACAGATGCAACACATGGCATAGGATAGAAAACTGAAACTCGCCACTTCGCGGCACATGTGAATAAGACAATACAGCTTTTCAAATTTGTAATTCGCTTTTCTACTGGAATGAATGTAGCCCACAATAGTTTTTCATAATTTTCCCCAAAATATTCGTAAAACTACATTTGTCACATTGTGTAAGGATATTATCAGAAACCATAAAAAATGAAAAGTTATAATCTGGATATGATCAGATTAAAATTGATGCTATTTAATGAGATTGCAGATAATCTTGAATGCAGTACAGAATTTCCTGCCGTAGCCAGTAGAAAAAAGTGTCAATTTGACTATGAAGAAACTGTTGATCATAAATTCATCGATGAACCCTTAACAGAGGAGAATAAATTTAAAATAAACTTTTTCAGTTATATTCTCGACATTAAAGTAAAGGACTAAAAGGAAGAAGACAAAGTTGAAAGACAAATAACAATTGTAGATAAAGAAGATAAATAAAGTTAAACTCGGTGAGGTTTCTTGATAGATACATCATCATATCATAGCTGATGCTGATAGTATTACTATTATTAATTTATTATATAAGTATATTTAATTAAATAATATAATAGTGATTTAACAATAATTAACTTAGACTTAAGTGATAGCATGAAAAATGTTCACCCAAACTGCAGAAATTGTTTTATTGGCTTCATCGAGAAATATAATAACGGATTATAAATTCACATCAAATTCTTATTTATAGCTCACTAACAAACTAACTTTACTAAATTACTAATACTAGTCATGTTGTTAATTTGCACATTTCCACTTTACGGTTTCCCTCACTTAATATTTTAGAACTCGACGCTATCCGCTATCCGATTATCGATAAAATATGACTTACTCCTCTCCGCTCCTTGTGGAGCATATGATCATATGGCCTCAACAGTTGTTAGCCACTCTTCTCGATCTGTTTTCGTTATGGTCTCCCAGGATAGTCGAGCCACAGCCAACTCTAATTATAATAAGTTTATATTTGGCTCTGGTCGAGCACTCTCTTGAGTTTCCCAAGAAGACTTCGTCTCCATGTCACTATAGATATAGGTAGTGTGCGATGGGCGAATAGTAACTATATTAAAAAGTAACTACCCGTTACTCGAATACCTGCTGTTGTCTGGATCAATACCACTACACAGCAACGTTTCGACCAAAAGACATTTATCAAAATATAAGGGAAAACTGCAATAAAACTATGTAGCAATGACCTTTTGGTCTAAACGTTGCTGTGTATTGGTTAATGTTTTTTGTAAAACTTCAGAACTTTGGTTTTACGTGTTTCGCCATTGCTACATAGTTTTACTGCAGTCTTCCTTATATTGAAAATGTCTGGATCCGAAAGGAACAGTAGCATATTGAAAATGTTCGCTACTATCTTTTCTGCTTCACTAGCTTCTGTTGTTTCCGCTTGAAAGGTTGGCTACCTTTTATTTCCAGTAAATTTATGTTCCTTCAGTTATATGAGGACTATCATCATAGCACTCCGGACATGCCCATAGGTGCTCGTATCTCCGCCTCAGCAAATCCAGCAGCGTCCAGCGACCCAACACGCCAGTTCGATGTTGATTAATCAATCTCTTTGCATATTTAGTATGTTGTTCTTTTCGGGCTGCACCAATATTGACACCCATCTTCTTAATCTGGTGAGCGAGTGGGATTCACAGCCCTGAAACTCCTCTGTTCGGAAATGTTCTCTCATTTCGTGAAGATTGTCATTTGGATACATGGCAACTCCTTCTGATATTGTAGCCAATCTATCAGCTCGTTCATTACGCCTAACTCCTGCGTGCCCAGGGACGAAAATGAAGGTGATTTCTCTTGATCATTGCCTGTACTTGTTCCTAGATACCCCGTTGTGTTCACTATCTAATCACTTTTCTGTCATTTCAGGCTGTGTGATTGTATGCGTTCGTTCTCATCCCCCAGGTTAACCACTCTTTATGTAGTTTGAGCCGAGAACTTGACTAACAACTACAGATGCAACACATGGCATAGGATAGAAAACTGAAACTCGCCACTTCGCGGCACATGTGAATAAGACAATACAGCTTTTCAAATTTGTAATTCGCTTTTCTACTGGAATGAATGTAGCCCACAATAGTTTTTCATAATTTTCCCCAAAAAATATTCGTAAAAACTACATTTGTCACATTTGTAAGAGATATTATCAGAAACCATAAAAATGAAAAGTTATAATCTGGATATGATCAGATTAAAATTGATGCTATTTAATGAGATTGCAGATAATCTTGAATGCAGTACAGAATTTCCTGCCGTAGCCAGTAGAAAAAAGTGTCAATTTGACTATGAACAAGCTGTCGATGAGCCCTTAGCCACAGCCAACTCTAGATAGAGGCATCCGAGCAAAGTGACCGGCCCATCTCATTTGGGCCTTCTGCAACAGCGCGTTGACGCTTGGGATTTTTGCTCGTGCGGGGACTTCGGTATCTGGAATTTTGTCCAGTGAGTTTATTTTTAGTATTCTGCGTAGACAGCTCGCATGGAAGTGGTTTAGTTTTCTTGCGTGTCTGCTATACCAGAGCCAACTATAAACTTATGGGCCTTCGGACTCAGGTAAGAATTATGGAAATCAGACCACAACTACACCACGTGGTGTCGCATTCCAGTATTGGTGTATATAGACGAATTCATATTAAAATCAATACAAAATGCTAAATCGAAGTTATATTATGCAACAAGCTAAGTTTAACAATAAGGAATATCAATAATATGAATATTAGTTAGTTAGTTTGTTCCTTTCGTGCCAAAGGCGGCACATAGGACAGAGGTTTTATATCTCCATGTGATGCGGTTCGTTGCTAGCAGTTGGAGATCTTGTATGGTTTTACATCCCAATAGTTTACTTTCTTGTTGGATTGTTCTTCGAAGAAGTGGTCTTAGATCTTCCACGTTTTCTTTTCCCAATTGGTGACCACATAAGGACTTGTCGATTTAGTCTCTGTTCGTCTGATCTAAGAACATGACCTAAATATTTCCACCTTCGTTTCCTTATAATATTTGATACAGGTTGTTGGTGTGTTGTTAGAAACGAAATCAGAAATCACTCCATTTTACTTTTAATAATTTTCGGAGACATCAGTTATATGAGGACTATCATCATAGCACTCCGGACATGTCCTGAGTGTCTCGATCTCGCCACAGCAAATCCAGCGCGTCCAACGACCCAACACGCCAGTTCGATGTTGATTAATCAATCTCTTTGCATATTTAGTATGTCCTTCTTTTCGGGCTGCGACAATTTGACACCCATCTCTTTCAATCTGGTCAGCGAGTGGGATTCACAGCCCTGAAACTCCTCTGTTCGGAAAGACTCTCTCAATGCGTGAAGAATGTCACTTCGATCCATTGCAGCTCCTCTGATATTGTAGCTAAGCCAGCCAATCTATCAGCTCGTTCATTACCCCTAACTCCTGCGTGCTCAGGGACAAAAATAAAGGTGATTTCTCTGATCATTGTCTGTACCAGTACCTCCACAAAGTTGCGTCTCACCATACCTGATTCGACTTTACGAATCATGCTCATGGAGTCACTGAGTATGAAAACACGAGAGTAATTGTGAGATGCCAACCAGTTCACCGCCTCCGTAACCGCCCGAACCTCCATTGTCAAGCTACTTGTGGTTGTTGCGTAGGCCTCTCTTATTATTTTTCCTCCTGGGCGTCCTGAAAAAGCCCACGCACAGCGTTGTTGGCGAATGACTGAACCATCGGTGTAAATAACTACATCTGTATCATTGATGATGTCATTCAAGAGAGCCTCCACCTCCACGTTTAGCAGTGATAGATTATTTTGTTCGCAGTTTTTCTTAATAGATTTCGGAGACATTTATTCTGAAAGCTGTCCAGTTTCTTATCAATTTTCTTTGTTGATTTCCAACTTTCACGACCGTAGGTCAGTACAGGAATCACACATGACCTAAACTTCTTCTTCGCGTTCGTTCTTCACGATCAATTTTAATCCCTATTTGTGATATGTTTGATCTTTGAACGTGTATACGTTGCACATTGGTTTGGTAGGCCCTAAACGCATAGACTTCTACATATTTAGGACATGTTCATCCGATTTCAGCCAAACCTACTTAGTCGCCTCTTACGACATGCGTGACAGGTAACAGTGGTTCTATTCTTTACACCCCACATTTGGGCCCCGGTAACCACTCGGGCGATGACCTAAACAATTTAACTTTTGTGCATATACTAAGGTCTTGAGATTGCCAGATATTTGTTAATTTAGTGAAGGCACTAGCTGCTATAGCAATACGAGTTTATTTCTTTCATCGTGTCTCCGTTGTTTGACACTTTACTACCCAAATATGTAAAATGTTCAACTTTCTCCAGTGTTTGGCCATTTATTACGATGTTGTCTGTCGTGTTTGTGAGGTCCATAATTTTGGTCTTGGCAGAATTAATCTGGAGACTAACCTGTTCTGCAAGTGTGCAAAGATTGCTCGTTAGTTTGTGGGTTGCTTGTGTGGTTGAATTCAATATGGCCACATCATCGGCAAAGCCAAGATCAAATAATCTGCTGTTATTAAGCCATTTGATGCCTAGTTGATCATCTTGTGTGCATTTGCGCATGATCAAGTCTATAGCTATCCCAAAAAACATAGGTGACATAACGCAACTCTGCTCCACACCCGAATTGACTGTGAGACAATCTGAATTTCCTGCATCTGTTCTTACAGCAGGATGCTTCAGAATAGAAGGCTTTATAATGTTGATGTATTTTTCCTGGAAGCCGTAGGTCAAGAATCTCCCTGAGAGTAAAACGATGAAGACTATCAAGCGCTTTCTGAAAGTCTATAAAATTTATCACTAGTGGTGACTGGAATTCAATTGATTCTTCTATAATGGATCTCAGCGTGAAGATATGATCGGTACAAGAACGATGTGGACGAAAGCCAGCTTGTTCTTCTCTTAGTCTTGCGTCGACGGCTTTTTCAGCCTCTCCATCAAAATGCTGCAGAATAATTTGCCAGGTGTTGATAGCAGAGTTATTCCGCGCCAGTTGTTGCAATTTGACAAATCGCCTTTTTTGGGAGCTTGAATATCACTCCGTCTTTCCAATCTTTTGGAGGGTCTCATTCTGTCAAATATCGTTCATTAAGGTACGTAGGAATCACCAATAAATAACCACAGACTTGAGTAAAATTGCAAAAAAGTTTGCAGTGTTCTATCAAACATCTATATTTTCCGGCCCCTTTCTGATCTAGGTCAGGGAACACCTAGTCAGTTGTCTGGCCTAGTTATCTAGAGTTGGCTGTGGCTATACACTGTCCATGTCTCGCTTGCGTACAGCAGCGTGGTTAGCTTTATGTCAGTTGTCTGGCCTAGTGATCTAGAGTTGGCTGTGGCTATACACTGTCCATGTCTCGCTTGCGTACAGCAGCGTGGTTAGCTTTATGACCTGGTAAACTTTCAGCTTTGTGCTTACGCTTATTCCCTTCCGCTCTCACACAGTGACAGGATGTGCGGATACCTATAAATCTGATATGATCAGAGCAGATCAGATATGGAGAAAACCAAGGGAGGCTGCGGTGATAAATAATTAATGGGCGTTTCAGGACAAAGACATGTATGTATGGTATCACATAAGCAAGCAATAATGAATAAGAAAACTAACAAAAATCCAACGTATCGACTACAAGTATTCTTCAGGGACCATACAGAAACACATAATGAATCCTAAATGAACTAAATTATGGCACACATCACTTGCTTTGGGTATCCTATTGTTGACCTCAGAGTCTATGTTTGTCGATCTGGGATAGGATGCTGCCAAGATAGGAAAAGTTGTCCGCTGGCAGGAGATGCTGGTGTTTAATCTATCCTCCTACGGCTATTCCAGCATCAATCTCTTTTATGGACCTAAAAATGTTTTCACTTTACAGTGAGAACAGGTCAGGTGACAATATGCATCCTTGTCTGACTCATTTTTTGGGATCCTCTGGAAAGTTCCTATCTATTTGTCTATTCTAATAGCTAGTGTTTGCTGCCAATATATGTTCTGAATTACTCTTAGACTTTTGCTGTCGATGTTTAAGCTCTCTAACATTTTGGAGAGTTACTGATGGTTTACTTTGTCGAACGCTGAGGTGTTTGTAAAATACAAGTATAGATCTGTTTTTACTTCTAGTGCTCTTTCTATTAGTGTTCTGAGGATATATATATAAAACATTTGCTATACCCTATTAATGAACCCGCTATTTGATTAAATCCCAGAAGTGTACAAACAACCATACTCAACGCTCATGTAAGAAATGGTGCATCCATTGTATGACCATCATGTCACAACATCCTTTGCAACCTTCTTTCTCTAATGTGTAAATATTCAGTATATATATATATGGAACTGCAGTAAAACTATTTGATTGGCAAAACACGTAATTACAAAGTACTGTAGTTTACAAATTACAAAAACAATGACAAAATACAGCAACGTTTGACCAACAAGGCCTTTATCAAGCAAGCGAACAAACAGGAGTGACAAATTAAAATGAAACACAAATGGACGACCAAATACAAACGTATCTAAGGAAAATCTGGAATAAAAACGAATAACGAAATAAATGTAACACAAAAACACACATAAAAACTAGAAATAGAAAGGAAAAGAAACAATGAAACATCTAGTAAATATATAACTTGAATACATGCAACATATACCCATATGTTTCATATGATAACAGATGATGGCAGATGTATAACTGAAATTAAAAAGAATAGGAATGGCCAAGGATAATTTCAATAGTATGAGAAAGTTACTGACATCCAAACAAATCACAAACAGGCTAAAAATTAGAATGATCAAATGCTATATATATCCTATATTAATGTATGGCTCGAAACATGGACAATGAACAAGCAGTTAGAAGACAGAATTGATGCATTTGAGATGTGGATATATAGAAGAATAAGCAGAGTTTCATGGACAGAAAAACAGACAAATAAACAAGTTTTAGGAAAACTAGGCATGAAGAAACAATTATTAAGAGAATAAAATTCAGACAAGTAAAGTATTTTGGGCACATAAAAGGCATGACACCATGATAAAACATTTACTAGAGGGGAAGTTGAGGGAGGAAGAGCAAGAGGAAGACCGAGAGATAAGTGGGAGGAAACTTTAAGAAATGGACAGGTTACAGTCTGGCAGTGTGCAACACAAAGGCGAAAGACAGAGGATGCTGGAGATTCATTGCAGCCAACCTTGATGTGGAGACGGCACCTGATGATGATGATACCCATATAGATTACAAAGCAGGGAAGAGAAAGTACTAAGAAGCATAAGAATGGAATATAACATGAATACATGCAACATATACCCATATAGATTACAAAGCATGGGAGAGAAAGTACTAAGAAGCATAAGAATGTAATACGTTGAGCCCGTGCGTCGTAAAGGTACCATACAAAGAAATCAACCGATTCTCCAGAGCAAATCGACTGCGATCATCCGAGGAACATGATCGGATGGCTGTGACCTGGACATCGTGAGCACCTAAATGGCCAGTGTCATTGAAATGGGTGGCTACAGGGGTCACAGAGCATTGGCGTATGTCGCGTAAGTGTTGGGAATCGGTCACTGAGCCTCTTGCCTGTCTCGCCTTTGTAATTACGTGTTTTCTCTCATGTGGCATCTCAACACCATCCTGCTTCAGAAAAGCTCTATGCTTCCTTTCTTCCCTTTATGATAGTCAGAATGACCCTTTCACAGAAAAAGCAAAATGTTTGGGTAATACAATGTACTACTTTTTAATCTGCAACTTTACTAATGTTAACGTGATCTTTTTTGTGCCTGTGTGGTGACAGAGTCGAAAGGAAGCAAAGCATAGTACCACTGCGACCTACAAGGCCTGTAGTAAGGCGACTATTTAGGACCTAGGAAGCTACCCTAGTAAATAAAAGCATTGCAGAAATCGGATATGCTGGCCTACTTGTAGGCGCATAAGTGACACAACATACAATCGCTCTTAGGCTCAGAACACATACAAATCACACAGAGTGGTTAGCAAGCCGTCGATATAGAGCGTTCAAAGATCTTTTTTGAAAGTTGCTTCAGTTCATGACTTGTAGTTGTAATGAATCAATAGATGTGTCTGCCACATATTGATTTAGCTGTTTGGAGTAATTTTGGTTGCCCTCATTTTGTTGTGTTTGCATATTAGTATAGCTTGTATACGAGCTGTGCTCAGTTCTTTTTGAACAAAATTTGTAAGTAACTGTTTTCAACTGTGGACAGAGACTGTTTAAGTGGTTTAATAAGAATCATTTTCCCAAGCCAGAGTGAAGAAGATGAAACTGAAACTGGGAACTGCCAGACATGAACACTTTGCTAGTGGTATAAAACAGTTGATTAATCAACACAGAACTGGAGTGATCAGTTACCTTACACTGATCAGTTACCTTACACTGGTAGAAATGTTGAGGAGATCTGAGCACCTATGCACCTGTCCCAAGTGCAGTGATGATGATCCTCATTAATTACATATCACTAAAGCGTGGCCCCGCAACAGAGAAGGCACATAGCTCAGACTGGAAATCGAAAATTTCTGTTTAATGGGGGCTAGTTTGATAGAACACTGTTTGATAGAACACTGTTCTCTTTTTTGCAATGTTACTCAATTCTATGCCAGAAAGCCAACACAAGACGACTACTATAATATGAGTAGATTAGAACAAGTTGTCATTCTGTGCCTTAGAACAGGACACAATTGACTCTGCAGTCACATGTATACAAAATTCAAGATTGGCAATTCAGCCATGTGTACAGGCACATCAGACTACAGAGCACATACTTCAAGACTGCCCCGAATATGATATACTGAGGCAAACTCACTGGCCTAACAAAATAACACTAGACATAAAACTACACGGACCTCTGTGTGAGCTACAAAAGACAGTGAAGTTTATACAAGAGACAATGTTGAACATATAGACAATATTTCAAGCGAACGAAAGGAAGCAAAAGAAAAGACAAACTGCGCGCTAATATAAATGTGAATAAAAGAAAACATCAACAATATTCATTTACACTAACAATCTGTTCTGGTGTTTGACAGATTGTTCTAAGAAGAAGTGTTATATGTTTAATTAGGACAACCATATCACACTCATACTTGTTAAATGTTTATTTGACAAATCATTATTTACATTTACTGAAAATATATAGAAAACATCATTAATATTAAGTATTATCATTAAGGCAGGCACACAAAGAAACCGTAACAACAACCGAATACGAATCAGACAATCACGGTTCTTTGGGCAAATAATGCAGAGGAGGTTTAGAACATTTGGTGACAATGGGTCAAAATAAGGGAAGGTGAGATCATAAAAGGCAGAGGGAGAAGATATTGGATAGCCTGACATCATGGTTCGACAAAAGAACTGATTAATTGCACCAGGGAGAGTTGTGGAGAGACATGATCGCTTACGTCGGCGGGCATTTGATTGATTATCATTAATATTGATACTCTCTCTCTCGCGATGCCCATTAATATTGATACAAGGTGCTGTCTTGATGGGTAACAATTGAGTAGTGCTTGTCATGTGCCATGTTGGTGTACGTGATGGATGCAATGTTTAAATACATCTTATGTGATTTAGTTTCAGCAATAACAACGTGAAAGGCACAGCAGAAATTTGAAAAAAAAAGTGTATACGAACCTGCAACAGATACATTTGGAATTAAAAGTTATTACTAAGCAGTACATCTTCTTCTTTGCGTTTGTTCTTTACGACCAATTTTAATCACTCTTTGTGATATGTTTGATCTTACCAAAACGTGTATCGTTGCACATTGTTTGGTAGGCCCCTAACGCATAGACACCTACACATTTAGGACACATACATCCGATTTCAGCCAAACCTCCTTCGTCGCCTCTTACGACATGCGTGACAGGTAACAGTGATTCTATTCTTTACACCCCAAATTTTGGCCCGGTAACCACTCGGGCGAAGCTGTACATGAGTTTACACAATGCCCTGAAATTACACAACATGAAAACATAATTGCCTGTGTGGTGCTGGGGCCCACAAGAGCAGCAAAGAATAGTACCCCTGTGACCTACAAGGCCTGCTTCTTAGGAAGCTACCTAGTAAATGAAAAGCATAGCAAAAATAGGATGTCCGGCCTACTTGTAGGTGCATAAATGGCCCCATTACAATCACTCTTAGGCTCAGATCACATACACATCATGTAGAATGGTTAACAAGTGGTCAATATGGGCGTTGAAGCAGAAAATATAAATACACTTCAGTCAACAAAGAAATCATTACAATCTTAATGTTTTATTTTAATTCATACTCAAAATTATTATACATTCTAATCAAATCTCCAAAGAAGGAAATAGTTAGTCCTTGATAATGCCTTCACCAGCGATGAGTGGTCATATAGACAGCTAGTTAGATATAGATTTCTAACACTACACTTGAGACAAATACCAACAATTATAAATGAGGTACTAAGTTATGTTTTAGATTAGAGTTCATCATTTCAAAATGCGGCAGGAGAGCGTTACGAAGAATTCATAGCGACAGAGTACCCTGAGCGTGACACACATGTACACAGACGGATTGGCAAACATGATTAGCAATGGAGAAGGAGGAATAGTGCTTAAACTCCCACAGAAAGTGAAGGTCACGAAGTCGATAGTCACAGGAAAGTACTCAAACAACAACCATGCAGAGACAGAGGCACTAAGAATAGCCGCTGAAATGATCCAAGAGAGAAGCAGCACCTCACATACAGTGATATTCCACGGGACGCCCTGTCGGCCATCAAGGCACTAAAAAGCTCAACCAGCACAGAGCTAGAAAAGACCCTTGGAGTATTAACAAACTCATTCAAATGCACAGTCATACAGTGGATTCCATCACACTGCAATATAAGTGGAAACGAAGAGACAGACATGCTAACAAAGGCAGGAGGGTGACTGCTGCAAACCGATTACGAAATCAGCTATGAGGAGGTTAAAACAACCATCGGATGGCGATAAAGAGAGAAGTGGTCGCAAGATCACCCTCAACACAGAGCCAAAGATGGGTACTATGGTCTGTCTCGTAGCAAACAAGTTGTCATATTCCGCCTCCGTACCGACCATAACAGACTCCAGTCCCACCTTTACCACAAATTTAAAATTGGCACAACTAGCCTGTGCCAATGCGAGAAGGCGGACATGACGACAGAGCACCTACTGCAAGACTGCCACTGCTAGCAGGCCTGAGAAACGAAACCTAGATGGAAAATACCGAGCTAAATGAGAAGCTGTACGGAGGGACATAGTCCCTAAAAACAGCAGAATTTATGGAGAAATCTGGTATATCAGTCTAAGCGTGATCGAGCGAGAAAAAATAATGAATTCCTTTCTTCTTTTATTTGTTTGAAAATAGTTTATATATTCAATCCATCTTCTGTATAATGTCACAAATGACCGTGTAACAAACAAACGAGTACTTAATAGAGCAGAAATTCCCACCGTGTGTACCCTCCTCCGCAAGCTCTAGTGGCTGGGCCACATCTTGCTGAAACATTTTTTATCCCAACCCAAAACAATCAGGATTCTGGAAAAAAACTAGAAATTCTAGCAGATTTAGTAAGGACTGAGAATAAGTTAGGACAAAAGCAAAAGATATAAATGATAGTGATTCATTCCAGAATGTCTCCCATATAATCAAGTTACCAGTTTCTAATGAATAGGACTTCAATTTTTTTAAATTAAAAGTTGTGTCCAAATTTAGGTCTAAGACTACCACAATGTAACTGTAATACATAATTATATTTTTTAATGAATTTTAAAATGCTAGATACAGAATTTCCTATCAGACATTTGGCAGCAGTCCTACATTACTAAATGGAGCCTATCAGTAAAACCTACATCACAATCATCACACTGGTCGCCCGAGTGGTTACAGGGGCCAAAATTTGGGGTGTAAAGAATAGAACCACTGTTACCTGCTACGCATGTCGTAAGAGCGACTAAGGAGGTTTGGCTGAAATCGGATGCATGTGTCCTAAACGCAAAGAAGACGATCACACTGGTATGGTTTGTCTCTAGCATGTATTCTTGTGGGTTACTACACCGTGAAAATTCTATATCACAGTTCTAAGGTTTGCCTCCAGTATGTGGTGTTCTATGTCTTTCTAGGCCACCACATGAATTTTATAATTTTTCTTCATAGTATGTACTCGTTTATGTGCTACAAGATGACTCTTACGAGCAAATCTTGCATCACAAACGTTACAATTGTGAGGTTTCTCTCCAGTATGTATTCTTTTATGTCTTACTAAGTGATTTGAACGAGAAAATTCTGCATCACAAATATCACACTTGTATGGTTTCTCACCTGTGTGTATCCGTATATGCATAACTAAATGATTTCTATTAGCAAATCCTGTACAACAAAAATCACACTTGTACGGTTTCTCTCCCGTATGTATTCTTTTATGTACAACTAGATCATTCCTACGAGCAAATCGTGCATCACAAACATCACACGTATATGGTTTCTCTCCTGTGTGTATTCTTGTATGTGCTACTAGATAACTCTTACGAGCGAATAATTTATCACAAACATCACACTTGTAAGGTTTCTCTCCCGTATGTATTCTTACATGTGTTATTAGACTACTGCAATGAGTGAATCCTGCACCACAATCATCACATTTGTAAGGTTTTCTCAGTATGTGTTCTTTTATGTGTTTCTAGATGACTGCACTGAGTAAATCCTACACCACAAACATCACACTTGTAAGGTTTCTCTCCAGTATGTATTCTTTTATGTGTCTCTAAGTGACTCTTATCTGAAAATCCTGCACCACAATGATCACATTTGAAAGGTTTCTCTCCAGTAAGTGTTCTTTTGTGTGATACTGCATCATTGCTTTGAGCATATTCTACATCATACGGTTCGTCTCCAGTATGTATACTTTCATGTTTTATTAGATTGCTGCTATTAACAAATCCTGCACCACATACATTACACCAGTGAAGTTTCTCCCTATTATGTGCTCTTGTATGTTCTACAAGATCAACATGTTGGGTTTGAATAAGTATATTACTTTGTAATCTGTCAATAACATTCACTGTATGAAAATTACCATTCTTCTCACACACAGAAAATATGTTATCTGACTCTTGTATGTAGTCTTCATTCTCTAGTTTTGGCTGACATTCAGTATGAGTGTCACAAACATTTCTTGTACTTCCATGACAGTCAATAGAATCCAGGGATGCTCTATTTTCAGTCATTCTTGAATTTGTTTTATTATCTCTGGACATTTCTGAAACACTTGTATTACTGTTCTTGTTTACCATTGTATTTATTTTGTAGATATCACATTAAGGTAAGCTCAGTGTTCTTTCAGTTGTACACATCTGTCATCCTCTATCATATCCTTATAAGACTGTGAATGTTCTTGTTTGATGAAGGGAAGATGATTCTCGATATTTCTGAATAATTCTGAAATGCAAAAGGTAAAAGCAAAAGCTAGAATAAGTATTAAATGTATGAATTGTTGTATTATTGAACTAACAAAACCAAGAAGGTATAAAGGCATTCAGTTGTTCTGACATTTTAAGAGACCTGATCATCAACTATTTACCTGCATACACTTGAGCCTCATTAAACTATGAATGATAAATTATTAAATATTATGAACTGTGAAATTAACTCGCAGCTGATGAATTAAACAGTGACTGTAATGTTGGACAGAACCATTTCATATGGCATCAGAACATATATGTATGTGATTATCCCAAGGTTCTCCTTTATCACCAGTTATGTTCAACATCTACACAACAAAAGTATCCACAACTCAACCCTCAGGACAAATGTTGACATTCACAGATGATATCCTCACATACAGGACTGGTTCAGATAGACATGAAATGGTCAAAGATATACAAGAGATATTATGTAACAATAGTGTGATAAGACTAACTCAGGGATTACAAAAAAAACTGTTGCTACTGCCTGTAATATGGCTTTTTAGGGCAGTGTAGGACATAAGGGAAATTAGCCTGTGGAATTTAATGGCTACATGGCTTTTGCAGTCATTGCGAAACTGTTCAGGTTGGGATTTTTCTTTAAACCCAGACATAAAAAGACTTCTTAGGGATTGAACATAGGTCTCCCGAATGGGAACCTACACTCTAATATAGAAGGCTCATCTTTCTAGCATTGCACTTAACTGGCAGAACACTGAAATGCAGGATAGGTTGGAGTGATATTTGATCACAGTCTGTCAAACAATGTCAAGCATACCAGACAGAAATACAGGTTCTGGCAACATTCAATACAAAAGCAGCTATATACAGGAAACAATGGCTATACAAACTTCTGTACCCTCAATTGATTCTCTCAGTGGAACTGGGCATACTAACATTAATCAAAGTTACAATATGAACGATTGAAATGCGTCCAGGATGAATAAATGATTGTGGTCCTAGGTTTCACTAGAAATATTCTCATTCTAATGATGAGGTACATGCTGAGACTTCTTTCAATTAAATTCAAACACTCTTTGGCCCAGGAAAAAACCTAAACACATATAACTTTAGATAAAAGACATCTTCTGCACAGACACATTGTCAATATCAAGAGGATGAGAATAAAAAGAATAAAATATGTTACGGATGGCATAGGCAGAGAGGACAATTGTCAGGCAACCACAGTTGAGACTGTAATAAAGGGTGGAGAAGGGATCAACATGAGTGAGAGCATGGCATCCATCTTGATCCCTCAACATGAAATGACAAGCTACCAACATGCCATCATCACTCTTAGTAGGGAATGTAGAGTGATCAAATGTAAAAATATATTTTGAAACTGAACAGTTGGTAGATAATAAAACCAGAGATAATGTTGTTGTATGGTTCTATCTGGCATGAAGTCAAGTTGTGATAGGGCTTCTCTGCTAGGGTGAGAAGCAGAATCATTGTTGAGCATATTTGACAATATCTAGTATGAAAATGGAGGATACATCATTTACTGTAGTCTTGAGGGTCTATTTGAAACAATTCATCAGTATAGTTATCCTTGCACCACAGAGAGCAATGTTGTCCCAATACAGTGGATACAAAGCAAGAGGCCGGCCACACAAAAGGTGGACTTCAGAGATAACAGAGACAACAAAAGACACTATTTATGAAGCATACACAAAAGCCCATGCTAGAAATCTCTTCTTACCCTGAAGCTGTGAGGCAAATCAGGATTGGGGAAGAGAAAGAAAGGTGCATAGAGAGGCACGCTTCTCCTTTTTCGATCCGACGCTGAAAGTGAAAACAGGATTAGAGAATAGATAAATAGTCATCCTTTTAAACTCTCATTCAGTGCATCAAAAGATGCAGGACAAATAATCTGCGGCATGAGTGGAGGACATATATAAAGATCTCAGACCTTCAGGAATTTGTTGGAATCTACTCTCTTGCTGATGCTGGGGTCATTGACATGAGCGAGGTAATGTGCTGATCGATGGCACCTGTGAAAGGTCATTGAGTATGATCGGGAAGACATACTGAGGTAAAAAAAATGACCACATAATAAAGGAAGACACCAGAAGTGATGAATAAAAGGTGATAAAAATGAATGAGATTTGAATAAATAATGGAACACACATGGAGGAACGTGTGAGAGGACACTTTAAATGCTTGTGTTACCAGCTTGTAGTAGAAACAATTAGCATACATACTGTTTGATATCTGCTGAAGGACACTGAACATCTATGGGTCTGCCCAAAGTGAAATGATGTCAGTCATTAAACGCTGAATAAATTATGAATTTGAATATAAAACTCAGCTTGGTTATATTATATAGAATATATTAAATACTGATACTTGAATACATAATATAAAGAGATATTCACAATAACAAAAAGTTTCAAATAAATTTGGAATAGTGATCATCCAGAGTTTGAAATACAAACTCTTTATTATATATAACACTGATAGAGAAATAGAAGTAAAATTGAATATATGTTTGTGCTTTATATATTATAGGAAAGCATTTGAATAGGACAAGATAAATCAGAAGGAAGCTATAAACATGAAAGACAGCTTAAATATCCATTAATATTCAAAAACATGTATTATTTGCAACAAACAGCAGACAGAAAGTATACAATACAACAACATAGCTGCATGGATGAATAAATATTCATGGATTAATAATACCTTCATCCCTTCCTCCACATTGTACTATATTTGATTACCACAGTGAGGTGTTGGGGGAGATAATTGATAATAATGATCTGTGCATTTTGACTAATCATTAGTCTAAATGAGTGCTATGAATGGCTCTCTCAACTCTCTGTGGTAGACGATACCATTTTACCAGGGTATTCTTTCTATTCTTGTCAGGTGATCAAACCACTTATTCTTAATTGTTAACGGTGATCCCATGTTACTTGAGGAGTGTTACCATATGATAACCAACTGTTAATTTTTAAGTTAGTAACAACAATACATTGTTACTACGTCTACAGTGTATCGTTGTTCTTTTTAATGATACATTATTATTTATAGTATACTGATAGATAAATAACTTAGTAAGATACTTTAGTCAAAAGTTTAGATACCGTTGCGGTTGTTGTGAGGCGTCGTGTGAATTGTAAACTAAACCATTCCCATTGTGACTGTCAATTGTGCGATCAGCGATGATATAAGTAAGAATATAAGTTAAGTGATAACGATAGAGTTAATTGATTGTACAATCAAACATATTGTCATAATTATATAACTATTTAACACATACTGATATAGATGAAGAAGTTATAAACATAGTTTCATATAAAGAGATAATGTTCTCACAAAAACTATCAAGATTCCATTACATTAAGAAAGAAACATTTGTTTGAAGACGCTCTTCTCACACTTTAATGGGAAAAAAAATACAGGGCAAGGAATGATAACTCTTATTATATTGTTTAAAAAAGTAGAATCGGGAAAAACGATTTGGAACAAGCGCCGAAATTCATAATGATTTGTTTCTATTGATTGTTGTTGACTTGCATAGTCATATATTTTAAAAATTAGTTATTAAAAATTATGCATATGATGATTTAAGCGCAACGTGATAGAAAATAAGATTATAAAACCAAATGGGAGACTGAGCGCCTATGGGTCTGCCCGGATTGCTGTGACGCCTCCCGGCGCCCGCAAGGGAAGCAAAGAATAGTACTACTGTGTCTTACAAGCAGCACCGGATTAGCATTGTAGCAGAAGTAGCAAATGCTACGGGCCCCGCGCTTCTGGGGCCCCCGCGCCTATGTAACAGATGCAAAGGGAAAAAATAACCAAAATGTTATATCAAAAACACGCAAGCTGTCTGAATTTTTAAATGTCATGTGTGATGGTGCTGAATCCAAAGAAATCGAAGCAGAAAATACAGAAGTCGCGTCTCACTGTGTAGTAGATGAAGGCAGTGCTATAGAAGAATCATCATTACCATTATTACCATTAAGATCAGCAACTCTTCACAATTTATCCATATTTTCCACAAGACAAACTGAAGTCGAATGTACAGCAAGTCCTCCCAATTTAGCCATATCATCTACAAGCCAAAAAGAGGCAGAAAGCACAGCACGTGCTTCCAATGTAGCAACATCTTCTACAAGTCAAAAACACAACGAAAGTAGAATGTACTCCAACGATATTGGTGAATGGTCAAGCAACTTCAATCGAGATTATTGGATTGCAAAAGGAAGTAGCGAAGTGCTACATATGAACAGTGATTTCTTGTCTTCAAAAAAAAACATACGATAAAGAAAACAATCCACGAATTTGTCGAAAATCGTTTTTCACATATACACATAAACCAACAAACAAAACTCATGTGAGAGATTGGTTGTGTTATTCAGAAACTAAAGGACAACTTTTCTGTTTTGTTTGCAAAGTTACCGATTCAGGCTGTTCGTCACGGTTTACGAAAGAAGGATTTGACGACTGGAAAAACGCAAATAATTTGTTGAAAAGACATGAAGAAAGCACCTTCCATAAACAAGTGATAATGTCCCTGTTAGTTTGCAAAAAGAAGGATGCGCGTGTCCATTCTCAACTTGTAAACCAAATTGGGACCGAACAAACATATTGGCGGACACTTTTAGATCGAATTACTTCAGTTATCCAATTTTTTGGCAGAACGAGGTCTTGCATTATGTATATGGGGTAGTGATGAAACTATTGGTTCACCTCATGGAAATTATTTAGGTTTGTTGGAATTAATAACCAAATTTGACATTTTTCTGGCTCAGCATATAAATACTTATGCAAATAAAGGAAAGGGACACACATCATACTTATCAAAAACAACATGGGAGGAATTTATCCATCTAATTGCATTACGTTTACTGGATCATATTATTTTTGAAATTAAGAAATGCAAGTACTATTCAGTATCACTGGATTCTACTCCAGACATTTCGCATGTGGACCAACTCACTCTAATAGTGCGCTATGTCTTATCATCTGGACCAGTGGAAAGGTTTGTGAAGTTCTTGGATATGGAAGGTCCTACTGCTGAACAACTCGCCCAAAGTTTACTTGATTTTTTTAAAGGAAAATGGCTTCGATATCAAAGACTGTCGTGGTCAAAACTATGACAATGCCAGCAACATGAGTGGGAAATACCACGGTTTACAAGCACGCATTAAGGAGATAAATAGTTACGCAGAATGCATTCTCTGCTTTGCACATTCACTAAATTTGGTTGCTTAGTGTATTGCAGAACGTTGTATAGAAACATCCATTTTTTTAGATTTTATTGAAAGCCTATATACATTCTTTTCCGCTTCTACCTATCGATGGGGCATTCTTACAAAAGCGCTGGAAGATACAGGTTCAAAACTCCCGACTTTGAAGAGACTGTCGGACACTAGGTGGTCTGCCCGAGCTAATGCGACAAAGGCACTTTTACCACTGTGGTTTTACCACCATCAAACAAGTTTTGGATGATATCTCACATAACATGGATCCAAAGGGTAGAGTGTCATAATCATGCGTATGGACTAGTTTTGGAGATGAGTAAGTTGGAAACAGGAATAATAACCACTTTATGGAACGGAATTCTAGAACGCTTCCAAGCGTCTAGCGCTTCATTACAGTCACCTGATCAAGATCTTAACACGGGATATGCCCTTTATGAATCGTTACACGGGTACATTCAAGCAGTGCGGCCTACATTTTCAGATATTGAGACCAAAGCCAAAATCCTGACTGACTGTGAAAAATATCAGCAACAAACTCCAAGACGGCGCAAGCGAAATACTAAGTACGACGATTTCAGCGGCTCCCCTACGTTCGATGAAGTTGTAGAAAATCAAACACCCAAACAAAAATTTGAAAGTCAGGTGTTTATTGTCATAATTGATAATGTACTCTCTGCCTTAGCTAAACGCATGGAAGCGTACCATAGAGTGACTGATGTATTTGGAACATTTCGGCAGTTAAAATCTCTTACAGCAGAAGAGATCTTGAAAAGAACTCCAAATATTGTCAGCTCTTACCAAGAGGATTTGGAAGAAAGCCTAGGCGACGAACTTGTGCAGTTCGCTGAACTTCTTAAAACTAATGTAGCTGCTGCTATTAGCAACGAAAAGAATGAGGCCCTTGAACTGCACTTTTATAAACTTTAATGGAAAATTCATTAGAGTCGTGTTTCAAAATGTAGAAATAGTCTTACGAATTTAATTGTCTTTAATGATTACTAACTGCAGCGGAAAAGGTTCTTTTTCGATATTAAAGCGAATAAAAACTGAGTTAAGGAACATGATGGGACAAGATCGTCTAAATAACCTCACCTTAATGAACATTGAATGTAATTTAATTAAAGAAATTGATTTGTCTAGTGTTATCTCTAAATTTGTTCACATTAAATCGAGACAAGTTTGTAGAAGTTGTGTTTTATTTTATTATCATACAAAACTTAGGGACCCTTGGTAAAATTTACTACAGGCCCCGCGCTGGCTCAATCCGGCTCTGCTTACAAGGCATGTCGTAAGAGGCGACTGATGTAGGACCCAGGAAGCTATCCTAGTAAATCTTCTTCTTCTGCATTTTCACTAGAGTGGGATTTCGGATTCTTTAATAAAGGCAGCCGCCTGCCTCAGATTATCAGTCATGCCATACAGTTTGTCTTGGACGCTGTTGTAAGTGGACCACCTCTTTTTTCTCAGGTCTGCATACTGGGGACAGTTCTGTAGGATATGCGCTGTTGTCATCCTTGCCAAGCCACAGGGGCACAGGTCGTTGGGTAACTATCTTGAATTTAGTGTACAGGTCATGTCTCATTCTGTTGTGACCCGTCCGGAGGCGAAGTATGAAAGTCTGGTCGCTTCTGGACAGTTGGTAACAGTGGCGGCTCGTGATCATTTTTGTTGGTGGGGCCAGATATACATTTTTCGGAAAAATCATGGTTTTGGGTTGTTATGTTTTAATTTATAAAATAATAAATACTTTCACATTATCTTGGTGGGCCGGCCCCAGTGGCCCTTAATGACGAACCGCCACTGGTTGGTAATATCCATCGTTCTTGTTAATCGGAAGTGCTGGCCTACTTGTAGGCACATAACTGGAACAATGTACAATCGCTCTTAGGCTCAAATCACATACAAATCACACAGAGTGGTTAACAAGTGGTCGATATGGAGTGTTGGAGGAAGAATACGCAGTGACGTCAGTTCAATAAAGAATAACCAATAATTCAGCAGTCTATAGTGACCAGTTCTTATACGAAACAGTATAGTCCGCTGGTGTATTTGAAAGTGGGGAATTGATTCAAACATGGCTCTAATATCCATATGCTTCTTCCACCTTGATGTGCGATTCATATTAGTCAGAATGTTGTTTTCTAAGCGACACACATTATTTAAAATGTTTATTTTTCATCTAATGAATTATCTTCATTCGATTGATGGATCTAAGCAAAAGAATGTTGATATTTTTGTTTATCAACCTCATTGTTCTATTTTTTTTGCGTGTATACGAGCTTTTATTTCGGTTCAAAAAGAGTTGATTAGTTATTGATTGTTTGTGTAGCTCGTCAACATCATGCTATTACCATGTATTTTTTGTAACTGTCTTCTGGTCGATGTCTGGTCATTTAACTGTGATCACAATAAAAATGCTGTCTTTCATGAACTCAACAAATTGAATAATTTGATCTAGTTAGTTTATATTAATTTCTAGAACAATTTTTTCCCCTTTAATGTAAAGTTTCCACTGACTTTTATATTGTCATGTCATTTATTCTTCATATATTTATGTCTAATCAAATTTTATACAAGTCAAGTCGATAATTTAAACATTTTGAATTATTCATTATTTGTAAATTATTTATTCTTTTGTGTTTAACTTTGTTGTTGTATTCATTATCTATATTATGTTTATAGTCGAAATATATGTTATTCTTCATTGTCCCATCGCTTGTTTGATTATCATCGAAATGAAACGAATACTTATCCTTTATTGATAATCATTTAGAATTTCTGTTTTTGAATTACCTAACGTCTTTATTATTTTAGCATTATTTTATATGTCTTTGTTGTAGTATCATTTCTGTCAGAAAAATGTATTAATATATATATATATACGAGTGCATATTGCCATCTAATACTATTTAACGATTCATTCTCACAATAAAATATTTACACTCGTGACATGTTCGGTTTACAATTTAAACTTTAAACTAAAAATGAGTTTTGATTGTTAGTAGGTTGTTGCAACCCTTTTCGCATCTTATCAAATTGTTTTATTACTAAGTCACTAACATTAAATTTTTCATCCAGATACAGTATATTGAGCATTGTTTCTCTTAACCTTGTCTTTTCTATGTCCAGCTTGTGTATATTAGTAGCGTTTGAGTCATGTTGAAACTAAATGTCATTAGTTAAAATGTTCATTCTTCCATTATATCCTGATATTGCTTTTATAGTCTGTCCATTAATTCGTGAGCACGTTTGAAATTGATTTTCTCGAAAACTACCTGTTGAATCTCAGTGATTTTTTGCATGCAGCCTTAGAATATCCATGACGCTAAATAAAAGCTACAGTATTATAGATGCTTGTTTTTGAAATCAGCAAATTCCTTTGATCTTTATAGACAATTCAAATACAGGGGCTCAAATTTTAGATTTACAGTAATCCTAGAATTTGTCCATATCAATTCTATTCATAGATGTATTCCATATTAACTGATGGGTCAAATAATTAAGTGTGTTGCCCTTATGTGCAATCAGTAACTTGAACAATATGCAACAGTTAGTCCTCCCTTCGGTCACCATTAGACTCCAGGGTGTCTTAACTTCACCACAAATTGTATGATGGTAGACGCATTGGATATGGAAATGTATACGTTGCTATTTCTGAGTCTGTAATCAAAATATGATTTGTATCATCCCGAATCTGGCGATTCCATGAGGTTGATAATTGTTACTGGCTGGACAAATTGTAATCCATCCCGGTGCCAGTACTCGTCTTCCTCTCGGAGCACATGTTCAACACACTTCTTCCAGAACTGCATGTCTATCATTGAGGGGACTCACGTGTCAGAACTTCAACATCACACATTTAAACGTCCTGTTCTGTTCGGCAACGCCCTTTACTTAGCCCAGACAAGCTCTATCGGATTGAGGTGAACATGATATGGAGGTAGTCGCAAAGACGTGTAGCCGTATTCCGCAATGATTTTGTCAATATGAAACACATTTGTCTTATTTGTCATCCTCACCAGGTGCAACAACTCGGTTTCAAATATGTATCATCGAAGCTGACATTTTCCTTAACAAGCCAAGTCCTAATTTGATCTTTGTATTTGATGCAGTTGGTACTTTGTCTTCAGCTGATACTGCGTTGTGATAGGATGCATTATCCATTACTAAGCATGATGGTCTGTTTAGAATTGGAAGTAGATCTTTCCCCATCCAGTGCCTGAAAATATGTCCATTCATTTCTGTGTGGTAGTCCCTACCGTCGATACTTTTTGATTGGAAAATAAGTCCAGCGTCATGGACAAGACCTTCTTCACTGCTTCCTGCATGTGTTAGTATAATACGTTGGCCTTTGCTGCTTGGTATTTTTCTTTTCTGTTCACCGTCTACTGATTGCCATTCTTTAGCATTGGTGTGGTGAGCATTGACTCAGGATTCGTCCAAATATACAATATCATAGCCTTGCCTCTGCCTCTCACGGATCTGCCTCAATTTTACTTCTGGGCAGCAATTAAATGTGGCTTTCACAAATAATATTCCTGCCGCCTATAGTTTTTCTGAAGGTGAAGCCGGTGGCTCTTACAATTTTCCATAGAGTACTTTTAGAAATGTCTATGCTGCAATCTGATTGAAGTTTTAATTCAGTTCCCTGAGAGTAACACGTTGATTGTCAGCAAACATTTTCAAGAGCTCCTGTCTTATGACATCTATGTCAAAGTCGTCAATGTTCTTTTCCTTCCTTGCTTGACATTAGTGCACTTTGTGTCCTGTTTAATCCATCGGAAAAGGATTCTCTATTCAGACCAAGCGCCAGTTGCGTTCTTTTCTCAGGGTTATGAATATCGCAATATAGATGACCTCTCTTAGATTCCCTACGAAGTGTTGGTATAGTAAAACTGTAACCTTCTGCATTGTTATAAATGTGCACTTCAGGCTCATTATGAATGTGATATCAATGTCAGTTTGATAAGCCAACAAATATGATACAATAGCTTCATACAAATAGCGAGATACTCCTATAACTATACAACGGTATCCCAATTATAACGTCATATGCTTTCACGTTCAAAGTCGACTGGGTTAGGTGCACGAATTGTAAATTTTTGTTTTACTCACGATATTTCAATGTTACCATAATGTATTTTAGAACAACGCGTCTGTGTACCGTAGATCTGTTACTATGTGTACAATCCGGTGAGGTTGATTTTAATATAACCTGAAGAAATATTTCAAACTACATCAAATTTTCTTGGAAAAATATTTCTCTAGCGTCATGGATATTCTAAGGCTGCTTGCAAAAAATCACTGAGATCCAAAAGGTAGTTTCGAGAAAACCAATTTCAAACTGCTCACGAATTAATGGACAGACTATAGTAAAAATGTGGTGCTATGTATCGTTAACATTTCATGCTATTTATAATTTGTGCGAGATCAGAAACGAAACTATTGAACGATATTGGTGACAGTAAAAAGAAAGTAGGAGAAAAGGCATAGGGAACAACAAAGAAAGATAATAGAATATCCTACAAAAATATAACAAAAGAATAACATAGAAGCGATAAAAAGCAATACCTACAAAACCGTTGTGCAAGGTTAGAAGAACACTAGAAGAAAAGGAGAGAGTAGGTCATTTTCACAGAAATAAATGCATAACCATAACTTCAAACCACAGCTAACTGCAAGAAAAGACAGTGTGGAAGAACTACAGCAGAACACTAAGAAATTCTCAACAAATGGAAAGAATATTGCAGCAAAATGTAAATAAACAGAGGCGAAAAGAATAATAGAGCAAACATTGAAATAATCACATAGAAAGATCCGGAAACCATCGTTAGGGAATTGAATAGGCAATAAAAAACTTGAAGACATGAAAATCACAAGGATATGATAATATTTCAGTAGATTTATCAAAGCGTGAGGAGAACAAAGTATTCAAATATATCAAGCAATATTTAAAAAAGATATGGGAAACATGAATATGCTAAAGGAATTAAAAAAATCAACATTTATTCAAATTTCTAAAAAGGAAGACACCAAATTATGCAACAACTATAAAACAGTGGCACTGATTACTCACACAAGTAAAATCTGACTAAAAATGAGCTCTTGAACATTTAGTGACAACGGGTAAAATACAGGAAAGGGAGAGATTGTGGACTCAGAGGGAGATGTTGGATGATTGACAATAAATCGACTTCAGAACTCAGTAACCATCTGGGAAAAGGGGTTGTAGATAGACACGACTGCTCACCCGGCAGGCATGTCATTGATTTATTGAAAGATCTAAGGTTATTCATGATCTATATTGAAGCAAACAGTAGTCATAAGTAGAAAATAGATAGGAACTTTCCAGAAGATCAGTTAGGCAAGTGGCACATTTATCACCTGATCTGTTCTCTCTGATCAGCGAAATCATTTGATGTTGGAGATATAGATCATGTCTCTGGCGATTTTGATGTTCATCGTGTATTTGAGATACTTGTAGGCGATTTTCAATGCGAGGATAGCACTTAATCAATCAATGAATCTTTATATATATTTTCAATGCGAGGATAGCACTTAATCAATCAATGAATCTTTATATATATTTTCAATGCGAGGATAGCACTTAATCAATCAATGAATCTTTATATATATTTTCAATGTGAGGATAGCACTTAATCAATCAATGAATCTTTATTCTCTTGATTCTCTTTGCGCATTCCATTTATTACTTGATTTTCAATGCGAGGATAGCAATAATCAATCAATGAATCTTTATTCTCTTGATTCTCTTGCGCATTCCATTTATTACTTTATTTTCAATGCGAGGATAGCACTTAATCAATCAATGAATCTTTATTCTCTTGATTCTCTTTGCGCGTTCCATTTATTACTTGATTTTCAATGCGAGGATAGCACTTAATCAATCAATGAATCTTTATTCTCTTGATTCTCTTTGCGCATTCCATTTATTACTTGTCCACATTTCACATTTTATTATCCCTATTTGTTGAATGAATTAACATAATTTATATTAATATTACACATGTACGATGTCAAGTTCTATTGTCAAGTTCTCTATAATACTTTTTGCTATCATTCTTGCAGCTTTCCCTTCTACTGATTTGACGAATTTGACAAGAGCATAATTCCAGGCAAAAAATGGATCATGGCAGAAATGGGGTTACTTTAATTAATAATTCTAAGAATGTGCCGAAGACTTGTCATCATCGTATGTGCTTTATATGTTTAAACATATCACGAACTTAGTCCTCGTTAATATGTTTGCACTTTTCGGTATAATTGGCAACACGATTATTATTATTGTCCTGAGACGACAGGGAATCAGAAAAAGCAACACCAATATTTTGCTCATTGCAATAACAGCGTGTGACTTACTGTTTTCAATAACAGCACTGATCAGGTAATGTTTAAAAAAAAAAAGATCACGAATATACTGTTCTTTGTGTATACAACTTAAGAGTATTTTGAGAGCAAATGTGCTATTAAAACAAATCTAGATTGCTCTCAAAATCTATTTAAGGATATCTAAGCAACATTTAGAGCTGCAAAATAGAAAAAATAAGAGGAATATTAAATTATTTTTAGTATCAATCCGGTATAGCGATTTGGAAGGAAGAAATAAGGCACACTTGTTAAATGAAATAACGCCCAGTGGTTACTAGGGCCCGAATTTGGGGTGTAAAGAATAGAACCACTGTTACCTGCCATGCATGTCGTAAGAGGCATAGTAGGTTTGGCTGAAATCGGATGCATGTGTCCTAAACGTGTAGAAGTCTATGCGTTTAGCGTGCCTACCAAACCAATGTGCAACGTATACACGTTCTTGGCAAGATCAAACATGTTACAAAAGTGATTAAATTGGTCGTAAAGAACGAATAAAAGAAGAAGAATGAAATAAAAGAAAATCACAATGCGTCAAATGTACAAGAACTACGTAAAGCATACAACATTTTATATGATTATCCATAGACAATACACATTTCCAAACTGAATTAAACATGTACCATTTCCTCAGAGAAATTATAAAACAGTTCAAAGCAATCATATAGTCTTGTGAAACCAAATTACATGTATCTCACACAATGATCGGAGGAGTGGTAACAAATATCAACTACAAATCAATCTTAAAAGAAAAACAACCAAAAAATATAAATTAGCTGGAACAACATCCACTGTAAGTTGGAGAAGTATGGACACGATGGACATCATAAATATACTCTACTCCATACAAGTGGACTGCAAACAGAATCGGAGACATTAATTCGTGTTATTGAAATAAGGTTATACTGCTGCGTTCTCATACTATGATTTCAGGCGTAGTCAAGGCGTCTTGTACGGAGAGGTCAGTGGGACCCATGCGACAACCACAAGTAGTTTGACAATGGATGTGTAGGCGGTTACAGAGGCAGTGACGTGGTTGTTATCTCATAACTACTCTCTTGTTTTCATACTCAGTGAGTCAATGAGTGTGATTATTAAAGTCGAAACCAGAATGGTGAGACAACAAGGTGCTGGTACATACATGGATCTGAGAAGTCACCTTCATTTTCGTCCATGTGCACGCAGGATTTAGTGGTTAGGAACGAGCTGATAGACTGGCTGGCATGGTTACAATTTCAGAAGGAGCTGCCGCCCGAGTGGTTACCGGGGCCCAAATTGGGGTGTAAGAATAGAACCACTGTTACCTCCACGCATGTAGTAAGAGGCGACTAGGAAGGTCGGGCGTGTGCAGCCCCACACCGTAAAAGCCCCTAGATGGATACAGAACAAAGCGAACCAACAAACGTTGACTGAAACCGGACACATCGCCGAAAGATGTGCACCAGAGCTCCAAATTGTGCTGAAGATGTGATGTAAAACACACTAATGCTAAGGCTGCATGAATCAGATTTCCACATCGGTCTGGGCGATGATCATGAGAGAGAGAGAGAGAGAAGGAACTGCAATGGATCGAAATGCCATTATTGACGCAATGAGATAGTCTTTACGAACAGAGGAGTTTCAGGATTGTGAATCCCAGTCGCTAATCAAATTGAGAGAGATGGGTGGGGATTCACAATCCTGAAACTTCTCTTTTCCCGAAAGACTACAGCCCGAAAAACCCGTACCAAATATACAAAGATTAATTAATCAACATCAAACTGGCGTGTTGGACCGCTGATGATTTGTTGATGCGGGGATCGGAGCATATAGGGTTATGCTGATAGTGTTCATATAACTGATAACTGATTAGTGGTGGGGCCCATAGGGCTTGTGCAATATTCTGGATGTCGATCAAGAGAAACAAACTAAACAACCAAATATATTTACAGTTTTTTTTTAGAGTACCAATAAATAATTACCGGTGGATCTAGAGCAGGAGCAGCTCTAACAGAACCATGAATAATGAGACTGAATTGGAGCATTTTCAACAATGCAGTACTATTTGTATTTTTAAGAGCCCGTATTTGCACATAGTAAAGAATGGCTGTGAAGAATATATTATTGATAAAATATATGAAAAATAGATGAGTTGACTATAGTTTAGTTTAGTCGACTTCCCAATCGACCGATTAGTCTCTAAGTGTTCAAATCTCTTCCTCAGTATGTCTCAGGGGGGAAACTCCCATCGAGCCGATTAGTCTCTAAGTGTTCAAATCTCTTCCTCAGTATGTCTCTCAGCGTGTGGCAACTAACGACTCCAGTTTTGTGTTGGTTTACTATTCGTCTCTGGCTTCCAACATATCATTTTGCCCAGCTACACCACGTTTGATTTGATATTCTTGCAGTCTGGTTATGTGTTGCAGATTAGAACCCTTCTTCTTTAATTGCATATCCTTTACAGGACTTTGTGAATCAACCCCAGCTTTTTAACGCCGTTTGTGATTTTTCTAGGCATTATTACATTCAGTAGTTTACCATTGATTTCTAAACAGGTAGTGAAATTCCATTTGTAAAAATCCACTCGAAACAATTTGCAACCAAAATGTCTGCAGCGTGATTCGAACTCAGAACGTCGGGGTCGGTTAATAGACCGAGTCACTATCCCCTAAGCCACAGACGAACAGATTAGAACCCTAGCTCAGGTTAATTTATATTCTATAATATACAATGTTTGAACAGACAGCGATTCTTTATCGGCCTCTCATTGTGACCTTTACTTGATCTGAGCACAGGAACGATTGCATGCTGTAAACGTTTCGGACAACAACTAAGCTTGGTTTTGGACTCGTTTCTTATGCATCTCAATGAGTGCATTAATCACTGATAATTAACATTTTCAGCCGTTTTGGGGCTTGTATCGTGTTTGTCGCACTACCCCGCCCCCCAAAAAAAAAAAAACTAAAACAATTAGGATCTTCCCTCTGTATGATTCCTTCAAATTAGCAAAAATGTTTGGCACAAGACAAAACATGTAAAAAATAAGCTGACATTTTTACTAGTAATAAGAATAAGACTCTCGATCCTGCACTCTGCACATCCTGCTCACCTCGCTCACGTGTATTTTGCTTCCGGTACAAAGTTTTAATGCATTTTTTCCTAGTGCCGTCACGGGACTAATAGGTTACACTAGCCATTTATACTGTCTTGTCGATACTATACAACTTTGATACGACAAACCAGATTGATTCTGGCCTGTATGATTTTCACATACAGACGTCCCATTAGGTACAATTTTGTAGAAAATTTTCTCTGTCTAATGCACGACATTGTGTCGTTTATCTATCTCTAGATATCCACCAGGAGACACGTGTAGACGTATCCAATATGAGATTATATTCGTCTGTAGTGCGAACAAATCTTATACAACTGGTGGCTGCGGTTACACTACTACCTAATCGCATGATAGCTCTTCTAACCGCGCTGTCAGAATACAGTGCAGCAGTCTGTTTACAAGGTCATCCTGTAGAGACGGAATAAGGTCTGTCATGCCAGCTACTGCCCCTGGTGCAATATTCTCACTTTATTTTATTCAAACTGGCCACGTCTACATCTACAATATATTCTTCGATTTTACAGCATCAAGAGATGCTGAACTCATTTATATTTGAATTCTGCCGTATGCAGTTATATTGCGGGTGCAGAAAGCTGGATTTTGTCGTGACTGATGTTTCCTTCGACAAGAATTGCAATTCAAGTGATGAACAGTTTGTGTTGCTACATTAGCGACGGCCATATGCATTTTATGCGGTGCAGGTTGCTTTTTGTGGTAATACGCGGCTGTTTCATTCTGAATTGTTCACACGGAAACATTTCACAGTTGTTAGCATTTCGTGTGATTTTCATTGGCACGGGAACAGAGCAATTATAGGGTGACCGTTGCAGTGAGTTGGAACCGTACTTATGAGCTATAAACTATATTTGAATTTAGTTTATTTTTACACGACTACAGCAATATTATTTATTTTTCTCATTTCAGCCAAAGTCCATTTCTATTAATTTATTGATGAAAGGTCTGCAGTCATGTTCGAGTCATCGATTACCTTCATTGCAGTTTACTGCAGTAGTTACACATTTTTACAACCAGTGTCCCCCTCAATAGTGCTATTGGGATTGAATGTTTGACAGCAATTTTGTTCCCTTTAAAAGTTGCCATTATATTTACACCTCGTAGAACGATATTGTTGGTGTGTTTCATTGCTACTTATGTTTTCTGCATTACGAGTCCATATATTTCGCGTGAAAATATTGGTTTTTGATGACAGATTAAATTCAACAACAGTGTTGTACCTTTATCCCGAGTGGTTTAGATATAATAGCGAAAAGTATGTTTCAGTAGTAAAATTTCTAATGGGTCCGGTTAATATAATTATTGTAATTACTTGCTCTCTCGCCATAACGCTAAAAGTAGTGCTAGGTTTACGAGCAAGACATCAACTAACTAATAAAATAGTCACGATAGACAAGAAGTCGATGAAACTAATGATAAACTTAGGATATAAATTATGTTAGTTGTCCATTCATAATACTTTGCAATGTTTTTCGATCTATTTTTAGATTTGCCATTTATGTTTTATTTGATGTGTACAATTACTGCGTCATCGAAAGTTGTTTTCTACGTTATCACGTCTTCAAAGTTTAACTCTACGCTATCAATCAGGGGTTGGTGAAGTTAAACTCTACGCTAACAGTCCAGTGTTGGTGAAGTTAACACTACGCCAATAATCAAGTGTTGGTAGAAAGTTAAACTCTACGCTATCAATCAAGTGTTGGTAGAAAGTTAAACCTCATGCTATCAATCATGTGTTGGTAGAAAGTTAAACTCTACGCTAACAATTCAGTGTTGGTAGAAAGTTAAACTCTACGCTAACAATTCAGTGTTGGTAGAAAGTTAAACTCTACGCTAACAATTCAGTGTTGGTAGAAAGTTAAACTCTACGCTAACAATTCAGTGTTGGTAGAAAGTTCAACTCTACGCTAACAATTCAGTGTTGGTAGAAAGTTAAACTACGCTATCAATTCAGTGTTGGTGAAAGTTAAACTCTACGCTAACAATTCAGTGTTGGTAGAAAGTTAAACTCTACGCTAACAATTCAGTGTTGGTAGAAAGTTAAACTCTACGCTAACAATTCAGTGTTGGTAGAAAGTTCAACTCTACGCTAACAATTCAGTGTTGTAGAAAGTTTTGTGAATTACTACAAGAAGGTATATATTCACAGATTGTACACATAATCTGCAGTTACAGTGCATTATTAAAACAAAGTTTATATTCATAAACCTGGATACAACCGAATTAAGTGTGTAGATATTTGCAATAGACAGAAGCAGCACAAAGGTGTTTCTCCTGGAATATTTTTTATGATGATTAAGACATATTGTGGAATGAATAAATAAATTCCTTTTTCAGTGATGCTAATAGACATTATTGTAAATTGTGTGAATATCAAATGTTGATTGTTTGTATAAATAGAGTTGTAAGACAAGAATATACACAGGAGGACACTTGAACAGAGATACTGAAATTAAAAACATGTTTGTAAATGTTATAAATAGTTTTATTTGATCTTTTTCTTTGCGTTCGTTCTTTACGACCAATTTTAATCACTCTTTGTGATATGTTTGATCTTGCCAGGAACGTGTATACGTTGCACATTGGTTTGGTAGGTCCTAAACGCATAGACTTCTACACGCTTAGAACACATGCATCCGATTTCAGCAAACCTCCTTAGTCGCCTCTTACGACAGGGCTGGCAGGTGACAGTGGTTCTATTCTTTACACCCCAAATTCGGGCCCCGGTAACCACTTGGGCGATTTTTATTTTTTTATTTGATATATAGGACTGGGTCAGATAGAAAAGAGATGGTCGATGACATTCAGAAAACATTGCATAACATCTCGGGTTGGTGTAGAGTGTCTCGCTCTCAGGTCAATCCTGAAAAGCGTGTATGTTGTGGTGCTCGTTGAATAATTCCATAGTCAAGGCTGGTCTACCCCGTATAATCTTTGATGAACATACCATCGAGCGCAGGGACAAGCTGCGCTATCTTGGAACAACCTTTGTTCCTAGTCTATCTTTCAAAGACCATGTTGGCGTCACAGGTGCATAGAGACAACGTTGCGCCAGGATTAGTGAGCTGGCACTAATCAAGACCCTGCCCAACCTCCTTGTGGTGACCCTGGAAACATACAGTGGTTCCGGTCTGGCTAAGAAGGCAGGGATCGAGGTATACGAGGTGACAGAGTATACCGAGGGCTACTCTGGTATAAGTAGTGTTGTAGACGTAGTCATGTTGGATGAGATCCACTCGCAACGCAGACGAGCGAAATCCCAGAGTGACTATTAATGCATCTCCTCCCGGCTGAAACAAAAGATGAAAGGATAAACATGAATGGATGAGGTGCATCCAGGAAGTGACGTGGGCCGCGTGGAACAAAACGTGGGTCCGAGACGATTGCACGTGGGCCCACATAGGACGAAATTCGGAGCTCTGAGGAGGTGGTCCGAGTTGAGCTCTGTGTCCGAACAAGCTAGGGGCATTATGGAGGTGTGCACGGTGAGAAACAACAGAAACATGAAACAGTAGTCGTCTGTGAAGGAATCCCAACTCTCCTGGGGTAAAGGGTCACAGGCAAATTGCCAGCTGTGGTGCAAGAATCAATACGAACGATGCGTAACGAATCAAAAGTCTCGGCAAGTGTCTCTGAAAACGCTGTAAAGTATCGTGTCGACACACTGGAAGATTGCGGTAAACTCCGTATCAAAGGCTTAGCACAGATACATTTACTGGTAAGGTTGGCAAAGCGTAAATTTAAAGTTGCGTTTTAGTGCGTACGAAACTGCCCTCACTGGGACAACCAGGCAAGGTATTTGCATAACGACTAACATCCCCGAAAGAACTGAGGTGGGAGATGCCTAACAAGACTACCCTCCCTGGAACAACCAGGCAAGGTACTGTTGCATTTACAACTAACATCCCGGAAGAAATGAGGTGGGTGATGATCGACGCAAAATTTCGATGCGTTGCTAACGCCAGCTAAAACGACACTCTAAAATATCTGTGCGTAGTCCAAGTCCAATGTTTCCGGGTGCAGGAAAATGCAAAGTAAATCTTGCAAGATGTCAAGTGCCGACACGCACCCAAAACGGATGAGCATACTCCTACTCAGGAACAGCTACCGTGGATAGAAAAGTAAGACCGATAATACAAATGCTGACTGGTACAAACCCAAACATTGGCTAAGGACACACTTTTCGGACGTCGATCATCCTACACAGATGACGTCCAAACATCATGGCTCAGATCATATAAGAGCTAAGCATACCGCCAACATATGATCATTTGTTTGACAAAGCACATGCGTCTCCAATGACTGAGAATGTTCCTAATCTAGGTATGCGGAACAATTATTTTTTCTCATTTGTGGAATATCTGTGGCTTGATTTTAACTCACAATCCTCTTTTTCTCGATTCGTAAAAGCGACATTCAATGTCTGCGCTTAAAGTTCAGTTCCTCTGACCGACATCCTCACAAATTAGACAACTTCATGTGTGCTCCGTCCTCCATTGCAGAAACCATCTCAGTGTTCCCATCCTCACTGTACTTAATGAATGTTGGTTGACCTATCTTGTCTCACTATCTTGCACAGTAGCCTACTAACGTGCTTATCCGCACTTAACCACCGTTTCGGTCAGGCAGTTCAATGTCTCTGATTCGGTTTCTACATGTGGAACATATGGCATTTATGATGTTTGCCCTGTTCATACTTTTCCCACATGCAACAAGTCTGCTCCCGCTATGTTATCAGTCTTTTACATTTTTCCCTTTTAACTCTGTATGTTCGGGCACGAGAGCCAAAACAGTTTTTTGAGATAGGTAAAATAAGTAGTCAACTAGAAAAATTTGGATTTTGCAGATGTATTGCCTTTTTAAGTAGAAACAACCAAGATATGCAAAGAAAAACAGACAACTTGTCATCTATAGCATCAAAAGTTGGGCTGCAGATAAGTTATGAAAAAAACAATATAATGAAGACACTATGGCAAGTAATGCAGATATCACACTGGAATCTAAAATGATAAAATAACAGAGCAGTTCACCTATTTAGGTAGCAATTTTGATTGTACAGAAAATGTTAAAAAGGAAATTATGATACGAATTGACAAAGCAACATCAGCTTTTAAAGTCTAAATAAAATATGGAACTGCAAGTTATATAGTATTAAAACTAAATTACAATTTTCAATTCAAATGTTGTATCAATCCTAACATATGTCAGCAAGAGTTGGAAAATGACTAAAGTTATAGAAAGCAAGTTGAATGCATTTGAAAATAGATGTTGCGAAAAATAATGAATATAAAATGGAATGAATTCAGGAAAAGTGATGAAATCAGAGATATGTCTGGTCAAGCACTAGTGACAACTGTTATAAGAAAGAGAAGATGGAGATATGTTGGGCACACCTTGAGGGGAAATGATCAACGAATATCAAAGCAGGCATTGAAGTGGGATGCAAGGGTTCAAGAAAGAGAGGTCGACCTAATGAGACCCTGAAACGAACTTTGCTGAGAGAGGCAGGAAATATCGTCTCAGTTCCATGGAGGAGATTGAGCGAGTTGCCCAGGATAGAGCGGTATGGAGAAATTACTTGCAGGCCCTATGTAACGTATAACGGTACGTGAGGAATTATTATTATTTTTATTATAACTAAATGCCCATAACACCGAAGAACATTCCGGACCCAAATTGACCTCGTTAGTCACCTACACACACATACGCCCACTTCTATATCAACCGATGGACGAACAACAAGATGGTCTGGATCTTGTCGAGATATTATTGTTGTCTTGTTGGCTTTCATACAAATATCTATCCATGTTATCTGAAATTTAAAAAAAATATCGTTATCCTTTTTTATAGATATTTTAATTTTCGGTTTTTCTTTTAATTGCAGACTCAACAGACACTTACATAGACTAGGAATAAATAAAAACAGCTCTCTGACAGTGTCAGCAGGCAGAACATACACTGGGGTATGTACTGCAAGACTTTTCTCTCCTGGTTGGAGGAGCAATATGTAGCCACACCCAGTCGACCTAAAAGCTAAGCTTTTGGAAAACCTGACAGATTTAAAGCTGACTGCCCAGTTTGTGGTCCACAGTAAATAAAGCGCATGACTAGAGATCGTAGAAGAAGGAAACCTGACAAACCTGAAGCTGACTGTCCAGTTCGTGGTGCACAGTTAACCACGGCGTCACTAGGGTGCAAGGGTGCGGTGCCGCACCAGGTGACACCATCAAGGGTGACACCAAAATAAAAAATTGCAAATTTGACAAAGCAGACATAGCTCTGTCTAGTCGGGTTTCATAACCGTTCATTGTTAAATACATGCAGGCACCGGGTGCCACCATGCAGAGCGTCTGGTGCTTAAATGAATAAGATTCAGAGCTGCTCGGAGCTCCAGGTCGGAGTAGAATCGTGGGTCATTTGCAAACGCGCCAATTAATGACGTGTGGAGTCACGTGGTTGCAGAAAATTACAGACGTTGTTTACAGGTTTGTTTTTTATGTATATAATTATTTTTGCGAAATTGTATAATTTTATCAATATCACTAACATATACATATTTTAAAGTAAAGTAATTAGGACAGGACATACATTTTAAAGGAGAAAAAACAGCGGCACTTCCCCTCAAAAAAGTTAGTATTACTATACTATAGTTACCGTACAGGGAAAACTCGGAAGAAGACCATGGTGAAAGTCTAGAGGGTGACACCAAGAGTTTACGCACTGGTGACACCAACCCAGTGACGCCACTGCAGTTAACCGCGCATGACCAGAGATCGCAGAAGAAGGAAACCTGACAGACCTGAAGCTGACTGTCCAGTTGGTGGTGCACAGTAACTAAGGCATGACCAGAGATCGCTGAGAAGGAAACCTGACAGACCTGAAGCTGACTGTCCAGTTGGTGGTGCACAGTAAACTAAGTGCATGACCAGCGATCGCTGAAGAAGAAGGAAACCTGACAGACCTGAAGCTGACTGTCCAGTTTGTGGTACAGTAAACTAATACATGACCAGCGATCGCTGAAGAAGAAGGAAACCTGACAGACCAGAAGCTGACTGTCCAGTTTGTGGTGCACAGTAAACTAAGTACATGACCAGAGATCGCTGAAGAAGAAGGAAACCTGACAGACCAGAAGCTGACTGTCCAGTTTGTGGTGCACAGTAAACTAAGTACATGACCAGAGATCGCTGAAGAAGAAGGAAACCTGACAGACCAGAAGCTGACTGTCCAGTTTGTGGTGCACAGTAAACTAAGTACATGACCAGCGATCGCTGAAGAAGAAGGAAACCTGACAGACCTGAAGCTGACTGTCCAGTTTGTGGTGCACAGTAAACTAAGTACATGACCAGAGATCGCAGAAGAAGGAAACCTGACAGACCTGAAGCTGACTGTCCAGTTCGTGGTGCACAGTAAACTAAGTGCATGACCAGCGATCGCTGAAGAAGAAGGAAACCTGACAGACCTGAAGCTGACTGTCCAGTTTGTGGTGCACAGAAAGTACATGACCAGCGATCGCTGAAGAAGTTCTCCAATTCAACATAATCAAATATTCATGTTGTAATAAAATGGACTTTCGTGCTTCATCGTACAAAGTTTGTTGATAAAGGGCACTAACTATATCTTAATGTTAACTCGCAACAACAAAATAGATTTATATCAATGAAAATATGTCTTTGCTATCGTATTTTATCTTTTGATTCTAATCAGAAAATCGTTATATCGTTGCACTTCTGTTGTCCAGAAAAAAGTTGATGATATGTAAATGTCGCTGGTTGTAAATGTACAAAATGCAAAATGAAGCGTAAATGTACACTTGAACTGACTGTTGAAAGATTACATTTTAGAGATTAAGAAAGAGAAAAGTAAATTCAATAGATATAAACATTTTATTGCAATGTAATAATTATGAAGAAATGTAAGATTTGAAAAGTCAAGTATTTGATGAACACTCGTAAACTTTATAGATTACCAAGAGAGAGAGAAAAAACAGAGAGAGAGGGAGAGAGAGAATTAGAAAGTCGAATTGTAGTAGCCATTCAATAGATTCCAATCTAGTTTATTACAATGACGAAAGAAATTCAAAACACAACTTGTATTTCACATATCAACGCAACAATAACGTATGTAGCATTGAACAAGAAGAGTCGTCAAAGTGACCGATTGATGGTGGTTAAGTACCACTTGAAGAAGACAAGTCATTCCTTGGAGAAAGGACGAGGATCCTAAGAAAAGACAAGTACAATCCACAAGTTTCATGGGTTCAACTGTCTAGTGAACAATCAAAGAAAATAAACCGTATATAATTTGTCGATACTTGTGTGTAATCGATTTAGAATATAGTTTTTAAAAATACACAAGTACTACTTCTGAATGTTTCAATGAAATAGTCGATACTTGTTCATTGACTCTATCATGTTTCTCGATTCTAAAATGTGATATATTTGAATCATATCAATAACCGATTACAATTAAAATTATGAGATATCGACAGGGGTAATACGTCATGAAACTTTAAGTATTTTCTACTTTCGTGATACATGTTATACAGTAGCATACATTATACGCAATAATAAATAGTCGGTTCGGACAGTTGTTGTCATCAAGGTCTCAGTAAATAACTGCTTGTATTGAAAGTGTAGATTTTCTTTCAGACTGAATATTTTGATAAAATATAACATAATACTGAACTTATGCCACGGACTCTATTGCTGTTACTTAGCATTTTGGAGCTCTTTGGCGTGGTAAGGTGCTCACCTCTCGCTCCAAAGGTACTTGTGTCGTTTCTCGCGTGGAGGTCAGTATATTTTCACAGTGTTCACTGACATCGAGTTCCTAGTCCTACCGAAGAAGAACGATGAAACGTAGGTCTCGTGTTAGTTGATCACAAAACAACCCTCGGCAATTAAAAATCGATAAAGTAAGCTCAAAAGCGATGCTATCAAAATTCATTTTAAAAATAAAATAGAAATTCCGTAACAATTTTTTCAAACTTAAAATGACACCTAGAACCCTCGCCGGTGTAACTGAGTTCATGCACTGTCGCTGAGTTCTTCCTGTCTAAGAAAGAGATCGGAGTACACATATTATTCATCAACGTGCAATGAAGATGGTCCTCAATCAATCAGTAATTAATTAGTAACAGTTAGGTACCAGATTCGCTCCCTCGTGGAACCATCTGGATATTTTTGTCAGAGATCATTAATCTCAGTATATGTGAGATCGAGTTCCTAGTCATATTGGAGACGGAGGATAAAACGTAGGTCCCGTGTTCAATTTGAGAATGTAAAGAACCCTTGCAGTTCAAAATCGAGAAGAGATGGCTGGAAACGCTGCCCGGGGAAAATTCATTAGAATAGGTTTTTTTAAATTTCCTACAAAAATATCTTCACCATCTTCAAATTACATCGTGGACCATCGCCGGTGCTACGGTGTTCGTGCACTGCAGCTGAGATCTTCCTGTGTAAGAAAGAGATCGGAGCGCACAAGGTACTCATCGAAGTCCAATGATGATAGTCCTATCAATCACCCAATCACTCACACTCAATGGTTAATAGTAAGAATATGCTAGTTTACGCAGTTTGAGACTAGAACCTGTCCCAAATGACAACTCTATAGTAAAAGTTCCCAAATGACAACTCTATAGTAAAAGTTCATTAATATTGGTAGCACTTCCCAAATTTGAAAATACTGTATCTTCATTACACTCTGGACATGTTCATAGATGTTCGATCTCTCCGCAGTATCTCCAACAGAGTCCATCGACTGATCGTACCAGTTCTATGTTGATTAACGAGCTAACTCATGCTCCAGTTGTGCTGCTCTTTTTTGGCCACCCAATATTCAATCCATGCTTTAGCAATCTAGCTGTTGACGTGAATTGGTTTAGATGTAAGTCCTCTTTGCGACCACTCTCAGAAAACTAGGTCTGTTCATTGGCTGACCCCCCGATATGCTTGCAGAACCATCCAACCGCCTGTCCGCTCTCTCATTGTCATCGACACCTATTTGTATCAAAGACAACATTAATCATAATTACTGTATTTGTCTTTAGCTCAGCAATACTAAATATAGCAAGAGGACACAGTTAAATTAATATACTTCTTCTTATTCATTTTTTTTCAGACAGTAGTCCATAACAAGAGATTGGTATCTTTGATCAAACTTATGTGCTATCCCGCCCTGCCATAACGTTTTGTCTCGGGTTTGGGAAAAGCGAGGTCCAATGTTTGTCTCTTAACATAACATAGAGCCTACATGTCTGGAATTTGTGGTCAGCGTTTTCCGTTGCAGTGTCACATGGGTTCTTATTTCTTGAGCATTTCAGCTTCTCTGGTATGGTCAATTGCCATATCGTTTATTGATTTAAAGCTTTAGATCATTAGAAAATCTCACACATCTGTGTCGTATTAGTTTAACTACTTATCTTCGTGGGAGACGTAGTGGCTTGGTTAGCTCTAGTTCGTTAGGAAGTGCATCTCGCTCGTGTGTTTCCGGGCTGCAAGGGAGCAAGAATAGCAACACTGCGACCTACAAGGAATGTCGTAAGAGGCTACTGAGGTAGGGGCCTAGGTAAGCTATCCTAGCAAATAAAAAAGCAGCGCAGAAATAGGATGTGCTGGCCTACTTGTTGGGCACAACGGTCATAGCGTACAATTGCTTTTAGGCTGAGATCGCATACAAATCACAAGAGTGCCTTAACAAGTGATCGATATGGAACCTTCGAAGAAGAAGAAATAGAAATCGCATGTGTCTGTGTCGTATTAGTTTATTTAATTAAATATCTTCGGGAGAGATGTAGTGACGTGGTTAGCTCTTGTTCATTAGGAAGTCGCATATTCTCCCGGCGTATTGTTTGTTGGATTACTGATCTTCATGAGATATATAGGAGTTTGATCAACCTATTCTTTATACTGATCATAATTTTATTGTCATACAATTACTTCATCTTATATCTTAAAAAATATATCAGGATTGTAATTATGTTCGTGACTGTCTACAATATGGTAGCAACCAGTGATACATTTTTTAAAAATAAAACGAGTAGCTATTCATGGTAGATTTATTCAACTAGACAACTCTACAAATCGTATTGGTTATCGAAGGTGCCACATCAAAATTTAAATGACAATCATGACAGTTGTATTCGATAATATTACTGTCAGCAGTATCCTTTCAAGTTATATCTTCTGTCAAGAAAGATCAAAACCTTTCATTACTTATACACACATATTGCTCGTTGATCGCTAACTACGCCCTGATAAATGTTTTGGCCCTCTTTGGTATCGTTGGCAGCGATCAATGTGATTGTTCTGAGAAGCCACGGAATTGAAAGGCAGCACAAACATCATGCTCATTGCACTCTCAATCTTTGATTTATTGTATTCAGCAGCAGCATTGGTCAGGTAACATGTCGAAACATCATGTTTAATATTGTGTTTGTGTCAAGTTCGTTTTGTTTCTTGTGTTAGTTATAAGTGTATCTTATTCTCCTTCGTTCGCTTTACATCAATCTCTTGATAACAATTTGGCTATTGTTTGTAAGTGCTTTACAAATAATAACGTTAGTTTGTTGTGCAGTAAGCCCTACAAATACGTAAACCAGCACATTCGGTTTCTGTATGCTACTCGGGTGTGACTCGAACATTCGGGGACTCGGCAGTGCTACGAAGTTCGTGCACTGTCGCTGAGATCTTCCGTGAAAAAAAAAATATTAAAAGAAAACATGCACATTCAATGCATAACGGAGATATATGGTTTTTCACAGGAATGTTCCAAGCAAGAAAAGTACAGTACAGTACTTCAGTTTCATTTTGGAATATCGTCGTTGCACCTCGGACATGTTCATATGTGCTCCGATCTCTTCACAATATCTCTAACAGCGTCCAGAGAGCAACCGTACCAGTTCGATGTTGATTGATGAGCCCCAACATCTGAGTATACCCATGATAGATAGCAAGTTGGCACGTTACAGTATTTAAGTAGTCGGTTATCTTGTACCACTTGATGTTCAAAATCTTGCTGAGACATCGAAAGGGGAAGGATATTATTCCTATCATGTCTTGGAGTAAGCTGTCCATGTTTCTGAGATATATAGTAAAAAGCTAATTAAAAAATTAGATCTTAATTTTGTTGCAATATAATTTGGAAGGTCTCGTTGATAGTCTGCTAAATATATGGCCGCACTACCTATTCGAGCATTGATTTCTTCGTCACGAGTAAGGTTGGCAGTGACTATAGAACTAAGATAGAACAATTTTGAACTGGTGCTAAATGGTTACTATTTAAATTATATATGTTGATGTAGCACTTTCCGTGACATAAAACCGCTGTTTTGGTGACACTTTTAGTGATATAAAACAAGTCGCATGACCTGGCCAAATTATTGATTATGGATTGCAGGGTAACCCTACTTGCGCGACTAGGAAAGCATCGTCTGCGAAAAAGGAGTATATCCTTGCCCAATTTAATATATGCCAATTTGACAAATCTCTACCCTAATGTTTCATCCAAAGGAAAGACAAAGTTCATACGTTTGGAATCAAGTAGGGTATGCAGGAGATGCCAGAAGATGGAATGGGAAAACATACCTATCCATCAATTTCATCTGGAATGTTGGTCAAAGGTTTACTGCCTAATCCTCTGATATATATATATAATGTGCAGTGGCGGCTCGTGGTCATTTTGGTGGTGGCCAGACACAAATTTCGGAAAATCATGATTTTTAGTCTAGGTCTATATTTTAATATTTACTATTATTTGTCTATTGCGACAGTTATTCCCCTTTACTATAATGATCTGGCGCATAGTGCAAATAACAAAGGGACAACGTTGCGCCAGGTAAGTGAGCTGGTACTGATCAAGACCCTACTCCACCTCCTCCTGGTGACCCTGGAAATAGATAAAAGATCATGACTGACTAAGTGGGTAAGGATCGAAGAAAGCTACTTCTGGTATAGGTAATAAAGCAAACGCAGACACGCCTCTTGGGTCCTAAATACTAGTGAATGTACGCATCTTCTGCCGATGTTTAATGAAAAAAATTGCATAAATGCAAAGTAAATGTAAAAGTAGCAACGTACGAGTCGCGTGTAGCATATACTCTCATCCTGAATCAATGGTCAACATAATTGCCAGCTTTCATTGCAAGAAAGCGGCACTCTCCCCACGCACTATAGGCAAAATGGTGAAAACTCATAATTCCTGGGGTTCAACAACAACTAAAATATATACCATATAACTAAGGTACAAAAGAGATCCCAACAACCTACCGTTGACCACAGTTCTTCACCATGAAATAGCAAACAATAAAAACCAAAATAACTTTGCTTTTCTTCACTGACAGTTAACCACGACTTTTTACTAAACCACTTATTATTGAAAGTCCTCTTTTTCTTGCCATCTTGTTGCACATATACAAAGCTATTTGGCTGATGTGCACCTAGCCGTTTAATTTCAAGCTTTTCTTCTATCTTTAACGAAGGAAACGGATTTCGTAATAAATAATTTACTTGATTCATTTTGAATTTCAAGTAAGCCACAACTTCAAAAGTAGGTCCAGCTTGTAATCGCAAACAAGTGTACGTTGTAGAAGATATGTATATTGAATACGAAACGGACGATTACCGTTAACGATTAAAATAATAGTTAGTTACATATTTCTATTAACGCATATCCGTTTCTACTATTTTATATATAATTTGTGATTCAATCGATAATTATACAAAGTACTATTTAATCAGAGTCGTCGTTCAACTGTTAATTGGTTGATCCCTAGGAATTTAGCTTCCGGTGAATAAAATGACAAATTGTTTTGGAAATTATTATTAAAGGTAGCGGTCAAAGGTCAGAGGTCACAATGTTACATCGTCAGTGGAAAATTTTAAAACGACCCGATAAAACATAGTGCGCTGATATATACGTCAAGTATATAGACAGAAGCTGAATTTGAGACAGTATATTATATTTTTTAAATAATAATATTTATATATTATTATGATTGTTATATTATTATGATATATTTATATTCTAGTGTTAAATTTTCAACTTTCAAAGCTAATCAGTGTCAAGTTAACAATAATAGTTACGAACAAAATGTGTTTAAATAATAAGTACACGTTAATTATTTTTGGTTTGGTAGCCTGTTCTTACTGGCCCCTAATGACCATGGGTGTATACTAATTGGAGGAAAAATATTTTGAATTTTAGATTTCAGAATGTGTGTGATATTTTAGCGCTGTATATCAACTTTCAAAGCTAATCAGTATCCTGTTGAAAGTAATAATTATAAACAAATAATGTTTGAAATAATAAGTACACGTTACTCAATATTTTTGTGGGCCTGCCACTGGCCATAATGATGTATGCCTTATATATATATATATATATATATATATATATATATATATATATATATGTGTATATATATTAAAAATATTTCAAAGTACACGTATTAATGTTTAAATAGTTATTCTTAGTACTTGTTCAACACTGACAACATTTAAAAATATTATTCTCCATTTATTTTTTTAGACAGATGCCGTATTACATCGCTTTAGCAGATATACAATTTGGAACTAGACTTTACGCAATGTTCAACGCTTATTCCGTTCCCGTGTTTGGTCAAATGTGCATCAGTACAAGCATCACCATCACTAGTGCCATCGGCATAGAACGTTTCGTGGCAGTTTTCTTCCCTTCAAGTGGCCAATGTTTTTACCCAGACGCACAATATTTCTTGTTATTTTTATTGCTGTTTACACGTTCGGTATTTGCAGTCCTAATTTTTATCGTACGGAAATTCTGTGGCTGTTTGATCGAACCACAAACCAAACTAAATTTGTTCATCGTTTCACTCATTGGTGGTTATCTCAGAGTATCGATACCTATACTTCATTAGTTTGTAATATTTTGTTGAGTACAGGAAATATGGTGATTGTGTTTGCAAGCAGTTTTGCCATTGTATTAAAACTGGTTTACAATGCGAAGACAAGACGGAAGATGACCAGTACAACTTCTCTAGCAGAAATGAAAACACACAAAATGATTCTCATTATCTGCGGTGTCTGTTTCTTGGTCTTTGCTCCAACCACCCTTTTAGATCTTGTTGTATATGTTAAATCTTTGTATGCATACGACCTGGCTTATATTGTGAATCTGTTATACGGAACTAACGCATCAGTAAACTTTATCATTTACGTGGCAATCTCCAGAAAGTTTTACGCGACATACAAAAATATTTTCTGTAAAAAACAGTAAAAAGATAAATGTTATCTCTAATTAATGTTAATTGTTTATCCCACTTTCTTTTATCCCTTTCACGCATAGTGTCCACTGTAGTGGACAACTACTATTCGTTCGTTTCGTAGCTACATGTGCGTGTTTCGTGACCTCTGATACATTCAGTGTTCTGCTAAGGACTAGCTGTGAACGTGCTGTTCTTCGATGCCTGTCAGCTGCATGTAGGCAGGTAGAATAGCACGGATGGAACAAAAATGTCAAAATAGAAATGCAGTAAAACTCCCCACCCGTGCTAGTATACCTTGCCCACACTGTATAAAAACATTTCAAGCCCGTATCGGGCTCACTAGTCATCTACGCACACACAGACAAACATAACGCAACTACATTCCCTTGGATGGAAATTGTGTGGTCATCATCACCCGTGATGGACGAGCATCAGCTGTGGACGGTGTGTTTATTGCCATGGTCGTAAATTAACTTGTACAAACAACTGTGTGGTCAAGGTGGGGGCAAGACGATATTCATCCCAAAAATGCATGCAAGAAAGGGATATAATAATTGATAACAATAAATCGTGGCAATAAAAGACATGACCTGGCTGGAATCACATACTTTTATCCATGCATGTTTTCTCAGTGACTTAATGAGTACGCTCAAGAAGATTTAAACAGGATGGGCTCGGAGACAATGGATGGAGTCGTGGAGAAGGTTTAAGCTGACAAAAACAGTTTTATTTTTAAGCTAGTTTAAGGGCAAATGAACGGGTCGATAGGATTGCATGTAAGACTGCTGTAAAATGCGGGCGAGCAATGGACCAGTTTGATATTATAAATTCCCTAAGGGAGAGGCCGCGTACATGGTTGATAGTGGTCAATAGTGGTGAACCTACAACACTAACCAGACTACAAGAATTCCAAGTCAAATGTGGTGTAGCTAGACAAGAACACTATGCTGGTAGCCAAAAAAGAATAGTAAATCAACAAAGAACCGGTGTCGTTAGTCGCCACACGCTTTGAGACATACTGGGGAGGAGATTTGAGCACTTATGGACTAATTGGTTCAACCTGCAGTGATGATGATACGTCGACTAAACTAGTAAAAGACAGTATACGTGAAGTATTTTCTAATTACAATTACTGCCACATTGCAAAAATAGTTTTGATTTTTGTAAAGATATTGTTAGTAATAATACGAATTCTGCTCACTAAATTTTCACAATTATACCCAAACTGCAAAGCGTGTGTGTACGTGTGTGCATAAAATTGCCATTGTCGAAACAACGATGTCTTATTTTATTGCTACTATAAATCACCAACAACACCAGCATCGATTAAATCATTTTGTGTGGAATAGTTGCATTCTCAATGCTAATTTATTAAAAATTTAATTACGATTATTAGTAAACAAACAAATAAATAAACTGAAAAAACTCCATCTATAATCAATAAACATGCGTATGTCTTTATTTCGTTCATTTATTTATTCGATTTTTTTTAACAACGTCACGAAAAATGATGTGATTCTATTACAACTTTTCCTTCAGTTCTGCTTGCTGTCTTGTCTCTTTTTGCATAATAGACCTTCAACTAGTCCACCTCCTCCTCCACTTCCTTCTCCTCCTCCTCCTGAATTATTCCAAAGAACGTCACCAAGCAGCCCACCTCCTGAATTACCCCCTGAACGCTACCAAGCAGTCTCCCACCGGAATTACCTCCGCCACTAAGCAGACCCTCACCGTAATTACATCCAAGAAAGCTACCTAGCAGTATACCGCCGGAATTACCTCCAAGAACTCCACCAAGCAATCCACCACCTGAACCACCTCCAAGAATTCTACCGAGCAGTCCACCCCCTGAATCACTGTCACCTCCACCTGAAACAAATATAATAAATATTGTAAGTGTTCAATGTGCAGAAATTCAAACACTAATTAACCCTTCAGATATATTGTTTTTGTATTGTTCATGCGACTTATCTGTTCGACCTGATATGATTTTGTGTCGATTTGAAGACAATATTTTTGTCTACTGTATTATATCTGTAACCCTCAGCAATAGATGCCTGCGCAGGATACTCCATCTGCGATGGTATGACAGGACCACAAACCCTGGGATAAAGCGGGACAATGGCAGAGTGGAACAAGAGATAAAGAGAAGGAGGTGGCGATGGATATGACACACACTGAGGATACCCCATAACAGCATCTCTCTAAATTTGGTCAGCAGCTGGGATGCACAACTCTGAATCTCCTTCGTTCGGATAGACTCAATGCGTTAAGAATGTCATTTCGGTAAATTGCCGTTCCCTCTGATATCGTAGCCATGCCAGCCAATCTATCAGCTTGTTCTTCCCCTGACTCCTGCATGCCCTGGGACAAAAATAATGGTGATTTTTTTTTATCCCTGTCTGTACCAGTACCTCCACCCAGTTTCTTCTCACCATTCCTGTTTCGACTTTACGGACCCTACACATGGAGTCACAGAGTATAAAAATACGAGAGCAGTCATGAGATGCCAACCACGTCATCGCCTCTGTAACCGCCCGTACCTCCATTGTCAAATTACTTGTATTAAACTAAGAATATTTAACTTAAATTCAGTTTTTGTATACGAAATGGAATTACGTAGAACAATAATAATAACTTTCAAAAAGTATACAAATTTAAAAAGAAAAAACTTGAAACTGAAACTATTGTACTAATTTAGTATTATGGTGTAGGGTTTATTGTTACATGAACTAAAACTGCTATAACACGTACAAGGCTATGACACAGGCTTCAATGAAAGAAGTTACTGCAGTGGCAGCCTTAAGTTAATATCGTGCTAAAAAAAATTAAAGTCAAAAATGTAAAAGTTATCATTTAGTGAACGGTCTACCATAGAAATCTAGGAAATTGTATTGTCTATATTCATATCACAGACCTACTACTTGGCATCCGTTGCCTGATTTACTGCCTAGTATTCTGTCATGTTGTTCTTCACCTGATTTCACTTCCCCTTCACCTGGAAAAGTTAACGGTACTTTCTAAACTGAATATATTTCAAGCAGAGGACAGCTATTCTTTTATTGTGTAGTCATCTATATCCAAGCTATAACCTTTGTCATACTGTCTTTTCAAAAATACTGCACACATAATTTAGCTAAACTAAAACGTTGTTTCTAAACATGATTTAACGTTTAACATTTTATATATCAAATTAAAGGTAAATTAATGTACTTTCAGAAAATATAATGTTGTATGCGAAAATATAATGTTGTATTGACTATGCGGGACAAATATTAGCATGTATTAAAAAGTATAATTGAAATTGTGAGAACAAAAACTCAACTTATAAAGGGCCTTGATGAACAATATGTTGAATAAATCAGTCCAACTGCTCTCTTTATATATTTAATCCATTTATGAATACACAAACATTAAGAAAATAGTGAAGGAATGTATGGTTTATCAACTGTTCACAAACTAGCCAGGTTTCGGTATGAGTGGATGTTGTCTAAAGAAGTTTCTAACCTCCAGCGGCTTACGTGGATATATTGTTCTGGGCATGCGGGTGTTTACGGTAATGAGAGAGCGGACAGGCTTGCATCAACAGCATCGATTGTTGGGGAGTTGAAGATGGATAAGGGGATATTCTTCGGTCTCTTCGCGACTGTCTGTTGGATGACACTAAAATCGATGTTGAATCGATCAAGCGATTTAGGCAGTTTGGAGTTACCCGTTGTTCACGTCGAACTGGATGCCTGAGAGGCAGAGTGAGAGTGTGTTTAATCAGCGAGCCACAGGAACCATCAGTATGCATACTTTTCGATATCTGTTGGGGAGACTGAGCACCTATGGATCTGCCCGGAGTGCAATGACGTCAGTTTAGTAACCAATATTCAATCACAAACTAGCATCATGAACATTCATGAAAATCGCTAGTTTTGTACGTCTAGGGTATCCTAAAATGAATGATAAACTCAGTTTCAATTCTACTTCTACCATAAGCAACAATGCTATGTATTCGTTATCATGTACACATCACTTCTAAGTAGTTTCCGGTTAATATAAATCTTCAATCGGAACAAAAATAATAAAAACTCAAAAACATAATCATCGTCTTTTGAGCGACGCGTGGTCAAGGCAGAGAAGAAATATTTACACTCCAGTGTTTCATGGTACGGAATCAGCTAATATATATTTGTAAGCTTCAAGAAACATCAGTTACTCCCCCTGTGTGTTTTTCTTTATTGATTGATTGATTTGACTGATCGATTAATATGATCATAGGAATTGCATTTCGGGGAATAGCTATGTTTGAACCAGTCTATCTTACACAGGAAAATCTCAGAGACACTGCACGAACTTCCAGATGCCCACAAAGTAATTTTAATGAAGGTAATAATTTGCATGAATTTGGTATTGGTTATTGTTAACACTGCAGCGACTTCCAGCATGCACTTGAAAATTTCCAACTGACAGGGGTTCTTTACTTGTTTAACTTGAAAACGGGGCATACTTTTTACCATTCATCTCCGATCGGACTAGAAAGTTGATCTCACCTATATTAAGATCAGATATGATTGAACAAATAGCCGAAACAATAGTTATTAAAACAATCAAAATTGAAGGTTTTTCGATAGATTTCCGGTCGCCAACATGTCGGTTGTGAAAATTCCTAACGGATAAACTGTGCGCGATGTCTTGTGATTGCGGTGTGATTGACGCGGTTTCTGGCCACTATAAGCGGATAAAATGTGTTGATTAGTGTCCGTGTTTGTGTATGTATGGTCAGAGAAAACGCCTGATCGTACATTGTGGCCTTGAGCGTGCCGGCGCCGCATCGGAGAATAGCGTGACCTGTTATCGATTGGTAGCGCACCGCGTGGCATTTGACTAAGAGCGAGTCCAACCTGCTGCCTTGTAGGTTAATAAATTAAGGCTAAAGGTGGGCAGCCTGACAGAAACGCCGCAGAAGACGGGTGCACAATGTGCAGCGCAATTCGTTTTACGACGACATCGACTGGTATACAAAAAAGAGTAGTGGTCAACCGGAGTTTCGACAGACGGCAGGAGTGATCAATCCAAGCCTCCGAGCCAGGGGACAGTTAGCAGGGAAAAACACTAGTGAAGCAAATCATAGAACATTCAACATAATGCAGTGGAATGCAGAGGGAGTACTAAAGAAGAAGGTCCCATTAACAAAATATCTACAACAGGAGCAGATAGACATAGCATGCATACAAGAGACGCACCCAAACTCTAGCCACAGATTTTCCATTAGAGGATATCAGACCTTCCGACTAGATAGGGAAGGACCCAAAGGTGGAGTCCTGATTCTCTCCCGAAATGAGATTGCATGTCAAGAAATAACAGTATGTGATAGTAGACAGTCGGAAATTGTAGGGATAGACGCAACAACCCCAATTGGGAGCACCCGGATCTATAACATCTACTGCCCTCCAAACAAAGGCTTAGTACTGGAGAACATGAACATAATACCAACAAACTGCATAGTAGTAGGAGACTTTAATAGTCACTCCAAGCGGTGGGGCTACCAGAATACTAACAACAGAGGTGACGAGGTGGAGGACTGGGAGATAGACAGCAACCTACACTTAATCAATAATGCTCAGGATAAACCTAGTTACTAGTCCAGAACCTGGAAAACCACCTCCACACCAGACCTGGCCTTTAGTACAGGTGACATCCACCACAAAATTGATAATGAGCAATGAATACAATAAAAGTGACTGTTCCAATGACAAGTCCTAGAAGGGTTGAGAATGTTCCTAAACCGGAACGACCTCCCCCATTCAGCGCAAAGTAGCAAATACTCTTTGGCGTAGAACCAAGCCCAAATGTACGGCAAAAAGAGTGTTTTCATACTATGTGTAAGGAACGACCTCACAAAAGGCAGGAAATCCGATAGAGAAGTCGAACTTCACTAATCAACACCGGCCGTAAAAATACTGATGGTAGGAGAACTCAAGGCAATTGTTTCTTGGACAACAGATTTCCTGTAACGATCGCACTTGAAAGATCTAAACTTCAAGTAACTCTGAAGATGGCGAGGCAGACCGCATGGTGAGGGACACAGGTAAAACGGTTAGTAGGCCTCACGCAAAATTCAGGCAGAAGTACAATACCAGGCATAATGACTACCCCAGCATTGAAAGCAGACGTTCGCAGAAGAAGAAGTATCGGTTCATGTTTTCAAATTCTGCACGCGCGATATGTATGTTCATCGTGGTAATTTGTTTTCGATGGATGACCATGTGGAGTCTGATGGCATCCGATGTTTCGATGCTGACCGTTGCCAACATGTCGTGTTCGTTCTAGCTGGAATAATGAAGTTAGGAATGAGGTCACTCTCTGACAAGATGCGAAAGTCGACGATACAAGGCCAGAAAGCGCACTAAAACCATAGTTTCCCGCATCTTCCTCTTTTATATGATGATAGTCCGATAAAATGGATGTCGTTGATCAACCTACCAAGCCTCGCGTAGTAGAAGGTACTGTATTCATATTACAAGGCACCAAAGAGCTTCAGACAACAGCTGATTTCATTTTAAAACAGATCTGACTATATAATCATAAAAATAGCGATCAGAAGAAGAAGACGATCATTAGTAAAAATAGTGCAGTATAACATTTGAAATAGAAAGCAGGAGCTATATGTGCGACATTGATTTCGTTCATTTTACGCGATCTATAATATTACGTCGCTGTTAAAAAACGTAATTTAATGAAGATCATGCCACTCTATTACAAGAAATAAAACTATTAGAACATCCAGACTTAGAAGACGATAGGTGCAAAATGTAATTGACAATCTGAGAATGACTGCTGCCGGCGCCGGTCAACTTGCACAGAAGAGAGAGTTTTTCAGGACTGCTGTAATGGGAGCCAGGTTCCGGAAGGGATACGCTATTGATGATGATTAAAACATTCGATGGGAATCCTGGTGTGTTCATTAATAGATTGTTATGAAAGAATGATTGGAAGATTACAATCAGCTGTGTCAAACAAGTCTCTGTTATTGTCACGAAACACCCCACCTTCGTTATTACTGATTTACAGATCCCAATGCATCATCTCCATTACTAGACGACTATACACACTGGAAGAACCACCAAAACAGAGAATCACAGCACAAGACTACTCCTACGTCGTGACAAAACTAATGACATCGCCACGACGACTGAACTCACTCTAAATAGAATTAATTCGCTTCTACCAGCTCACCCTTATTACAACCACCACCTTTACCAACCCACTCATGTACACGTAATATATGGCTACAATACACACACATATATATGAGGGGTCAGACATATTGGCTCAATTCCATAGAAGAGATTGAGCGAGCTACCCCAAACAGAGCGGTATGAAGAAATTACTTGCAGGCCCTGTGTAACGTATAACGGAAAGAGAGGAATATAATAATACTAGCTAATTAACCGGCTTCGATCGGATTCGAAAACGTATGTAACGGGAATTTAGATTAGTTAAAAAATTGTTTTAATGGTACTATTTTGTTTTAATTAGAAAAAAAATTACATAATTATTGTGTAAGTTATATTTATTTCTCTGTGAGAGCCTGATAGTAAACAATATTCCTTGTTTTCCCGTCGTTTGCCAGCATATATAAATTGTTTCCACTTTCAACTCTAGACATGCCACATATAACTGACCATGGTTAAAGCAGACAGATCTTAAATTAATCCCAGCACATCGGTTACTACAGGCTCGCTTTAAGTCCGCTTGCGTTGACCGGCCGGAACTATGTCAGCGCAGATTGCAATTTTACTGTCGTCCGCGGGCAACACTAATCTAATGACGTCTTGAAACTGCTGACATAGCTTTTGCGTGTATGTAGCATACGTTGAATAGCTAATAACGTATTTTGATTAAGGGACGTAATCCATGCTTATGTGGTCATTTTAGTGATTATATCTCTGTTATCTTCACCACGTGGTAAAAAACGTGGTTAGGCATCACAAATTCAATTTAATTTAATTTTAAAGCTAATATTGATTCGATTTCGAAACCGTTTCTTTTGTTGATCTAAACTTTTGATGATAACATTTTGCAGAAAAAAGTGAATATTGGATGTAAACTGAAGCCGTGTATAAGGGGACACACATCAGACACTAAGGAATATATTATAAGATAATATATAATGATATATTTGCATCATTTTTTTAATTGAAAAGTCACTTTCCCGTCTTTGCTGACCATAGGTAGTTAAATGTCTGTAACTTCACATTTCTAAATTCAAGTATGCAAAAGGTATGCGGCACATTTATTTTTCTCATTTGTGGAATGTCTGTGACTTGATTTTAACTCACAATCCTCTTTTTCTCCATTCGTAAAAGCGAACATTCAATGTGCTGAGCTTCAAGTTCAGTTCCTCTGATCGACATCCTCACAAATTGAATAACTCCATGTGTGCTCCTTCCTCCAATGCAGGAACCATCTCAATGTTCCCATCCTCACTGTACTCAAGTGATGTTGATTGACCTATCTTTTCTCACTATCCTGCACAGTAGCCTACTAACGTGCTTATCCGCACTTAACCACCATTTCGGTCAGGCAGTTCAATGTCTCTGATTCGGTTTCTACATGTGGAACAGATGACATTTATGATGTTTGCCCTGTTCAATACTTGTAAACGTATTTGATATAGTAAGGGGTGAGAAAAGAGAGGTTGGGACTAATAGGATCAATTTTCTATGGACCACATTGGGGTTTGCTGCCCGAGAAGATCAAACAAGTGACGTCCTGTAATTAAAGTTGTGACCGATCAGATAAGTTTGGGAGCCCCAGAGCAGTGGGCGATTTATAGTTAGGGAGGGACATGGTCTCCCCAGAGATTTCGGATACGATACAGAGTTTTCAGAGATAATAATACTATTGAAGATTTGATCTTGAAAGGAGACGTGAACGAAAAGACAGGTAAAGATGTTAATAAGGGAGAAAAAGGAACATTTTGGAGGGTTAAATTGTCTAGTTAACCGCATTGATGAACTGAAAGAAGAACATAAAGAAGAGATTCATAGTATGGAGCATTTTGGAGGGTTAAATTGTCTAGTTAACCGCATTGATGAACTGAAAGAAGCACATAAAGAAGAGATTCATAGTATGGAGTAAAGGAATTGGTTAGAAACAGAGAAGTTAAAGAAAGAAATAGGAGTAAGAGGATGTAAGAATTCAAGAGTTATCTAGTAAGGGGAAGACTACAAAGAAAGCTTGTCCACTAAGAAAAAAAACTTAGGACAGAAGAAACGTGAGAGAGAGAGAGAGAGAAAGGGTCAGTAGAACCATTGAATAAGTTTTCTCTTTTGCTAAGAACCGAATAATCTGTGTAATGAACCATGTTAGAAAATCTTAAGTAGCGTGGAGAAAACCAAGTCTGATTTGGATAGGGAAATGTTTTTAATTGTTGAAATGGTTGAATAGATGTTGGTTTTCATTATTTCTATGTCCAGATGAAACACAAAGAAATTAGTTATTCACAATGTCTTATGAGATGTGCAAATATTGGTATGGGTTACTTGTTAATAATAGAAATAGATATTCAAGACATGTGAATATCTTCCAGGTTAAATTTCCAAAATTTGACAAGTCTTCTCTCAACAGAAATTTAGTCTCATATAAAAACAGACTAATCTGCGGTCAAAGATTCATGCAGGTGATTTTTATTTTCTGTTGTGTTGATGGTACAATATTGAGATGTCTATTTACAAAATTATAATGTAAATGAGACATGTCTTGATTATATGAGAACTAGAATATGTATTTGGAAATGTCTGGTTGTTAGCATGTGATGGACTGAGCATGTTGGTTAGAGTGATCACTGAGATGCGTAAAGTACGTGAGAAATGTAAGTCGCAAGACGACGACATACTATATAGTATTGATCTTAAAGAGGAGTATTGTTTCCATCATATATAGTCAAATTCAATATACCAGTTTAACCTGTCCTCAATGAAGTGTTAGTAAGGTTAACCATAGAGGACAACAGAATCGTATGCATCAACAAGACTTGTAAGATATTCACGGACGCCAGCAGCTGTTATAGGCAGAACCAGAACTTTGTATTAGGTTATAGACTAGACCAACGGTCACTCAAATTAGTTAAAGTCATCAACATTAGAAATAGTAGACCACTGAGAGAACGCAGAGACACAAAAGTGATGACTCAGGCAGAAAAGTTTCTGAGTATGCCAAGCCACCCAATGGAAAACATATTCCAAAATCTAGCATTGGGGCGGCTGAAAGAAGCAGCTTTATTCATCAGGCCAAAAGACTGAATAGGCAAACTTAGACCTACCAAAAGTTGGCATTCCCCTAAAGTTTGTGCCAGAGCAAACCCCTTGGAGAGAGGAGACTGAACCAGAAGTATGTATCCAGACAGAAGTTAAAGGAATACTCGACAAGGATGAGCAGAACAGTATACAACGCAAGACAGTCACTCTCATTTTGATGAAGAATACCCACATGATCTCTGGGTCGGTATACAGATGGGTCAGTAGAAAATGCAGTGAAGAATGGAGGAGCAGAAGTGTACATAGAATACCCAAACAACGCTAGAGATGCGATGAAAGTACCAACGGGGAAATTCTGTCACAACTATGATGTAGAAATTCAGGCAATCAAGGTGGCAACTGAAAAACTGTTGAATACCAGACCCGATCCTCAACATGTTGTATTTTTGACTGATGCAAAATCAGCACTCCAAGCACTCAAGTTCAGAAAATTGCCAGGTCTACAGACCCTACTGTCTAAATTGTCCAAGCAGCGCAGGGTCGTCTTGCAGTGGACACCCTCTCACTGTGGAATACCAGGAAATGAAACAGCAGAACGATTGGCCAAAGAAGGTGCTGTAGGAGAGCAGCCGGATGTGCCAGTTACCTACCACCAAAAGAAAAGGATGATTAAATCAATGAGAAAGCCACAAATACCAACACAAGACGATTACTATAATGTGAGCAGATTGGAACAAGTTGTCATTCTGCGCCTTAGAACAGGACACAATCGGCTCCGCAGACACATGTATGCAAAATTCAAGATTGGCAATTCAGCCATGTGTACATGTGTACAGACACACCAGACTGCAGAGCACATACTTCAAGACTGCCCCGAATATGATACACTGAGGCAAACTCACTGGCCTAACGAAACAATACTCAACAAAAAACTACACGGACCTCTGTGTGAGCTACAAAAGACAGTGAAGTTTATGCAAGAGACAACATTGAATATATAGACATATTTCAAGCGAACGAAAGGTAGGAAAGATGGAAGAAGTAAAGAAATTAATAAAAGTTGAGAATCATCTTTGATTCTCACATAGCTGTACAATTGAGAAACGGCGATTTAATTTAGTTGTATTTAGTTGGTTGCCGTGTTAGTGTTGATGTTGTTGAGTAGAGAAGTGCAAGTGTAAGAGATAGATAGATCTAACAATATAGTATATCACTGAACAGATGATACTCTTACATACATTTCCCATTTGAAATGAGTGCGGTTCGCGCTACTGTATCTACACTTTAATTTTCCTTTGAACTCTGTATGTTGGGGCATGCAAAGCCAAAACTGTTTATTGAGATAGATAAACTAAATGCCCACAAGACTGAAGAACATTCCGGACCCAAATTGACCTCGTTAGTCACCTACACACACACACACATACGCCCCACTTCTATATGAACCGCGATGGACGAACAACAAGATGGTCTGGATCTTGTCGAGATATTATTGTTGTCTTGTTGGCTTTCATACAAATATCTATCCATGTTATCTGAAATTTAAAAAAAATAGCGTTATCCTTTTTTATAGATATTTTAATTTTCGGAATTGTTCTTTTAATTGCAGACTCAACAGACACTTACATAGACTAGGAATAAATAAAAATAGCTCTCTGACAGTGTCAGCAGGCAGAACATACACTGGGGCATGCACTGCAAGACTGTTCTCTCCTGGGTGAGCGGAGAAGCAATATGTGACCACACCCAGTCGACTTAAAAGCTAAACTTTGGGAAAACCTGACATATTTAAAGCTGACTGCCCAGTTTGTGGTTCACAGTAAACTAAGTACATGACCAGAGATTGCAGAAGAAGGAAACCTGACAGACCTGAAGCTGACTGTCCAGTTCGTGGTCCACAGTGAACTAAGTACATGACCAGAGATCGCAGAAGAAGGAAACCTGACAGACCTGAAGCTGACTGTCCAGTTTGTGGTCCACAGTAAACTAAGTACATGACCAGCAATCGCTGAAGAAGGAAACCTGACAGACCTGAAGCTGACTGTCCAGTTTGTGGTCCACAGTAAACTAAGTACATGACCAGAGATCGCAGAAGAAGGAAACCTGACAGACCTGAAGCTGACTGTCCAGTTTGTGGTCCACAGAAACTAAGTACATGACCAGCAATCGCTGAAGAAGAAACCTGACAGACCTGAAGCTGACTGTCCAGTTTGTGGGTCCACAGTAAACTAAGTACATGACCAGAGATCGCAGAAGAAGGAAACCTGACAGACCTGAAGCTGACTGTCCAGTTTGTGGTCCACAGTAAACTAAGTACATGACCAGCAATCGCTGAAGAAGGAAACCTGACAGACCTGAAGCTGACTGTCCAGTTTGTGGTCCACAGTAAACTAAGTACATGACCAGAGATCGCAGAAGAAGGAAACCTGACAGACCTGAAGCTGACTGTCCAGTTTGTGGTTCACAGTAAACTAAGTACATGACCAGAGATCGCAGAAGAAGGAAACCTGACAGACCTGAAGCTGACTGTCCAGTTCGTGGTCCACAGTAAACTAAGTACATGACCAGCAATCGCTGAAGAAGGAAACCTGACAGACCTGAAGCTGACTGTCCAGTTTGTGGTCCACAGTAAACTAAGTACATGACCAGAGATCGCAGAAGAAAGAAACCTGACAGACCTGAAGCTGACTGTCAGTTTGTGTCCACAGTAAACTAAGTACATGACCAGAGATCGCAGAAGAAGGAAACCTGACAGACCTGAAGCTGACTGTCCATTTTGTGGTCCACAGTAAACTAAGTACATGACCAGAGATCGCAGAAGAAGGAAACCTGACAGACCTGAAGCTGACTGTCCAGTTCGTGGTCCACAGTGAACTAAGTACATGACCAGAGATCGCAGAAGAAGGAAACCTGACAGACCTGAAGCTGACTGTCCAGTTCGTGGTCCACAGTAAACTAAGTACATGACCAGCAATCGCTGAAGAAGGAAACCTGACAGACCTGAAGCTGACTGTCCAGTTTGTGTCCACAGTAAACTAAGTACATGACCAGAGATCGCAGAAGAAAGAAACCTGACAGACCTGAAGCTGACTGTCCAGTTTGTGGTTCACAGTAAACTAAGTACATGACCAGAGATCGCAGAAGAAGGAAACCTGACAGACCTGAAGCTGACTGTCCAGTTCGTGGTCCACAGTAAACTAAGTACATGACCAGAGATCGCAGAAGAAGGAAACCTGACAGACCTGAAGCTGACTGTCCAGTTCGTGGTCCACAGTAAACTAAGTACATGACCAGCAATCGCTGAAGAAGGAAACCTGACAGACCTGAAGCTGACTGTCCAGTTTGTGGTCCACGTAAACTAAGTACATGACCAGAGATCGCAGAAGAAAGAAACCTGACAGACCTGAAGCTGACTGTCCAGTTTGTGGTGCACAGTAAACTAAGTACATGACCAGAGATCGCAGAAGAAGGAAACCTGACAGACCTGAAGCTGACTGTCCAGTTTGTGGTCCACAGTAAACTAAGTACATGACCAGCAATCGCTGAAGAAGGAAACCTGACAGACCTGAAGCTGACTGTCCAGTTTGTGGTCCACAGTAAACTAAGTACATGACCAGAGATCGCAGAAGAAGGAAACCTGACAGACCTGAAGCTGACTGTCCAGTTTGTGGTCCACAGTAAACTAAGTACATGACCAGCAATCGCTGAAGAAGGAAACCTGACAGACCTGAAGCTGACTGTCAAGTTTGTGGTCCACAGTAAACTAAGTACATGACCAGAGATCGCAGAAGAAGGAAACCTGACAGACCTGAAGCTGACTGTCCAGTTTGTGGTCCACAGTAAACTAAGTACATGACCAGCAATCGCTGAAGAAGGAAACCTGACAGACCTGAAGCTGACTGTCCAGTTTGTAGTCCACAGTAAACTAAGTTCATGACCAGAGATCACTGAAGAAAGAAACCTGACAGACCTGAAGCTGACTGTCCAGTTTGTGGTTCACAGTAAACTAAGTACATGACCAGAGATCGCAGAAGAAGGAAACCTGACAGACCTGAAGCTGACTGTCCAGTTCGTGAGCCCACAGTAAACTAAGTACATGACCAGAGATTGCAGAAAAAGAAACCTGACAGACCTGAAGCTGACTGTCCAGTTTGTGGTCCACAGTAAACTAAGTACATGACCAGAGATCGCAGAAGAAGGAAACCTGACAGACCTGAAGCTGACTGTCCAGTTCGTGGTCCACAGTGAACTAAGTACATGACCAGCAATCGCTGAAGAAGGAAACCTGACAGACCTGAAGCTGACTGTCCAGTTTGTGGTCCACAGTAAACTAAGTACATGACCAGAGATCGCAGAAGAAAGAAACCTGACAGACCTGAAGCTGACTGTCCAGTTTGTGGTCCACAGTAAACCAAGTGCATGACCAGAGATCGCTGAAGAAGGAACCTGACAGACCTGAAGCTGACTGCCCAGTTTGTGGTCCAAGTAAACTAAGCGCATGACCAGAGATCACTGAAGAAGGAAACCTGACAGACCTGAAGCTGACTGTCCAGTTCGTGGTCCACAGTGAACTAAGTACATGACCAGAGATCGCAGAAGAAGGAAACCTGACAGACCTGAAGCTGACTGTCCAGTTCGTGGTCCACAGTAAACTAAGTACATGACCAGCAATCGCTGAAGAAGGAAACCTGACAGACCTGAAGCTGACTGTCCAGTTTGTGGTCCACAGTAAACTAAGTACATGACCAGAGATCGCAGAAGAAAGAAACCTGACAGACCTGAAGCTGACTGTCCAGTTTGTGGTTCACAGTAAACTAAGTACATGACCAGAGATTGCAGAAGAAGGAAACCTGACAGACCTGAAGCTGACTGTCCAGTTTGTGTCCACAGTAAACTAAGTACATGACCAGAGATCGCAGAAGAAGGAAACCTGACAGACCTGAAGCTGACTGTCCAGTTCGTGGTCCACAGTGAACTAAGTACATGACCAGCAATCGCTGAAGAAGGAAACCTGACAGACCTGAAGCTGACTGTCCAGTTTGTGTCCACAGTAAACTAAGTACATGACCAGAGATCGCAGAGAAAGAAACCTGACAGACCTGAAGCTGACTGTCCAGTTTGTGGTCCACAGTAAACTAAGTACATGACCAGAGATCGCAGAAGAAGGAAACCTGACAGACCTGAAGCTGACTGTCCAGTTTGTGGTCCACAGTAAACTAAGTACATGACCAGAGATCGCAGAAGAAGGAAACCTGACAGACCTGAAGCTGACTGTCCAGTTCGTGGTCCACAGTGAACTAAGTACATGACCAGAGATCGCAGAAGAAGGAAACCTGACAGACCTGAAGCTGACTGTCCAGTTCGTGGTCCACAGTAAACTAAGTACATGACCAGCAATCGCTGAAGAAGGAAACCTGACAGACCTGAAGCTGACTGTCAAGTTTGTGGTCCACAGTAAACTAAGTACATGACCAGAGATCGCAGAAGAAAGAAACCTGACAGACCTGAAGCTGACTGTCCAGTTTGTGATTCACAGTAAACTAAGCGCATGACCAGAGATCGCAGAAGAAGGAAACCTGACAGACCTGAAGCTGACTGTCCAGTTCGTGAGTCACAGTAAACTAAGTACATGACCAGAGATCCAGAAGAAGGAAACCTGCAGACCTGAAGCTGACTGTCCAGTTCGTGGTCCACAGTAAACTAAGTACATGACCAGCAATCGCTGAAGAAGGAAACCTGACAGACCTGAAGCTGACTGTCCAGTTTGTGAGTCCACATTAAACTAAGTACATGACCAGAGATTGCAGAAGAAGGAAACCTGACAGACCTGAAGCTGACTGTCCAGTTTGTGGTCCACAGTAAACTAAGTACATGACCAGAGATCGCAGAAGAAGGAAACCTGACAGACCTGAAGCTGACTGTCAGTTGTGTCACAGTAAACTAAGTACATGACCAGAGATCGCAGAAGAAGGAAACCTGACAGACCTGAAGCTGACTGTCCAGTTCGTGGTGCACAGTAAACTAAGTACATGACCAGAGATCGCAGAAGAAAGAAACCTGACAGACCTGAAGCTGACTGTCCAGTTTGTGGTCCACAGTAAACTAAGTACATGACCAGAGATTGCAGAAGAAAGAAACCTGACAGACCTGAAGCTGACTGTCCAGTTCGTGGTGCACAGTAAACTAAGTACATGACCAGAGATGCATGAAGAAAGAAACCTGACAGACCTGAAGCTGACTGTCCAGTTTGTGGTCCACAGTAAACTAAGTACATGACCAGAGATCGCAGAAGAAGGAAACCTGACAGGCCTGAAGCTGACTGTCCAGTTTGTGGTCCACAGTAAACTAAGTACATGACCAGAGATCGCAGAAGAAGGAAACCTGACAGACCTGAAGCTGACTGTCCAGTTCGTGGTCCACAGTAAACTAAGTACATGACCAGAGATCGCAGAAGAAAGAAACCTGACAGACCTGAAGCTGACTGTCCAGTTCGTGGTGCACAGTAAACTAAGTACATGACCAGAGATCGCAGAAGAAGGAAACCTGACAGACCTGAAGCTGACTGTCCAGTTCGTGGTGCACAGTAAACTAAGTACATGACCAGAGATCGCAGAAGAAAGAAACCTGACAGACCTGAAGCTGACTGTCCAGTTTGTGGTGCACAGTAAACTAAGTACATGACCAGCAATCGCTGAAGAAGTTCTCTCAATTCAACATAAACAAATATTTATGTTGTAATAAAATGTACTTGTGTGCTTCATCGTACAAAGTTTGTTGATAAAGGGCACTAACTATATCTTAATGCTAACTCGCAACAACAAAATAGATTTATATCAATGAAAATATGTCTATGCTATCGTATTTTATCTTTTGATTCTAATCAGAAAATCGTTATATCATTGCACTTCAGTTGTCCAAAAAAAGTTAATGATATGTAAATGTCGCTGGTTGTAAATGTACAAAATGCAAAATGAAGCGTAAAGTACACTTGGACTGACTGTTGAATTGATTACATTTTTAGAGATTAAGAAAGAGAAAAGTAAATTCAATAGATATAAACATTTTATTGCAATGTAATAATTAAGTGAAGAAATGTGAAGATTTGAAAAGTCAAGTATATAATAAACACTCGGAAACTTTATGGATTACGAAGAGAGAGGAAAACAGAGAGAGGAAGACATTCAATTGATTCTAACCTAATTTATACAAACGACGAACAAGTTTCTAAGCACAACTTGTACTTCATGTATCCACCCATCAATAATGTATGACAGCGAACAAGAAGAATCGTCGAAAGCGAAAGATGGTGGTTAAGTATCTCTTGAAGAAGATAAGTTATTCCTTGGAGAAAGGACGAGGATACGTAAAAGACAAGTACAATCCAGAAGTTTCATGGAATCAACTATCTAGTATAAAATTAAAAACAAATAAACGTATATAATTTGTCGATACTTGTGTGTAATCGATTTCGAATATGGTTTTAAAAATACACAAGTACTACTTCAGATTGTTTTAATGAAGTAGTCGATACTTTGTTCACTTGACTCTTTCATTGTTTTTCAATAGTAAAATGTTATATATTTGAATCAGTTCCCCCAATTACAATTAAAATTATGAGATATCAACAGGGGTAATACGTAATGAAACTTTAAGTATTCTCTACTTTCGTGATAAATGTTATACAGTAGCATACATTATACACAATAATAAATACTCGGCTCGGACAACCGTTGTCATCCAGGTCTCAGTAAATAACTGCTTGTATTGAAAGTGTAGATTTTTTTTCAGACTGAATCTTTTGATGAAATCTTATACTATAAAGCTGAAAATCTAGATGTGTGTTCGCCTATACGCGGCCTCAGTTTACATCCAATATTCACCATATTTCGTACAAATATTTTCGTGCTAAATTTAGATCAGCTAAAGAAACAGTTTCGAATTCGAATCAATATTCGCTTTAAAAATAAATAAAAACGAATTCTCGATGTTCGATTCGACATTTAAATCCACCATTTTGTTACAACCAGACACTCGGTGAAGAAAAGGGATATAATCTAAAAATTGCCAGATGATTTCCCACAATATAGACATGGAATGCGTCTCTTAACGTGCCATCACGTTACCACTGTTATATAAATCTAACGATATTTTCAATAATTGTGGACCTTATTTTTTACACACACACGCACACACACAAAACCCATCAGTTGCATTGCGTATAATTTTCATGTCCTTTACCGTCTTCATCGGTACTTGCATCGTATAATAAACACACAATCTTTTTTATCTTTCTAATGCCGATCTTATTTACAAAAATACACCATCAGTTGCGATGCGTTTTTCCGTTTGCGTTGATTTGCGCAAAATGTATAATTTTCATGTCATGATAACTTCACTTTCTGTTTCAAACTACTTTATAGAAATTTCAAAATAATTAGGAAAATGCAAAGACGCTACTTTGATTAGACGTGAAGCATTACAAGAACCATTCGAACCGTTAACATAGTTTAACGAAGACAGCCGATTCAAACCACTTCTTAAAAAATATATATTAAAAAATACAATCCAGGCTATTAGATTACATCTTTTGGAAAGGCCTACCCATATCCTCATCAAGGATTAATAACAACTTTCATCCGTGCGAAGCCGGGTTAATTAGCTAGTATAACATAATACTGAACTTATATCATGGACTCTATTGATGTTACTTAGCATTGTGGAGCTCTTTGTGGGGTGGAGGTAAGGTGCTCACCTCTAGCTCCAAAGGTACCTGTGTCGTTTCTCGCATGAAGCGATCAGTATATTTTCACAGTGTTCACTGATATCGAGTTCCTAGTCCTATCAGTGACTGAATAAGAAACGTAGGTCTCCTATTTAAGTTGATCACACAAAACAACCCTCGGCGATTGAAAATCGATAAGATTACATTGACAAGCGATGTCCTTTCAAAATTCTTTTAAAAAAATAATAATAATTCCCCAACAATTTTTTACAATCTGCAAATTACATCTGGGACCCTCACTTGTGTAACTGAGTTTATGCACTGCTACTGAGTTCTTCTTGTGTAAGAAAGACATCGGAGCACACCCGTTATTCATCAAAGTGCAATGATGATAGTCCTTAATCAATCATACTTCTTCGAACGCTCCGTATCGACCTCTTGTTAACCACTCTGTGTGGCGTGTATGTGATCTGAGCATAAGACCGATTTGTACGTTGTGCGAGTTATGCGCTTACACGTAGGACAGCACACCCAATTTATGCGGTGCTTTTTATTTACTAGTGTAGCTTCCCTAGTTCCTATATCAGTCGCCTCTTACGACATGCCTTATAAGTCGCAGTGGTACTATTCGTTGCTTCCATTGCGGGCCCTGACACCACACGGGCGAATCAGTCATTCAATCAGTCATTCAATCAGTCGTTCAATCAGTCATTCAATCAGTCATTACTTATAGTCCGTTCAACTTGTCATGCCCACAGATAAAAATGTGTATCTTTTTAACCATTTGATTAAATAAACACCACAAAAACAAAAATTGTTGACCTTACCAGCAGTCCAGAAAATATTCAACTAAAAACTACACTCTTGAAAAAGTCAAAAGTTTTACATACCTAGGAAGTATGATGTCATCTACGGGGATACAGCGCCAGAAATTCCACACAGAATCGCATTGGCATCAAGTGCTTTTAACAAATTGTCAAATATATGGAAGTCCAATTCACTCAGCAAGCACTTAAAATTAAAGATCTTTAACTCTTGTGTGATTCCAGTATTAACTTATGGATGCGAGAGTTGGAAAGCAATAAAAGCTCTAGAAAGAAAATTAGATAACTTTGAGAATAAATGTCTTAGAAGAATACTGAACCTCAAATGGTCAGATTTCAGACCCAATACACAAATAAGACAAGAGACCAAGCAAGAAAATGTATCAAATTTTATAAGAAAGCGCCGCTGGAACTACATCGGCCACACACTTAGAATGGATGAGAGAAGACTCCCTTACCAATCCCTCATATGGACACCAGAGGGAAAAAGAAAACGAGGAAGACCAGAGAGACTCTGCGTAGAACCATCACCAGAGAAGGCTCAACGATGGGCCTAGTAAACATTAAAGACTTAAAACAAATAGCAACGAACCGCGAGACATGGAGAGCTATGACCTCTGCCCTATGCGCCACCCACAGGCCCAAGAGGAAAGACTAACTAACTAATTAAATAACTTGAAAACTTGCATGTGAACTACACATGTTCCCGACGCTACCAAATATGTTTTGCCATTCAAACAATCATGCCATCTAGAAGTTGCATTCTTTGGGCTATATATTTAACGTGTCCATTGGCATAGTTGCAGAAAACTAATGTTTACAGCCATTTAATACATTGATGACAAATATAGCAACATTTAGAACGAAATCAATGACTTTTGGAATAATTCTTGCATTTTACATGCACCAAATAGACTCGGACTTGAACATGGTAAACAAATGACATCATTAGTGGGAGATGGACGTTTAGTTAAAGGCGTATATCGAAATTAGTGTGAGGCTATTGGGTCATATTGTTGAGTTCTCAAAACAGTCATTGATATAATATTTCTAATCAGTCTGAAGTTTGCAAAAAGTATCATTAATGCTATACGGGGTCAAAGGCTCATGCCGCAACATGTGCCAGGGTTAGCGAAGGGGCGCGCTAACCAAGACCCTGCCCCCTATCTCCGCGTGGTGACCCTGGAAACAGACTTAGGTTCCGGTCTGGCTAAGGGGGCGGGAATCGGGGAGAACTACAGGTAGTGGTAGTAGTGAAAGCACGGAAAAGCAATGCAGGGGTCGAAAATTCCTAAATAACGCACGTATCTCCTGGCCGATGTCCGCTAAAAATTGCCCAAGTTCAAAAAGTACGAAACAGCAGCGTGCGAGCGACCGAGATCAAAATGCTAACTCCCTCTGGAGTAAATGAACGAATTAAAGGGATGAGAGGTACATCCCAAAGCTGAGACGTCGAGTGAAAACTCGATGCACGAGTCAAGCTCCGTGTCAAAGCAGTTCCTAGGTACGGTAAATGCGAGGTGAACACAACGGTCTTACCATAAGTAGCAGTTTCCCATCCGATGGGAAAGGCTGCACACGAAGGAATGAGAGGTGCATCCAAATTGGAAAAAAATGGCCAACTCCCCAGGAGTAAACGCCCGCAAACAAATTGCCAGCTGTAGGCTAGAATTAATAAGAAAGGTGCGAATTCTAAAGTTGCATTCAGAGCCTAACGAAACTGCCCTCCCTGGGACAATCTGGCAAGGTACGGTTGCCAAAACAACTAACATCCCCGGAAGAACTGAGGTGGGAATGGTTGGACAAGCGCAAATCATAAAAGTTGCGTTTTTAGTGCCTAATGAAACTGCCCTCCCTGTGACAACCGGGCAGGGTACTGTTGCAATAACAACTAACATCCCGGAAAGAACTGAGGTGGGTGATAGCGGCGAGCGCAAAACCTCAGTTGCGTTGATAGCGACGATTGAAACGACCCTCTAGAATATCTGTGTGCAGCCCCAGAACAGTGTTTCCCGGAGACAGGGAAAATACGGGTAAAATCCTTACTAATTGCCAAGTAACGACACGCGCCCCGAAGCGGCTGAGAATACTCCTACTCAGGAACAAGCTCACCGTGGATTTAAAAAAAAAACATGGATAATGCAAAGGCTTGACTGGTACAGCCCCAAGCATTGGCTAAGGGCAATACTTTTCGGACGCCGATCAGCCTTCACAGATAACGTTCTAATGTCATGGCTCAGATCACATAAAGGCTAAGCATACTGCAAAGATATGATCGTTTGTTTGACAAAGCAACACAAAAGGTGATACTTCATGTGACTAGCCCTAGAAGGGTCGAGATCGTTCGGGTCTTTACCTTAGTGACCTCACCCAGTCAGCGCATGTAAGCTAATCCTCATTAGCGAAGATCTACGTCCAAATTTACAGCACTAAAAGATCATTAAGAAGTAGTATCTTACGTTGTGCATGGAACGACCTCACCAAAGGCAGGAAAGCCGTTAGAGAAGGCACCGATATGCCCTCACTAAAACTAACTCTGCCCGAGAAAGAGTTAAAAGGACATTAGGTTTCCTGCAACTATCACTTTTGAAGGATCTAAGCTTCAAGTACCTCGGAAGTCGGCGAGGATGTCCATATGGTTGAGGGATGCCTGTAAAAGGGTAATATAGGCCCACGCAAAAATCAGTCAGAAGCACAATACCAGGCGTCATGACTTTACGCCTGAATTAATAGCGGTGATCGAAAGAAGAAGAATACTATACGCGCATTTCCGCAAAGAGGCACATATGGGTCATCTTTACTACAGTATACAAGAACCAGAGAAAAGAGCTATTTTATTGTAGTGATACCTCCCTACCACATAAGTTAACACACACACATTGTAACGAAGAAGTTGCGATTTGAAAAGAACGTCTTCAAGTAGCTCCGCCATTGCCAGTACCAAGCCTGGACGTGAAAGGGGGATGGCATTATGAAATGGCAGCTATCTTTAACTGTAATGTAAATTATTTAAAAACAATAATACAACTAAGTCTACATTTCTTGTTTATTTCATGACTTTATTACAAGTACCAACATTTGCCCCCAATATATAAGCTGAGATGAAACACCTTAGCATGAGACTTGTCATCAAATGTCATATTGGTGCGTTTACTGTAAAAACTAAAATTCTGTATCAGACTCGTCAAATATGCCGCCAACATCAAAGGAAACCATTATATTACAAAATCCAGGTTTCCTAGAGCAATTTCTTCCATCATAAATTTGCTCCGGTATAATTCTAAGATTGGCTTCGCTACTGTGAAATAGATGGTTTTGCTACAATCTGTGAAATAGATTGTTTTGCTACAATTCGCATTGGACGGTGGGCATGAGTTGTTGAACGGATTATAGTAATTATTCATAGTAAGAATATGCTAGTGTACGCAATATTTATACTTGAACAAGTCCCAAATGACAACTCTATAGTAAAAGTTCATTAATATTGGTAGTACTTTCAATTTTGTAAATATCTTCATTACACTCTGGTCATGTCCATATATGTTCCGATCTCCTCTGCAAAATCTCAAACAATGTCCATCGACTGACCGTACCAGTTTGATGTTGATTAATAAACCTACTCATGCACCTGTTTTGTCGCTATTTTGTGCCATCTAAAATATGCCATCCAAGCTCTTGCAAACTAGCTGTTGACATGGTTTGATTTAAATGAAAATCTTTGTGGACAACGTGACGAAAAAATGATGTGATTCTATTACAAGTTTTCCTTCAGTTCTACTTGTTGTCTTGTCTTTTTTTGTGCTTAATAGACCTCCAACTAGTCCATCTTTCTCCTCCACTTCCTTCTCCTCCTCCTCCACCTTCTTTTCCTCCTCCTCCTGAATTACCCACAAGAACGCCACCAAGCGGGGTGTTCAGAATGATAGGTCTATTCATTGGCTTTCATTCTGATATGCTTGCAGAGCCATCCAGCCCTCTGCCCACCTTCTCTCTCTGGCTCTCTCATTGCCATCGGCACCCATTTGTATCAAAACAAAATTAGTCTGTGTTTAGTAATATTTTGTTTGTTTTTAGCTCAGCAATACTAAATATAGTCTGTGTTTATTAATCTTGTGTTTGTCTTTAGCTCAGCAATACTAAATATAGTCTGTGTTTATTAATCTTGTGTTTGTCTTTAGCTCAGCAATACTAAACATAGCAAGAGGACACAGTTAAATTCAATATACCTTCTCCTTATTTATTTTTCTTTCAGACAGTAGTCCATAACAGGAGATTGGTAGCTTTGATGAAACTTATGGTGCTACTCCCTTGTTCCATAAAGTTTGGTCTAAGTTGGAACAGCGGAGGATCAATGGTTATCTCTTAACATAGCATAGCATGTCTGGAGTATGTAGTCAGCGTTTTTTGGTGCAGTGCCACATAAGTTTTTATTTCTTGAGCATTTTAGCTTCTCTGTTATGGACAGTGGCAATATCGCTTATTAACTGAAATCTTGAGTTCATTAGGAAGTCTCACACATCTGTGTCGTATTCGTTTGTTTAATTAAATATCTTCGTTTGAGACGTAGATAACTAGGCCAGACAACTGACTCGGGGTTCCCTGACCTAGATTAGAAAAGAGGGCCTGAAAATATAGAGGTTTGAAAGAACACTGCAGGGTTTTTGCAATTTTACTTAATTCTGTGATTCTATGGTTATTTATTGGTGAAACATATTCATAATACTGACATTCCTTATTGTTAAACTTAACTTGTTACATAATATAACTTCGATTTAGCATTTTGTGTTGATTTTAAAATGAATTCGTCTATATACACCAATACTGGGATGCGAGGTCACGTGGTGTAGTTGGGGTCTGATTTCCTATAATTCTTACCCGAGTCCGAAGGCCCACAAGTTTATAGTTGGCTCTGATTAGCTCTACTTCATTAGGAAGCCTCATATATATATATATATATATATGTCGTATTAATTTGTTCAATTATTTATCTTCGGGAGGGACGTAGGGGCTTGGTTAACTCTACTTCATTAGGAAGTCGCATATATATATATGTGTGTCGCATTAATTTATTTAATTAAATATCTTCGAGAGAAACGTAGTGGCTTGATTAGCTCTTGTTCATTAGGAAGTCGCATATATATATATATATATCTGTGTCGTATTAGTTTGTTGGATTACTGACCTTCATGAGATATATAGGAGTTTGGTCAACCCTACTTCTTTATACTCATCATAATTTTATTGTCATACATTTACTTCATCTTATATCTTAAAAAATATATCAGGATTGTAATTATGTTCATGACTGTCTACAATATGGTAGCAACTAGTGATACATTTTTTTAAATAAAAACGAGTAGCTATTCATGGTAGATTTATTCAACTAGACAACTCTACAAATCGTATTGGTTAGCGAAGGTGTCACATCAAAGTTTAAATGACAATCATGACAGTTGTATTCGATAATATTACTGTCAGCAGTATCCTTACAAGTTATGCTTCTTCTGTCAATAAAAATCAAAACCTTTCATTACTTATACACACATATTGCTCGTTGATAGCTAACTACGCCCTGATAAATGTTTTGGCCCTCTTTGGTATCGTTGGCAACACGATCAATGTGATTGTTCTGAGAAGCCACGGAATTGGAAAAGGCAGCACAAACATTAAGCTGATTGCACTCTCAATCTTTGATTTATTGTATTCAGCAACAGCATTGGTCAGGTAACAAGTTGGACATCGTGTTTAATATTGTGTTTATACCAAGTTCGTTTTGTTTCTTGTGTTAGTTATAAGTGTTGTATCGTATTCTTCTTCGTTCGCTCTACATACTCGCTAAACAATCTCTTAATAACAAATTGGTCGTGGTCTGTAAGTGCTTTACAAAATAATAACGTGAATTTGTTGTGCAGTTAGTGCCCTACAAATTCGTAAACAAGTACATCTGGTTTTCTTTCAGATTTTATTCGTGTTCGCCTCTCTAAATAAAACCTAAAAAACTGGCATAAGAGACATCCTATTAGACGAGTCAAAGCCCAGTTAGTCTTGGTCCTCGCGGTAAAATTTTTAATAAAGAAACATGCCCCGTTGCCTCAAAATCGACATCTTCCCCATTAAAAACAATACGTTTTCTCTCCATGCATCGGCCAGTAAAACCTGATACAACAGAATTCCCGTGAAAGTTGACAAATAACAATTTAAAATGTCCTTATTTCGATTGCCAGTAAATCATGATACAACAGAATTCCCGTTCCCGTGAAAATTGAATTTAGATTAAATCTAGTTGTAATAATTCACCACTTTTAAAGTTACATTTGTTATCCTTTAACGCTGATCTTCCGAGCCCACATAAACTGTCCTTCAATACAATTGAATTCCGTCGAAGTTGACAAATAACAATTAGCAAATTAAATTTATTCAGATTATTAACTTATCGACGTGTTTTTAATTTTTTTTTAAAATTAAATTGGTCCGAACGTGAATCGAGCGCATGTCTACTGAAATGTAGACAAGCACGTTATCAACTACCCTACAGAAAATTATAAATAAATGTGTTTAAAATACCTTATAATAAAGTCATGTTATCATATTATTATATGACCAGAACTTGAGCGGAATGTAATAATGTTTGTCAAAGTCTGTATGTAGTGTGCTGTGACATTCGTCACTTTATTGTATTGTTTGCTTGATAAAGGCCTTGTTGGTCGAAACGTTGCTGTGTATTGTCATTTATTTGTATTTTGTAAAACTACCGTACTTTGTGATTACGCGTTTCGTTGAAAGTAACAACATGATCACGTGACCGTGAACGTCGCTAAAACTTTGATATTCATTTTTCAACTAAGTCTGTGCAAGACCATTTCAAGTCCGTAGAATGTCCAGATATCAACCAAACAATTGAGCCAGAAATGAATACAATGCCATTCCAGCTTTATATATATATATATATATATATATATATATATATACTGTATATACTAGCAGTTTACCCCCCGTTCTTCGCACGGAGAATTTAGTTTAAATCTATTTGTAAAATCCCTTAAAGAAAAATGCCACGTTGCTTCAAATTCGGCTTCTTCCCCATTAATACCGATAAGTTTTCTCTCCATGCATCGGCCAGTAAAACCTGATACAACAGAATTCCCGTGAAAGTTGACAAATAACAATTTAAAATGTACCTTATTTCGATTGCCAGTAATACCTGATACAACAGAATTCCCGTGAAAAATGACAAATAACAATTTAAAATGTACCTTATTTCGATTGCCAGTAATACCTGATACAACATGTTACAAAATTTCATTTCCCGTGAAAGTTGAATTTAGTTTAAATCTAGTTGTAATATTTCACCACTTTTAAAGCTACATTTGTAAAGTTATCATTTGACGTTGATCTTCCGAGCCCACACAAACTGTTCCTCATTTCAATTGTCAGTAAAACCTGATACAAACTAATTCCCGTGGAAGTTGAAAAAACAAAACAATTGACAAATTAAGTTTATTCAGATTATTACCTTATCGACGTGTTTAAAAAAAAATTGACCCGAACGTGAATCGAGCACACGTCTACTGCAATGCAGGCTGGTATGTTATCAACTACTCTACAGGAACTTATAAATAAATGTGTTTAAAATACGTGGACTTGAGCGGAAAGTAATAATCTTTGTCAAAATATGTATGTAGTGTGTTGGACATTATTCACTTTGTTGTACTGCTTGCTTGACAAAGAACTTGTTGGTCGAAACTATGCTGTGTATTGTCATTGTTTTCGTATTTTGTAAAACTACTGTACTTTGTGATTACACGTTTCGCCAGCAGAAATTAACATGATCACGTACAGTGAACGTCGTGAAAACATTAAAAGACAATTTCGGCGACTTCTATGCAGAATGACTATGTGCGTTAAGTTGGGAAAATGGTTATAGAAACGTATAAAAAGTCTATGATTTATAATTTTTCCCTCTTCGTATCCATGAAAGCCACCTTCTTGCCAAATTTCAAGTCCGTAGGATGTCCAGATATCTCCAAACAATTGGGACAGATATACAATTCCATCGATCTTTGTCTACTCGTATGTATATATATATATGAGATTACAAAATACATCGTATTAATGTTTAAACAGTTATTCTTAGCACTTGTTCAACACTGACAACATTTAAAAATATTATTCTCCATTTATTTTTCAGACAGATGCCGTATTACATCGTTTTAGTAGATATACAATTTGGATCTAGACTTGACACAATGTTCTACGCTTATTCCGTTCACATATTCGGTCAAATGTGCATCGGTACAAGCATCACCATCACTAGTGCCATCGCCATAGAACGTTTCGTGGCAGTTTTCTTTCCTTTCAAAGTGGCCAGTCTTTTTACTCCACGACGCACAATATTTCTTGTTATTTTTATTGCTGTTTACACGTTCGGTATTTGCAGTCCTAATTTTTATCGTACGGAAATTCTGTGGCTGTTTGATCGAACCACAAACCAAACTAAATTTGTTTCTCGTTTCACTCATTGGTGGTTATCTCAGAGTATCGATACCTATACTTCAATAGTTTGTAATAGTTTGTTGAGTATAGCAAATATGGTGATTGTGTTTACATGCAGTTTTGCCATTGTATTAAAACTGGTTTACAATGCGAAGACAAGATGGAAGATGACCAGTAAAACTTCTCTAGCAGAAATGAAAACACACAAAATGATTCTCCTTATCTGCGGTGTCTGTTTCTTGGTCTTTGCTCCAACAACCCTTATAGAGCTTGTAGTATATGTTAAATCTTTGTATGCCAAAGACTTGTATTATATTATGAATCTGTTATACGGAACTAACTCATCAGTAAACTTTCTCATTTATGTAGTTATCTCCAGAAAGTTTTACGCGACATACAGAAATATTTTCTGTAAAAAACAATAAAAGATAAATGTTATCTCTAATTAATATTAATTTTTTTATCCCGTTTTATTATATAATGATTGAGATCAATAAATCGTGGCAATAAAAACATGGTCTGGCTGGAAGCACAGACTTTTATCCTCGCATGTTTTCCCAGTGACTCAGTGAGTATGCTCAGGAAGATTGAAACAGGATGGTCTAGAAGACAATGAATGGAGATGCTGTTGAGGTCTATTATGACAAACATCAGTTTTATTTTTAAGCTAGGGCATGCAGGTATAAGTGGAAATGAACGCACCGATAGATTTGTATGTATGACTGCAGTAAAATGCGGGCGAGCAATGGACCAGGCTGATATTATAAATTCCCTAAGGAGAGGCCGCGAACATGGTTCAAGTAATAGTGGTGAATCTACAACACTAGCCAGACAGCAAGAATTCCAAGTCAAATGTGGTGTAGCTAGACAAGAACACTATGCTGGTAGTCAAAGAAGAATAGTAAATCAACAAAGAACCGGTGTCGTTAGTCGCCACACGCTTTGAGACATACTGGGGAGGAGATTTGAGCACTTATGGACTAATTGGTTCAACCTGCAGTGATGATGATACGTCGACTAAACTAAACTAGTAAAAGACAGCATACGTGAAGTATTTTCTAATCCCTATTACTGCCACATTGCAAAGATAGTTTTGATTTTTGTAAAGATATTGTTGGTAATAATACGAATTCTGCTCACTAAATTTTCACAATAATACCCAAACTGCAAAGCGGGGTGTACGTGTGTGCATAAAATTGCCATTGTCGAAACAACGATGTCTTATTTTATTGCTACTATAAATCAACAACAACACCAGCATCGATTAAATCATTTTGTGTGGAATAGTTGCATTCTCAATGCTAATTTAAAAAAAAATTTAATTACGATTATTAGAAAACAAACAAATAAATAAACTGAAAAAACTCCATCTATAAAATCATGTCTTTATTTCGTTCATTTATATATTTGGTTTTTTAACAACGTGACGAAAAATGATGTGATTCTAATACAACTTTTCCTTCAGTTCTGCTTGTTGTCTTGTCTCTTTTTGCCTAATAGACCTCCAACTAGTCCACCTCCTCCTCCACTTCCTTCTCCTCCTCCTCCTTCTCCACCTTCTTTTCCTCCTCCACCTGAATTACCCCCAAGAACGCCACCAAGCAGTCCCCCACCGGAATTACCTCCAAGAACACTACCAACCAGTCCCCCACCGGAATTACCTCCAAGAACGCTACCTAGTAGTCCACCACCGGAATTACCTCCAAGAACTCCACCAAGCAATCCACCACTTGAACCACCTCCAAGAATTCCACCGAGCAGTCCACCCCCTGAATCACTGTCGCCTCCACCTGAAACAAATATAATAAATATTGTTAAGTGTTCAATGTGCAGAAATTCAAACACTAATTAACCCTTCAAATGTATTGTTCTTGTATTGTTAGTGCGACTTGTCTGTTCGACTTGATATGATTTTGTGTCGATTTGAAGACAATATTTTTGTCTACTGTATTATATCTGTAACCCTCAGCAATAGATGCCTGCGCAGGATATTCCATCTGCGATGGTATGACAGGACCACAAACCCGGGATAAAGCGGGACAATGGCAGGTGGAACAAGAGATAAAGAGAAGAAGGTGGCGATGGATATGACACACACTGAGGATACCCCATAACAGCATCTCTCTAAATTTGGTCAGCAGCTGGGATGCACAACTCTGAATCTCCTTCGTTCGAATAGACTCAATGTGTTAAGAATGTCATTTCGGTAAATTGCCGTTCCCTCTGATATCGTAGCCATGCCAGCCAATCTATCAGCTTGTTCATTACCCCTGACTCCTACAGGCCCTGGGACAAAAATAATGGTGATTTTTTTTTTATCCCTGTCTGTACCAGTACCTCCACCCAGTTTCTTCTCACCATTCCTGTTTCGACTTTACGGACCCTACACATGGAGTCACAGAGTATAAAAATACGAGAGCAGTCATGAGATGCCAACCACGTCATCGCCTCTGTAACCGCCCGTACCTCCATTGTCAAATTACTTGTATTAAACTAAGAATATTTAACTTAAATTCAGTTTTTGTATACGAAATGGAATTACGTAGAACAATAATAATAATTGTCAAAACGTATACAAGTTTAAAAGAAAAAACTTGAAACTGAAACTATGTACTAATTTAGCATTATGGTGTAGGGTTTATTGTTACATGAACTAAAACTGCTATAACAGGTACAAGGCTATGACACAGGCTTCAATGAAAGAAGTTACTGCAGTGGCAGACTTAAGTTAATATCGTGCTAAAAAAAATTAAAGTCAAAATATGTAAAAAGTTATCATTTAGTGAACGGTCTACCATAGAAATCTAGGAAATTGTATTGTCTATATTCATATCACAGACCTACTACTTGGCATCCGTTGCCTGATTTACTGCCTAGTATTCTGTCATGTCGTTCTTCACCTGATTTCACTTCTTCTCCACCTGGAAAAGTGAAAGGTACTTTCTAAACTGAATATATTTCAAGTAGAGGATAGCTATTCTTTTATTGTGTAGTCATCTATATCCCAAACTATAACCTTTGTCATACTGTCTTTTTTTCTTCTCTACATGTCCATAAACCACCATAAACATATTAATATATATTTGTAAGCTTCAAGAAACACCAGTTACTCCCCCTGTGTGTTTTTCTTTATTGATTGATTGATTGATTTGATTGATCGATTAATATGATCAAAGGAATTGCATTTCGGGGAATAACTATGTTTGAACCAGTCCATCTTACACAGGAAGATCTCAGGGACACTGCACGAACTTCCAGATGCCCACAAAGTAATTTTAATGACGGTAATAATTTGTATGAATTTGGTATTGGTTATTGTTAACACTGCAGCGACTTCCAGCATACACTTACCTGGTGCATCCGTTTTCTGCAAGCATTTGTTTCGGGTTAGCATTCCCTAGCGGATACCAACATCAGATTTCAGCCAAACCTCGTTAGACGCCTCTTAGGACATGCGTGGCAGGTAACAGTGTTTTTGTTCTTTACACCTCAAATTTGCCCCCTCCCCGGTAATCACTCGGGCGTGTCATATTAAGATCAGATATGATTGAAAAAATAGCCCAAACACGCCATAAGAACGCAAACCGAGTACTTTTGGAGCGTGGGCCGAACAACGTACCTCAATGAAATAGAAAGACCTCTCATCCCATGATGACGAATAAAGCTCCACTTTGAACTGCCACAAGTCGAGCTGAGATTGAAGGTAGTGTTCTGATCGAGCCTAGGGACTTTATTTTCGTTTAATGAAGTGGTAGGTAAAAGCACACAAAATGTACGAAATCTCGATATTATTATTGAGGAAATTTAGCATAAAAGTTGGACTAGGCACATACGGGAAAAGGAAATTTAGCATCAAAAGTTGTACAAGTTGGACTAGGCACATACAGGGAAAAGGAAATTTAGCATCAAAAGTTGTACAACTTGGACTAGGCACATACGGGAAAAAGGAAATTTAGCATCAAAAGTTATAAGTTGTACAAGTTGGACTAGGCACATACAGGGAAAAGGAAATTTAGCATCAAAAGTTGTACAACTTGGACTAGGCACATACGGGAAAAGGAAATTTAGCATCAAAAGTTGTACAAGTTGGACTAGGTACATACGGGGAAAAGGAAATTTAGCATCAAAAGTTGGACAAGTTGGACTAGGCAGATACGGGAAAACAATAAGTGTACTTAACCAGTGAACCACTAGTGACTAGAACAATCAGCATGCATGCCCTTAGACTTCTGGTAAGGATACTGAGCACATATTGGTCTTTAAGTAGTGCTGTGAAGTCAGTCATCTATTATCTTGTCTAGTCACTTATGCAATGAAGGATAACTTTATCGATTAGTGCACCACAGTGTTGACATTCTGGCAACTTGTTTCTATTTCTCTATCAAATATAACATCCTCTATACAAATTGCTTTCCGTGTATTTGAACTCTGTGACCCGCCTAATTTTGTAAACGCTGATACCTACGATAAGTAGGCATGATGACCCGATGATCTTCATACATGGTGGCGGTCCCCCGCCTCCGGACCCGAGCTTTGCCCCACGTCTCTTCTCTGGATGCACCCTCGCAACTCAATTCGGGCCCCCAAATCAGGGCTCTGAGTTTCGCCCTATGTGAGCCCACGTGCAACTCAACTCGGGCCCCAACCTCCGGGCCCGAGTTTCGCTCTTTCCCAAATGCACCCTCATCCCTTTATATTTATCCGTTCAGCTTTTCTCATCAGCCGGGAGAGACATACATTAGTAGTCACTCTGGGATTCCGTTCATCTGTGTTGCGAGCGGATCTCATCCAACGTAACTACATCAGCATCACTACCTACACCAGAGTAGCTCTCCCTCGATCCCTACCCGCTTAGCCAGACAGGAACCAATGTCTGTTTCCAGGTTCACCACATGGAGGTGAAGTAGAATCTTGATTAGTACCAGCTCACTAATCCTGGCGCGACGTTGTCCCTATGCGCCTTTGACCCCAATTGGGTCTACGATTGCCCTTCGTCAAAAAGCCTCGTATATGCTTTTTCTAAAGACAGAAAGCTTATCTCAAAGTGTGCCTTCACTTGGACTGTGTGGGGTGTTTTGGATATGCCTAGTAAGTGAAACATGTGTCGCATAGTGTGGCATGAAGTGTTTCTTCTGCACTCAATGGTCAATTTCACAGTTTCATCCCGCCTCCTTTCCAGCTTCTACAGATATGTTCTTCTAATTTTTAGGATGTCCAATCCATTGTCATAGTTCGTAGTTCATAGGTACGGTTCCAACTTCACTGCAACGGGTCACCCCATAATTTCTCCATTCCTGTGCCAACGAAAGTCACACGAAATGCTAACAACTGTGAAATGTGTCCTGTGTGAACTCATTCCAGAATGAAACAGCTGTGTACCGTCACAACAAGCAACCTGTACCGCATAAATGCAGATGGTCGTCGCTATAAAGTGTCAACACAAAACTATTCATCACTTGAATTGCGTTCATGTCGAAGGAACATCAATCACGACAAAATCCAGCTTTCTGCACCCTCAATATCACTGCATACGGCAAATTGAGTAGGTTCATCATAATCGCTGTCCGCCATTTTCTGAAAGCACACAACAAACGCACGGTTGACACAGCAAAAAGCATTCCATGTCACAGCGTTGCCCAAGCACTAACTCAGTAGCTCGGCAAACGAAACCGGAAAATACCCAACCAAACATGGTGGAAATGCGCTAGCAAAGCCGTGTCCAGAATCAAACAATTCTGACTCTGAATGGCCCTCCCTCATTCCGCCATTGCTGGCCAGATTGCTATGATGTCTTTTCAACATTATTTCGATATCGCAGGTTTCTATCAAACTTAACCTTGACGTATTCTAGCACTGATGTTTTCGTTGTCTTAATCTCTCTTGAAAGTAACAACAAAGAACTCAGTTTGAATATTAAGAAGACAGAAGTTATGATAATATCAAAAAAGCAGATTTTGCCAAAATGCACCATCACAGTAAATGGGACTGATCTAAGACAAGTGCAGCAATTTAAATACCTCGTAGTCTTGGTAACATCAGATGGCAGATGCGGATCAGAAATAAAAGCAGAATAGGACAAGCGAAAACATCATTCCTGAAAATGAGAAGCATTATCTGCAACAAGTCCTTGTCAATCCCGATCAGAATGCAAGTTATTCAGTGCTACATAGAACCAATACTGACATACGGATGCGAGTCATGGACAATAAACACACAGATCGAAAAATCTCTGAGGGCCACAGAAATGTGGTTTTATAGAAGAATGATGAGAATCCATGGACTGCTAAAATGACTAATGTGAGGTGCTGAATGAGATCAAGACACAGAGAAAGCTTATAATCAATATAAGAAAGAGGCAGTCATCATTTTTCGGGCATGTGATGAGGAGGGAGGTTTAGAACACATCGTGACAACCGGTAAAATCGAGGGTAGACAAGACAGGGGAAGACAGAGAGAGAAAATGTTGGATGGCTTGACTTCATGGCACGGTAGAGCGTCAACATCTGAGTTGATAGCAAACACAACGACAGAGATTTGTGGAGATCCATGATCCCTACGCAAGCCGGCACGGACCTGATGATGATGATGATGATGATGAATCTTTCTTGTCCGAACATTTTGTCTATGGGCGTATATATGATGACAATTAGATTGTTTACAGAGATTGTTTATTTATATTGCCCCTTACTATTTCCCTCCTACCATTAAAGTTTTCACTATAGATTGATTCATTGATAGGACTATATTCATTGCACTTCGGTGGGTAACTATGCGTGCTCCGATCTCCTTCTTACACATGAAGATCTCAGCGACAATGCACGAACTTCATAGCACCGGCGAAGGTCTCCGATGTCATTTAGAAGATGGTGACAACATTTTGTAAATATTTTCATTTTTTATGTCTTTCTAATGAATTTCTATGATGTGTTCAATATATGTCCGTCGTTCTATATCTAGTTGTGTTCTGTAGCCTTCGTTTGATAAAGACCCTTTGGTAGAAACGTCACACTGTCTTCATTTTTGCGCGCTGCAAAAAATTTCTTTCTTCGTGTTTTCATATTTTGTCATTTGCTCATAGTTTTACTGTAGACTCCTCAACTCATCTTCTTCTTCCAACACTCCATAACGATTACTTGTTAGACCAGGCTTTGTGATTTATATGTGATCTGAGCCTAAACGGGATTGTACGTTGAGCCAGTTATGTGCCTACATGTAGGCCAGCACATTCGATTTATGCAACGCTTTTTATTTACTAGGGTAGCTTTCCTAGGCACCTCCCTACCTCAGTCGCCTCTTATATCATACCTTGTAGGTCACAGTGTTATTATTCTTTGCTCCCCATGAGCGCCCCAGCAACACACGGGCGCAACTAATCTAAGCGACCTACAAAGAGTTTTTCACTGAAAAACTATAATCAATACCACCACCACCAAAGAAAATGTTAATCTCACCTCCAAGTATTACACAGAACTCAATTAAGTTTCTTTTCCTTCCTTCCTGACTATCATCTGTAAAAGACAAAATAAGTAAAAACAAAGATAAATATGCAATGAGTTTATTTTGTGTGCAGTAATAACTCAAACAACCAGTAATTTTTTTTTTTTTTTTTTAAATATAACTTCTGAAGTATTTTCCTGTTCACTATTCAAGTCCTCATACTTATGAGTAGCGAAAAGGAATACGCCAATCAATACTTAATGTTGCTGTACTTAATGTTATTGATAATACATTATTCATGAAGAAAGCAGTCGATGAGTTTATATATAGGTCAAGAGAAATAGAATCAAATAATTTTAGGAGCAATAGGATAATGTTACTGGATCTGAAAACGCAGGTCGCAGGTCAATAAATATATTAACCGTCTGGTTGTTGTTGTCGTAATCTTAACGGTTAATCTTATACTTCAATGATCCAGCCTCCCGTGTGTTTCCGGGGTTCGCAAGGAGAGCAAAGAATAGTAATACTGCGACCAGTGCCGGATTAGGCTAGCGCGGGGCCCATAGCAAATTTTAGCGCGGGGCCCTAGGTTTTGTATGATAATAAAATAAAACACAACTTTTACAAACAAAATTGTCTCGATTTAATGTGAGCAAATTTAGAGATAATACTAGACAAATCAATTTCTCTAAGTAAATTACATTCAATGTTCATTAAGGTGAGGTTATTTAGACGATCTTGTCCCATCATGTTCCTGAACTCACTTTTATACGCTTTAATGTTGAAAAAGAACGCTCTCCGCTGCAGTTAGTAATCATTAAAGACAAGTAAATTCGTAAGACTATTTCTACATTTGGAAACACGACTCTAATGAATTTTCCATTATAAGTTTATAAAATTGCAGTTCTAGAGCCTCATGCTTTTCGTTGCAAATAGCAGCAGCTACATTAGTTTTAAGAAGTTCAGCGATCTGCACAAGTTCGTCGCCTAGGCTTTCTTCCAAATCCTCTTGGTAAGAGCTGACAATATTTGGAGTTCTTTTCAAGATCTTCTGCTGTAATAGATTTTAACTGCCGGAGTATTCCAAATACACCAGTCACTCTATGGTACAGCCTAAATCAATAACTTTGCAAACAAAACAGAACAGTTGTCCTTTAGTTTCTGTATAACACAACCAATCTCTCACGTGAGTTTTGTTTGTTGGTGTATGTGTGTATGCGTGTATGCGTGTATGTGTGTATGTGAAAAACGACTTTCGACAAAATCGTGGATCGTTTTCTTTATCGTATGTTTTTTTTTTTTTTTTTTTAAGACATGAAATCACTGTTCATATGTTGTACTTTGCATGTGCTGTGCTTTCTGCCTCTCTTTGGCTTGTAGAAGATGTTGCTTCATTAGAAGCATGTGCTGTACTTTCTGCCTCTCTTTGGCTTGAAGATGATATGGCTAAATTGGGAGGACTTTCTGTACATTCGACTTCAGTTTGTCTTGTGGAAAATGTGGCTAAATCGTGAAGAGTTGCTGATCTTAATGGTAATATTGGTAATGATAATTCTTCTATAGCACTGCCTTCATCTACTACACAGTGGGACACGTCTTCTGTATTTTCTGCTTCCATTTCTTTGGATTCGGCACCATCACATACGACATTAAAAAATTCAGACAGCGTGCGTGTTTTTGATATAACATCTGGTTATTTTTTCCATTTTCATCTCTGTCACATAGGCGCGCGCCCCCTAAAAGCGCGGGGCCCGTAGCATTGCTACTTCTGCTACTAGGCTAATCCGGCGCTGACTGCGACCTACAAAGAATGTCGTAAGAGGCGATTGAGGTCGGGCCCAAGGGAAGCTACCCTAGTAAATAAAAAACGACGCAGAAATAGGACGCTGGCCTACTTGTAGGCATATAACTGGCACAACGTACAATCACTCTTAGGCTCAGATCACATACACACCACAAAGAGTGGTTTAACAAGTGGTCAATATGGAGAGCTCGAAGAAGAAGAAGAATGATCAAGTGCTTGGGATCTTGCTCTTCGATCCAATGACATATAAACAACATAGCCTTCAAGAACCGAAGTATTTGTTGATTATCTACCCTGGATGTCATGTTGAAAAATGCAGAGAACTAATATATCGACTAAGCAGATTGATTGGACCATCATCATTGCACGTCGGTGAGTAACCATGTGTGCTCCAGTTTCTTTCTTACACAGTAAAATCTCAGTGGTAGTGCACGAACTCCGTAGCACCGTCGTGGGTCATCGATGTTAATTTTGAAGATGGTGAAGATATTTTGTAGGAATTTTATTTTTAATCTTTTCTAACGAATTTTGTTGGGTCAGTGGTTTTTCTAACGAATTTTGTCGGGTCAGTGGTTTTTCAGCTTGCTCTTGTCGTTTTTGAGCTGCCAATGGTTCTTTTATGTGCTCAACTTGAACACAGGACCTACGGTTTATCGTCCGTCTCCGATAGGACTAGGAACTAGATCTCACCTACACTGAGATCAGTGATCTCTGGAAACATATCCCGATGGCTCCATGCGGGGCGAACCTAGTACCTTTGGAGCGAGAGGCGAGCGTTGGCTAAGAAGAGCAAAGGGAGTTAATCAGAACATGGCTGTTCTAGCACAATGAAACGAGTTCTCGGTGTTGCTCAGTATTGCAGCAATCAAGTAATGTAACAGTTGAGTTATGTTTATACCAGGAGGTAACGATGAATAATGACATAATTTCAAGCAGATGGAAAGCAAGGAAGAAATTGCCATGCCGCATTATAAAATCTTAGCAATTCCAAAAGAAAAAAATATGGACTCGAGAAAATGAGAATAAGAACGTGGGATGAAGTAAACATCACGTGATATTCGTATGCTATTCGAAGATGGCTTGATTTAAAGATCTATAACGCTGAATTAAAGAAAAAAAGTAGGAAATTTCCATGTTCATTACTTCATAGAACTATGTTCGAGAAGGGATGACGCGATTGTATATGAGCAGCCTGGTAAACAAGTGGATACAATTATTTGGATTGGTAGGTTGAAGTACATGAGACATCTAGTTAGACCAATGAAATTCGTAGAATAGTGTTAACCGTAGTATTTTGAGAAAAACAACCCCGATTTAGAACTTTCGGGAGGATGATAGATTGCATAACACCAGCCTGGTATAAATACGGTGGGACGGAAGTCGAGGACAGACAGAGACCAGGGGCAGCTCAAGCAGAGCAAACCTGGTACATCTCTGTGGAGAGATCTGAAGCAGAGCAGACAAAGTGTTATTTGTAGAGAGATCCAGTAGACATGGAAGCAGATCTGACAGACCAGTAGGACGGTTCTGGTAGGCATATCTAGATATTCGATAGAGTCAGTTATTGTGGAGGATTGAGAATTTCGATCTAGAGAAAAATAGTCGGAGTAGCGGAGACCATGGAATTGTGAGTTGGATTGAGTTTAAGTTTTCTTCATAGGACAGGGTATTTTTCTGTCATGTAGGTGGAGACACGAATGCGGAGGACAGAATTTGTTCAAGCCCTGAGATCTCTCGAGAACCATTGATTTATGTATGATTAGTGTATCAATTCATGTGTAATGAATAAGTTCTCAGTAAGAATAGCCGAGAGAGGAATTAAAGTTTGATTGACATTTATCAGGTAGTTGGTGAATTTATGACTGATTTAGAGAGAGAGAGAGGGAGAGAGAGAGAGAGAGATTCTCTTGTTCATATAGAAGCAGAAATAGAAAACAATTTCAAGACGCCTGCAGAGAATATTATTCTGGTGTAAATACCAGTGGTGCCGTGACCAAACAATAGAATAGGAGAGGATGACAGCCACACATTAACAGACTCTTTTATGTTGTCGTGCCTAGTATTAGAGGCATAATAATAACACTTCTACGTTAACAGTAAGAGCTAACTGTGCTCGTTTCCCTGCCTCCAGATTGTCTGTTAGTTATGCATAGTTCTAGTATAATCTAGGCATATGTCTGACTGTTCAAGGCAAGAGGATTATCGTGTTCCGAGTCATTGCCTGTTTACATTTGTTGTCAGTCATCAGAAAACTACACATTTTGATTCTTTAGCCTCCAGTTTAAGCAACAGATGATCAACAGCATTTTTATACCTACTTTGTGTTACCAGAGCCAAACATGGACATTGAGCAAAGCGCAGTCACAAAAAATAACTACATGTGAATGCGTTGCCTGCGAAAAGTTACCAACAACACAAGAAAAGACAGAATCACCAACATCAGCATAAGAAGAAAGTTGGCACAAAACCGTGCTTGAATTACATAGAATAAACAAAGAATGAAGTGGTTTGGCCACTTAATAAGAATGCATCAAACTCCACAGTATACAGAGTCTTCTACAACAGAACATCGGAAAGAAGGCAAGAGGAAGACCACGGAAAAGATGGTTAGATGGCGTAGCAGAATCCTGTGAAAGAGCAAAGATAACAATCACACAAGTCACCAGAACAGCGCAAGACAAAAACAGAAAACCACGACACTGGGCAACAACCCGGTAGCAGTGTGACTACAAAGGAAGAAGAAGAAGAAAAAGCCTCCAGTTTAGTCAGTATTATTCTGTCTTTCTTCCAACCACCGAGTGTTCATTCGTACTGTTTCTTCTTCTTCTTCGAACGCTCCATATCGACCACTTGTCAAACCACTCATTGCGATTTGTGTTGATCTGAGCCTAAGAGCGATGTACTTTGTGCCAGTTATGCGCCTGAGAAAAAATGCTCAAAGAAACATAAATCAGGAATCAAAGTGAAACCTCTAGTCGGTGATGACTAAACTAACTAGCTACAACTACTTACATAAACTTGTCTGAAACCTCCAGTCGGTGTCGACTAAACTAACTAGCTACAACTACTTACATAAACTTGTCTGAAACCTCCAGTCGGTGTCGACTAAACTAACTAGCTACAACTACTTACATAAACTTGTCTGAAACCTCCAGTCGGTGTCGACTAAACTAACTAGCTACAACTACTTACATAAACTTGTCTGAAACCTCCAGTCGGTGACGACTAAACTAACTAGCTACAACTACTTACATAAACTTGTCTGAAACCTCCAGTCGGTGATGACTAAACTAACTAGCTACAATACTTATAATTGTCTGAAACCTCAGTCGTGTCGACTAAAAACTAGCTCAACTACTTACATAAACTTGTCTGAAACCTCCAGTCGGTGTCGACTAAACTAACTAGCTACAACTACTTACATAAACTTGTCTGAAACCTCCAGTCGGTGACGACTAAACTAACTAGCTACAACTACTTACATAAACTTGTCTGAAACCTCCAGTCGGTGTCGACTAAACTAACTAGCTACAACTACTTACATAAACTTGTCTGAAACCTCCAGTCGGTGTCGACTAAACTAACTAGCTACAATTACTTACATAAACTTGTCTGAGACCTCCAGTCGGTGACGACTAAACTAACTAGCTACAACTACTTACATAAACTTGTCTGAAATCTCCAGTCGGTGTCGACTAAACTAACTAGCTACAACTACTTACATAAACTTGTCTGAGACCTCCAGTCGGTGTCGACTAAACTAACTAGCTACAACTACTTACATAAACTTGTCTGAAACCTCCAGTCGGTGTCGACTAAACTAACTAGCTACAACTACTTACATAAACTTGTCTGAAACCTCCAGTCGGTGTCGACTAAACTAACTAGCTACAACTACTTACATAAACTGCTGAAACCTCAGTCGGTGACGACTAAACTAACTAGTCAACTACTTACATAAACTTGTCTGAAACCTCCAGTCGGTGTCGACTAAACTAACTAGCTACAACTACTTACATAAACTTGTCTGAAACCTCCAGTCGGTGTCGACTAAACTAACTAGCTACAACTACTTACATAAACTTGTCTGAAACCTCCAGTCGGTGTCGACTAAACTAACTAGCTACAACTACTTACATAAACTTGTCTGAAACCTCCAGTCGGTGTCGACTAAACTAACTAGCTACAACTACTTACATAAACTTGTCTGAAACCTCCAGTCGGTGTCGACTAAACTAACTAGCTACAACTACTTACATAAACTTGTCTGAAACCTCCCGTCGGTGCGACTAAACTAACTAGCTACAATTACTTACATAAACTTGTCTGAAACCTCCAGTCGGTGTCGACTAAACTAACTAGCTACAACTACTTACATAAACTTGTCTGAAACCTCCAGTCGGTGTCGACTAAACTAACTAGCTACAACTACTTACATAAACTTGTCTGAAACCTCAGTCGTGCGACTAAACTCAGTCAATCTTCATAACTTGTCTGAAACCTCAGTCGGTGTCACTAAACTAACTAGCTACAACTCTTACATAACTTGTCTGAAACCTCCAGTCGGTGTCGATAAATAACTAGCTCAACTACTTACATAAACTTGTCTAAACCTCATCGGTCGACTAAACTAACTAGCTACACATTCATAAACTTTCTGAACCTCCAGTCGGTGTCGACTAACTAACTAGCCTACAACTACTTCATACTCTGTCTAAACCTCCGTCGGTGTCGACTAAACTACTGCTCACTACTTACATAAACTTGTCTGACTCCAGTCTGTCGCTAAACTAACTAGCTTACAACTACTTACATAACTCTGTCTGACCTCCGTCGTTCCTCGCTCAACTACTGTCTCTCACTGCTTCATACTGTCTACCTCCAGTCTGGTGTCTGACTAAACTAACTAGCTACACTACTTCATAAACTTTCTGAAACCTCCAGTCGTGCGCTACTAACCTACTCGCTCTCTACTACTTTCATACTCTCTTCGCTCTCTGTCTACTCTCCTCGTTCCTCCATGGTCTCCATTTCTTTCCTCTGATCTCAGCCCTGACTCTGTTCTTCTCTGATTCCTGTTCTCTTCCTCTGTCCATATTCGTCACTTACATATACTGCTCGATTTCTGTTTCTGTTTATCTTTCTACTTCAGATTTCTCTCTCTCTGTCTCTCTCTGTCTCTTCTCTCTGCTCTCTCTCTGTCCTTCCCCTCGTCTCTCTGCTCTCTCTCTCTCTGCTCTCTGTCTCTGTCTGTCTCTCTCTCTGTCTCTCTCTCTGTCTCTCTCTCTCTCTCTCTGTCTCTCTCTGCTCTCTCTCTCTCTCTCTCTCTCTCTCTCTCTCTCTCTCTCCCCTCTCTCTCTGTCTGTCTTCTCTCTCTCTCCTGATCCCCAAAGTATTCTAAATGATCCCATCCACCTTTCTTTCAATTATATCTCTTATGCATATATAAATGAGTATCACGATAACGTAGTGGTTAACGAACTATCTATCAATCATCTAGTTCTGTTTTGCCTTTCATGATCAGATCGAAAAAGGAGACACCTGGAACGAGCTTTTCTATCCGCCTTGCTTTCTTTCATTTCTCCAGTCCTGATTTTTCACACAGCTTCAGTGTAAGAAAAGATCTATAGAACGGGCTTTTGTGTGCGCTTCATAAACTGTGTCCTTCGTCGCCTCTGTTATCTCTGAATTCCACCTTTTGCGTGGTCGACCTTTTGCTTTGTATCCACTGTATCGTCGGAGTAACATTGCTTTGTATCCACTGTATCGGAGTAACATTGCTTTGTATCCACTGTATCGTCGGAGTAACATTGCTATCACTGTATCCATTTTGTATCGATCGGAGTAACATTGCTCTTTGAGGCTTACTGTCTGTTGGTAATCTGCTTATGTGGCAGAAACATTTAATTTGTTGTTTCTTGATGAAGTTCAGTACTGATGATGTACCCACTGTTTTCCTGATGTTTTCATTTCTAAGCCGGTCTCTTCTTGTTACTCTCAGCATTCTGCGCAGACGCTTCATCTCTGTCATGACTAGTTTTTTTGTCATTTAATGTCAGCGTCCAGGTTTAGGACTGATAGCATAATGTAGGGAGAAATATTGTGTTGAACTAAGCTCTTTTTGTGTTCATGGTGATATACTTGCATTTTAAAATTGGCGCCATAGTTAAAGCTCACACATATCATCACTTATTGTCCTCACACACGAGTCACCACTTGTTGTCCTCGCACCTGTTTCAAATGACTACAATCATTTCCTTTTCATATTTGAAAACCCTCCTCTCTTTCCCCCACTGTCTCTCTCTCATTCTTGTATCTTTATTCTCAACTTATCCTCAACTTTAAACCAACATGCTGATAATGCCGGCAACAGAGCATTCGTTCGTTGAAGATACGCAGAGATCGATGACGTCATTGTATCGTCAACGAATCTAGTGAGTAGAAAATACATGTATCCTAGATTAAATTATTACTTACTCGTCGTTATAAGAGTCGACATCCGTGAACGCCCCTCCAAGACTGTCAAATATTCTCTGAGCATCGTTCAGTGCACTATTAATAGCATCTTTAGTTAGACTAATTAGACTTGTTGATATCTGTTGAACCTCATTGTCAGAGATAGCTATGGTGCCAGTTACAAACAAAATGACTGACAGAAGTTTGACTTGCATCTGTAAATGAAACGTTGAAATTAACTTTTCATGAATTCGTTACTACGCAAAATGTTATTTTAGATAGTGGATTAGTTAGTTAGTTAGTCTTTCCTCTTGGGCCTGTGGGCGGCGCATAGGGCAGAGGTCATAGCTCTCCATGTCTCGCGGTTCGTTGCTATTTGTTTTAAGTCTTTAATGTTTACTAGGCCCATCGTTGAGCCTTCTCTGGTGATGGTTCTACGCAGAGTCTCTCTTGGTCTTCCTCGTTTTCTTTTCCCTCTGGTGTCCATATGAGGGATTGGTAAGGAGTCTTCTCTCATCCATTCTAAGTGTGTGGCCGATGTAGTTCCAGCGGCGCTTTCTTATAAAATTTGATACATTTTCTTGCTTGGTCTCTTGTCTTATTTGTGTATTGGGTCTGAAATCTGACCATTTGAGGTGATAGTGGATTAAGAGAGCTATAATTACCATCCATAATGAAGAGATTGAAAATGTTGAAAATTGTAAATATCTTTGTCTCCGTAAACAACAAATATGGATACAGGATACTTTCTTTTTCTTCTGCGTTCTCACTAGATTGGGATTTCGGATTCTCTAATAAAGGCAGCCGTCTGTCTCAGATTATCAGCCACGCCATACAGTTTGTCTTGGACGCTGGTGTAAGTGGTCCACTTCTTTCTTCTCAAGTCTGCATACTGGGGGCAGTTCTGTAGGATATAGTTTCTATGATTTATGCTTCCCCGTTTGTGCCGACCTCTTCCCGCAGTAAGTTTTGGCCACTCACGTGATGGTAGGTCTGACATTCTTACTGCGTGGCTAAATCTCCGAGGCAGATTGGCGACCGTAGAATCCGTTATCACATTCCTCGTTGTGAGGGATCGTTGCACCATGTTATGCGCCTTACGGCCTGGTGCATCCGTTTTCTGCAAGCATTTGTTTCGGGTTAGCATTCCCTGGCGGACACGTGCATCCGATTTCAGCCAAACCTCCTTAGTCGCCTCTTACGACATGCGTGGCAGGTAACAGTGGTTCTATTCTTTACACCCCAAATTTGGGCCCGGTAACCACTTGGGCGAGAGAATACAGGATACTGTACATAATCATAAGACTATCTGACTTTTCATAGGTTAACTAGCGTCTGGCCGAATGGATCAGAGCGTGGCTCCCATGCTGGAGATCCAAGCTTAATTCACGGTAAGGCCAAGGATTTGTTCTGTTGTTGGCATTAAATAAAAATCCTAACCTGAACATCTTCGCAGCGACTGCGCTAACCAAGCGGCCATTAAATTCCTCAGACTCTCGTCCCACCTGTCGTTCACCGCCATAAAAATCGGTACTACAGGCCGTAACGACAGTTTAACTAGCCAGACAAACCTTTAGCATAACACAGGCAAGACAAACATTAGCATAACACAGGCAAGACAAACATTAGCATAACACAGGCAAGACAAACATTAGCATAACACAGGCCAAACAAACATTATCATAACACAGGCCAGACAAACCTTTAGCATAACACAGGCAAGACAAACATTAGCATAACACAGGCGAGAAAACAAAATGTTTGGGAATCATGTATAATTAAACAAACATTTTTTTTCCGATCCAGAAGCACTTGAGCTTTCAGCTCTTCGGCTCAGTGCCATGGACATCGTAACCCTTCGGTTCGGTGCCACGAACACCGTGAATCTGGGAAACTGTGGCTTTTCTGCCAGCCCGCGGAATTGAACCCGCATTCACAGAGGGCTAGTCACCCGTAGTCCAACGCGCTACGAACACGCTGGGCAAGCGGGCAAACAAACATTAAAGATGAAACGTTTGAAAGAACGTGTTACAGAAAAGTTATATGGATGCCCTGAACAATTGAGAGAACAATTGTGAAAACCTGTCAAGATTTGATCGCTGAGAGAAAATGCCTAATTAACAAAATTATGTTTTAAAAAAACTACAATATTTTGGTTAAATAAATCGTCTTAGTGACTTAGAGAGATGGAAGACACAGTCGAGTGTCACTAGACAGGTGCTCGAGTGGAACCCGCAGGAAAACGAAAAGAGGACTCCTAAGCAGACTTGGAGACGAGGTCTTATTGAGGAGCTGAAGAGTGCTCAATTGACCTGGGAGACCATAAAAGAACAGCCAGAGAGCGAGAAGAGTGGCGAACAACTGTTGAGGCCCTATGCTCCACGAGGAGCGGAGAGGATTAATGATGACTTAGAGAGAGCAATAATGAATAGATAATGAGCAAATATTAGGGAGGACTTCCGAACAAAAACAAATGACCAAACACAGGATTCGAACCACAAACTTTTATTTCTCATGGCACCCTAGTTGATTGTGTTCTTATAAATGTTAGTCTGTAGAGCTAGATAATGTTAGAGTATGTAGAGCTAGATAATCTCATGGCACCCTAGTTGATTGTGTTCTTTAAATGTTAGTCTGTAGAGCTAGATAATGTTAGAGTATGTAGAGCTAGGCAATGTTAGAGTCTGTAGAGCTAGACAATGTTAGAGTCTGTAGAGCTAGGCAATGTTAGAGTCTGTAGAGCTAGGCAATGTTAGAGTCTGTAGAGCTAGGCAATGTTAGAGTCTGTAGAGCTAGACAATGTGTGCCGTAAGGTTTGTCTGTAGAGCTAGGCAATGTGTGCCGTAAGAAATAAATAGTTGTGGTTAGAATCTTATGTTTTGGAATTTTCGGAAGCCACCTAATACTTGTTCACTCTCTATTTATTGATCATATTCATTGGCTTCGTGCTTCCCTGTGGTTCTTTAAAAAAATTCCTTCTCTTGGAGCATATGATGATGATGATGAACGTGTTGACAATTTATGAAATTCGGAAGTAAATAAATATTATGTACCGAATGCAGAGTTTTATAATCAAAAACAGCAATTACAATGGAACATCTCATTACATGTTTCAGAAGACAGCTGGATAAGAATTTACACAGATGGATCGGCAATGAGGCAACCATGAATGGTGGAGCAGGAGTGTACATTAGGCACTCAGATGCTACCACTGTGTCTCTAGCGGCTCCTACTGGAAGAATATGTTCCAACTACAAAGCAGAACTCATAGCCCTTCTGATGGCAGCACAGCACATGAATAAGCTGCAAGCAGCTGCAAGCAAGATGGTATTTCTTACAGACTCATTGTCAGCTATACAAGCTCTGGAGGCTAAATCCACTGACAGCACAGTACAAAAACTACAAAGAGAACTTGCTCAGCTTTCAGAAAAGGCAGAAATTCACTTGCAGTGGATTCCATCTCACTGTGGCATTGCAGGCAATGAGAGTGCTGATGTCTTAGCTAAGGAGGGCAGTGCCAAAGAGCAAATTTACCAACCCTTGTCTTTTCAAGAGGTCAAAACCCTCATACAGAAAAAAATCTGCAGTAGACTGGAAGACAAACACTGGATATGATTATGGAAAAGACTCCCTCAAAGACCTAAGCAGAACAGACCAGGTCATTATATTTCGACTACGCACCGGACACTGCAGACTCAACAAACACTTATACAGACTAGGAATAAGTCAAACAGCTCTCTGCCAGTGTCAGCAGGCAGAACAGACACCAGAGCATATCCTGCAAGACTGTCCTCTTCTGTGTGGCTGAGAAGCAACATGTGGCCACACCCAGTCGACCTGAAAACTAAGCTTTGGGAAACCTGACAGACCTGAAGCTGTCTGCCCAGTTGTGGTCCACAGTAAATTAAGCGCATGACCAGAGATCGCTGAAGAAGAAGAAGAAGAAGAATCAAAACAGACTTCATGATATAAAAACAAGAGTTTGTTCTATTTAAATAAGTGTAAATTGACCATCTCGACAATACAGTTTGTGGTCAACGTAAACTAAGCGCAAGTCTAGAGATCGCTTAAGAAAAAGAAGATGAGACGAAAAAGAAGACATACCAGCAATAGTCTACGGTAAACTAAACTCATTACCAGATATCGCTGAAGAAGAAGAAGAAATCCTAGCAATACCGATGTAAACAAAGATGTTGAGTTTCAAAACCACACGTAGACTATATAGTTTGACAAGAGTTCGTGTTGACAACAGGATGAAGATACTGCAGAAAGTGACATTGATGATAAGGAGAATAATTAAAGATTAAAAGACTGAAAAGTAAACGAATTGACGAGGAAAGAAATAAAGGATATAAATGGTTACAATATCAGTAGTGTACTTTTAATGATGATAATTGATAGTTGCCATGTTTAGAAACTGAATTTTGAAATGAAGATACACTATCAGTAGTGTACTTTTAATGATGATAATTGATAGTTGCCATGTTTAGAAACTGAATTTTGAAATGAAGTTACAATATAAACAGTACATATAAGCACATATACTTTACAATTAATGTAGACTACCCTTTAAAATTAGAAATGAGAAATGAAGGAATCAGATGAAGACTAGATGTGAAACCAGTCATGCAATTCATAAAAGAACTACAGATTAAATGGTTTGAACACCTGACAAGAATGCACTTGTATCGTTTACCACAGAGCGCCACATAGAAAAATGATAACGAGTACAGAGCAAGAGGTAGACCACGCAAAAGATGGAGCGACAGCATCAAGAGCAGCTTTAAGAAAATGAATAACAGCTAACAACGTGCATTAGAACAAGAACACAAGATCACTACATTCCCATCCCTCCCTAACACTTCTATAAAGAAGTAAATGGTGGAAGAGAATAAGAAGACCCTTTAAAAAAAATTAAAGTAAGCAATAAAAAGTTTATTTATATATATAATTTGATAAAAGTATGTTTATATATTGGTTACTAAATATGTTTATATATACTTTATATACATATTATATATTTTTATATACATATATTTATATATAAGTATGTTTATATATACTTTGATAAAAATAGGTATATATATATATACTTTGATTTTTTTTTTCCGATCCAGAAGCACTTGAACTTTCAGCTCTTCGGCTCGGTGCCATGGACATCGTAACCCTTCGGTTCGGTGCCACGAACACCGTGAATCTGGGGATCCTGTGGCTTTTCTGCCAGCCCACGGAATTTAACCCGCACACACAGAGAGCTAGTCACCCGCAGTCCAACGCGCTACGAACACGCTGGGCAGGCGGGCATATATACTTTGATAAAAGTTTGTTTATATATACTTTGATAAAAGTTTGTTTACATGTACTTTGATAAAAGTATGTTTATATATACTTTGATAAAAGTTTGTTTACATGTACTTTGAAAAAGTTTGTTTATATATACTTTGATAAAAGTAGGTTTTTATATAATTTGATAAAAGTATGTTTATATATACTTTGATAAAAGTTTGTTTACATGTACTTTGATAAAAGTTTGTTTATATATACTTTGATAAAAGTAGGTTTTTATATAATTTGATAAAAGTATGTTTATATATACTTTGATAAAAGTTTGTTTACATGTACTTTGATAAAAGTTTGTTTATATATACTTTGATAAAAGTAGGTTTTTATATAATTTGATAAAAGTATGTTTATATATACTTTGATAAAAGTTTGTTTACATGTACTTTGATAAAAGTTTGTTTATATATACTTTGATAAAAGTAGGTTTTTATATAATTTGATAAAAGTATGTTTATATATACTTTGATAAAAGTTTGTTTACATGTAATTTGATAAAAGTTTGTTTATATATACTTTGATAAAAGTAGGTTTTTATATAATTTGATAAAAGTATGTTTATATATACTTTGATAAAAGTTTGTTTACATGTACTTTGATAAAAGTTTGTTTATATATACTTTGATAAAAAGTAGGTTTTATATAATTTGATAAAAGTATGTTTATATATACTTTGATAAAAGTTTGTTTACATGTACTTTGATAAAAGTTTGTTTATATATACTTTGATAAAAGTAGGTTTTTATATAATTTGATAAAAGTATGTTTATATATACTTTGATAAAAGTTTGTTTACATGTAATTTGATAAAAGTTTGTTTATATATACTTTGATAAAAGTTTGTTTATATATAATTTGATAAAAGTTTGTTTATATATATTTTGATAAAAGTTTGTTTATATATACTTTGATAAAAGTAGGTTTATATATATTTTGATATGATGAAAGAATATCAAAGTAGGCATTGACATGGGATGCAAAGGATTCAAGAAAGAGAGGACGATCTAATGAGACCCTGAAACGAACTTAGCTAAGAGAGGCAAAACATATCGGTCTCAGTTCCATGGAGGAGATTGAGCGAGTTGCCCAGGATATAGCGGTATGGAGAAACTGCTTGCAGGCCCTATGTAACGTATAACAGTACGAGAGGAATTATTATTATTATATATACTTTAACAATTTAAGTAAAATGGTACTTTCGTATAAAGTTAAACAATTAGAAAAAAGTACAGAAAAGCATATATACCTTAACAGTATACGTGAACTGTAGTTTGATCCAACATAAGTCCAGAAATATATCCCTGTAACAGCGACAAGTTATAAAAACCAATCTCTGTGTGATTCGTATTCATATATGTAGCGTGGAACTTTAATAAACAGTTTCTCCATTTTCTTAATTACATTATGGATTCTGCATTTTCGTGACAAGAGCGGTTTTTCTAGCATTTGATGAAAATATATTGATATTTATTTGACACATTTGTCCAATATTTCCTTTTAGTGCGAAGTGATTGCAGCAGCAGACATACATATTGACTTTCTCACAGAAGGGTCTAATAAACACATTTCCACAGATTCACGATTTTGTAAGTATCATAAACAATCTGAAAAAATGGTATTAAAAAGGAAATATTGACTTCATTGCGCCAGGTTTTACCCCATGTGGCTCGGTCCCTCTCCGCAGAAATGGTACCCCCTGCCGAGAGTATTGCACAAAGCAGGAACTCCGTAGCTCTGACAACAATCTTGGGGTGAGCAAAAAATACCTTAGTGAATAGAACGGGGCGATCCTTATTGCAAAACACAACCTTCGAACGGTGATGTGAAAGCTTGACCACTTAGCCACAAAGGACCTCCACAAACACACTGAAGCATTTGTTACGAATAAATGATCTTTTAAAACTAGAAATAGCTGAATGATCTTCTGCGATGATGACTGGAATTTTCGCCAGCGTGGTGTCGGGGCCCGCAAGGGAAGCAAAGAATAGTACCATTGTTACCTACAAGGCGTGTCCTAAGAGGCGACTGATGTAGGACCTAGGGAAGTTACCCTAGTAAATAAAAAGCATCGCAGAAATCGGATGTGCTGGCCTACTTTCAGTTTCAGTTTCAGTTTGGAATATCTTCATTGCACTCTGGACATGTCCATAGGTGCTCCGATCTCCTTCGCAATATCTCCAACAGCGTCCAGCGACTGACCGTACCAGTTCTATTATGATTGATGAGCCGACTCGTATACCTGTTGTATCGTTCTTTTCTTGCCACACCAATCTTCAAACCCAGTTCTCGCAATCTAGTAGTTGACGTGGATTGGTTTAGATGAAAGTCTTCTCTGCGGCCACGCTCTATGAGGGCGTTCACGATGTCAGCTCTGTCCATTGGCTGACACTCTGATATAGCGGCAGAGCCAGCCAGTCGGTCTGCCTCTCTCATTGCCAACGACACCCATGTGCTCCGAAACAAAGACAAGTGTAATTCTGCAAATTGTTGACGCCTGCAGTGATTCAGTCCATTGCCTGCGCACCGAACCGGCCTCCACCTTTCGGATCATACTCAATGAGTCACTCAGAATGCACGCATGAGTGTAGTTTTGTGACTCTATCCAGAGTAGTGCATTGGTCACCGCCAGTACCTCCATTGTCATGCTGCTTGTTCTCATACTAAATGCACCACTGGCTTCCTTGACCATTCTGCCACATGAGCTTGCAGAGAAGGCCCATGCAGACTTTTCGTGACGAACTACCGATCCATCCGTGTAAATCACAACGTTGTCTGCATTGCAGTTTTCATCGATAATGGCTTTGACGTCTGCATTCAACGCCACGGGATTTCCTTCTCTGCAACCTTTGTCAAATTTAATGATGGTTGAAAAAGTGTTCCAGTATATTGGAGGCATCGGTATCCATTCTTTCCCATAGTCAATATTATTGAGCCCGCATACCAGCTGAACAGTATCTGCGGCACGGTCAACCCATGACTTGCCCCGCTTTAGCCGATTTCCACCACTGGTGCTGAGCTGTTCATGCAATGGGTGATCCTTTTGGCACTTATTTTGAGATAGGCACGTGCTCTAGCTATCTTGAGTCTATACTCCATGGTCGGAAAATCCAGGAGAAACCTCATCGCCACACAGGGTGTATCCCTTGTGCAACCGAGGATGATGCGCATAGCTTCGTTCTGTATTCTCTCCAGTCTTTCGATTTGCGTTTTGCTGACAGTGAGGGTGGCCATTGCATATTCAATGGTGGAGAGGACCAGTGTCTGATACAGGATGACAAGCAGTCGTTGCTCGATGTTAACAGCCGCCATGACTCTCATTGCCGCTAAACCTACTTGTTGGCGCATAACTGCACAACGTACAATCGCTCTTAGGCTCAGATCCCATACCAATTACACAGAGTGGTTAACAAGTGGTGGATATGGAGCGTTCAAAGAAGAAGAAAACTGGAATTTCAAAGTCTCTAATGTAGTCTTTGTTTGTGAAGATTGTGAAGAGAGTAGGGTACATTATTTTCCTCAGATATTAATTGCAATGGACAGATTATCACCATTGCTGATCAAACCAATTAGTCCTTAAGTGCTCCGATCTCTTCCTCAGTATGACTCACAGAGTGTGGCAGCTAACGACACAATATAGTTTACTATTCTTCCTTGGTCTCCAGTGTAGTGCTCTTGCTCTTGTCTATCTACACCCCATTTGATTTGATATTCTTGCAGTCCAATTTGGATTGTAGATTTACCACCATTCCTTGAATCGCTCATTTTTTTTTTACACGTGTAAGCCTGGCACAACCGGTAAAATCGAGGATAGATGAGACAGAAATAGAAGATTTTGGATAGTCTGACTTCATGGCACGGTAGAGCGTCAACATTTGAGTTGATAGCAAACACCAACGACAGAGATTTGTGGAGATCCTTGATCGCCTACGCCAGCCGGTACCTGATGATGATGATGCCTGGCACAAAAATACACCATTTTTTAGCCTAGACCTCTTCAGAGACCAACAATTTCCTTCAAGTCCACCCAGTCGCAATCTTATTGAGCATCTCTTTTAGTCGCGGTGAAAACATGCATGGATAAAAGTGTGTGACTTACCAGACCATCACTTTAGTTACTGTCATGATCTCTATAGTAAGACTATGTGTAGTCACGACAAAACGAACACTGTCTTCTTTCACAACCACCCTTCCCCCTCCCCACCCCACCTCGACTTGAACAGCGAAAGCCCATGAGCTCCGCAAGTGCCAAAATAATGACCCAAACGTGCACATAATCGCATCGAGCCTTTAAGAAATCAACGCCTGAACTTCTGCCTCTGTGACCACTGGATTTTCTTGTCTGCATTCTCTATCAAGTCTGATACATACTGAAAATGATCTATTGATTCCTGTTGGCACTTGTATACATTCTTCACCGGATTCAATGTCTTCAAGTGAACACACCTGTAGAATACCGTCCTCGGCCTGATCCATCCAAGAATTTCATATTTTTTAAAAACATATTTCAATTTTCCTTTTTTTATTTTCATGTGCAGCGGATAGTGTGAGTCCCGATTGACGCGGACTGTGCACGACACATTATTATTCTATCTTACATAATAGGATAGTCGAATCCCTCTTAATCAGATATCTTTAGTGTACAATCAATAGTACGAGCACATGGCTGAGAGTCAGGATCACCAGAGCATACTCAATCACAGACAGGTCCAGACTCTGGTATGAGACAAAGATGGTGCTGCTCACAATTTGCTGCAGTAATGACTTACCGCAGTCATACCCTTCATTATCACATGGTCTACGTTTTTTTTGTAAAATCAATACTTCGATCAAAACGACACCCCAGGTATTTCATTGCCTGATATCTCTCCATCATGTCTGTACATAAAATTACAGTTGGTGTTGAAGTATATTGGTTGTTTTTAAAAACAACTCTTGTTTTCTCTAAATTAAAATCAGCGACTCGCAAACTTTTTCAGCTGGCACAACATACAATCGCTCTTAGGGTCAGATGATAAAGAGTGGTTTAACAAACGGTCGATATGGAGCGTTCGAAGAAAGATTTCTGTTGTTAGCTTGAACATTAAATTTAACTTGTCATGAGTGGATTATCATTTCTACACTCTAGACAAGCCCATAGGTGTTCTGTTCCCAGCCTCACAATATAACCAACCGCCCACAACACCAGTTCAGCACTGATTGCGCAATCATTTTGTATACAAGTTGAGTTTGCTCTTATAAGCAGGACCAAGTTAAACTCTCATCTCCTGCATTCTTGCAACTGACCATGATTTAGTTTAGTCGTCGGGTCATCACTGCTCATCGAACCAATTAGTCCATAAGTGCTCCGATCTCCCCTCACTATGTCTCTCAGCGTGTGGCGACTAACGACTGTTTCTTTGTTGGTTTACTATTCTTCTTTGGCTACCAGAATAGTGTTACTGTCTAGCTACACCACACTTGACTTGGAATTATTGCAGTCTGGTTAGGGTTGTAGATTCAGCACTATTACTTGAATCATGTACACGTCCTCTCTCCCTTAGGAAATTTATATCAGCCTAGTCCATTTCTCGCCCGCTTTTTACAGCAGCCATACCTGCAAACCTATCTGCATGTTCATTTCCTTTTACACCTGTACGCAAAGCTGAAAATCCACCATTTGCAATATTTTAGTTCTTTGAGTATGTCAAGACAGTCTAGTGTGACATTGAGGAATATGAACGTGTGAACATGCTGGCTGGATTTACAGGTCATTTCTCAACATATATCTTTGTCTTGATACTTTGATAATCTAGGTCTCCTAAATGCAAATACTCACAAATCAACAAGAGTCTATGAATTAGAACATGTCTGATGTCTCTCTCTCTCTCTTTGCCTTTTACCCGGGTTGGGGCATAGGCCCTCAACCAACTCATGCCAAGTCTTCCTATCTCTAGCTATCTCCTGCAGCTCTTCTTTATATTGTTGATCTCCGCCTCCAAATCTCGTCTCCATGTATTTATCAGCCTCCCCTTCTTTCGCTGTCCCTGCAGGTTCCAGGCAAGGACCCTTCTTGTTATATTCCCTTCCGGTTTTCGCAAAGTGTGTCCTATCCAGCGCCAGCATCTTTTTTAACCTGTTCGTTCACTGGATGTCTGATGCAATTTTCATTTATTCTTTGATTTCATTAGCTTCTTCTTCTTTCAAACGCTCCTTATCGACCACTTGTTAACCACTCTTTGTGATTTGTATGTGATCCAAGGCTAAGAGCAATTGTACATTGTGCCAGTTATGTGACTACAAGTAGGCCAGCACATCTGATTTCTGCGATGCTTTTTTTTTACTAGGGTAGCTTCCCTAGGCCCCCATCTCAGTCGTCTCTTACAACATGCTTTGTAGGTCGCAGTGTTACTATTCTTTGCTCCCTTTTCAAGCCCCGGCAACCACACGAGCGACATCAACCATTTACAAACACAAACGATAAGTATTGCAAACAATTTAATATATGCACTGTCATTTAAATAACATTTAAGTAAACAGGTATATAAGCTTCTTTTATTGTTTACAGAAAGTTAAAAAAATGGATGATGATGATGATAAATGAGTTGAGTGCAATAATTAAGAACAAGGCAATTAATTGAGAAAACACTGATTAAATGTGAGATCCAATTAATAGAATCAATTGTCAAGTGAACAAAGTACATAAAACAGCTGTAATAGAGCACAGAAAGAAAATCACACACTCTGAAGAAAGATTTCTTTTTAAAAGTTATAAGCAAACAATTTATTATCAATATGAGAAAGAGGGTCTTGCAGTTCGTGATAGAATATTGTTGTGTAAATGAAAATTTGAAATAATGAGAAAACAAAGAATGAGAAATGATCAAACAAGTCACTGTACAAGCTAAATTCATATAATGAAAATATTCATGTGATATGGGTGAGTCTCAGACACTGAAACGAGTGCAACAATTAGGAGTTAAGTTTGGACATGCCAGACAGTGTCGTCTTCATGGTAGAGAGAGAAAATATACTAATCAATTTCTCACGGGTATGGTGACCAAGGTGGACTTTGAGATGGCTACTGTAGCGGAGGACAGAGCTTGTTTTCCTTATCATCAGTATAATAAGTCATACTAATAATAACATTAATAAAAACAGACAAAAACATAATTCTGACTAATTGTTTCATTGTTTTTAAAAGTACTGTGCTTACAAAAAAACCTGAAACATCTTTTATTTTAAAATATTTTTACTCTCTTGAAATTTGATTAATTTTGCGAGAAGCAAAGACTCTCCTGAAACAATCCAGAAAAATGATGTGAGAAAAACAAATGAGGATACAACCCAGAGCATGACAGTATAAATACACTAAACAGAAAAACACAGACCACAGTCTTCAGACCACACCTCCATAGAATGGGTCTCAGGGACTCGACTTCCTGCACCTGTGGAGCACCCAAACAGTCCCCAGAGCACATCCTGCAAGACTGTTCCTGTCCGAGTAGTGTGAGAATGGAGATTTGGCCAACAGAAACAACCCTACAAGACAAATTATGGGGGAATGTTGAAGACCTCAAGCTTACCGCCCTGTTTATGATACATACCGGAGTAGTCACATAGCACAAGTTTGTCGCAGAAGAAGATTAATTCTGTTAAAGCCGGCAGACTAACTAGGGTGTGAGGAATATATCACAAGGGCCGTGGCTCCCAGGCAAAGCGTTGGACTACACTGCTGTAGATATATTCATACAATAATTTTTCATGACATGATATAAGTATAAAATAATGAGTTCTCATTGTGAAACAAGGAGGCATGTTCCACTAATATCGAATACAATAAGAACATGATCAAACTGGGATTTAAAAGTATACAGACTTGCTCAAGCATACAAGGATAATTGTTAGCATTCAATAACTGGTAGCTGCTGCAAGAAATGAACAAGCAACGAAACAAAATAATATCAGATGGATGAACAAAAATAAGTGAATCATATAGCATATGCTGCTGTAGAGGTGGTAAGTGTTGGAGCACTAACTTTACTAGGTTATAACATACGAAGGTGAGGTGGTCAGTGTTACAGTCCTCTCATTTCTAGGCTGTAATGTATGAAGGTGAGGTGGTTACTATTACAGCCCTCACATTACTAGGTTATAATATACAAAGGGAAAATGGTTAATATGAAGTAATTGAGTTAATATGAAGCCCTCATATTACTAGGTTATAATATATGAAGTTGAGGTGGTCAGTGTGGGAAATGTTAAGTCTTCACATTACTAGGTAGTTTCAACATGATAAGTTGTTATTATTGGTTATTATTGGTTACTAAACTAACGTTATAGCACTCCGGACAGACCCATAGGTGCTCAGTCTCACCAAAAGATATAAAAGAGTATGCATACTGATGGTTCCTGTAGTTTGCTGATTAAACACACTCCTCACTCTGCCTCTGTTGTACTCGTACAATGGGTAACTCCAAACTGCTTAACCCTTAAAAGTTAGACTATTAAGAATTTATTTATAAATACAAAATTACATGACTCATAAACTGGCCATTTTTGTGTATTAGTTATGCATTTAAATGCATATAATATATGTTAACTAATGCAAAACTATGATAATTTCATAAATAATTAACAAAAATACAAAATATATATTTAAGAAGTTTAATCTCGTTGATTAAGGCATGCTTTTTTATTGTTCTTCTTCTTCTGTGTTCGCCTGCTACAAATTCATGCCTAGTCAGGAAGCCTGGTATAGTGCTTCTGACTGATTTTTGCGTGAAAACCTACTTACCATTTCTACTGTGTACCTAGCCATTCAGGCGAACCTACTCCGACTTCAGAGGTAAGAGCATGATTTTATTACACCGGCATCTGCAATTGTGCTGCCATTTTGGATAACCTCTGCAGACATGTTTTCACTTGCTCGTCAAAAACCAAACATTTGCGTATAAAATGGCATCTAATGACTCAAGATTACTGTCCTGATGAAGACTATAAGTATTAGTTCTTTATGGGCTGCTTTCTAGACTAGTTCTGCATCACTGTTTCTTATTTATTTATTAATTTGTGTCTTTAAAATATGGAAATATTTAGAAGTTACAATTTTCCTGATTACTGCCTTATATATTGTACAAACACAATAGTCGTTAGTTGCTACACGCTGAGAGCCATACTGAGGGATAGATCAGAGCAATTATGAACTAATTGGTTCAATATGCAGTGATGATGATCCGACGACTAGACTAAACACTAATATTGTCCAAACAACTTCATTTTGGGAGATATTGTGTAAATATAATGGTATAAGAGACTGTTAATAGTTTTCATGATATATTTCATACCTTTTTTGCCAGTGAAATCAGTGATTTTTCAGTGTAGATATTCAAATTGTACAGCATAAATTCTGGGCAATGCTTCACTTATTTTGTATTTTTTAAAATATAAATACAACATGATTTAAACAGAATTTTATTGAAAAAATGGTTGTAACAAAATAATAGACAAAATATCGACACCCATTAAAGAACAAGCACGGATGGTTAGCATTCAACTACAGTAATGCCAACGAACAAATTTACCAACACCTGTCTTTTCAAGAGATCAAAACCCTCCTACAGAGAAAATCTGCAGTAGACTGGAAGACACACACTGGATATGATTATGGAAAAGACTCCCTCAAAGACCTAAGCAGAACAGACCAGGTCATATTTCGCCTACCTACCGGACACTGCAGACTCAACAAACACTTACATAGACTAGGAATAAGTTAAACAGCTCTCTGCCAGTGTCAGCAGGCGGAACAGACACCAGAGCATGTCCTGCAAGACTGTCCTCTTCTGTGTGAGCTGAGAAGCAACATGTGGCCACATCTAGTTGACTTAAAAACTACACTTTGGGGAAACCTGACAGATCCTGAAGCTGACTGCCGAGTTTGTGGTCCACAGTAAATTAATCACATGACCAGAGATCACTGAAGAAGGAAATCTGACAGATTTGAAGCTGACTGCCCAGTTTATGGTCCATAGTAAATTAATCACATGACCAGAGATCACTGAAGAAGGAAACCTGACAGATCTGAAGGTGACTGCCCAGTTTGTGGTCCACAGTAAATTAAGCACATGACCAGAGATTGCTGAAGAAGGAAACCTGACAGATCTGAAGGTGACTGCCCAGTTTGTGGTCCACAGTAAATTAAGCGCATGACCAGAGATCGCAGAAGAAGAAGAACTACTGCAACAAGTTTTAATAAATGGAAAAAACTACAACACTAAAGTGACAAAGTTTTAAAGTGCTCTTTCTAGATTATTACTTTTTTAAATGAACTGAAAAAAAACAGCAGCATGAAGCATATAATGAAAGATATTAACTAACATGAAATTCTTTTCAATCTGAACAATGGTGTATGACATTTCAAGGCACAGAAAAACTTGAAATAAAATTTGGCAACAATTTATACTATAATGTTTGAGGTACTTCATTTGACTGGTGAAAGTTTATATTTAAAAAAATTATGTACTAAAAAATATATTCCTAGAACAAAAATAGATTTCTATTTTGTTTTCAAATTGTTACAAAGATAATATTTTTTAAGTCAAACTGCAGGGCGATGTGTTATCTTCTTGACTTTCCAACCATGGAAGATAGAACAAGGATTTGCAGAACACTGGTGTCTACTTATAACGCTGTCACACAACATTCACTGCACAGGGAAATCAAGAGAGAAAGCTAAAAAGAGGAACATCTTGGATGTGCTAGACCAAGGATGTTATTCAACAGGTGTGTGTACTTAAGGACATTGAACCTGGTGAAGAATGGATACGAGTGCCTGTGAGGAGCAGTACATCTATTATGTATCAGATTGGATAGAGAATGCAGATAAGAAAATGCAGTGCTCATTGAGGTGGAAATTCTGACCTCAATTTATAAGAACTCGACTGATGGTGATGTGGTTAAATACACAGATGGGTCAATGGTTTGATATATGTGAGGCACGTGGACTTTCACTGCTCAGATTGGAGAGGGTATTGTGAAGAAAAAAGAGTGGTAAATTTGCTGTGACGTCACATAACCTGACCATGGAAATCATGGCAAAAACTAAAGCAATGGCCTGGCTGAAGTCATAGACATTTACCTGTGCATGCTTTTTAGTGACTCGAGCATGATGCTCTTAAAGATCGATAAGAGCTGAGCTTGAAGACAATGGTTAGTCTCTGAGGTTGTCTAGACTGGCAAATATCAGTTCTATTTTTCTGCCAGGGCATCAGGCAACAAAGGAATTGAACAGGCTGATAGGCTTGCGGGCATGGCTACTGTGGACATACTTAGGAAGAAGTTTGAGCATTTATGGACTCACTGGTTTCATGTGCAGTGATCTGTTGATTAAACTAAACTATCATGACAAAATAGAGTTTACTGCAACTGTTCCTCATAATGTCCATAGTTTAGAAGTTGCCCGCTCTACTTCTTCACTGGATGTGTTATTTTTCTCTTTTCAGTAACAACAATGTTGGTGTAAGAATAAAGCATTGTTGTCGCAAGGTACACATTGTTCAAACAACTGTTTTGATTTGTTGGCTACATTATAGTTGACTAGTCACTACAAAATATTTGGGCATACATGATCAAACTCTGGAACAGAATTGAATTTCAAGTAAAACAATTCATTAAAAAATATGCTAACATGACTGCTATATATAAAAAAACACACACACACTAATCACACATCAGTTGGTATTTCAAATCAAATTAAGATAAATAAAAACAACAGCAAAAAACAAACCAACATAAATCATGTTTTGAAGACACAGTTCTCATGCAAATGCTGCCAATGTTTAACTATTTATTCATAAAGTAACTAACATTGAATTTGACATACGCTCAAAAATACAGAAGTGGAATATTTCCCAAAAATTCAAGTTTTTACCCTGAATGTATCTATTTCATCAAAGTGAATCTAACCTAAGCCCGAGGGAATATAACAAGAGGGTCTTTTCCTAGAACCCACGGGGCAGCAAAAGAAAGGGAGGAATAGAAATATATGGAGATGAGATTTGGAGGCAGAGATCAACAATATAAAGAAGAGCTGGAGGGAGCTGCAGGAGATAGGAAGACAGCATGAGTTGGTTGAGGGTCTATGCCTCAATCCAGGTTAAAAAGGCAGGAGAGAGAATCTAACCTAGATACATTAGATCTATATTTTCAGCTACGTTTCACTGAAACATTACATGTTATGCACTGATGAAATATTTGTCTCGTTTTGTATAGTCACTTGTGCCATAAAGAATCGTGGGTAGTGCAAATTCTCGTTGTTGGGTTAAGCTTGTCACAGCGGTAGTTGTGAGCCCATGTTGCAGTAATTCGTTAATGTTTTCTATCAATCTGTATCTTGGTCTTTCTCATGTCTTCAGACCAGATCTTCTACTGGCGTAAATGCAAAGTACTAGTCTGATTTTTTCTTCTCGCTCGCTATGAATTCTGGCATTGTCATGGCACCGCTTACTGACAACAAGTGTCCCTCACCATTCAGGTGTGACTTACTACAACTTCAGAGGTACTTGTAATTTGGATCCCCAAGTAAAGAATCAGGGTCCTCTGTAGTCCAACCATGCACAATGTTAGTTAGTTAGTTTGTTCCTTTCGTGCCAAAGGCGGCACATAGGGCAGAGGTTTTAGATCTCCATGTGATACGGTTCTTTGCTAGCAGTTGGAGATCTTGTATGGTTTTACATCCCAATAGTTTACTTTCTTGTTGGATGGTTCTTCGAAGAGTGGTCTTTGGTCTTCCACGTTTTCTTTTCCCAACTGGTGACCACATAAGGACTTGTTGATTTAGTCTCTTTTCGTCTGATCTAAGAACATGACCTAGATATTTCCACCTTCGTTTCCTTATAATATTTGATACGGGTTGTTGGTGTGTTCTATCTCTCACTGTGTTGTTAGAAACGAAACCACTGCATTTTACTTTTAATAATTTTCGTAGACATTTATTCTCAAAGCTGTCCAGTTTCTTATCAATTTTCTTTGTTGATTTCCAACTTACACAACTGTAGGTCAGTACAGGAATCACACATGACCTAAATAATTTAACTTTTGTGCACAATGTATACACAGAATATTTCTGACCCAAGCTGGTCTCGAGCCCTGGAAGTTTCCAAGTATGTGGTTACTAGTGCACATAATTCTAAGCATGTATAAACTTGTCATAATATGCTCATTACAGTAAAATGTATAAACTATAGCAACTGTAAATGAAAAACATTTTTCTGCTATTTTAAGACCTTAGTCTAACAGTTAAAAAAAAAATAAAGTAGCTAGCAGTACAACTCTTTCAGTCCTGAGGGACAACAGAGCTGTGTTGCTGCATAAGTAGTTCCTAGCTCCGCTGGCAGCTGTAAAGTAAAATGTGGAAGTGACGCCTCTTTTCTGCGCTCAAAATGCAACAGGCCACTCCACTCCTTTCTCCAGGTACATCAGTCTTTGGCAACTGTTTCCTATGTAACTGTATTTCTCTCTTGCGCGTGCGATCACCGCTTAGACTGATGTACCAGATTTCTTCATAAATTCTGCTATTGTTATTAGGGACTCTGTCCCTCTGTACAGCTTCTCATTTAGCTCGGTTGACTGTATTTATATCAAGAGCCTTCAAATCTTGCTTACAGACATCCATATATCGTATTTGGCGTTTTTCAGTTTGTCTCTTCCTGAGGTCGGTTCTCCATATATAGAAGACCATTGGCAATTCAGCAATCTTCCATGTGAATCAGCCATGTAAAACTTCTATACTTGCAGAGAGTGTTTGTTATATGGTTATTTCATAATATGCCAAGAATATGTAAATGACAATGGAAATATGATTGGCCTGGAAATCAGTATCGTAGAGTGAATAGGATAAAAATGTAGCATTTGTAGCAAATAAAAAGATAGACAATTTGTCACCAAAATAAAGTTTATATTCTTTGTGATTAAATTAAATTCTGTCATGAGATACAATAAAATAGTAAATGACCTTTACATAAAGAAATGTACAAGCAGAAATTTACATGAACTTACTGTTTAAGGGATATTACTCTGGCTAAACATTTGCTTCAAGATTAGCACAACTCAACCTTTGTAATTATGTCCATTCTTCTGGGATATGTGCATGTTTTTATTTTAACTGTTTCACTTTTTTGTTGTCAAACCAACAATAACAAAACTTACTCTCATAAAATATTTGCACAAAATTGACATAAAACTCTGTATAATAAGACATATTAAGATAACAGCATAGAAAAAAATTCCACAGGAATCAACTACAAAAAAAATGCACCCCAAAAACTCAAATGAGAGAAGGAATGGACATTGTTCGTAGTACTCATCCAGAATTGTTGATGGTCATCTGGTGATGAGGTATTATTAAGTATTTAAATAACAGGCTCTCAAACTGGTGTGACACCACTTAACTTGGTCATTAATATAAACAAAATACTCATAATAGTGGCCATATTTTACTCAGACTTCTTGTGATTTGTTTCATCTGACGCCTTTCCATAGGATGAGCCCTTGTGAATCTCTGTGACACTAATCATCAATCTTACCATCACAGACACTGGTAGAAAAAAAGAAAATAAATATAGAGATTATTGATTAGTTAGGATCATCATTCTGGAAGAAGAATGAGAGGAAGACCTAGAAGACGATGTAAAACGTCATTGACGATCTGAGAATGACTGCTGCTGACGCCAGTCAACTTGCACAGAACAGAGCTTTTCAGGACTGCCATCATGGGAGCCAAGTTCCGGAAGGGAGCATCATATCAGGAATTATAGGTGCTTCAATCGCCTCCCCAATATCTTTATCAGTGCTTAATGACTGATCATGCCTGTTGTGCGTTGATTGATCAAATGCCTCATACCTTTTAAAAAAATGATTCATATATGGCAGTCCCCGGTTTCGCTCGGCATATAATAGTCTTTGACAAAATCTTGGATACCATCATTCTAGACAGCTGGTATCCCCACTATTCTGATGCAGTCACAAATTCACAGGGCAGGTAATATAACTTGCATGCCAGTGCAGAAGGGTAAACCCTCTCATGAAGACCAAATAATAGAAATTCAAAGAAGCACTTAACATACTTCTGACATACACTATGGAACTTAGAAAACTGCTGCACAGCATATCTTGTAGCTGCAAAATGGTATGGTTCTCTGTATACATATCTTCACAAATGTTTATCATCATGTAGGGCATTCATCAACAGAAAATCTTCACAAGAAGTTACAATTACTTGCTGACACTGTCCAAAATCTTTCCACTTCTACATCAAACAAAATATTACTAGAATAACTTTCTGCGTGAAAGTTACAAAACCTCTCCCTACCAGACAATACAAGCATATACTTACAAATGACTACACCACCAACTAGAAGGCCCTGCTGTATAAAAGTTCCTGCCAAAAATATGCTGCCCAGGTACAGGAAGAGAGGGACACAGGTTAGTACAGCCCAGAAGATCCACATGACTAGGTCATTAATTCTGCGTTCAACACTACAAACTGTGCCAGGAAATTGTCCAGTTTGAAGAAAACCTTCAAAAAGGTCATCCTGAAATCAGACAGGATAAATCCAAATAAAACACAGGATAATGTATATCACTAATAAATATTTATATAATTTCAACAATAAATGCAAACACAGTGTTACAAAAATGGGACCTACATATTAAGGGGGATTCGGGGTGTGCAGGTCAAGAATTTTTACGTTAATGTAGAATTTGTATAACAATTTTGAGAGATTATGACTTAGAAAAGTAGTTAAAATGGTAAACAGGCTTTCACACAGAAGAAGAGTAGAAAAAGGTCCGTTTACACAAAAAATATCCAAGCGTTGCCATGGAAACAATACAAAATGGCCACCAAACACAAAATTTCAAATCCCTAAGGCTCTGAATCTAATGAATGTAAATGAATTCTGTTTTCCATCTAAGGTGAGCAATTGTAATATCTAAACTATTACACAAGTTTTTTATGATATATTAAATATTACATTTTAAATAAATTTTTGGGTAAAAACACCACCAAAAAAGCTTTTTTATCACCTAATTTTGGGGGTGTGTTTACCCATAAATTTATAAAAAATGTAATATTTAATGTATCCTAAAAATCTTGTGTAACATTTTAGATATTACAATTGTTCAACTCAGAGTGAAAATAGAATTCATTTATATTCATTAGATTGTTAGGGATTTAAAATTTTGTGTTTGGTGGCCATTGTATGTTTCCATGGAAGCGTTGCAATTTTTGTAAACTAAACTTTCTACTCTTCTAAGTCATAATCACTCAAAATTGTTATACAAATTCTACATTAATATGAAAACAACAACAGAAATTTCCAGACAAGAGTATCCCTTAACTAAACAATATTTTTAGTACAGGCGGCCATCCACGTGGTGTCGGAGTCTGCAAGGGAAGTAAAGAATAGTACCACTGCGACCTACAGGGCATGTAGAAATATGCGACTGATGTATGGCCTAAGCAAGCTACCCTAGTAAATAAAAATCATAGCAGAAATCTGATGTTCTGGCCTACTTTTAATCGCATAACTGGAACAACGTACAATCGCTCTTAGGCTCAGATCACATAGAAATCACAGAGTGGCCGATATGGAGCATTCAAAGAAGAAGTACAGGCTACCATAATTGACAATCATTTCCTTATAATAATCAAGCTATTTTTTAACTACCAAATTATGTCTGCAGACCCTTACTACAGAACCTACATTCACTATGTTCGCTTGAAATATTGTCTATATATACACTCAATGTGGTTTCTTGTACAAACTTCACTGTCTTTTGTAGCTCACCTAGAGGTCTGTGTAGTTTTCTGTCCAGTGTTGTTTCATTAGGCCAGTGAGTAAACCACATTATATCATATTCGGGACAGTCTTGAAGTATGTGCTCTGCAGTCTGATGTGCCTGTCCACATGACTGAATTGTCAATCTTGAATTTTGTATACATGTGGCGGCAGAGTCGATTATGTTCTGCTCTGAGATGCAGAATGACAACTTGTTCTAATCTACTAATATTATAGTAGTCGTCTTGTGTTGGTATTAGTCACAAATGAGTGCTCATTAGAAAAGTTTGTTCTTATTGGTGTGCGTAACAGGCTTATTTTGTTGAACATAGAAACACCATATGATCACGTTTCTATATTTCTGCAGAATTTAATATCTCAAAAGTTTGCAACCTCTTCACACGAAACAAGGTTACACCACACAATGTACTTTGATATGTAAAGGGTACAGGTCTGTATCGAGGACTCATTAGAAAGGTTATTCTTGGGATGTAGTATTGATGAAATTATAATTTAATCCAACGTTCTTGGGGATGATAAGAGATGATGAAGTTTCTCATTGACTAAACTATTTGATGAGTGTCACTACTGATGGGCGTCATCTTCAAACTCAAAATGGTTGTTTCATTATCATACTGCACACACAAGTAAGTCATGTACAGGACTATATGAGTAGATTAAGTCAAAGTAAACGTAAGTAGTTATAGTAGTCCATGTCCATAACCCAAGAAAGTCATGTAAATACTACTTGAATAGTAAGTCCAGTCATAATGAAACTGCACAAACACACCCTTCTCTTTATAAAAATGTAACCTAATTCTCACTAATGCTATCACTAACACCAAAACAACAGCAAGGTTCATAGACTAAAAAACTGGCGCATACATTTACAGCTGGTAGTTTCAGGGGGGAAACACAGCTACGACTGCAATACAGTTTTAAAGAATATACCTAACCCATTTGCAATTACCTTCCTCTTGAAGAGTTTTCTCAGCCAATCAGCACACTTTTCATCCGTATCTATGGGAACACTGTCTATTGAAATACGCCTGCAGCACAAATTTTTGGGGGGAAATTTAAAAAAAAAAAACAGATTTACAATTACATGCTTATTAATAATAGTTCATATCAATACAGCAATGATATTATTACAGCTTTAGATGCTATTAACAGAAAACTGGTATGACAATGAAGGAAAACTATAACAATAGAAATTTACTTGCATTGCTGCAAAATGTCTTTCACTATCTTCTGTAGAATTGGTAAAGCCATGCAGAACTGTTGAGTTTCCACTGCATGGTTCAATGAGAAGGGATCCATAGCTACATGTAGCAATGCTTACATATGTGTCATAAACACCAGATAAATGAAACCAGTCCTTGAATATAGTATTAAAGAATAGACAACAGCATCAAAGTCTGACATTGAGAATATCAACACAGTACAAAATCAAACAATGAAATTGATAAAAGGAGGTACCAGAAGAATACCCATTAAAGAATTACAAACACACAGTGAGTGATGTGGTCAACATCATGCCAAGCTCAACTTTATTTCCCAGCGTATATCTGGTATCACGGCGTGATGCTGACCACATCACCCATCGTGTGCCGGCGGTCAATGAAAAAATACAGGCCTAACACTGTATTGACCTATATACCACGAGGTATGAAAGGGTTCCTTTTATATCTGGTATCCACTTCAGGCTGGTTCGACCTGACAGCCACTGTGGTTGGATAAAAATTTTGACAGAGAATTTATAACCTCTGACCATGTGTCTATGAATCAAGTGCATTAACCACTGTACTACCATAGGCCGGGAGTCTCTATGGCAAAATAGTTAAGACATCTGCCAATTGTCTGAAGGTTGCAGGTTTGAATCCAAACCAAGTCAAATGTACAATTTTTTCAGGAGACCCTAGGGTTGCTGCAGGAGCTACAGAGTTTGTGCAACACTCTCAACAGGTGCCATGCCATTTCTGCCAAGAGGGACGAAGCCATATGGGGAAACCCAGTGCAATGAAGTCAATCTTTCACCGTAAGACTATCGTAGGTCTCACCACAAATGTAGTATATAATACATGGTTTTGGAAGAGGAAGATTCAAATGAAACAATTTCGTAGAATCAACAAAAATCAACAAGATGGGCCAATTCTAACAGTAATGCATTAAACACTTACTCTACCACAAGTGTACACTAAACCCCTGCTTGGAGAGAAACATTTCTTCCCTTAAATAATAGATGGTATCTCTGGTTTTGAAAGGAAACATAACCAGACTTAGCAACAATGAAAAAATCATCACTATAAAATACATACAGAAACTTTTGACTAAACGCTCTAGGATCAGCGCAGGTGAATCAGAAACAATGCAACATTGAATAATAAAATGTATGGAATCTTTCTGAGTCTAAACAATAATACACAAGATTGAAACACAAATCAGTTGCAACAGGACAATTTTCAAATAACTTTAGGGGAGAATCAGATTCTCTGAAAACTGCAACAGAAATTCAAATGATTAAGCAAACAGACACAAAATTGTATGGATGTGAATCATGGACTTTAATACAAACATCAAAGAACAAAATTTAAACTTTTGAAACAGTGTTACAGAAAAGTTCTTAGAACACCCTGGACAGAGAAGAGAAAAAACAAAGACATCCTACAAAACCTGCATATCGAGGAGCAATGTCTCATAAATAACATCATGTGCCGGAAGATGAAATATTTTGGCCATGTTGAATGTCACAATGGTTTGGAGAGAACGGTAATCGAAGGCATGGTTCCTGGAGTACAAGGCAGGGGATGACTAAGACGAAGATGGCAGCAGGACTTCAAAGAAAACTTGAACATGATGCTGGAAGAGGTGGGAGAACTTGCTAGAGACAGAGTTTTTAAGGCGGGCTGTGATGAAAGCAACATTCTGCACGAGACACTGCTATTACTTGAACAAATAAATTAGCATTGTTTATAGTTGTGCTATTGATACCTGCAGCTCTGAGATGCTATACACATTCAGTCTTGAAGATCTTAGATACAGACACACCTTACAACAACTCTTGCACTTATAAATAAATAAAAGACCTATTGTATGATGCATTCTTGACGGAATAAATATTGGCCTGTTTATAAAACCCACAAACCACACAGATAAATTAATAATAATAGCAGTCCATCGCAAGCGATGTTGACAACAGCCTCAGAAATGTGCTGCTGCACCTCTCTTATGTGTGTGGAGGTGACTGTACAGTCTAATCCTAGAACACAATCCCCTACTACAGGTAGGGCATACATGATCAAGGTTAGACATGTGAGTGTTGTGTGTTCTGTCTTTTCGTGCAGCTTGTTTTCTCTGTGCCTCAACGGCATGACGATTCTCAGCTATACGAGTTCCTCTTGAGTTGTTACAGTGTCACATTTGCGCTCTTGCCAGGGATTCCTATCATGTGGTGTCTATATCTAAACATTTCAGAGACACTTTAAGAGTGTCTAAAGCGTTTTTTTTCTGTCCACCAGCTGAATATCTGGCCCTTCAAGCTCGCCATACATCAACATACATCAACATACATCAAGCTACACAGAAAACTTACAGTCAATCTGCTAACAAGTCATACACATGAAAAATAATGCGGGTTTGTTCAGCATGATAAGCCAAATATAACTAATGCAAAGACTTACTCTGTATGAAAATGAGCCAAAAGAGACCGTCCATTGATTATGTTTATTAAAGTAGGTGCCAAACCTTCTGGTGGAAAACCTACAATGCAGTTTAAAATTGCTGGAACTGTGGGAAAAATAGAACATTATCCACTCTTTGAAAAATGCACTTTACAATGTTTTCTCTAAAACTAAAATGGGTCCTGGTTCAAATATTGTTTCTAAGTAAACAGATACAGGTCATCTTACTTAAGTCACACCTTGTCTAATCTGTAGAGGACATCCAGAGATATCAACACCTGGTCATATCTTCTGTCTCTCTTCTGCCATGGTTCTAATTCAAGCTTTGGTCTTCAAGGATTGTTTGATAACATCCTTTCACCACACTCAAGATCTTCCTGGAGACCTAAATCCCTGAATCTTGGCCACCCATACTTGCTGTAGCAATCAGTCCACTTCCATTCTGCAGAAATAACCAAACTATCATAATTGAGACAGTTTCACACTGGTCTACAAGACTTGAAACGTGCTACCGTTAGACTTGAATACTGCGAGAATTGATGTACTGTTAGACCGTTAGACTTGATGTACCGTTAGACTTGAATACTGCAAGATTTGACGTACTATTAGAGAGTGAAACTTGTTATTTTATCAATATTCTCCAAATATCACATCCAGAAGTTCAAGGCTGGCTTTTTTCCTCTTCTGATTTTTCTTTTGTACCTTGGTCAAGATGGTGTCGCAGGATAGCATGTCACCATGAAAACTATAAATACATTGTACAACATAATCTTTCTCATGACATTATACTATCATGACCAAATTTGGATGTTGACATCAAATGACAGAAGAAAACTAGTGATGACAGAGTGCTGGGAGCACCAAGAAAAAACTGATTTAGGAATGAAGACTTCAGGAAAATAGTGGATGCAACATCAGTACTGAACTTCTTCAAGAAACAACAAATTAAATGGTTCGACCACATACGCAGATTAATAACAGGCAGTGGGCCGCAGAATTTACAAGGCAAAAGGTCAGCCACAGAAATAACAAAAGCAGTGAAAAACATTATTTTTAAAGTGCACACAGAAAAGCCAGTTCTAGAAATCTCTTCTTATCCTGATGCTATGAGGTAAAACTGGGTTAGAGAAAAGAAGAAAAAGAAAGATCAAAATGGATCTTTACTTTCATTATATAGTAAAGATTATAACCTGTGTGATTTCCAGAGAAGTTAAGAATAGAACCACTATTTCTTCTAGCATGTAGTAAAGGCAACTAATAGGAGCTTAGAATTTATTGTTCGCTCGCTATGAATTCATGCACACCTAATATGGCGCCTGACTAATTTTTACGTTGAGGCTTTCTTACAAGGCGAACTTTGCTCCGACATAAGAGATACTCGTAATTTAGATTTCCAAGATCAGGGTTTCCTGTAGTCTTCTTCTTCTTCTTTACGTTCGTTCTTTACGACCAATTTTAATCACTCTTTGTGATATGATTTGATCTTTGCCAAGAACGTGTATACGTTGCACATTGGTTTGGTAGGCCCCTAACGCATAGACTTCTACACGTTTAGGACATGTGTATCCGATTTCAGCCAAACCTCCTTAGTCGCCTCTTACGACATGCGTGGCAGGTAACAGTGGTTCTATTCTTTACACCCCAAATTTGGGTCCGGTAACTACTGGGCGTTCCTGTAGTCCAAACACATGCTGTGCACACACAGAGAATTTTTGGCCAAGCTCACCCAGAACTCCAAAATGTGCATAGTATGTGGTCACTAGAGCAGCGTGTTGTCAACTTCGCTATTGACGACCCAATTCACCAATCCTTTATTGTGTGTGTGGCTATTGGAAACGATAGCGACTTTACTTTGTTTTGGTTTTACCAAACTAATATTCTTACAAATATGCACCTAGACAATAATAAGAGATAAGACTTACAATGTCCTCGCAATCCCCGCATGGATGTTACAAAACCCTTGGGCCGTGGCAGCAACACATGTTTCAACAATGGATAGCCCTTAGCTTTGCATATTTCTAGACTAGCCTTGTGCTTGTCTTCTGTAAACCGTGTTCCCTCAGGAAAAAGAAGCAGCTGAAAAAATATTGTTAATATACAGACATTATATCTCCAGGTCAACAATAGAGCTCAGTTTTTGTTAGTTTTCTTGCTGCATGACTGCAACTATCACTCTCAACAGTTCCTTTTTTTTAAATCTGCCTTCTCAGGTTTGATCCATGACGTTTTGATTGCTCTGATAATCTTCTACTGATCTTTGCCAAGTGTTCCTTCAGCCTTTCCACTCTACTATTTCCCTGTTAATTTCAGTCAAGTGCATATCTACTTGCATTCTTAGGTTGTTTCTGAGAAGTTCCCAACATAATGTCTTGATTTGTTTAATATTCAAAAGTATGTCTTGATTTGTTTAATATTCAAAAGTATGTCTTGATTCTTTAATATTCAAAAGTATGTCTTGATTCGTTAATATTCAAAAGTATGTCTTGATTCGTTAATATTCAAAAGTATGTCTTGATTCGTTAATATTCAAAAGTATGTCTTGATTCGTTAATTTTCAAAAGTATGTCTTGATTCATTAATATTCAAAAGTATGTCTTGATTCGTTAATATTCAAAAGTAATCAATTGAAAAAGTCCTGAAAAGGTCTGAAGATATATTTTGAACACAAAAAAGAGAGTAGGCTGGCAAGAGCAATATCATGATATAATTGAAACTGAAATATTAAGAGATGATAAAATGAGAATTTTAACAATTGGGAAGTTGTGGAAACCTAAGTTTAACTTTACAAACAAAATAGAAGAATAAGTTTTTGTGAAGAAAACTTTGACCCAAGAAAACAACGACAACTTAAAAAGTGAATAAATTACTGGGAAGTACTCTGAAATCATTTATCAAAAGAAATATTATAGTGAATAAACATTGAATAATGAGAATTTTACTGATGCTACTCTTCAAAGGGTATGCTGGACTAAAGGTATTCCCACAAAATCAATTGAAATGGGAAAGACAGATACAGAGAACTATGCCTTCCATTGGCTTTCTGGAACTTCGTTTACTTGGGCCGTTGTTGTATCTCAGTCGATGTTTCGGAAGATCCAAAGTGCAGGTTTCAGTGTGAGTGAATGACGTCTATTGAAGTTTCTAACCTCCTGAAGATTACGTGGATCTACTGTTCTGGGCATGCAGGTGTGTGCTGCAATGAGAAAAGGCTTGATTCAACAGCATTGATTGTCTGGGAGCTGCAGATGGATAAGGGGAATGTTCTTCGGTCACTTCACGACTGCCTGTTGGATGAAGACACTAAAATAGATGCTGAATCGACCCAGCTATTTAAGGAGCTGAGTTACCCATTGTAAAAGTAGAACTGGATGTCTGAGGGGCAGAGTGAGGAGTGTGTTTAACCAGTGAGCGGCGGGAAGCATCTGTATGAATACCCTTCGGGCAGCTGTTGGAGGAGACTGAGCACCTATGGGTCTATCCAGAGTGCAATGACACCGGTTCAATAACCAACCTGGCGTGACATAACAGTGTGGCAGCTGATCGCAACAACAAAAAACAGCCGCGTAGTGTGACTTTCTAGTTAATAAAATTGGAGAGCAAGCTGTTTTCTTCATATTAAACTATACGAAACCAATATGATTTATGCAACAGGTGGTTGAATTTTACTCCCTAATAATTTAATGAGAGCTTTAAATGCATAATTTTTTTAACAACCACAGCAGCTTGTAATTTCTAACATTTGTTATCTCTGAGTAATAGAGCGATTCCCATCTGGAAAAACAAGATATTCATTACTGCTTGTTCAGACATAGATACACAGAGCCAGAGACGCAGATGGCAAATTAATGAGTACATATAGATTTAATTTAGAAGGATGTGTTTTGAATGAAACAGAAGACTTGAATGCTATACATTTAAATTAAAATTGTATTTGTGTTTAGAAGCTATTGAAACTTTGCTTGATTATGAATATGGATGGTTGTTTATGAGGAAAGTTGCATTTTATTTCGGAAAGCAGTGTTGTATTTAACCACAACATGTGGGAAGTGGTTAGTTTTGTGTGATTTTGTTAACCCTTTCGCTGCTACATTTTTTCTGAAGGTTGAGCTAAAAATAGCTACTCTTTGTTTCTAGGTCACAAACGTGAATGTACGCCTGTATAGCAGTGACAGTTGCCATTTATAACATGCTAACATGTCTTTAGCCCACAGAGGAGATATAATAAGACGTGTTAATGCATCTTTAGAAGTGAATGGGAAAAATGTATATATACGTCCTTAGCAGCTAAACAAAATTAAAATTTTTTTTTTAAAACTGTCGTTACTGTCTGTTGTACCACTTTTTAGGGCGGTGTAGGACAGGGGTGAACATGTGCCTGTAGAAGATCATGACTTGTGCAGTTGTCGCAAAATTGTTCAGGTTAGGATGATTTTTTATTCCTCAGCAGACAGAAAAAAAACGTTTTGGCCGTACGAGATTGAACCTGGTCTCCGCGCTCTAATGCATTTGACCAGATGCTCCACTCAGACAAAATGTATCAAATGCTATTAATTCAATATGTATGTAATCTTCAATATTTATACATTATAATATAGCAAATATAGCAGTCATTCCAGAGCATTTTGGTATAAATATCATAAAGGAATATTTTGCACAGGTAAACCATCGTCAGAATGAGATTTTTTAGACATTTCTAAATAAAATAAAATTTCCCATAGCCTGTCTCAGACATTAGAGTATGAAATCACTTCACATTCCTTGTCCTTAGTGTGCAGGAGGTAGGGGAACCAATTCCTTTCCTCACATGGGGAATGTCGAGAATAAGACTAAACTCACAAACCTCTTGTGTCCAAGTCGATAACGAGCGCTTGTGCATTATGCTAATCCGTCCCACTCAGACATGTATACAAAGAATTCATGTGTATTTGTTGATTCAAAAATTTTAACAAACTTACAGTGACGTAATATCCTTCAGGATAATCTGTAGCCTGCAACAAATCCTTCTGTATGATTTTCTGGTCATGCTCCCACTCACGTTTCAAGAAAATACTTTCAGTAAAATACCATGCCCAGCCTATGAGTGGCACATATTTCAAGAGCTGTTTCCCATAAATTTTGGTATTCTGAAATTGTGAAACATCAAATTAGACAGGGGAATATTGTTCATAGATATTGTACATTACACAAACAAAAAATATGACAAAAATCTAAATTATAAAACTCTGACATAAACTAAGTAGTTGATTTTGTTAATGAGGAAACAGTTGTCAGGCTTGAACTATTTGACAAAAGAACATGGGAGATCAACAAAGTTTCCCCACTGAAACTATTTGACAAACAAAACAATGGGGAGATCAACATTTTTTTTTGGCGGCTATTTTACAAAACAAACGATGGGGAATTAAAAAAATTAACCAGGAAAAGAAGTTAGCGCAACCATTTTAATAGGAAAACTGACAAAGACAGTACCAAAGTAAAAAACAGTTGCAAAACAATAAATGCAGATGTAAGTTCTATATGGAAAGAAAAGATAATGATAATTTGGTTTGAAATCTGAATGTACATTCTTGGTTAGTGATCTTAGTTTGTAAGAGCACAAGAACATCTGCAACAATACTCATTTGTAACAAATCTTGCACAACTGACATATGGATGCGCATCATGGACAGTAAACAAACAGATAGAAACCTGCTGCCTTGCAGGTCGGCTGGGACAGCCAAAGGCTGATGGAGAGCAAATCCAGTAAACGCTGGCTGAAATCGGACACATCGCTGAAGGATAAGCACCAGAGCTCCAAATGGTGCTTAAGATGTGACGATCACACCCGTTCTTGGTATAGGCTGTTTATATATCATAAAAAGAATGACAAAAATGGTTGAAAAGAACGATCGAGAAGAAGAAACAGATAGAAAAATCTCTGGAGGCCACAGAGATGTGGTTTTAAAGAAGAATGATGAGAATTCCATGTACTGCTAAAATGATGAATGTGGAGGTGTTGAATGAGGCCAAGACACAGAGAAAGCTTATCATCAATATAAGAAAGAGGCAATCATTATTTATTGGACATGTAATGAAAAAGGGAGGCTTAGAACACATTGTGACAGCGGATAAAATCATGGGGAGACGAGACAGAGGAAGAAAGAAAATCTTTAACAGCCGGTGTTCATGACACGATAGAGCGTCAACATCTGAGATGATGGCAAACAACAGGGACAGAGATTTGTGGAGATCCATGATCGCCTATACCAGCTGTTACGGCACCTGATGATAACTTACTAAGAAGTTTCTGACTCAGACTTTCTTACAAGATAAGGTATAGAAGTACTTGATGAAATGACAGCTAGTAGTAGTATATTTTTTAGAAAATAAATTTTAGAAGTACTTGCCCCTAACATCTGGAACCTCTCTGACAATGCCCAAGCAACAAGCCAATCAATATCATATTTGTGGTTCATTATACAAAGAACATGCTCCTTTCCTAGTCTCTTCAAATCCTCCTCTTTCATGTATAAGATTATTTCCATACGAGACCACCACTGAGCCAAGAATGTTAATTCTGCAAATTTAATAAGTATCAATAAAAACTATTTTAAAAACATACATTTATTTCAATGGTTGTTTTAGTAAGTAAACAGGAACTAATATACAACTGTACATAATATTGAAACAGAGTTTAGAATGGAACTTTCCATTTTACATTGGATTTGTTTCAGTTTGGAAAATCTTCATTGCACTCTGGACATGTCCATAGGTGCTCCAGTCTTCTTCTGAATAACTCCAACAGCGTCCAGTGACTAACGCACCATTCGATGCTCATTGATGAGCCTGCTCATTCATCCTGTTGTGCTGTTCTTTTGGCCCTCCAATCTTCAATCTAAGCTCTTGCATTCTAGCAGTCGACAAAGATTGGTTTAAATGAAAATCCTTTTTGTGGTCGCATTCTATGAGCACATTCAAAATGTCAGCTCTATCCATTGGCTGACCCTCGATACGTAGCAGAGCCAGCCACTTTGGACAAATTCATGTGTTCTACCCTCCAATACAGCAACCATCTTAATATTTTCATGCTCACTGTATCCATCTTATGTACTGCTGTTTAATATTTCAACTATCATCATCATCACTCCTCATCACACCCAAGGGCACATGATGAAAGGAACAACAAATTTCCACTCAATACTATCTTTATTTTTACCTCTAACCTAGTTCTATGCATATCTTTGAGTTCAGCTGAAAAATTCTCCTCTATGTGCCCCTATTTCTCCTTTTTTTTCTGTTGTCCTTGTGGTGCCCACTGCATTGCATGTTTTGGTAGTCTTTCTTTTCTCATTCTGAGGACACTTTCCTATAAATTGTCACAGCCTCTTTGCATCTCTTTATATTTATATCTTCCAGATTAGTTAGTTCTTGAAGTCTGATATTGCTAATCATAAACTTATTTTATATATCTTTATTTGTAATGCTCTGTCAGCTATGGGTTAGTGATCTCGGTCTATGCCCCTGACGTTCTGGTTCGAATCACGTGGGACAGTTTGCTTGCAAATTGTTTCGTTGATTTTAACAAGTCGTGGCGCCACCCGTTCAAAGCAAGCATGGCAAACTACTGACTATAAGTGGTGCCTAGAAAATCACGACTTTGTTTACTGTGTTGATGGCTGCCTTTGGGATATGACTGATTTTCATTATTTGTAATAGACTGACTAAATTATGTTTCAGGTTGAACATAGTCCTGCAACTTTTCTCTTGTCCCAGATTTATATCCACTCATACCGAAACCTGCCCTTCTGGATCTTGTGAAGCATCGACTGAGAGTCAGATACACAACTGCCCCAGTAAATGAAGTCCCAGAGATCCAATAGAGGGCAGCAGTAACTGCCTCAACCTCCATCCTCATACTAGAAGTAGTTGTCCTGTATGCCCCACTTCGCTCTGCAACAACCCTACCATGCGCATTAGTCAAGAAACCCAGCCAGACTTCTCACCACATTGAACCGACCCATCGGTATATACAACATCATCATCCCTTGCATTATCTACTATCAGCTGCTTAACTGCGAGATCAGCCTTCATATTGCCCTAATTTCTACATTATCTTCCAAGAGTAATGATAACGGTGAGATAGTTGGTCATGCTACCATCTGTTGGGATCCATTCTTCCCTTTTGGTAGGGTCGCAACCGTAGTCACCTGACCAATTGTTCTCTCAGCCTGGACCATCTACAACATGCCACGCTTGATTCTCGTGCCCTTAACGTCATTAGTGTTCTTATGTAATGGATGTCTCTTATCCGCAGTAACCCTCATATATGCCTTGGTTTGGGCGATTGCATGACGGAAGCGTAGTGACAGAAGACCAAGCATATATCTCATCTTCACAATGGGGTATCTCTAGTGCAGCCCAGGACTATACGCATACCTTCATTCTGAACCCGTTCGAGTCGTTCACATTGTGATCTTGATATCGTAAGAATGCAGAATCCGTAATCTACCACTGACATAACCAGTCGATCAAACAAAAGGGAAAGTAGTCTTTGCTCAAGGTGTGCGGCCACCATAACTTTAAGAGCCGCAAGACCACGCTTGCAACGTTGTATCGTCTGTTCAATATGGTGTTTGAAAGATAGACTACGATCAAAGGTTATTCCAAGATAGCGCAGCCTGTCTCTGTGCTCGATGGTATGTTCATCAAAGACTACACGGGGTAGATCAGCCTTGACTATGTGATTATTCAACAAGCACCACAACATACACGCTTTTTCAGGATTAACCTGCGAGCGAGACTCTCTACACCAACTCAAGGTGGTACACAATGTTTTCTGAATGTGGTCAACCATCTCTCGTCTATCTGACCCAGTCCTATATATTAAGATATCATCTGCAAATGTCAATGTCCGACCCAATCCGGTTGGCTGAATTTTAGCTACATTTGCTGTGTAAATATTAAACAACACGGGTGATAGAGGAGAACCCTGGGTAATCCCGGGCATATACGTGCAGGATCCGATGTCCATGTTCCTAAGCGTAGTGCAACGGTTCTCTCCATTAAAGAAGCAGCTATCCAGTTTACCAGCCAAGGATTAACTTCATATTTAATCAAAAAGCGCACCATTATTGAAAAATTCACCTTGTTATAAGCATCCTCCAAGTCGATGGCCACAGCAAGTCTCTTGCTTGGATTGGAAGCCTTCATAAACATCATATGCAAACGTGCCATGTCCCTTTCATTGGTGGTAGCTACCCAAAGTGTCAGGGAGGATGTGGTCATTCTCTAAGTGACACATTACCTTTCTGGTGGTATGAGTGGATGTCATCTATAGAAGTTTCTAACCTCCAGCGGCTTATGTGGATATACTGTCCTGGGCATGTGGGTGTTTACGGTAATGAGAAAGCGGACAGGCTTGCATCAACAGCATCGACTGTTGGGGAGTTGAAGATGGATAAGGGGTATATTCTTTGGTCTCTTCGCGACTGTCTGTTGGATGAGGACACTAAAATCAATGTTGAATCGATCAAGCGATTTAGGCAGTTTGGAGTTACCCGTTATTCAAGTCGAACTGGATGCCTGAGAGGCAGAGTGAGAGGTATGTTTAATCAGCGAGCCAAGGGAACCATCAGTATGCATACTCTTCTATATCTGTTGGGGAGACTGAGCACCTATGGATCTGCCCGGAGTGCAATGCCGTCAGTTTAGTAACCAATAACAGATTTATATCTTGGGCTATCTTCTAGTTTCTCTGGACTCATTTTCTTCCTTCCTTTCGTTCGCTTGAAATATTGTCTATATATTCAATTTCTCTTGTATAAACTTCACTGTCTTTACAAAGAGGTCCTTGTAGTTTTGTGTCGAGTGTTGTTTCATTAGGCTAGTGAGTTTGCCTCAGTATATCCTATTCGGGGCTATCTTGAAGTATGTGCTCTGCAGTCTGATGTGCCTGTCCACATCTACACATGGCTGAATTGCCAATCTTGAATTTTGCATAGATGTGGCTGCGGAGTCGATTGTGTCCTGTTCTGAAGCAAAGGATGACAACTTGTTCCAATCTGCTCATATTAGTCATTTTGTGTTGGTATTTGTGACTTTCTGATTGATTTAATCATCCTTTTCTTTTGGTGATAGATAACTAGCACATCCGGTTGCTCCCCTGTATCCCCTTTTCCTAGGCCAGTCGGTCTGCTGTTTCATTTCCTGGTATTCAACATTAAGACGGTATTCACTGCAAGACAACCATGTGCTGCTTGCACAGTTTAGACAATAGGGTCTGTTGACCTGGCAATTTTCTGGACTGGAGTGCTACTCGTCTTCTAATGTTCTTTAGTCACCTCACTAATCTCTGACATTGTGGCTTCTGGTCAAATGTATGTCTTGACTATATATTTGGAAAACAACTTTTATCAATATTTACTTCTCTGCAATACTGTAAAGAATCTCAATTTCAGAGAAGAAATTGAAAGAGTTGTCCAGGTAGAGGGATATATAGAAATAACTTGTGGACCCTATGTAATGTATAACAGTAAAAACGAAATACAATACTGTAAACTCCTTTATATCTGCTCATATCAACTTATATATTTATGCATACATTTTTATCCTTTTTCTGTTTCTTCTGTTCTACTCCTGATTACTTTTATTTTCTCCAATCCTGTTTTGCCTCACAGCATCAGAAGAGATTTCTAGAATGAGTCCTTGTGTGCGCTTCATAAATAGTGTCGTTTGTCGCCTGTTATCTCTGAGGTCAATCTTTTGCTTTGTATCCATTGTATCAGAGCAACATTGCTCTTTGAGGTGCACTGTATACTTTTATATCTAGTAAAAGTATTACTGACAACTTTTAAATCTAGTAAAACAACTTTAGTATACGTTATCTAGTACCATGGTTTGCCACTAAAATTTGCACACAGATCTCAATATCCACCACAGAAAACTAAACTCTGAACGATCTTCAAACTAAATCTCTGCCAAACTGTATAATACCTACGTGACCAATGAGAATAAGCCAAGTGTACGTTGATCTTGCGGTAAAGGTGTCGGTTGAAAGGCCAGATAACACATGAACATAACATGAGAAACGTTGCAATTAATCCAGACATGACAAAGATATATCCCAAAATCAGGTGGACCAGCAACAGTGACTTCAATTGTTGAATCACACCCATGTTGACTTGGATGTTAAGTGTCACTATTTACTTTCTGAAATGAGAACAATGTTGTGAACTGTAAATGCATATATTTATCTATAGCGCAGTGGTTAAGACATTAGCCTGTGTTGTTCTGAAGGTTGTAAGTTCAAATCCAGACCAAGTCACATGCGCAATTTTTTCATGAGACTCCTAGGATTGTTGCTGGGGCTACAGAGTTTATGTTTTATGCAACACTCTGGCAGGTGGCGTGCCATTTCTGCGGACAGGGACAGAACCATATGGGAAAACCCAGTGCAATGAAGTTAATCCTTTGCCAAGATATCACATACTCACACTCTGTTGCAAACGACCCATGTGAGATGGGCTGGTCAGCTTGTGCAGATGCTTGATAAATCCATCCCAAAACAGCTGATGTATGGAGAGCTTGATAGAGCAAACAACTGGCCGGTGGACATAATTAAAAAGCATCAAAGTCACTGTTAAAGTGTCTCTAAAAAACTTTGATATGGGAACCTTTCTGAAAGACAAGGGACAACTATGTCAATGGTGGCCATATGACATTGAAGAACCACTGAACATGATGATGGAGGAGATGGGAAAACTGACTAGAGTTTGAGAGTTCTTCTGGTGAGTTGTGATGAGTGTTATTCTGCAAAGAACATGCTGCCTCTCCTGAAAGACCATTTTGGACAATGTACACGCTTTTCTAGTATTTTGGGACACATTGTCTTCCTAAGAAACTAGGAGTTCTCTTAGTATTATTTTTCTGTCTGCAGTATGGAAACAGTAGATATGGACAAGATATGTCAGGATCAGTCACTGGATTGGCATCACCACATTACATGATAATGTAGACAACACATACTTCAATCTACAAAAGAATATTGGATATACAATTTGTATCTCTCAAAATCGTGAGCGTCTGTAGCTCAAGCGGTAGTGAGCTCGATCACAAACCCAAGCGTACCTGGTTCAAACCCAGCGTGGGCAAGTTTGAAGCAAATTGTTTCCGTAGGATTTTACAAAAGGTAAAAATAGACCTCACCGCTCAGAAAGCAATGGCAAACTACTGAACGTATAAGTGGTGCCTAGAAAATCAATGACTCGTTTACTGTGGTTGATGGCTACGTCATTAAGGATATGCAACGATTTTCATCTCCCAAAAAATTTATTTGAAATTAATGACTCTTAATGAGTTATTTATTTAGAGCTACTTGGAAACATAGAGAAAGAATATATAAGTATGATGACTGAAAAACTACTATCTATTAATTTGCACAATGCTATCATACATGATACAGTTATGTTTATAACTGTATTACAACATTTATAAATATTTATGATATCGTCTGTTGCCATTGGAGACCATAGAATAGATTACACTAAGGAAGAGTAAGAATCAATCAATAGAATTATTTTTTTAACTTTAGATGCCATTATGCACAGTAAGTTCAGTAAGTCATCTCCCAAAATGTCACATCAATGATAAAACAAACGTGTCACAACATATAATAATATCGATCCAATGTTAGAGAATAGTTATTCACTATTAATAATTTATTGTTAATCGTGTACTAAACTAGTAAACTAAATTAAATGACGACACCACTGTTCAGGTTCACAAATACTAATTTATTGTATTGTAGTCTCAAAACGTGTAAATTTATAGGAAGCACTACTGCAAGGAAGAAAATAAGATGAGTAAATGGAATGGAGGAAGTCATTAACTTGATAAAAGATTATCATCGCGTAGAAGAGATTATCGTGAACTTTTTTTTAACACGTCTTTATCACTTTATCTTTCACGATTCCTGATGCCCATGAACCAACTCAATTAACTCAATGACAATTTATTTATCTTCCTTCGGTTAACAGCTTAATTATTATATTTATAATGGACAAAACTTACCACTGATGGTATGTAAATATATTTTATAAATCAGGTACAACAAGCGCTGACTGTTTTATTTAAGTTAACATTGGAAGGACGGAACATACACTACTGTACTGTGCAGTTAATTGAGTTAACCATATCTCAGTTTATCATCATGCCATCGGAGCACAACCTTTAACCCTTGATCGACATATGTCGTAATATGGAACACATAATCATAATGTGTTATTAATATTACTAGCCAGCACAGTTTTCGAAAATATACTTTATTTTGCCAACATAAGTTCCTGGATATATTTCAGTTATACATATATTAAACGTATCTTAAATAACTTCATTTTTAATTTTGCGATAATCATGATGATGCAATAAATGTATGTATGAAACTGAGTCCACGTGAAAAGTTGTTCAAACAAGATGGCACGAATGATAGGCAATGTTGTTGATAATATATTTCTTAAAAATTTGAGGCTAAAACATACTCCATAGTTCAAACAACATTGTTTTCAATACTGTTTTTATAACGTTCTTTGGTATTTGAAAATCTCTAAGGATAGGCTTGAAAAGGGTGGTTCGAGAACGAACCTGTAGTAGTACTGTAGGTAGTGTTAGAGCGAAGCGTCTGTCGTATTGAGTACGGGATACCAGCTGGATACAACAAGGTGCTGCTTCTGCTTTCAGTACTTTCACTAAATGTGTGTTGTTTTGTGACACCTTTTAAGTTAACATTCATGTGTGTGCTTTCAATTATAAACTTGTATACTACATCAAGCCACATACATTATTACTATTAACGACGTTGTTTGTAAGTAATTATAGTAGTTGTGTACTACTATAATTATTGTAGTATAGCTACCGACTGGGAAGTTCTAACCGGTAGACATTTGATTCTCAGAACTGGTTATGATAGAATTCCTGATCAGGCTGATGCAATCTGAATATCGAGTTACCACCCACATAAACTTATTGTTATTCTGTGACGACATGCAATTGATAACTTTGGCTTGATAGTACAGTATCGCGCTGTACACTGTAGTAGTAGCTGATACTAACATTATCATTATTTATAGGTAACATAGTTACGTATTTTTAGTATATATATAAATTGTATTGACGCTTAGTTGACTGTTTCAGTAATTTCATTGAAAATTTTAGCGGATCGATTAGTGAAATTAGTCTAGTACTACTGTTACAGTTACACTGTTAATTAGTAGACAATAGACATAGTTTGAATCTTAAGTAATAGACTGACTTTACTAAACTGACAGCTTGAGTTGTTGACTAACCTTTTCTACTCTAGCCGGTCACAGTCACTCACAGTAACACCTTGGAAATAGTCTGTGTCAGTGTTACAACTTACTGTGACCTGCTAATAATAAATCCAATGTAGAAATTGTTAAAGTAAAGTCAACAATGAAATACTCAACCTATGATTTGCTTGAAGCAGCAACAAATGCAAAACAAATACACAGCATTCCGCTCTGTTCTTGACTTTTCTATGTACTGATTCATTTAATTAAGTTCCTGTTCTGTTGTTCTCCACGTCGTTTGGATCTTCCACATTTTCATTTACCCTCTGCTAGTGTCTATCTCAGTGCAGTTGTTGCGAGCTTAAGACTAGTTTAGTATTGATACTATTGGGGTAGAGTAACTGTCCAGTCTTCTTATTCTTCGAACACTCCATATCGACCACTTGTTAACCACTCTGTGTGATCTGAGTCTAAGAGCCGTTGTGCCAGTTATGCACCTACAAGTAGGCCAACACATCCGATTTCTCAATCATTCAAAAATTACAAAGAGTGGTTAATAAGCTAAAATGTGCAAAGACAGAAAACATCAAAGATATTTATATATCAAAGTGGAGATGCCAAGTACTTATTACTAATTATGTGTATGACTCTTCTAGAATGGCTGGTTCATCTAACATGGCTCCAGGGGAGAAACTTGCACAAATTAAAAGGAACTTGCAGGTTAGCTGAATTTTTAAATTTCTATATGAAAAGCGAATACATTTGAACACATTACCTACCAAGTGCCATGTGCCACAGACTGCCATGAATTGTTTCATTGTCAATTTAGCTCCAAATTTACCTTTACATATTCTGATGTAATACATGTTCTTTATTTATTCTTGCTTTCTGTTAGCATGTGATAAATGTACATTCATTTATCTGCATAATAACATGGCAGTTGCCAAATTTCAGTAAAAGGTAAAAATAAAAATTAACGTTTAGTACACCTGTACATACACACGTGAAGTTTAAATCAACCGAAATTAATTCGGCCACAGCGTGTTTTTCAATGTGATAGATAGTGTGTTAAAGGCTAATTGCTCTAAATTTAGTATAATTTACCAATCAAGTGCAGATATAGAACTCATATAATGGATAGTAAGTCAAGTAAATATAAGAAAAGTGACTCAACCGGGATGTTTACTATCACCAGACTTTTCAATGATGAACATAATTTGAGGTGATGGACCAAGTTATTGAAAAATATCACAATGATGTGCTGAGAAGTTAGTGAGCATATATGTACCAGAAAATTTCACTGTCGACCGAGCAAGGACATCACTGTAAACACAGCTTTGCTGAATGAGAAACACTAACATGAGAACAATTGTAGGAACCTTTCGTGTCATCAAAGATATGAAAGAACAGAAAATACAATTGCTCTGTCATCTTGTGAGAATGAAACCCACCCAATTACTACTTTGTGTCTACAACATTGAAAAAAACCTGGTTCAATAGCGCAAAAAATGCCAAGAGACAAATGGATAGTCAACATTGCAGCATCACAACAACCCCTGCAACACACTTAACTCAACAGAAAGTTAAGAAGCTTCTCGTGACTTAGTAAAAGTGACTAGACCAAAAATTGATTGATAGGACCGTCATCTGTGCGTTCGTTCTTTACAACCAATTTTAATCACTCTTTGTGATATGTTTGATCTTTGCCAAGAACGTGTATACGTTGCACATTGGTTTGGCAGGCCCCTAAACGCATAGACTTCTACACGTTTAGGACATGTGGATCCGATTTCAGCCAAACCTCCTTAGTTGCCTCTTACGACATGCATGGCAGGTAACAGTGGTTCTATTCTTTACATCCCAAATTTAGCCCCGGTAACCACTCGGGTGTGCACTTTGATGTATGCTCTAATCTCTTTTTTACACAGGAATATCTCAGTGACTTTGCATGAACTCCATATCACTGACAAGGATTCCCTAAAACAATTTATTGTGTAAGATATAAAAGTCACTGTAGCACATAGCATATATAAATATTAGATGTCTGAATAATTAAATATCTAGTTAGCCTATTCTGTTTGTTAATTACACAATTTTTTCCTGAATCTCAGGAAGTTCTTGGCGAGGACAAGTTGGCGGAGATCTTGAAGACACGAGACATCAAAATATACTGGGGTACCGCTACAACTGGCAGGCCTCATGTTGCATACTTTGTACCAATGTCCAAACTTGCTGATTTCCTTGCAGCTGGATGTGAAGTATGTTAGAGCTAGTTGTTTATTGATTAGGTGCCATCTTTATATTGAAGATCATTGTATCTCCATGCATTCTGTCATTTACCATTGAGAAGCATTCTGCCAAGCTGTTCTTTGTCTGTCTCTTAATGTTTGCCTTTCAATTATATCACTCTCTTGCTTTTCTTATCACTAGTGTCCCTTCGCCATTCATTGAAGCCTTATTCCGACATTAGAGGTGTTTGTAATTTAGATCTCCAAGTGGGGTTGCCAATAGCAAAATTGAAAACTGCGCTAGGGGCCTCTTGTTGTGAAAATTACAGAGTAAAATTCCCTGCGCCCCTCCTTCCCGCTCTCCAATTGCAATTTGTCTACAGGAGACCCTGATCTTTTACTAGTGGGTCTAAATTACTTGCGCAACTGAAGTTGGAGTACAGCTCACTTGAATGTCAAGGGACACTGGTGATGGGAAAAGCAAGCTTCTGTGCAAAAGTCAATTAGAGGTGCCATATTAGGCGTCATAATTACACCTGAGTGGGCAGAAATAAATCTCCAGGCTAAGAGTTGGGGGTCTCCTGTGCAGTATGCACATCGAGAATTTTTGGCCTCGTAATTTTCACAGCACATTGTCTCTAACACAGCATATTATCATCTGCGATCCCATATGTGTAGGCTAAATGACTTATTCTTTGATTTTGTCTGTGCTCAGGTCAGACACACATATTTGTTGATATACTGGTATTGTTCATAACCCTATCAATAATAAGTGCAATTTTATGTTGACTGGTATGTAATGTCTGAAAACAATTGTTTATGTTTGGTAGTGAGTCATATGTTTAGTTGAATTGAGAAAAAATGAATACTTCAAAAGCAATTTTCTCATTTTCTTCTTCTTTGCGTTCGTTCTTTACGACCAATTTTAATCCCTCTTTGTGATACGTTTGATCTTTGCCAAGAACGTGTATACGTTGCACATTGGTTTGGTAGGCCTCTAATCGCATAGACTTCTACACGTTTAACCCTTTAGCTGCTAAGGACGTATATATACGTTTTCCCATTCACTTATAAAGACGCATTAACACATCTGTTACTATCTCTATTCTTTGGGCTAAAGACGTGTTAACACGTTATACACTGCTACTGTCACTGCTATAGGCGATTTTCATGTTTGTGACCTAGAAACAAAGAGTACTATTTTTAGCTCAGCCTTCAGAAAGTATGTAGCAGCGAAAGGGTTAAGACATGTGCATCCGATTTCAGCCAAACCTCTTTAGCTGCCTCTTACGACATACGTGGCAGGTAACAGTGGTTCTATTCTTTACACCCCCAAATTTGGGCCCCGGTAACCACTTGGGCGATTTTCTCATCTAATTTACAGAAGCTCAATTTTTATCCTATCTTTTCCTTTCTTGTGCAGGTAACTGTACTGTTTGCAGACTTACATGCCTACTTAGACAACTTGAAAGCTCCCTGGGAACTATTAGAGCTCAGAGTTCAATACTATGAAGCCATTATCAAAGCCATGTTAAAGTCAATTGGAGTTGACATTGGGAAGTTGAAGTTTGTGAAAGGCACAGATTACCAGCTCAGCAGGTAAGCAGAGAAATGTCTCCAAATTTAAAAAATAAGAAAACATAGCACTTGTTACAATATTTTAAAGAAGAAAATTATGTTCAAAAAGTTAATGACATCCGTAAAAAATAACAAAGTTGTGTTTAACACTTTCATTGCCACCGACGACAAAAGTCGGCGAAGTACCAACTCCCTTTCGCTGCCACCGACGACTTTGGTCGGTGGACATGTGCCGTCAACGATGTCTTTTAAACGGGAGTATCGCTTGTCAAAACGGGAGTCCGTGATGTACTACTTCCGTATTGTTCGACGAGCTTTCCAAAATGGCGGATCTAAACACACACACAGTAAACGCAGAATAAGGCCGATTTTTTGATATTTTTAATAAGTAAACAAAAATTTTCAAAATGGACGATGTAGCTGATGAATAGTGATGTCCAAAATTACTCTTTTTAGCCAGCGATAGTGTTAAAACGAACTCTGAATGTGATATGAATTTGAACTGTGATTCACATAACGATGTTTATAGATCGATAGCAGACATTCCCAGGGGTACAGGAGTAGATGACGGACACCCAACTCAAAAACGGCGGCATATCATACTGTGGATAGGTATGGGGATATCAGTTACTACAATAGCTTTTGGATTATAAAGAATATATTCCACATATAGACAGGTTAGTAACTCATTAATATATGAACACTATTCCATAGTTTAAAAGTCCTAAGTTTATTAGTTTATTTTTTACGATTTTTTGAAATTGTCACTCTGAAAACTGGTCATGCTGAAAAATAGCGTGGCAGTGAGCCAGACTTTGTTGAAAAATGGCTGGCAGCGAAGTGTTAAGGTACCAAAAATGGTACCTGTTTTTTCAATACACAAGTATTTAAAGTTCAGAAATACAAATGCTTAATTAGAATGTGCTTTATTTGTAATCAACATAAATAAAATAGAATGTGAAGTTATAACTAAAACATTTCGCACAGAGTAGTTGAAGTAAGGAACTTTTTTCATACCTCAAGGTATATTGAGGAATACTGTGTTGGATCAGTTTTTTTTCATTGACAATCAGCACATGATCACCTGGGGTTGCCAGGCTCGCAAGGAGCAAAGAATAGTAGCACTGTGACCTACAAGGCATGTTGTAAAAGGCGACAAAGGTGGGGATTGGCGTAGGGCTGGATCCAGTAGAAATTTTGGCCACAAAATCCAACCAGCCATGAACAAGTCAAATATAAATAAAATAATAATTGTGCCAACCAAGAGGAAAGGAGCTCTTTGTCATCCCCTTTGTTCTGCTCCTTATCGCTCCTTATTTGTGTTGTTCATTGAAGAGTTGTCTTTATCAAAGTGTCTAGTGGCATTCTATGCACATGTTTAGTCGATCTTCTTCCTCTTGTTGTGGTTGCCAGTGATGTGCAGTTTGTTTTCTTCTGCAGCTTCTCATTTATGAACTTTCATCACAGCCTGCATGAAAAAATCTCTTAGCAAGTTCTCCTAACGTTCAAGGTTTCTTTGATGTCCTGCTGCCACCTTCATCTTTGTCTTCCCCTGCCTCTACCCCCAGGAGCAATACCTTCCATTACTGTTCTTTCCAAACCACTGTGTCGCTTAACATGACCAAAATACTTAATTTTATGGGACATGATGTTGGTTATGAGCTAATGTTCCATGATATGTAAGTCTTGTGGTATGTCCTTGTTTTTTCTCTTCAGTATTGGTTTATTTTGCAATAATGTACCTGATTGTGCAACATTCTGTAGGCAGTACACACTTGATGTGTACAGACTCAGCACCATTGTGACAGAGCATGATGCCAGAAAGGCTGGGGCTGAAGTTGTCAAACAAGTGGATCATCCTTTGCTCAGTGGTCTCCTCTATCCAGGCCTCCAGGCACTAGATGAGGAATACCTTAAATGTGATGCTCAATTTGGGGGTGTTGACCAACGAAAGATTTTCACTTATGCAGAAAAGGTTGAACATTTTTTATATGTTTTAAAATTGTATTACAACTGGTTTTTTTCACTATATCATCATTAGATTAGCATAGCTCCTAGTTTACGCACATTAAAATCACTTTTTGGGTGCTGATTTTTAGAATACAATTCACCTGTGTGGTGCCGGGGCCAGCACAGGAATCAAAGAATAGTAACACTACGTCCTACAAGACATGTCGTAAGAGGCGACTGAGGTAGGGGTTTAGGGAAGCTACCCTAGTAAATAAAAAGTACCGCAGAAATTAGATGTGCCTGTCTACTTTTAGGTGCACAATCGATCTTAGGCTCAGATCACATACAAATCACAGAGTGGTTAACAAGTGGTTGATATGGATCATGCAAAGAAGAAGAATACAATTTTCAATGAAATATCAGTTTATTATTTCAGATATCAGAATGTGCAGAGTTGGCAGCTTTTGTTTTATAGAACTTATTTGCTGTATTCTATAAAGAATTATACACATATGGAATCAAATGATTTTGTGAATAACTCTTATTCTGAATAAAACATTTTGTTACGTGAGATAACTAGTCAAAAATCTAGTATGGTTCGTCAGATGGCGTATCATATTGTAAGATTTAAACAGCTTGAATTGTTCTCATTTAATTATAATGAAGAAGCTAAAATTGTGTGCATTTCAGAAGTGTAGTTCTTGATATATATATAAGATCAGTTATTAGTTGTTATAATAAGGAAGAAATAATGTGTTTGAAGTTGCAAATTTCTGTGAGCCAAAGAATACCTGTCACAGAATAGTAGAAAAGTAAGCTTGAGCATAGTGGATAGAGCTGTAAAAGAATTTGCTCTCTGTGAGATTTTAAGGTAAATATGTAAGAATCTTCTGTGCACCTTGTCTATTTCTTTTTGTGAGTTTATATTCATTTCTCTGAAGTTATTCTTGATGCCATCACTCCATATTTTGTACGCTCTTCACCTTGTTCCGTGTTCATTATATTTTTTCAATGTAACTCTGTGGTATACAATACCAGAGCATTCTTGTCAGAAGGACAATACTAAAAGCTATTATTATCATTACAACATGAATTTGACTACTTATATCTACTCTTACAAGCTATGCATTTGGTTATGAATCCTAGTTATGGTACATGTACACTAATCAAGACACTAATGGTCAACTGTGTTTTAGAATTCTGTAATCTGATTGTTAATCAGGCTACACTTTATATATATGTATTCCTCTCATACCGTTATATGTTACATAAGTCCTGCAAGTAATTTCTCCATATCGATCTTTCCTGGACAACTCGCTCTATCTCTTCCATGGAATTGAGTCCAATATTTCTTACTTATCTCAGCAAAGCTCATTTCCTTAGGACATCAGTTATTTCTTGAACCCTTTGCCACCCACTTCAGTGCCTGCATTTGTATTCTTTTATCATTTCTTCTAAAAATTATGCCCAACATATCTCCGTCTTCTCCTTCTTATAAAATACTTTATTTTATAGTTATTATATTTTTCATTTGGTTATCTCAACATTTTAAAAATATGTTATATGTTGTGCATATTTTTAGGGGAGCCTTTGTAACTTTTTTGTATTTCTTATCCTTTTAGTACCTTCCACATCTAGGCTATGCCAAGAGATCACATTTGATGAATCCAATGGGTATGTATTCACTAATTTTTTTTTTATTCTAAAAGAGCAAGGACATAAAGATATCATTACTTATACAAGTTGAGAACTAAATAGATTTCTAACAATTAAAAGAGTGTTCTGTTATATTACCATGTTGTCTTCATATGTTCAGTTTTCCTCATTTGACATCCGCACACATTGGACAAGTCTATACATGATTCTCCAATGCAACAGTCATCTCATACAGAAATAAAATAATATCAGTATAATTATCTCAAAAAAACGGAGAGATAGCATTGAAGTGCAACTAGAAATATTTCGAAACAAAAACTGGGAAGTGAAGGCTAAAAACAGAAATAAATGGAGTGAGGTGATAACTGCAACAATGAGGTTCAGAAAGCTGAAAAATAAGAAGATATAATTATTGATTTCTAGTGATACAATATAAACAACCTGTGTAAAATATGTTAGGGTATTGAGTTACTTCTATTCAAGAATTAGAAGTAACTATTACCTCTGAAGTCGGAGAAGACTCGCCTGTATGCCGGGGGACACTGATAATAAGGAAAACAGGCAATAAATCAGTCAAATATGCGAAAATCGATCAGAAGCGCCATACCAGACACACCAACGACGTCTGAATTCATAGCGGCCGAACGCTAGAAGAAATATACATGGTAACTACTGGAGATCTCTAGGTTTCATGATTTGTTTCATTTTACATTCAATGTTCATTCTAATATGGTAACCATAGAATGAACAGAGTCAACTTAGAATAAAATTTGTAGATTAATCTCCCACAAAAAAACACTAGAACTGTCACTGTGGTCTATAGTTCTCTGTAACTCTATCCAAGAAACATAAGATATATATAAAATCAATAACCAGCAATGTTGAAGATTTAAAGGGGTGAGTGTAAATGGATAGTACATACTTTCTGAGGAAAAACAGTTTATATAACCAGACATTCTTTTTACAGGAACCCTCAGATGAGGAGAAACGTGGTTATAACAAATGGGGTCACCAATAGCGGTTGATAACCATCTGTGCTAGTGATCATGTACCGTGGAAATTTTGGGGTGCGTGTCCAGATTGGGGCCAAATAATTTCTTGGTGTGTGCACAGTGCACGTTGAGGCTACATGTTCCTAGATCTTTACTTAGGGATCTTCTTCTTCTAACCAGAGCTGCAGTTTTCACTCTTGGGCAGCCAATGCCAGTTTGTAGAATCTGCATGTGTTCTGTAATTGTGGAAGACTAGTGTAAAGGGTATTATGAACAGATGGGTGTGGTGGGAGGAGTTCTTGTCTAGCTTTATGCAGTCCAGGACATTCAAGCAAGATATGCTGTACTGTCTCACATGAGTGACTGCACTTTCTACAGTGTGGTAGGTGTGTGGGTTTTATTCTGTGTAGGTGGTGATTCAGTCCAACATGTCCTGTTCTTAACTGAAAGATAGTGCTTTGATCTTTCTTTGTAGCAGATTTATATTGTCCTTGGGGTTTGGTCTATTCATCTCTGCATACATGTCCGACCAGTCGTCCCCATAGCCCATCGGTTCAGCCAATCTTCTCTGGAGTTGTTTTTCAGAATCTGTTTTATACTTTGTATGCTAACAGGTTTGTCTATTTGTGGTTTTGATGATCCCTGTTTGGCCAGATGATCTGCCTTGTCATTTCCTGGGATATTTGTGTGCCCAGGAATCCACTGTAGAACGACATTAATATCAAAGGAGGAAATCAGATTGTGGATGACTAATGCCAATGACTGGATCTCGCTTGACTGATTCTGCTGTTCTTCTAAAGCTTGTAGTGTGGACTGTGAGTCAGTGAATACTATCATGTCTTGGACAATATTTTCTCCAAGTTCAAACTGCTGGTGGACTAGTTCTACAGCGGTCTTTATGGCTATAATCTCTGCCTCATAGTTGGAACATATATTACCACAAGGAGCACAGTAACTATAGGTAGTTCCATCTGGATATTTCAGGTATATGCTGAAGCCAGCGTAAGTAGTGGCTTTGAAAGCTGAACCATCAGTGTAGGCATGGATAGAGGAAGTTGGATAACTGTCTATTGTGTCCAGTGCACAGGTTTTTAAGATCGGTGCAAGTGTTGCTTTGTTTATTGTTTTGTCAAGGAGGTATTTCTGGATTACTGGTTGTTTTATGTTTAGCCATGGTGGTGGGCCGGGCATCTTGTGATCGGTTCTCTGTCAGTTGGGAGATGGTAGTGTTCTTCGAGATTTTTCCCAACTTCCAGCAATGATTTTGCTGGATTCTTTGATTGGATTTCCACCTGTCAATAGTTTGTCTGTTGGGAGGGTTTTTTTTCTATTCTTTTATATCGCTCGACTGCTTCTATTAGTGCCCTTCGTCTCCTAATATCTAGTGGTTCGATGTTGGCGTCGATTTCACAAGCAGCAGTTGGGGTCCGTTTCATTCCCCACATATAAACCTGAGACCCTGATTCTGCACTCTGTCCAGGGATGTTGTGATGTGCTCACTTTGCTATAGCTTGGAGAGGAAGGCAGTTGTCCATTGTAGATCTTACATAGCCAAGATATAGTTGCCTAAGGGTGCTCTTGTCTGCACCCAGGTGGTGCTAGCAAGTCTTTAACCATGTTGAGTCTTTTAGATGCTTTTTCTTTTATGTTGTTAATGTGTTCTGTCATCCTCAGTTGTTTGTCTAACTTGACTCCCAGGTAAGTCGGGTTTTCCTCTTTTTCAGCAGTGCTCCATTCATTGTAAGCGAAAGGTTCTTTGAGTTGTTTTGGGGCTACGGGAGAATGTAGTATACACAGTTTTCTGTTCATTGACTTTAAGCTTCCATAGGTTGCAATATGTTGAGATTATATGGCAAGGTATTAAGTTTAGCCCGAGTTAGTACAGGGTATTTCTCGCTTGTCCATATTACAAGGTCATCAGCAAAAGGGGCTTTCTGTGTGTTTAGAAGGGATGGGAGGTCATTGATGAAGATGAGGAAAAGGGTGCAGCTAAGGGCAGAGCCCTGTGGGAGGCCTTCCTCTAGTGTTCTCTTGGAGGACATTGTTCCACTAAAAGATGTTCCAATTGTCCTGTTTTGGAGAAAAGCTTGTATCCATTGTAACATCTTTCCATGGATCCCCATATTGAGCATCTTCATCAAGAGGCCCTTCCTCCAGACTCTGTCATATGCTTGCTGTAGATCGATGAAAACCGCGGTTGTGTGCTTTTCATTCTGGAATCCATCAATTGTATTCTGCACAAGTCTGAAGAGTTGGTCTTCTGTTCTGCAGCCCCTTCTAAACCCTGCCTGGGTATTATCAAGTGACTGGGTTTTTCAAGCCACCAATAAAGTCGGTTATTAACCATTCTCTCCGCTAGCTTTCCTAAACATGAGGTCAATGAGATGGGCCTGTAACTTAGGGGTCGTCTACTGGTTTCCCTTTCTTGAGGATGGGAGTGATATTGGCTGTTCGCCAAGCAGCAGGTATTTTGGCCTCTCTCCAAGTTCTATTTATAGCGAACAGCAATATCAACCTAGCCTTCTTGCCCATATGGCATAACATTTCATTCTTAATCTTATCTGGGCCTGGGGCTTTTTGGAGGTTTTAGTTTTTTCATTGCTGTTTCCTTCTCGCATAGACTAAAATCTTGTTCAAATGCACATACATTCGCTACTGGTGCATTTTTTTACTTTTAAAGATTTTCCATAAAGCTTTATCCAGCTGTTTTCTTCTTATGCTTCTGTTAACGCTAGCAAAGTGCTTGTTGAATATTTCAGCTTTCTTTTTTGCATCTATGATGGTTTCATTGTTTCTTTTGATGGGTCTGGGATTTTCTTTCTTTCTAGTGCCTGTCAGTTTGTTTATCAGATCCCATGCCTTGTGGCCATCTTTATTTAGATCAAGTTTCTGACACGTGTCTTGCCACTTCATCTTCTTTGCTGCTTTAATTAGAAGGCAAACTTTAGCAGTCAAGCGATTATAATTGGTTTTATTAACTCGATTAGGTTCTTTTTCAGCTTGTTTCCTTGCTTTTCTTCTATCCATCACTGCTTTTTCTAGATCTTTGTTCCAGTATGGCTTGTATTTTCTGGTGTTTCCATTTGGAATGGCCTTTCTTGCAGCTTCCAGTATTTTACAACATATGTTAGCAAAGACAGTATCGATATTTCCAGTGAGGTCAATTTTGTCCATGCCTATGTTGGTCTGGTTCTCGAAGAGCGGCCAGTCTGCTTTTCTGAAATTCCAGAACTTTCTATTTCTATAGACTGAGCTTCTGAGTTGCTTGGTGGTAACAGAGATAAGTATGGGGAGATGGTCGCTCCCTATATCATCCAAGACAGTGATAGTTGTTGCATCTATAATGTCAGCTGATACTATGGTAAGATCTGGTCTGCTATTCGTACCATGGGCTCTGTGTAGAAGTGTTGGTTTGGTTTCTGAGCTCTGCATTACCGTGAGGTTGGATGAGTTACACAGGTCTTCAATGTCTCTCCCTCTTTTGTTGTAATCTTTGTAACCTAGGGCTGGTGTGTGTGCATTAAAGTCTCCTGCAATAATTGTTCTGGTGTACATGGGTTCCTTGAATGGCTGGTCAGAGGTGCAGGTTGGTGGGCAATAGATGTTATGTACAGTATATCTCACTCCATCAAACCACACTTGGATGGTCTGGGTGTCTATGTTGTTGTGTGGTCTGTTGTGGACTTCTGCCTGCACATCATTTCTTATCAGTGTCATGAGTCCTTGACATCTGTTGCACTCGCATTTGTATTGGGTGTAACCTGTGATGTTAACTCCTTTGAGGTAAGATGGTTTCTTGTATAAGGACAATGTGGACATTATTCTGTTGTAGAGTTCTTTCGAGCTCTGTTTTGTGCATCTCCACCCATCCAGCTATTCCCTCCAACACACAGAGTCCGTCTTCACCATGGGTCCCCGCAAGCAGTGTGACCCTATCTGGCTCAGTGCAATGCCAGTGTCTTATCACCTCTTGTCGCAACTGGGAAGGAAGTGGGAAAGGGACGTAAGGGGAAAATGGGGAGGGGAAAATGGGGGACGGGGAGGGTTAAGCAGGATTACTCCCGCCCACTCATGTTGTTTAGCCAGTCAGCCGAGACTGTTGCCCGGGGTGTGGCACTTGGAGCCAAACATGAGCTAGGTGAGAAGTGGGGACCAAATAGGATCATGACTATCCGTGGACACAACCAGGATACGGCTGTCATTTTCCGTGAGGTACTAACCCCTACTTCTCACCCAACACCCCACTTAGGGGATCTAAATTACAAGTACCTCTGAAGTTGAAGTAAGACTCGTCTGAATGGTGAGGGACACTGGTGATGAGGAAAGCAAGCCTGTGCATAAAAATAGGTCAGTTGCACCATATTAGACTTCATGACTGCACCTGAATTCATAGTGACTGAACAAGAAAAGAAAATTTTTGTTAAATTGTAAAACCTAACCTACCATGTTCTCACAAAACTGAGGTAGAAACCAATGTTGTACGACAGTTGTACTCTGTGTGCAATGAAGAGAAGAGGCTAGTGTGACAAATAAAACCTAAGCTGTCAAATTCTTACAAAACTGATATAGAAACCAGTGTTGAACTACAGGTGTACTCTGTGCTCCTAATTCATTAAATAGAAACTGATGATTAATATAATCATGCAATGTTTTCTTATTCTATTCAGTGCCTGGTCTGACAGGAAGTAAAATGAGTTCTTCAGATGAGGAGTCTAAAATAGACCTGCTTGATTCTCCTGCTCAAATCAAGAAGAAATTAAAGAAGGCATTTTGTGAGCCTGGCAACATCACAGATAATGGAATTTTATCCTTCTGTAAATACGTGCTTTTTCCTCTACGGACAAAAGGTAAAGATGCAACTTTACATTACATTAGAGAACAATGATAACATTGGGACTCATGCGCTTACTTAATAGTCGCATGGTCCCAGAATCAACGTTGGTATTTGTAACTGTTTTTCCAACCATAATACCTCAGGTCGACCCAGCCTCAATTGGGTACCAGAGAAAAACTGGGAAGTAAAGGCAGCTGTTGACTTCATTGCCCATTGTGTGCTGTTGGTCAAAGAAAAATATGGACCACACACTGTACGTGTCAGAATATGAGAACTGGCTCTTTATTTTTACATGTTACATTACATCTAATATTTATAAAGAGAGATGCGTATTGTTACATAACTCGCCCGAGTGGTTACCGGGGCCCAAATTTGGGGTATAAATAATAGAACGACTGTTACCTGCCGCGCATGTCGTAAGAGCTGACTAAGGAGGTTTGGCTGAAATCAGATGCATGTGTCCTAAACGGTAGAAGTCTGCGTTTCAGGGCCTACCAAACCAATGTGCAACGTATACACGTTCTTGGCAAAGATCAAACATATCACAAAGAGTGATTAAAATTGGTCACGAAGATGAAGTTACATAATAACTTTTAATAACTTTTGATACTGTTCATTGTTAGTGAGGGACATTTGTATATTTCTGTTACTCGATGTTTCAGTTAGGAATATCTACATTGCACTCTGGACATCTCCATGGGCGATCTATCTCCTCAATATCTCCAACAGCATCCAGTGACTACCCATGCCATTTCAGCGTTGATTGATGAGCCTACTCTAATACCTGTTGTGCTGTTCTTTTCTGGCTACTTCAATCAAAACTCTTGCAATTTAGCAGCTGACATAGATTGGTTTAAATGAGAATCCTCTTTGTGGCCACACTCAATGAGGGCGTTCAGAATGTCCGCTCTATCCATTGGCTGACCCCCTGATATGGTGGCAGAGTCAGCCAGTATAGCATGTCTGCTCTCTCTCATTGCCATCGGCGCCCATGTGCCCTGGAATGAAGATGAACGTAATTTTGCGAATTGTCAACGCTAGTAGGGATTCAGTCTATTGTCTGTGCACCAAACCAACCTCCACCTTTCGGATCATATTCAATGATATATCAGTATATTTTTAACCAGTGTGGTGGATTTTAGAAACAAAGTATATCTTTCATAAAAGATCAATAATAGGGTAAATAACAGTTTCATTTTAGCTATTGAACATTTAAACATTATTGTAAAACTTGTTGTTTCAATGAAAAAAAATCATTACTTACAAAACTGAGGTGCATTGGAAAATTTTAGATCCATGTTCTGCGAGTTGCAAAGTGTCATGTTAATCACCGAGATTAAGCTCAACACATTGTTAGTCTTTTGACTAAAAACATTATTATCCTGGAACCTACATGATAAAACTAAATGATTAATGAGAAATAATTAATATATTTTGCAGCCTTTGAAATCAAAAGAGCAGCAGATTTTGGAGGGGATATTGTGTACAAAAGTTATGAGGATCTAGAGAAGGCTTTTGCTAAGGAGGTAAGATCATTCTTATTTATTTTGCAAATATTTGTTGTCTGCAAGGACGTAGCGTATTATTCTAATCTGACACTGTCAGCTGCATTCTTCTCTTCTTCTGCGTATTATGAATTCAGGCATAGGCAGGGTACCTTGTATGACATTTCTGACTGATTTTTGCATGAAAGCATGCTTTACTTATTAACATTGTCCCCCGTTATACAGGCATTCTCCAAATTCACAGGTAGCTGTGTTATAATTTGTAAGAATATGTGACTTCCTCTTGTCAATTTTAGCCTCTGTGAATCTATTGTAAATGTAAGAATTACTATTGTAGATGCAGTTGGGTTCCTGTAGGTGTCTGTTAAATATACTGTCTATGAAGCTATTGTAGGTGTCATCTGTTGTGTCAGGGAAGCTATTTTAAGTGTCAGTAAATCTGTTGTGTCGTTCAAGTTATTGTGTCAATGAAGCTATTTTGGATGTTGATGAAGCTATAGTTGGGGTAATTTTGTGTACCTACACTTTGAAAGATCGTGTGAATTGTGATCTTAGACATGAACAATTGAACTTTTGTCCACCCATTAATTATTGTAAAGCATTCATCTTGAGGTCTCATAGATTCAGTCCTCACTTTCCCCAGATTTTAAAGCAATCCATCATGTAGCATATCCATTTGAAGAATGTTGCTCTCATCACAGTCTGCATGAAGAACTCTTGATATCTAGTCAGATCTCATATTGCCACCATCATCTTGTTAATTCCCTGCCTTGTCTTCCATGAATCATTCCCTCCATTATTGCTGTTTCTAAACCACTGTGATGTAGCCAAAATATTTTAGTATCCAAAACATGGTATTGTTTATGATCTTGTAGGATGTCTATATTTATAAGATGTTCATTTATTACTGAATTTAGAAGTGGCTCATTTATTTCTTAATTTATAAGTGGCTCCTGTATTTCTGAATTTAAAAGTGGTTCATGTATTACTTAATTTAGAAATAACATTAAGTTTGGCTTTTTCCTTGAAAACTGTTTAATCTTGTTTTAATAAACAAGTGCAGTAAAATGTAGTCTGCTACTTTTTTTTCCTTTCCTTTTTGTCTTGTAATAGGAAGTACATCCTGGTGACCTGAAAAATGCTGTGGAGATCTACTTAAATGAGTTGATGGAGCCCATCAGGAAAGAATTTGAGTCTGCAGAACTCAAGAAGCTTGCATCTCAAGCCTATCCTGTACAGAAAAAGAGTATGTTTCTCTGCAACTTATGAATACTTTTCAGAGCCTTTGGTTACAGATGTAGACATTTGACAGTTATAATACATTAGTTGAATAATCTTCTCTGTGTACAAAATGGCATCTAATAATTGAAAGGCTTAACCACTTTTGCTGTCACACCATGTTTTGGGAATGATCTGTTTTAATGGTTATAGTATTTTTTTTAATAATAAAAATAAACCAATAAATTTTAATGAGACTTTTTGATACGGTCTCGTCCGTGTGTTGCCGGGTTCGCAAGGAAGCAAAGAATAGTAACACTGCGACATACAAGGCATGTCGAAGAGGCAACTGAGATAGGGTCTAATGAAGCTACCCTAGTAAATAAGAAGCGCCACAGAAATTGAATGCGCTGTGGCCTACTTGTAGGCGCATAACTGGCACAACATACAATCGCTCTTAGGCTTGGATCACATACAAATCACAAAGAGTGGTTGACAAGTAGACTCGACATGTTTTTTATATTCTCTGTACATGTAAATGCTCTTAATTGTCTCCTTATTTATAAGAGCAAATATTACTATACCTTTCTGAGATATTTTTTAAACCATTATCTGATTAACATTATCTTCATTCATAGAGCCTGGAGCAGCTCCAAAGGTCAATGATGTGGCAGGGGCTGGTGGTGATGAGGCTATTCCCTCTAAGCTGGACTTACGGGTGGGAAAAATTCTAAATGTGACACAGGTAAGGAGCAATTCTTTGTCACTAATATATTTTTCGCTCATGGTAATACAACGTTTATCGTCCATGTTGGTTGGCACTTTTACGTTTTTGAAGATTAAATCCGTTGTGAATTGTGCTCCAAAGAGATGAGTAATCATGACCCATGTCACTGGCAACAATCCGGGCCATAAATTTACAGCATGGGATTCTAGCGACATTGTATCTCTTTAATTGTTTATTTCCTAACCACTCTGTAATAAGTTTCTCCTAATTCCATTCTTGATCTCCCACTCCATAGACTACTTCATATCTTCCTACTCCCAAGAATGAGCTTCAACACCTGTATCTGGCATATCCCTCTTGCACACTTCTGTAAACCTAGTAGAAAGGGAGCTCCAGAGTATTGTCTTGCCATCTAATACCAAGAAGTCTTTGAAGGCACTAGATATGGGAGCTTTTTAGACATTTCTCCTGATGCGAGTAGATGGACCATGTTTCACTGCTATAAAGAAGTGTACTGTGAACATTCTGTTCTCCTAAATTCTATTGCCATTTTGTCTATTCTTATGCATCTTGCAAACAGACTCAAAGTGACTCAAGCACAGAATGTTCATCTGAACCAAGCACAGATATTTGAAGAATCCCTGGTGTCTTCATAAGGACAGTAATCTGAGCTATTAGAATCCATTTTATCACATAATTTGTGATTTTGGCTGTAGCAATTTGAGCATTTCTACAAAATGGCAAGTGGGAAATAAAGTGTGCTTCAGTCAACAAGATTAGACATCTAAAAACTATATAATTCATTTTTTTACAATTATTTATTAAATTATCATATGTTCTGCATTAGTTAACATACATTTTACGAACTTAAATGCAAAATGAATACAAAATTACGGCCACTTAAATAGGTATGTTACATAGATCATAAATGATCTAAATCACATTATCCCAATGTTTAAGGGTTAATCATAATATGTTGGTTTTTTTTTACTGAACACAGTTCAAAATCATAGCAGGCATCAGAGAATGCTGATAATAGCATCTACAATTCATCCTCTGAGTGATTTGTAGTTGCATCCTTATTTGTATACAGCAGTTCTCTGATTAGTAGATTAGTACCTTACTAATCCTGATCTTGACTTTAGCTATTGTAGAGGCTGTCAAGACACCCATAGTAGTATTGATTGTCTCGCTCATACAAGAGCATTATGTATTATCCATTCTGTTTATAGAATTGTAGTAAAAACATTGTCTGGTTTATTCAATGAAAAACACAACACATCTAGCACAATCATCAAAATTTATCTGACAATGACCATCTTGTACTCCATATAGCACCCAGATGCAGAGTCTCTGTATGTAGAGACTGTTGACCTTGGAGAAGCTGAGACACGTACTGTTATCAGTGGCCTTGTTGGGTTGGTTCCAAAGGAGGATCTGCAAGACAAACTGGGTGTGTTCTTGTGTAACCTGAAACCAGTCAAGATGCGAGGAATAGAGTCCAAAGCTATGCTTATGTGTGCTTCATTGTGAGTACAGAATTTTTTCTAGTCTTTCTGTTTGCTTGATAGTGAATACATAATACTTTGTTGTCATTTTCATCTGTCAGTCATCAGATCACATATCACCAATTGTATCATTGAACTGTAGAATTCACCTCAGTCTAGAAACGAAGGATTAACTTCATTGAGCCAGATTTTACCCCATATGGCTTTATCCATCTCCACAGAAATGATAACACCACCTTCCGAAAGTATTGCACAAAGTCCATAGCTCTAGCAACAATCCTAGGTTTCTCTGGGAAAAAATGCATTGGTGAACAGAACGGTGAGGTCCTCAGATCATCCAATGGGGCCCCTCAGGTTCAGAAGTGTGGCTGCATCAACAGACAATATTTTCACCTTCTTCCCTGTAGATCAAACATTTATGAATTATATGTTTTGCAATCTCTTTGTTCAGACCTTAGATGCACATGTCTGTCACCAATTTTAAGCTGTCTGCTTCCACTATTTCTTAAATTCTGCTAGTATCAGTTTTCAGTTCCAGAAAAGAGATGTAACTTTCAATCTAAGTGATCCACCATCTCTTGCCAAAGAGATCAGCCATTTTATTTCACATTATGTCACAGTTTCCTGTGTCCCATTGCAATATTGTATCTGTGGAGATGGTGCTGAGCTGCAGTAAAGAGGATGTTTGTTTATTCACAATGCTGTTTTTGGAGTCATTACTTATGCGTAACACTGATTTTGCATCATGATGAATGCCTAGCTGTTGTGTGTCTATCTCTACTGGATATGATTATAGAAAAGACTTCCTCAAAGACTTAAGCAGAACAGACCAGGTCATTATATTTCACCTACTTATAGGACACTACAGACTCAGCAATCACTTACATAGACAGCAATCACTTACATAGACTAGGAATAAGTCAAACAGCTCTCTGCCAGTGTAGACAGGCAAAACAGACACCAGAACATGTCCTGCAAGACTGTCCTCTCCTGTGTGAGCTGAGAAGAAACATGTGGCCACACCCAGTTGACCTAAAAACTAAGCTTTGGGAAACCTGACAGACCTGAAGTTAACTGCCCAGTTTGTGGTCCACAGTAAACTAAGTGCATGACCAGAGATCGCTGAAGAAGAAGAAAATCATGGTTATGTACAGATGTTTGTATGTGAATGATTCACAAAGGAAATATTTTGTCATAACAGAGAAAATCCTAGACAAGTTGAGCCACTGATTCCACCAGAAGGCAGCGTACCTGGCGACCGTGTTTTTGTTGAAGGCTTTGAGTCAGGAACTCCAGATGATGAACTCAAGCCTAAGAAAAAAATATGGGAGAAATTACAGGTGAGCTTATATAATTTTATTACACATCAGTTGTCTTCTACTGTGTTCGCTTGATATCAACCTGTTGTTTAACCACTTTTGTGGTCTTGTGCCTTGGAATGTATGTTGTGCAACAGTTAAGTGTCTACAGGTTGGCATGCCCACTTTCTGCAACCATGATATTCTAGTTTGCCTCCTAGCCTGCTCTGACCTTGTCACTGTTTATTGGCCGCCACCTGTTGTTTGTGCTGGCACCAAATTTAATTTGCTCTAGATACTCAACTTTCAGACATTCCTTGTAACTAGTATATCATCGGAACCGAAGAGCATGAACATGCTGTGCCTTTGTTATAACCCAGCAAGACCATTCCATCAATGATCTTGTGAGACCTGTGGCAGGAATATCTATTGTATTTATTTAGCATAAAGATGTAATTACATCTAATCAGAGTGTAGGGGTTCATGAGTGTGACACACTGCGTTAGTGACCACTTGTCATGGACATACGAGGGTTCGATGCCAGCTTGGTCCAAAAATTTGTGGTGTACAGGAAACGCTGACCCTTGAAGATCTAAATTACAAGTATCTCTGAATTTGAAGTAATGCTCGTCTGAATGACGAGGACACTTTGATAATGAAAGCAAGCCTTCGTGCAAAAATCAGTCATTTGCATCATATTAGGCGGCATAACTACGCCTGAATTCATAGTTGCGAACATAAAACAAAAATCAAGAGTGTTAATTTTATTACTGTTCATTGGCATGAGTCATCTCTGACGGCCTACCTATGATCAATCAGATCTGATACCATGTCGTAGTATAATTCCAGATGTGGTACTTTAAAGTGGGAATTTTCTGTTTGTATAATCTTAGTTACCTGTGTGTACAAGTTTGGCGTCCTCTTGAATAATTTGCATACACTTTTGCTGTAATTAGTATCCTACATACCATAGGGGTGTAACGTACTCATGTTCTTGGCACAAACCAAACACATTACAAATAGTGGTTAACTTGACAACTAAAAACAAACTTCTTCACCATTCAACTCCCAACAGAGCACAGGTCTTCAACAAACTTCTTCCGGCTCTGTCTCTCTCCTGCCATCCCTGTCAGTTCTTTCCATTTTACCTATCCTTTTAATATCAGTCTCCAGCTCGCTTCTCCAGATGTGTCTAGGCCTTCCCCTACTCCTCTTTCCCTATGGGTTCCAAAATAGTGCCTGTCATGCAATGCTTCTGGTCGGTCTTCTCAAAGTGTGTCCTATCCATCGCCAGCGTCTCTTCCTTAGTTCTTTCTCCACTGGTATGTACTTAGTTCTTTCTCTGAGTTCCTCGTTCATAATCTTATCATACCATCTCAGTCCCTCTATTCTACGTAAACATCCATTTATGATGGTTATTTTTGTTGTTCTCCGTGTTTCTGGGCCATAGAACAGCACTGACTTCACGTTTAATTGAAAATAAGAACGAACGCAAACAATCTGTTTCAACCATGTTGCGACCACTGATCAGCGTGCTGGTTTCTAATCACTGTTATTTCAGTGTCACCACTAATCAGTCTGATAGTTTTATCATTGTTTATTTTGTTGCAACCACAGATCAGTCACAATCAACCATTTTCACAAATATGTATGCTAGAATATATATATATATATATTGCCTCAGCCTCTAACTGCTCTTTACATATCTTTTTCAGCCTGATTTGCGGGTCAACAGCCAGAAAGAGGCAGAATGGCAGGGCAGCTCATTAGTGACAAAGTTGGGCAAAATTGTAACAAAAACTGTAAATAATTCACCCATAAAATAGGTGTTTTTTTTTTGTTAACATGCGTGTTGTCATTTATTTCATGTATACATTATTCATAAGTAAATTATTAGTCGCAAGTAGTTACTTTTTTAAATATGTCTGTCATATCATTGTGTTATTTGTTGTGTTTTTAACTAACTTTATCCTCAATGAAAGTGGAAATTTTATAACAGACATAGATAATGTATGAAAAATAAACAGATGAGATGTTAGTGATGATGATGACAAAACCAAGAATGAATAGAGAAAATTGGATAACTTTCATTCAGGAACACACTGATTTTGGTTATTTGCTTGTAGAACTTTCTAGTTTTTTACAACTTGCTTTTATAAACACAATGGTTTGGATCATACTGGTTTGAGTTCATTTGCATATAGAAACATACTGTCTTGGGTTCATGTGCATTTAGGAACACAGTGGTGTGGGTTCATGTGCATTTAGGAACACAGTGGTTTGGGTCATACTGGTTTGAGTTCATTTGCATATAGAAACATACTGGCTTGGGTTCATGTGCATTTAGGAACACAGTGGTGTGGGTTAATTTGCATATAGGAACACTGGTTTGGGTTCATGTGCATATAGGGACAGTGGTTTGGGTTCATGTGCATATAGGAACACTGGTTTGCGTTCATGTGCATATAGGAACACTGGTTTGCGTTCATGTGCATATAGGAACACAGTGGTTTGGGTTCATGTGTATTTAGGAACACTATTTTCTTTAATGTGTAATGGACATTCTAGTTAAGTGGTTGTGCAGGATCATCATATAAATGGTGGAATATCTGGTAACCTGGTATCATAATGATGAATCTAGAGCTGGATATATTAGAGAAATACAACAAACAAGACAATGCTTGCAGATAAATAGAACTATATACATCACTCTACTGCGTTACTCTCATAATGTAAGTAAAAGTAAGATCTGAAAGTGTACCAAGAGCTGAGGAGCTGATGTTGGATAGGACAAGCCTTGAGAAAACTCTTGAGAGGAATATAATAGGAACCCTTTCCTGGAACTTGTATGGAAAGCGAAAGATAGGGAAGCTAAGATATACATAGAATACATTGGAGATGGAAATTAGCAATATTCGTAATTGCTGGAAGGAACTGCAAGAGATAGCTAAAGATAGGAAGAATTGGCACAAGTTAGTTGAGAGTCTTATCTCCTAAACAGGGTATAAAAAGGCACAAGAGAGAGAGAAAAACTACACACGGTAAATGGTCCAGCAAGTAAAGCTCAGAAAGTAAATTGTACTTTTTTTTTTTTTTGCATTATTGTGCTACATGCTTTCATATTAAAGATTAATACATGTGCTCAATAAAACTTGATTTGTTGAATTTTATAATTAAATTTTTGAAATTGGTACATAGCTATAAAATTATCATCTTATTTATATAGTAGGTTTTCTGTATACAGTAATCCCTAGCTAAATGTGGTTAACAAAATGTCAACTGTTTCATCTACAATATGAGGTTACAAGAATATATGCTTTGTTGCGTTTAAAAAAAGTACATTTTTAGTATGAATGATTGATGTGTTTTGAGTTTGTGTTCTGCATTGTGAATACACAATTCTTTTCGTTGTCTTTCTTCTGTTATTCATCAGATCACAGAACCAATCGCTTCAATTATGATTCCATGACATGAAAATGAGTCACTAACAATAAATAAACAGCAAAATCTCTGGAAGCCACAGAGGTGTGGTTTTACAGTGAGGTACTCAAAAGAGGTAAAAACCCATTATCAACATAAGGAAGGAAGGTGCAATAATAATGTTCGGCCATGTCAAAGGAGTTTAGAAAATATGGTGACAAAATCAGTGGGACATGAAACAAAAAACAACAGAAAGAAAAATTCTGAACAGCATAACTTCCTAACAAGAACAAATGTTAACAATTGCACTGATCGTCAGTACTCAAAACAGACGTTCATGAAGATTCTATAGCTGACATAACACATGATGATCTAACATGCATGCTTACTATAATGCATATATCATTAATCAACTTCTCATGGGTACGGTGAGCAAATGGACTTTAGGATGGCTGCTGCAGCGGAGGACAGAGCATGCATGAGAATGCCCAATGTGCCGTGACGTCGATCGCATAACATAACAAAATGCATCTATCATAATTACAGCAAAACTATATTCCCAAACCTTTCATCTCATGTTCTTCCAATCTTCCGCTATACTTAAAGTTTCCTTCTAATACAGCTACTTGTCAAACTAATCTGGTCATCAATTACGCTTGTTTGGAAGAAAACTTGACAGCTCCACACTTGCTGGTTATAAAAATCAGAAGCTGTGTATTGGATCATGTCTACTACTTTTATTTTCAATCCATTTAGCTAAAACTTGAAAAGAGTTGAAAAAATTGTCGAGCTGATTATAATGAAATGAAAATTTGAAAAGTACAGTACTCCAACCATTGATATCAAAGGTTATCAATATGTTAATCATGGTAAATTATGTTGTGAACTAGTATATTTTTTTATTTTTTTATTAACATCACATAGTTATGTCTACATTGCATAAATAGAAAATACAATTTATACACTTATTTTTTAAATTTATTTATTCAGTGTTATTTTTCTTAATTATTATCTTAATTCCTTGCAACTTTTTTTTTTGTGCCTTGGCTCTACTAGTGTCTGCTGTTACTTATCAGAAATGTAACCCCTATAATGGCATAGGATACTTCTTATTTTCGCTGGACATAGAATGCAGTCAGTGGCTGGAAAGCCTTGTGGTGTCTTATAGGGTGGAAACAATATCTCTCCATCATGCCTGGTTAGTGCTCCTCCACTGTTCTTCTCCTGGTTATCTTTGGTCTACTCCTCCTTTGTCTTTTCTCTGGGGTACAGTGCATGTTTGTTCTCATGATGGTCTCTGGATCATTTCTGGGTATGTGTCCTATCCAGTTCTAGTATCTGCATTTTATGATTTAGAGCATTTTCTCCTGACAATACCTGAAAATCATTCTTGGAAATTTTTTCTTATGCATTTTTTAGGAACGCTAACATTCTACATGTTTCCTCTTCTTCTTCTGCTAACATTCTTCACGGCCAATTTGATCATTCTTATTGTGATGTATAATTGGTCCACTGGCAAGAACGGAGTGATCTACGCCGGGACGATTGTGCGCCCATGGTGACTAGGCCCGCCCGTCCGTTTCAGCCAGCTTTTGATTTACTAGGTGAGCTTTCCTAGGTACGATCCTTCGGATCTACGCCTTTTCGATCAACTTTGCCGTATATTTGGGCTTTGTGATCTACGCCAAGACAGTGAGTTACGCTGCTTTACCCGTTCTGACTGAGAAATATTTCTCGGGCTTGTCAGCTTGTCCTCGGACGGCGCCTTACTCGTATAAAACACCGTGTAAAGTATCGGCCTTCGCCAATGTTCAGGACCCGGGCTTCCTGTTTGATCCGTACATTGTCGGCCTTGCTTTACGGTACATTTTTGAGTTTGATCCGGGGAAGGAACAATCTCAGCCTTTTCTAGACGCGTATCGGTACGTGGCAATTTGCAATTTACATCGAAAGCACTGGCATGGGGCCGAGTACAAACAATGTAGAGGGTCGTTTCAGTGGGCTCTATAAGCGTAACTGAGGATTTTGCGCTCGCGCCATCACCCGCCCCAGTTATTCCGGGGATGTTAGTTACGACTGCATCGAACCTTGCCCAGTTGCCCCAAGGCTGGCAATTCCGTTAGGCATCACCAACCTCAGTTCTTCCGGGATGTTAATTTTAATCGCACAGTACCTTGCACGGTTTTCCCAGGGCGGGTAGTTTCGTTATGCACTAAACGCAACTTGTTCTTTTGCGGTCGGCAAACCTTGCCCAGTACATGTATCTGCACCAGGCTACCAATGCGGGGTCAGCTGCAATCTCTCTCGCACCAACACGAGGGTAGACTTTCATTCGTTACGGTCCTGTCTTATTTATTCTTGCCGACGGGCTGGCAATGTTTGCCCTCCTCAGGGCTTGAGCCCCTACTTGGGCATACGGTTGGTCACTGGATGCACCTCTCATCCATGTCTGAGACGTTTCGTTGCTGTTTCTTGCGTTCAGGGACTTGGGCAATATCTTGTTGGACATCGGTCAGAAGAATTGTGCATTTTATTTGTATGTATCTTTATCGTATTTCCGTAATTGCACTGCTACCACTACCAGTAGTTTCTCTCCCGATCCCTGCCCTCTTAGCCAGACCAGAACCAGAGTCTGTTTCCAGGGTCACCGCGTGGAGGTTAGGGGCAGGGTCTTGGTTAGCGCGCCTCGCTAACCCTGGCTCATGTTACCACCATGACCTCATGAGCCTTTGACCCCGTTTCCTCTTCTGTTACTCTCCAAGAGTCAGATCCAATGAAAAGTACTGAAAATATGTAACTCTTGTGTATTCTTGAGTAGTGTAGTTGTTTGTGAACTTGCTTCATCACCTAGTGGTTCGGTTCAACTCCACCGGGGGAATTGACCACATCACCCATCGTGTGCCGACAGTGAATGAAAGATATGGGTCTAACACCGTATTACCCAATATACAACGAAGTATGAAAAAGTGTTCCTTTGCTATGTATGCATAATGTAGTTTTTATGTTATACTGGGAAGATCTCCAATTGTTTAGATTAACAAAAACAATTCTGACTTTATTTATCTTATTGTTTAATATCCTTGTCTGCAGCCACATCTGTTGTTTCTATGTTTGGCTAGGGATTACTGTATATACATATATTGTGTTATGTTAAAGAGAGCATGTCAACATACAGAACAAACAATGTGAATAAATAAATAAACATATGAATGTTACATGTCGACAAGAGCCACTTGGTTATTTTTGTTCAACAAGTTTTTTTAGTGAGTTTCATATAAGTGTGTGTTAATATAATTTAGCCATTATCATATCTTCTCATCTGTGTAGGTTGAAACTAAGAATCTCCATTACTCTCAGGTCTTAACTATAGAACATTGCTCACAATGCAACTTGTCTGTTCTTTTATGTTGCCAAAATATATTATTTAATTATGAAGATTAAATTTTATTTTTTTGTTGAGTGAATTATCAGGAATGAGCACTGCTATGAAAGAGATCTCAAGAAGACTGGCAATAGCATTAAAGAAGTTAAACACAATATGAAGAACATGTGGCAAAGCACCAGCAAAATACTAAAATTAAAAATATTGAGAGCATGCATTTTCCCAGTGGCTACTTATGGGTGTGAATCATTGACTATTACACAAAAATTAAGAATGAAAATCCAGTCCTTCGAAACTAAATGCTACAGAAAGATCCTACAAATACCATGGACAGAAAAAGAAAGAACACTGATGTCCTGAAAGAACTAAAGGTTAAAGAGAATTGGCTGATAAACAACATACTATACAGAAAAGTTACATACTTTGGTCACATCAAGCGTCATGATGGCCTGGAAAGAACAATTATAGAGGGCAGGGTCCCAGGACGCAGAGGCAGACCAAGAAGAAGATGGCTACAAGATATTAAAGAAATCATGAACATGACCATCGACGAAGTGGGTGAACTGGCAAGAGACAGAGTGAATTTCAGATGTGCTGCAAAGAGAGCAACGTCCTATAAAGGATACGCACCTTGATGATGATGATGATGAGAGTGCAGGTTGTAACACTATTAGTACAAACATAGTTATAGACATTTGGAGGATCATCTCCTTTTTCAACCATTAAAATTAGAGAATAGATGGTTTTATGTAAAGAAAAAAACTGGCATGATATACTGTCTACATTATAAAAAAAGGGTGTACATGCGAAGAATTGACTTCATTGCACTTGGTTTCTCTATATGATGGCTCCATCCCTCTTAGCAGAAATGGCAAGCCAACTGCCAAGAGTGTTGCACGAACTTTGTAGCTCCAGCAATAATTCTACGAATCTCCTGGAAAAATTCACATGTGAACTGAACAGTGCGATCTGGATTCAAACATACAACCTTCACAACGCACTACAAACGTTTTGATCACTTACAAGAGACACCATGTCCACATTATAATAAGATTAAAGTAAAAATGAATCATTGAAGTATGTAAGAGAAAGGATATAACAGTCATAACAAATTGTTGAAAAACCTAGAACTATTGAATCTTCATGTAGAGAAGAAATAGAAAAGAGCATGTTATGAAATTTGATTTTTTTCTTCAAACATTTATTTCCTTATCAGAGCAGTAGTTATGGCTTCAATAATAAAACATCTATGTATCGAACAGATGATAAATGTGTTGGACTGGAGATTACTAGTGTATTATGGGTTTTTGCCAGCACCCACAAAAAAAGCATTTCTTCTACATTGGTTGATACAGCTGGGTGTAGTGTTTTGCCAGGATTGGTCATGCTGAAATTGTATTTTCAAAGACTAAAATATTGGGAAATGATACAGCAGATAGACTAGATAAGAAAGGGTCAATTCAAGAACAACCTATCACAGCAATAACTCTCCATACAGCAAAGCAAATCCTAATAACAAATAAATAAATTTGGCTGAGCAGATGGGAAACATGGACAGAGAGGTTTACAGACATTAAGACCAGCTCTAACCTTACAAGAACCTTTCAGCACTTCTTCAGGTGCCAAGAGCTAGATGATGTCAGGAAGATTCTTCTTACTCCAAGGCCAGATGAATGGAACACATTATAAGGAACAAAATAACAACTTACAAACACATGCAGATACCAGTACATAGCATTGGGCAGAAGGACAAGAATTCAAGTGCCACAGGATCATTGAAGAAGACTAAAATATAATCACCTAACATCTATAGTTTGCTTCTACTAACACTTGACGGCTATGTACATTTTACTTATTAAAATGTCTTAATTTCCTAAATTGTCACCACATATGATTCTTCTTTTAATGAATAATGCTAATGAAGTAACGTTTCAACTATTTGAAGCCTGTCTTCAGTTAAAACGTACACACCATCATGCAGTGACAAATAAATATGACAAAAGCTGTCTTTGTTTATATTTTGTATACAATTTTTATATTGTACTTACAATACATATGTTTACATATCCGAAGCTAACAACATCTGCACCTATCTATAACAGATATGATTACTGAATTTGTGATTACAGATTTGAATGCATTTTATCTACAAACTCGTACATTTTAAAAGTCATTTGAAAGATGAAGGATTGACTTCATTGCACCGGGTTTTACCCCATATGACTCAGACCCTCTCCGCAGAAATGGCACACCACCTGCTGAGAGCATTGCACGAACTCCGTAGCTCCGCCAACAATCCTAGGGGTCTCTGGCAAAAATGCACTCGTGAACAGAACGGCATGGTTCGAATTTGAACCCATGATCTTCGACTCGCAAGGCAAGGGCTTTGCCACAGAGACCCCCTAGTACATGTTACAGCTCTTAATGGTTACAGCACATCTTTTGGTTAAAGTCCATACCACAACAGTATTTTATTTCATTCATTAATGCAGTACACTGGCATGGGCAAGTCTCAGACAATGGAATGATTGGGAGATTTAGGAGTCAAATCTGGACATGCCTGTGTTGTTTTTGTGGTAATTCTTAGAATGCTCCATATCGACCACTTGTTTAAGGGGGGATTCGGGTCTTGAAAATCAAGAATCTATTTTCGTTGTTTTCATATTAATATAAAATTTGTATAAGCATTTTGAAAGAGTATGACTTAGAATAGTAGAAAAAAATTATTTTAAAAAAATGTCAAAGTGTTGCCATGGAAACAATACAAAATGGCCGCTAAGCACAAAATTTCAAATCCCTAAGGCTCTGAATCTAATGAATGTAAATGAATTCTGTTTTCACTCTAAGTGCGCAATTGTAATATCTAAAATATTACACATTCTTTTTAGGATATATTAAATATTTAATTTTTATAAATTTTTGGGTAAAAATTCCCTCAAAATTTGGTCAAAAAGCTGTTTTTGGAGGGTGTGTTTACACAAAAATTCATTAAAAATGTAATATTTAATATATCCTAAAAGAATGTGTAATTTTGTAGATATTACAATTGCTCACCTTAGAGTGAAAACAGAATTCATTTATATTCATTAACTTCAGAGCCTTAGATTTGAAAAGTGCTGGCTCCATTTGTATTGTTTCCATCGCCTGACTGACTTTTTTTTTTTACTAATTTTTTCTACTATTCTAAGTCATAATCTTTCAAAATTGTTATACAAATTTTACATTAATACCAAAGCAGCAAAAAAAGTTTCAAGACCTTAAGAAAAATGAGCGCGCAAAAACAGAACACACAACACCCACATGTCTAACCTTAATCATGTATGGCCCCCGCCCCCACCACCACAGTGGTAGGGGACTGGAGGCTGTTGTCATCATCACTTGCTATGGATGGCTATTAATAGTGACATTCGTGGTTCGTGACATTTTTGCTACAGTTGTCTGAAGAAGAATAACATGTACATTGTGGATCTAAATTCACATTGTGACTCAGGGTATACTCGGTTTGCTAGCCTACTAGTAGGCGCATAACTGGCACAATATACAATCACTCTTAGGCTCAGATCGGGGGACTGCCTAGAGTAGTTGATAGTAGCTCAGCCTGCTAGCTGTGAGACGCCTCATAGCTCGGGTTCAAACCTACTGTCCTGCATTTGTTCGAGTCCCCTGGTCTTACTCAGGACGATAACGTGAGTACCTCTGAAGTCAGAGAAAATCTGCCTGTATGGTGAGGGAATACTAATTACGAGTACATTGAGCACACGGCTGCCAGTGTAAAGTAATTTACAATGTGCACGCTGCTGCCATTGTAAGAAATTGGAAAAACGGATTTTCACACAAAAATCAGTTTCAGAGATGAAACTCCGTCTGAGTTGAAAGCGCATAAAAAAAAAAGGCTCAGATCACACACAAAGTGGTTAACAAGTGATCGATATGGAGCGTTCAAAGAAGAAGAAGTATGTTTGCATCCCTTATGCCCTGAGGCACTTCTCCCAGCATAAGCACAATACTTCATGCAAACTGGTCAGTAGAGATTGCTTAGAACATTTGCTCTCTTCAGGAGGGATGCCATTCTTTCCAGTTGCTTTACCATGGTGTGGATCGCGTTGCTGATTTCTGCCTCTGATGTGTGTGGTCTAAATTGCTAAAAACTTGAAGAGTTTCAATTGCATCAAACGTGATGTCAGTTACTATATTCTTGGGTGGAATATAGCTCTAGACAATGTTCCACTCATTATGCTTTTTGCCATCAATTAGAATTTCCCGTTTTTGTTTTAAGGTATGCAGTCTTTTTGATAGTTGGGCCAGAAGCCTTCCTGATGTTTTTGAAGCACCTTTTCTGTTTCCATTATTAAATGAGAGCTGGGTACTTCTGCATATAATCATTGGCACACCGTCTGGCTTTTTTGTGCAACACTTCTTGCAGATCTAAGTGCAAAGTGACTTGACTTGGATTTCTTTGGTAGTTCTGCAGGGCAGTTCTTTCTGCTTTAACAGGTTCCAACTCTACTATGTTTGCAGCAAACCAATCAGGGCCTTGTCTATCATGGGCGCTAAAGGTGATTTTGGCCTAATTATATAGGGCATCCAGGATGTAGCACCATTTTTTTTCTGCATTTCCTTCTGGGATGCTTTGAAGAATGCTTCCTACTGTACTGCAAAATGATTGTACCATTTCTGGTTTGGTGGTATTATTTTCAGTGTTGATGCATAGACATACTTGCCTCCTTGAATGGTTGAGTTTTTTTTAGTTTTAGCCTCACTTTTCTGCATATCTTCTTCGAGTGCTCCATATTGACTTGTTAACCACTCTTTGTGATTTGTACGCTGTGCCAGTTATGCACCTACAGGGAGGCTAGCACATACAATTTCTGTTACGCTTTTTATTTACTAGGGTAGCTTCCTAGGCCCCTACCTCAGTCGCCTCTTGTGACATGTCTTGTAGGTCGCATTGTTACTATTCTTTGTTCTCCTTGCAGGACCCGGCATCACACAGGTGCCTACTGTACTGCAAAATGATTGTAACATTTTTGGTTTGGTGGTATTTTCGGTGTTGATGCGTGGACATCTTTTCTTCTTCAAATGGTGAAGTGTTTTTAGGTTTAACTTTGCTGCATATCAACCTCTGATTTAACTTCTGAAATAGGGAAGGCTGCAGTAAAACTGAAAAAGATGATATTTTCTCCATCTTCAAAATTACATCAGGGACCTACCGGTGCTACGGAGTTTGTGCACTGCAGATAAGATCCTCCTATGTAAGAAAGAGATTGGACCACACATGGTTACTCACCGAAGTGAAATGATGATAGTCCTATCAATCAATGAAAACTAAAATAAAAACATAAAATGTGAAGCAGTTTTACTAGAACACAGGCAATTAACAGAATCAGTTGTGTGAGAAAAAACAAACCTTTATTTACATGAAGGTTGTCATAATAGTGAAAGATAAAATAGTTGTCAAAATGACAAATGTTGGTTGCTTTTACAATATGTATTGATTACATGATTATATCATTATTATTATGTTTGATATATTCCGTAATGCAAAGTTCACAGGTTGTTACTTTCTTCATTTGATTTCACAGCCTCAGTGTTCATTCTTCTTCTTCTATCGTTCTAGGCCTGTTTTAATCATTCTCATTGTGATATATAAACAGCCAAACGTCCAAAGTAATGAACGTGCACCAGCCTTCAGCACCTATTGGAGCCCAGTTGCTTATCCTTCGGTGGGGTGTTCGTTTCAGCCAGCTTTTGATTTACTAGGGTGAGCTTTCCTAGGTACGATCAGCTTTGCCGTATTTTTGGGCTTTGTGATCTACGCGGGACAGTGAGTTACGCTGTTCATGCCCGTTCTGACTGAGAAATATTCTCGGGGCTTGTAAGCTTATCCTCGGACGGCGTCTTACTCGTATAAAACACCGTGTAAAGTATCGGCCTTCGCCAATGTTCAGACCGGACTTCCTGTCAGGTCCGTGACATTGTCGGCCTTGCTTTACCGTACATTTTGAGTCTGATCCAGAGAAGGAACATTCTCAGCCTTTTCTAGACGCGCATTGGTACGGGGCAATTTGCAATTAACGTCAAGCACTGGCATGGGGCCGAGTACAAACAATGTAGAGGGTCGTTTCAGTCGGCGCTATCAGCGTAACTGTGTATTTTTCGCCGCGCCATCACCCGCCCCAGTTATTCGGGATGTTAGTTACGACTGCAATCGAACATTGCCCGGTTGCCCCATGGCTGGCAGTCCCGTTAGGAATCACCAACCTCAGTTCTTCCGGGGATGTTAATTTTTAGTCGCACAGTACCTTGCACGGTTTTCCCAGGGCGGGTAGTTTCGTTATGCACTAAAACGCAACTTGTTCTTTTGCGCTCGGCAAACCTTGCCCAGTACATGTGTCTGCACCAGGCTACCAATGCTAGGTCAGCTGCAATCTTCTCTCGCACCAACACGAGGGTAGACTTTATTCGTTACGGTCCTGTCTTATTTATTCTTGCCGACGGGCTGGCAATGTTTGCCCCTCCTCAGGGCTTCGAGCTTCGCCCTACGTGGGCATACGTTTGGTCACTGGATGCACCTCTCATCCATGTCTGAGACGTTTCGTTGCTGTTTCTTTGCGTTCAGGGACTTGGGCAATATCTTGTTGGACATCGGTCAGGAGATTAGTGCATTTTGTTTGTATGTATCTTTATCGTGTTTCCGTACTTGCACTGCTACCACTACCAGTAGTTTTCTCCCCCCGATCCCTGCCCCTCTTAGCCAGACCGGAACCATAGTCTGTTTCCAGGGTCACCGCGTGGAGGTTGGGGGCAGGGTCTTGGTAGCGCGCCCCTCGCTAACCCTGGCTCATGTTACCACCATGACCTCATGAGCCTTTGACCCCGGATCGTGTCATCTATTGAACCTCGACTGATTTAATGAGCCATTCGCGGTTTCACCGTGAGACAGTGTGAACTTAGACATGCATGGCTTAATCTTTGAGACAAGCATATGACTACTGGCAGGATCAACCAGATAGCTGTCATGGACGAGACCGACCGACAATGCTCGGGTAGGAGACAACGCTCTGTGCAGAGCGGATCCCGACGTCCCGCGAAATCGAGAATTGAAGCGAAACGACCAGCGCCGCTTCCACAGTTTTGCCGGCAAGACTTGCGCCGCCAAGCAAAAAAACGACACCATGTTACTACCTGCGGACCCACAAGCTCGTTGCGAGCCGGGCCTTTTAACGAGACCACCGTCGAGCGTTTAAAATTTTAGACTGACTGCATCACACCGCGACCGAGAAACTCCGATATACGGACACACACACACCACCAATAAGACCGCGCGCGAGCGAGCGAGTCTTAATAGCAGACGCTACCTTGTCCCTTATTCGCTGGGAGCCTCGTCGCGTGAAAAGCGAGGAGGCATGCGCAGCCGTTAGAACTATGCACGCAATTGGTTATCGACACTGGGAACCGCGTTCGCTGACTGGCTCGCCCGTCCGGTTATTTTCAAAGCGGGAGGCACAGTTTGCAGACGACAACCCAGATCAGTGTTCATTCATTTAGCAATACAGATTAACCAAAATGTGGAATGTTATAAAGCACAATAAAATTAATAACAGTAAACATGAGTATATTGTTGACTTTTCTGTCTCGGACGGAATAGCGCAACACATTGAATGTTTGTTTTTTCAAATCAAACAATCTATTGCTAGTGGATTTTTCTTCTTCACCCTTCACTCCTAATGAGACATAGATCTGCAGCCAAGGCCTTCCTAACCTGCCTATCCAAGGTGATCTTTTCCAGATCTCTCCGCTATCTCCCCATTTTCTTGCCATGAGTTCCTCTTCCCTGGGTGGCAAGCTATGAATTTTCCTGGTTGTGGTTTTTGTAGCTATCTAGTGTTTTTACGGTATGGGGTAGCTAGCTCCACCTCCTTAGCCACCTCTTGCGAAATGTGTGGCAGGTAACAGTGGTTCTATTCTTTACACCCCTAAGTTGGGCCCTGGTAACCCCTCTGGCGTATTTATTCTTTACAGGCGGTCAATTGGAAAGTGTTTTTCTGTGACAACTTCTGAGTTTGCGCTTGTCTCTCTTGCCTTGCAGCTCATCCCTAAGTTTCTCACATATAGGTAATCACGTCACATATATAATTCCATACATATGAAGTATTTAGAGATCTCACAGTACTAGGCTGCAGCATTTGTAGGCAAGACGATCATTCTTTCACTATCTATGTACCCAATTATACAACTAGAGGCTAATATTTTGGTCATATTAAACATCACAGTGGTTTATAAAGAAATAATGAAGGACATGGTTCCCAGAAGACAAGGCATGAGATGACCAAGATAATGATGGTAACAGGACATTAAAGAACCTTCAACATGAGAACTGACTAGAGTTGAGAATTTTTCAGGTGGGCTGTGATGAGACCAATGTTCTGTAAAGGCCATACATGTTACATGATGCTGAGTTGTATATCCTGATGAAACTCTGGTTATAGATGGCATTGCAATTTCATAATATTGTTTGCTCATTACGTGCCATATATATATATTGACATAAGCAATCATGGATCTCCATACGCATCTGTTCTCACTAGTGACCTAGTTCTTCTTCTTTGTTCGCCAACTATTAATTCAGGCTTAGTAAGGGCGCCTGGTGTGGCGTATATGACCGATTTTTGCGTGAACGCCTGCTTTACTAATTTTCAGTTTTCCCCATCATAGAGGCATCTCCGACTTCAGAGCTACTTAGTTCTTATATTGACATGTGTCAATGCTATGAAGGGAAGCTGTTTAAGGTCATCTCTCTTGTTTCATCTCATTATATTTTATCTGTTGTCATTGTCTGCTTCAAACCTCCTGTTGCCAGGCCCTCAAAGAATAGTAACACTGCGACCTACAAGGCATGTCGTAAGATGCGACTGAGGTAGTGACCTAGGGAAGCTACCCTAGTAAATAAAAGTTGTAGAAATCGGATGTACTTGCCTACTTGTAGGTGCATAACTAGCACAACGTACAATAGCTCTTAAGCTCGGATCACATACAAATCACAAAGATTGGTTAACAAGTGGTCCATATGGAATGTTCGAAGTAGAAGAAACATCCTGTTCTCATTTCATATAAATGATGTTGGCCTCTTCCTGTTGATGATCTTCTGTGCGTTTATCTTTTTCAGTACATTAACATTAGTCAATATATGTTTATCCGAAGAACATGAGCAGTTATATGACATAGATACATTTTTAATTAAGTTCACTATAAGAAACAGTTGTTTAAATGAAAATATACAGATATAGAGTGAAAAAAACATACACAATATAATAATTACTGCTTGATACTTTTTCCCCCAACATTAATGCTATGAACATTTAGAAATTGTATAATTAATTATTGTACATTGTATGGACAGCTGTGTAGACATTGTCATGCAACTGTTGACCACTACTACTTTGGACACCAAGGTTTAGATGTTATCTGAAAGATTCTTCTTCCAAGGCCAGATAAAAGGAACACATTATATGGAACAAACAACGTACAAACACATGCAGATATCTCTACATAGCTTCAGGTCAAAGGGTAAATCCAAGCCCAACTGGATCATTTAAGAAGAAGATGGACAATTTCATTATAAATACTAATATGAAGCAGTTTATTATTAGCTGGGACTGTGCAGTACAGAAATATGTGCTAGTGTTTCTGCTTCTTCGTTATAATTAACTTGTGAAGTTATAATACATAAAATATAATATATATATATATCAAAGTAACAATATATAAACTTGTAATTTTTACAGTTCTCAATAATATTGTGTCATACTATAAGTCAAGAGCAAAATAACTATTACCCAAGCTACTAGAGTAGCGCAAGATAAAAATAGAAAACCATGACACTGGACAACAACCTGATAACAGTGTGACGACAAAAGAAGATTATAATTCATGTTTTTCTATTAGTCCTCCCTTAAATATTGCACACATCTGCTGGGAAATGGAAGATAAATCTATGATGACTTTGAAGGCAGGGGTTGGTATCAGGCTCAAGGGCACACCAGGGACCATAACTGGAAAGCGACTAGAACTTTTTAGAAAGCAATGGTAAACTACTGAATGTATACTGCCAAAAAATCATGACAGTTACATGAAATGTCAAAGTGGTTTAGAGAAAGCACTAATTGAGGACATTTTTCTGCAAGACGAGGTAGGAGACAACCAAGATGATGATGGTACAACATATTAAGGAAATCTTGAACACGACGGTGCAGGAGATGGAAGGACTGATTAGAGATCGAAAGTCTTTCAGATGAGCTTGATAAGAGTGAAATTCTGCAAAGGACATGCGACACAAAGAGAACTCTTCCTATCTCCTAACAAAACTATAGTCTAATTTTGTTGTATTTTTCCCCAATACTAGTAATGAAATATATATTATTAAATGTCAATAATTTTTGGTCCCAAATAGTAGCCAGATTATATACTCAACAACTTTTTTCTTATCAATTCCTTTTGTTGTCCAGTTTTCAGTTTCTTGGTTCCGTTAGAAATGGTGTACAAAGATGAGTGATAGATTAACATCATCCACTTTAAATTAATTTTTAAGTTCAAAGCATTTATAGCTGAAGGAATGACTTCATTACACCGGGTTTGCTCATATGGCTTGGCCCCTCTCAGCAGAAATAGTATGACAGTGTAGAGAGTTTTGCACACAGCAATTCTTCACAGCTCCCACAATAATCCTTGGGAACTAAAGAAAAAAAACTTGCAAACTGAACAACGTAGTACATATTCTAAGCTATGATCTTCAGAAAGCAAGGCACATGGCTTTATTAATCATGGAGACCAATGTTTTCATTCATTTTTAACGACAATATAATTATCACAACATATAATAAACAAAATATTATATAGTTATTAAAGTCTATTCCCAATACAGGTCATCTTTTCGTAATGTACACTGTAATTTTTTAATATCCTTGAGCATTAACAATTCAGTTCTGCCTAGAGATGCACTACTGTCTGCTGTCTTGCTGCAAGTTTGAGCTCTGGAATTCATAGTCCTGTTACTTGTGTGATGGTTTTTAGCTGCAGTGAGCATCTGTTGTGATTTGGTTCCTCTGAATGGTGATGTCCGAATATTTTGCGGATCTTTTATCTGCAAAGAGCACACAGACGCACATAAAAGCTATTAGTACAATGATGTAATATCATAAAATACTTGTTAGAAAGTTAAAGCAGCCGGTGTGATGTTGGCCACATCACCCATCTTGTGCCGTTGGTAACAAAACAAATATGGGACTAACACCATATTTTTAATATACCACATGGTATGAAAATGGGTTCTTTACCTTCTACAGTCAGAGATACTGTTACCAACATGGTATATGTTTGCAACAATCACACCACATTAAGGTTTCTGGTCATCACGAGGATCAGACAAGGATGTATATTCACCCTTTTTATTCAATCTGGTTTGCACTGGCTGATGATGGAAGTCACAATGTGAAGAAGTATGGGCATTAGATAGATGTGTATCTTGTGTATCTCTGTCCTTGAGGATCTAGAAAATGCAGATGACATCAATCTTTTAGCCAGACGCTATGTTGATGGGCAGGAAATGACAGTCTAATAAAAGCAGTCCAAAAGAAAGAATTCTCGCACACGCGATCCCAAAAATAGAGAATTAAAGATTAACACCAGTAAAGCTAAATAATAAATTAAATAAAAATTTCCCGTAGCCTTTTCAGACCTTAGAAGTCACTTCACATTTCTATAACCTAGTGTGCAGGAGTAAAGAGGGCCAATTCCTTTCCTTATGCATGGAACGTTGAGTGTGGGATTGAACCCACAACTCTCTTATGTCTGAGTCAACAGGCGAACACTTATGCACTACGCTAAACTAAACTGATGAGAAAGCTCAATTACATTAAACAATGAAGCAATTTTTAAAATGAAATAATTAACTTGTATACCTTGGAAGTAAAGTTTCACAATGGGGATTTGAAAAGGATGTAGCAGAAAGAACAAGCAAAGTAACACAAGCCTTTGTCATGCTTAAAAAAACATGGAGTTCAAAAGTAATTGTTATCAAGACCAAACTAAGAATATACCAGTGTAACAATCTCTGAATATTGTTTGCTATACAATAGTGAATGTTGGAAAATAACTGCAGGAATTACACATAAATTAAAAACCTTTCTAAACAAATATCTTGGGGAAAAGTAGTGAAATATATTGGCCAGAGAAGAGCACAAATGAGAAACTGTGGAAAAAACCTAATTAAACATCATTGACAACCACGATCAGAGAAAGAAGTTGGAGATGGCTCGGACATGTGTGTAGAGAGTAGAATGCCACTCTGGCAAAGACAGCACTCCGATGGACAGCAGATGGAAGGAGGAGAGGCAGACCAAAGGAAACCTGGAGAAGGACAGTAGAAATGAAAAAAATGTGTGAACTGACATGGGATAACATGAGTAGACTGGCAACAATATGATTGTCTTGTGTGTCAACTATAGCAACAAGAGGAAAACATCATTCATGAATGAGGATTCCATCAGAAGAGCAGGTCATAAGTGAAGCAAGCCATTGATGAAACAAATCAACACTCCATCAGTAAAGCATGTCAACTTTGAAAGATACCTTCATCAGTAGAGCATATCATCATTGAAATATATCTCCATCAGTAGAGCATGTTATCATTGAAAAATACCTCCATCAGTAGAGCATGTCATCATTGAGATATCTCCATTAGTAGAGCATGTCATCACTGAAAGATACATCCATCAGTAGAGCATGTCCTCATTGAAAGATATCTTCATCAGTAGAGCATGTCATCATTGAAAGATGTCTCCATCAGTAGAGCATGTCATCATTGAAAGATGTCTCCATCAGTAGAGCATGTCATAAGTGAAGCATGTAACCAATGGAACAAAAATAAACAAAAGTTCATGAAATCTTCTAACAACCTGTTTCTGATGCTGTCTGATCCTTGATATTTGCTGACTTTTGTTTTCCATGTTCTTAAACAACAAGGTAAGGTCTTGCTCAAGTTGTTTCTTGACTTGAGCATCTTTGGCTGTATGTAGGTGGTCTATGATTTCTTGATGCATGCTGTGGAAACAAGCAAAGCTTATATATATGTTGAATATCACTTTTAATATATCTTCTTCGAACGCTCCATATCGACCACTTGTTAACCACTCTTTGTGATTTGTATATGATTCAAGCCTAAGAGCGATTGTATGTTGTGCCAGTTATGTGCCTACAAGTAGGCCAGCACATTCGATTTCTGCGATGTTTTTATTTACTAGTGTAGCTTCCCTAGGTCCTACATCAGTCGCCTCTTACGACATGCCTTGTAGGACGCAGTGGTACTATTCTTTGCTTCCTTGCAGGCCCCGGCACCACATGGGCGTTAATATATGTAAGATATATGATCTCATGATGGATTAAACAACATCCATGCCCTTATCGGATATATAACTTAATGATGGATGTAACATCATCTCTGCACTGACTGGATGAAACAACTGCAAATTAAAATGACGGACGGTTCTTCTTCTTTGTGATCGTTCTTTACACCAATTTTAATCACTCTTTGTGATATGTTCGATTTTTGCCAAGAACGTGCACATTGGTTTGGTAGACCGCTAAACTTCTACATGTTTAGGACACGTGCATCCGATTTCAGCCAAACCTACTCAGTTGCATCTTACGACGTGCGTGACAGGTAACAGTGGTTATAGTCTTTACACCCCAAATTTGGGCCTCGGTAACCACTCGGCCGAGAGACGGACGGTTAATGTTAACACTCTGGCGGCTGTCTTATGCATTTAATGCGTGTACAAATGCACACTTACTGGTTCACTTGAATGTCCATGCACATTTACTGGTTTACTGTTAACTTAACTTTTTCAAGTGCACTTACTGACATAATAAACTTTCCAAGAACATTTACTGACCTACTTAGCTGTCCAAACTCATCTTGCAACTGGATGAGGAGATCACTTAAATCTTGATCCACATCCACTGACCGACTGGATGATGAACTTTCTGATCTTTTTCCACCCCTACTTTCATATACATGTGAACAAAGGGCAGTGTTGTGTAATTTCAACATGGCCAAAACCTTCTGCATGTTGGCCCCAAGAGAGTGACTTGGACCAGTTGACTAAGAAAAGGTGAAAGAAAACACATATAGATGAGTGATGACAGATATATGATCATTATTAATATCTAAAGAATAAGTTTCAAAGGAGATCAAAACAAATACAAAGCTGAGAATCTTTCAATCAAATGTGAAGTCAGTGCTGTTCTATGGCTTGGAAACATGGAAGACAACAGAAGAAACCACCAGAAAACTACAGACCTTCATTAATGGATGTTTATGTAGATTAGAGGGACTGAGATGGTATGATAAGATTACAAACAAGGAACTCAGAGAAAGAACTAAGCAGATACCAGAAGCATTGCAAGACAGGCACTATTTTGGAACCCGCAGGGAAAGAGGAGTAAGGGAAGGCCTAGACAGACCTGGAAAAGAGCTGGAGGCTGATATTAAAAGGATAGGTAAAACATGGAAAGAATTGGAAGGGATGGCAAGAGAGAGAGGAAGAGCTGGAAGAAGTTTGTTGAAGACATGTGCTCTGTTGGGAGGTGGAAGGTGAAGAAGAAAGAATCAATTATGGTAAAAGTTGCCATTATAAAACACAGGAAGAAGTTCACAATGGGTCACAGCTGAAGAAGGAAGTTGTAAGTTAAAAGATACCCTGGTGGGTCGAAGCAGAAAGAAGATAAAAATTTCACAAGAAATTCAGATATGTTCTTCTTCGAACGATCCATATATCGGCCACTTGTTAAACCACTCTTTGTGTGTGATCTAGCCTTAAGAGTGCTTGTACAATGTGCCAGTTATGCACATCAAATTTCTGCTTTTTATTTAATAGGGTTGCTTCCCTAGACCCCTATCTCAGTCGCTCTACGATATGCCTTGCAGGTCGCAGTGTTACTATTCTTTGCTCCCATTGCGAGCTCTGGCAACACACAGGCGAGAAATTCAGATATGAAATAGTAGAAGATCAGATTTATATATCACAAGAAACTCAGGAAAGAGAAAGAATATATGTCAACCAACATCACTTGGGTATAGTGTGTATGCAAACATTCAGATAGCTGCTACATTGGAGGATGGAGTTAACAGTGAACATATGAACTTGACAGTGTGCAAAGATGTTGATTAGGAGAACTAAATAACCTAAAACATTTGATGAAGGAAAGACTGTTGGACTACTCTGACAACTTTAAACAAACGTATATCTAAATCCAGCTCTAATAACTATAATGCAAGTTGTAATAAATGAAACAAAACAAGACAGTTTTTATGCTTACCTTCCCAGCCACAAATGGAATATCTGCTAAATTCAGCCTGAAATGTCTGAGTGGTTCAGATCTACATGTATCTGATGAATGCTTGGAGGGAACTGTTTTCTTCTTTTTCTTTGATGGTTTCTTTGTTTTCCTAACCTGCGAGGCAGGAATGATAAGCATGTTTAAATTCATGAGAATTGGTCAGAATTGCAGATATGGGACAAGCATAATCAATGAATGATTTCATTCAAGAATTCATATTACAGAGGTAATATTTTAGTTGATTAAAATATACAAGAAAGATATAAACATAAATTGGAATCCAGAGGAAAGCAAAAGAGAGAAAAGCTTACAAATACATGGTAAAGATATAAGACATAACTGAAGATAGGAAGACTTACAATGAGTTGGTGGAAAACCTGTGACCCAATAAGGGTTAAAAAGGCACAAGAAACATATATTCTTCTTTGAACGTCCTTATCGACCACTTGTTAACCGCTCTGTGTGATTTGTATGTGATCTGAGCGTAAGAGCGATTGTACGTTGTGCCAGTTATGTGCCTACAAGTAGGCCAACACATCAGATTTCTGCAACGCTTTTGATTTACTAGGGTAGTTTCCCTAGGCCCTACCTCAGTCACCTCTTATGACATGTCATGTAGGTCGCAGTGTTACTATTCTTTGCTCCCGATGCAGCCCGCAACATGTGCAGAAATATATTTAAATGTGCTGATTAGAAATATCTCCTTCAGCGATCTCTGGTCATGCGCTTAATTTACTGTGGACCACAAACTGGGCAGACAGCTTCAGGTCTGTCAGGTTTCCCAAAGCTTAGTTTTCAGGTCGACTGGGTGTGGCCACATGTTGCTTCTCAGCTCACCCAGGAGAAGACAGTCTTGCAGAGCATGCTTTAGTGTCCGTTCCGTATGGGTCCAAATCTGAATCGCGTGATTCGGTTCAAGTGGGAATTTTCTTCCCCGTATTGCTTCCCAGCTCACCCAGTCTTGCTGGGCATGCTTCAGTGTCTGTTCTGCGTGGGTTCGATTCTAAATAATCCAGTTCATGGCAGAATTTTCTTCATGGATCCCTAGAATTGTTGCCACAGCTGCAAAGTTTGTGTTTTGTGCAATACTCTAGGCAGGTGATATACCATTTCTGCATAGAGGGGACGAGGCATACAGGAAACCCGGTGCAATAAAGTAAATCCTTGGCTTTTAAACACCTATTAAAAGGATGAATGTGTGTAACAATGTAGATATCAGATTTAATTTAATTAATACTGGAATATAAATGAAAATTTTATCTAAAAAAAGCTAACAAACCTGAGATGTCTTGTCCTGTAATGTTTCTCTATGTGTTCTCTCATTCCTGATTTCTTGCTCCAGTTCCAAAATCTTGGTCTAAAATAAACGTTAAATAAATACTTAATGAATGCTGTGTAGAGTTGTTTGTGTCAATAGATAACTTTAAAAGGGTTGCCCAATTATTAGATGCTATGGATTAAAAGTGTTATATAAATGATTGTTATTGGTTACTAAACTGACATGATTGCACTCCGGGCAGACCCATAGGTGCTCAGTCTCCCCACAACAGATATCGAAGAGTATGCATGCTGATGGTTCCTGTGGCTCGCTGATTAAACACACCTCTCACTCTGCCTCTCAGGCATCCAGTTCGACTTGAACAACGGGTAACTCCAAACTGCTTAAATCGATTGATCGATTCAACATCGATTTTAGTGTCCTCATCCAACAGAGAGTCTTGAAGAGACCGAAGAATATCCCCCTTATCCATCTTCAACTCCCCAACAATCGATGCGGTTGATGCAAGCCTGTCCGCTCTCTCATTACCGTAAACACCGCATGCCCAGGACAGTATATCCACGTAAGCCGCTGGAGGTTAGAAACTTCTATAGACGACATCCACTCATACCGAAACCTGCCCTTCTGGATCTTGTGAAGCATCGACTGAGAGTCAGATACAACAACTGCCCCAGTAAATGAAGTCCCAGAAATCCAATGGAGGCAGCAGTAGCCTTATATAACGCATGCCCGTGTGCCCAGCGTTTCGTAGCGCGTTGGACTGTGGGTGACTAGCCCTCTGTGTGTCCGGGTTCAATTCCGTGGGCAGGCAGAAAAAGCCACAGATTCCCAAGATTCACGGTGTTCGTGGCACCGAACCGAAGGGTTCCGATGTCCATGGCACCGAGCCAAGAGCTGAAAAGCTCAAGTGCTTCTGGATCGGAAAAATATAACGGCTATATATAAATGAAGGATAGCTATTATGAAGATATTTCACAACCTAAGCAAATCCTGCAATCTCTCCCTCTCTCTAGTGCCGCAGGACATCAAAGAAACCTTGAACATGATGTTAGAAGAGGTGGGAAAACTGACTAGACATCGAGTTTTTCAGGCAGGCTGTGATGAAAGTGACATTCTGCAAGGGACATGCTACTTGATAATGATATAATTATTTATATATATGTACATATATAAAAACTATCAGTAACAAGCTTTATTAAAGTTGACACAAATAAATATTTGAAATATAGTGTACGCTTCTAACCTCTGCTAAAGTTTGAGTTAATGTTAATCTTTTCTGCTCCCTCTCAAGTTCATTAAGTCTTTCCATGTGAAGTCTGATGTCTGCTCCAGTCATATCTCTTTTTAGCTGCATTTTTCTGGTTTGTTCCATCAACTCTCTCCGATTCTGTTCAGAGTTGTCTACCATCTTCCTCATTTGTTCAAGCTGTTTCTCCAACAGTTGACACCGATGCTCTGCAGACAACAACTGACTTTCAAGTTCTGTAGAAGATGATAGAAGGAAACAAGTTGAGGAAAATCTAGCACATTAAAGTGCTGTCAATATAAAGTTCTTATTACTGTACTAAAGTCGCTCATTTAGCAAATATATATATATATAAATAAACATACAGTGCTTTGCTCATACAGTGTTTTTTTAATTACATTTCTCTTCTTTTTCTTCCTCGTTCGTTCTCTATCTTCCTCGTTCGTTCTCTACTCCTGCTGGTTATAGCAGGATGCAGTCTGGAGAACGGAATGCACTGTGCCAGTTTTCAGCATGAGCTGTGGCATCTGGACCTTTACGTTCAACACAGCCAACTTCAGCATAGCCTTTGTTTTTGGTACCGGGTTAGCAAATATGAGGTTAATCAGAATTACTTGTATAGGATAGGCTAATTGTGTCCCAAAACTTCATGCTTTTTCTTCTTCACGATCCCATGCTTTTTCTGAAATTCAGTCAGTTTCTTCTTCTGCATTCACCCACTATGAATTAAGATGTAGTTAGAGTGGCAGGTATAGCGTTTCTGGTTGATTTTTGCATGATTGCCTGCTTTCCTTATTATCAGTGTCCCCTGCCACACAGGAGTGTCTTCTCTGACCAGATGTAGAGTTGAACTTCTATGAGTTGTTTAAATTCATTCTTTCTGTCGCAAGCTCGAAAGTCTATATATTTTTAACTTTATTTTTCCGTTCACCTGCTATGAACACAGGCAAAGTCGTGTCGCCTAATATGGCACATCTTACTGATTTTTATGTGAAGGCTTACTTTCCTTATGACCACAGTGCCCTTCGCTATCCAGATGACCAATCAGATCTGACATCATGTTACAGTATAACACAGTGGATCATGTACTATAAAGTTAAGAGTTATGTTTCAAAAACGTTATCAGCAACTCATCTGTGTAAATCTGTGTATTATTGGACAATGTTCCCCACAGTTTATCAGATGCTGAGTCTTCTTCTTGTCTTCCACTTTACTTTTACTTCTTTATAGAAGTGCTGGAGGAGAAATGTAGTGATCCTGTGTGTGCTTGATCTAATGCACTTTGTAAACTGTTATTCATTTTCTTAAGGCTGTTCTTGATGTCACTCCATCTTTTGCATGGTCTTCCTCTCTACTCATTATGCTTTTTTCAGTGTTACTCTCTGTGGTAGACGATACCAGGGCATTCTTGTTAGGTGTCCAAACCATTTGTTCTTTTATGAATTGCATAACTGGTTTCACACCCAGTCTTCCAATTTCTTTGTTTCAAATTTTGCCTCTTAGTGTCACACCTGCAGCTCTTCTAAGGCACCTCATCTTCGTCGTTATGATTTTTCTGCTCATTAGCTGCTATTATTGGCCATGTTTGGCACTGGTAACATAGTGTTGGCCAGAAAATCATTCTTATAAGACTTGTTTTAGTTTTTAGCGGTATTTCTTTATGTGACAACAGTGGTGTTAACTGCCCCAGTACCTGGTTAGCTTTTGTGCATCGATTACTGATTTCCATATTGATACGCCCATCTGCAATGAAAATTGCCCCTAAGTATTAGAACTCAGTGGTTTGTTTAATTTCGATGTTCTGAAGTTTTATTGTAAGGTTTTCTGGCTGTCTGCTTATCACCATTGTCTCTGTCTTTATTATATTTATTCTGATGATGTACTCCTCCCCCTTGATGTTAACCACGTTCGAATGGTTCTGGGGAGATTCTACGTTCTCTACAATCAATATTTGGCCGTCTGCGAAGGAACGTGGTTAGAGAAAAATCATAATTTATAAAAATGATATTTTTACATAAACTGCAAAGAAAAACTAACATAGTGTTAGAAACGCTGTATTGAAAAACTAATATAAATGTTAGCAATAAATTGTAGTCATACGTTCCACTGGAAATGGAAAGGAGAGGTCATCTGATAGATAAAACACAATGGAACATATCATACCTCTAGACTCAACAGCAACAAAGGCTTTGCCATGACTTCTATGATCCTCTTGCTCATTCCAATGTTTCCCAATGTTCAAAAGTTCTTTGTACTGACCAGTTTCTAAAGCTAAACTCTGCAAATTTTGTTCTGCTATATTCCTCTCTATTTCCAACTTTTTAACATTTTCATGCAGATTTCTAAGCGCAGAGATAACAGCTGCAATAAAATAGAGACACATTTGGCAAATGTAGAACAATGGAATTAAATGCTGGTAACAGCTGAACTATTGATAGATAACAATTTAGAGATAGTTTTCAAACAGTTTGTTCACATTCTTTCTTGGTATCTAGACATGCATGCAAGAGGAATAACTGGAAGTGTACATCAGCAAAATATAACATGAACAGCATGAACTCTGTAGCGCCAGAGAGGCCCCCCATGTAATTTTTAAGACTGCAAATATTGTTGGAATTTCTTAATTTTTTGCTCAAACATTTTCAGACATCAACCTGTATACTTCTTCTTCTTCGAACACTCTATATTGAGCACTGTGTGATTTGTATGTGATCTGAGTCTAAGAGCAATTGCACATTGTGCCAGTTATGCGCCTACAAGTAGAAAATCACATCCGATTTCTGCCGTGCTTTTTATTTACTAGGGTAGTTCCCTAGACCCCTACCTCATTCGAGGTCGCAGTGTTACTATTCTTTGCTCCCCTTGTGAGTACGGTAACACACGGTTGTATACCTCTAAAACAGTTAATGGTCTACTGGAATCTATGTACATCTCCATATATCTTGTCTTGGACTGACATGGGCGTTGAACATGTGTTTTCTCTGTTCATTGTATATTGGACACTCTTGCAGAATGTGTGTCTGTCTTCTTGCTAGTGCCACATGTGCATATGTCAGTGTGCAACGTATACACATTCTTGGCAAAGATCAAACATATCACAGAGTGATTAAAATTGGTCGTAAAGAACGAACGCAAAGAAGAAGAAGATATCCATCTCCGATACGACCAGGAACTCTTTCTCACATATATTAAAAACAGGTTTACTGAATAAAAGGTATGATTGCTTTTTCATTAAATGCAAGCCTAATACTTTTAAGCATGAGACAAGAACTGTACTCTAGTGTCCCAGAGACACCACGTACTAAGTTTATCAAGCTGAATTGTAACTGTTTAATGAAGCAAAGAGTCTCCTGAAACAATCCAGAAAAATTATGTGGAGAAAAGCAAATGGAGGATACAACCCAGAGCATGACAGTATAAATACACTAAACAGAAAAGCACAGACCACAGTCTTCAGACTTAGAACGAGACATTGCAGTCTCAGACCACACCTCCATAAAATGGGTCTCAGGGACTCGGCTGCCTGCACTTGTGGAGCAATAAACCAGTCCTCAGAGCACATCCTGCAAGACTGCCCCAGTCTGAGTAGTGTGAGAATCTGGTCAACAGAAACAAACCTTCAAAACAAACTATGGGGACCGGTGAAGACTCAAGCGCACCACCCTTTTATGACACATACCGGAGTAGTCGCATAGCAGAAGTTGATTGCAGAAGAAGAAAGAAGTAACTGTTTAATATTACCAATATGACCTCAGGTCGAATCTATCATTATATATTATATATAACATCTCTGCTAGTAAGATGAATGGTTAATAAAGACAATGGTCATTTTGCTGTGGCTACAAGTAGTCTGACTAATCAGATCATGGTAGTAAATAAAGCAATGGCTTGGCTGAAATCCCAGACTTTTACACATGCATGCTTTCTTAGTGACTGAGTATGCTGAGAAAATCGAGACGGGCAGGGCTAGAAGAATTTGGTTGGAGTTTCTGAGGAGATCTAGGCTTATAAAATCAGTTTTATTTTTTGTGCCAGCAAACGCAGGCATAAAGAGGAATGACAGGCTGATAGGTTTTCGAGCACTGCTATTTTAAGAAGTGGACAAACAATGGACCAGGCCGATACTCTAAAGGCCTAAGGGAGATGTATAAACAATTTAAGGAGTGAGGATGAATCTACAACCTTAACCAGACTGCAAGAATATAAAATTAAACATGGTGTAGCTAAGACAAGAGAGCTCTACTGGAAGTCAAAGAAGAATAATAAACTAACACAGAGCTGGTGTTGTTAGTCGCCACACACTGAGAAAAATATCAAAGTACTTATGGATTAACTGGTTTGAGGTGCAGTGATGAAGATCTGTTGATTAAACTAAAGTTAAATGGTAACTTTACTGTATTACCAAAATGACATTCGTCCAGATCTATAAAAAAAAATTGATAGCCTACAAGTGGAAACAATGGCGTTGAAGGGGAAGAATATCAAAGTTACTTGAAAGCATACCATCTCTATCGCTTGTTGGGAAACTGTTCACAGGTCCATCTGCTCGTGTATAGTCTGTATTGATGAATGGTTTACTGGCCGGATACTCAAAGTACTTGGACATCCCGCTGTCAGAAAAGGGGGAGGTCTGTGATTCTAGTCTGTGATTGTGGATCTCATTTTCAGCAGCCATACTCTAATCCAGGTCCCACTATCTTGGTAGATAGTCTGTACTAGTGCTGTATTGACAAGTCAGTGCAACATGTGGAACCTGTATAGAAAGTAAATATATGTCATTCTAAAGCAAATATCCAATCATCATTATTATCATCTGTGTCTGAGATTTTTTTTCTTCATTTTAAACTATCTTTTGCCACCTGTGTGCTGCCAGGGCCCATAAGGGAGGACAGAATATACAGCAATGTCTACCTGCCAGGCATGTCATAAGAAGGGTTGGTCGTGGGGCTGGCTACCTTACCCCATAGAAAAATTAAGCCAACATCTTCAACAAACATGGAAAGTAAAACTATAAGAAATAAGAGCTGGAAAAAGTTTGTTGAAGACCTGTGCTCCATTGGGAGTTGAAAGGTGAACAAGAAGAAACTATATTTTGTGTTTCACTTAGTTAATTTATTTTATTGGTTGACTCGACATTTCCCGGATTTCATCATCTCTTCTGAATTCATCCTATTTTGTTCCTTGTTTTTTGCAGAAACCGATTTTCAAATTCATTCAACTTACTTTCTATATCTTTAATATTTTTCCAACTCTTGCTAGCATATGTTAGGATTGAGACAAGTATTCTGCAAAATTAACTCAAAATAACAAAGAGTGATTTATACAGTATTTACACTAAAGCAAACAAAAATGAAAGAATGAATAGTATTGTAAGTAAGTACACACTTGATTGACAAAGTAAATATTTGAACTGTATTTCAACACAGAATACACAATACATGTAAATTCCTGGACTTTAGTTACCAAACTTTCAGGGAAAGATTTATTTTAGGTGGCCTCTAAGAAGTAGACAGGTTATATGGACAAAGAAATAAACAGTTGACTAAATGGAGAACAAAAATGGCCATAAAACATATCACAAAAAACAGATACTCTAGTGATAAGTTGTCTTAGCTTGGATTCTGGGGACCCTCGCATGTGCTACAGAGTTCGTGTACTGCCGCCGAGATCTTACTTGTAAGAAAGAGATCCGAGCACACATAGTTATTTACTGAAGTGCAATGATGATGGTTCAATCAATCCATCAAGCTTGGATTCGTCATAAGGTGGTAACTCTTATTTGTATGTTTATTTGCTGACAAGTTATGATACAAGACACATTTTTAAGCTGCAAGTGCATGCTTCAGCATAATAAGACTAATTTATTAGAAAAAAGTTTATGCCAAAATTTAATTTGGTTAGTGACACTCCTGTAAAAGCTCGTCATCGTTTTCTGTGTTAAACCAGTTCTCAATTTTTTCATCAATTACGATCATGATTACGTCTCGGAAATAATATCAATTATTGTAATAGCAAAACGTGCAAATTAATAACTAGTGAAACATGTACAAACAAAGTACTATAGTTTTACTTTATAGTACCACGTTTTACTGCAGTCTTCCCCCTATTTCGAAATTAATAACTACTAATGGTGTAAGCCTTAGTGTTAACTACAGCTGAAGCAATAGCATTGCTATCTCTTTCGATATCAATCTCTACGCGGAAAAATGTATAACAAAAGAGTTGTGTTCGATTTTCTTAATAGACACAACAGGACTTTTAAATTTGTATATACATAAATTATCCAAATGTATTATGCATATTAATGTATTATGTAACATATGATGTACATTTATCGCGACAGTTAAATAATATAGAATAGAAGAATATCGTTCGAATTACTTTGATAAAACTGACATTGCGGCAAATCTGATACCGCGACAGTTGGTTATACATTTTATGTGAATTCAACGTTTACTGGTAACCTGGCAACGACCTAGTTTTGTTGGCAGACAGTGAATTATGTATGTGGCAATTCTATTGTCAATTTGAATACACAATGATTTGCTTGATGGTCTCATATTACAATGATAAGAAACAATAAGCGACAGTTTTAATCTTCGTATATCCTGACAGCTTAGAAGTGTTTCATTCAAAGACTCAAACTGGGGTTCGGCGATAGCGTAAACAAATGGTTGTTACTATACTTTGCTGTAACCACATAATGGTTAATATACAAGTGGTGCTTTTGTTGTTACAACATGTGGTAATACAATTGAAACAATGGCGGTGACCAGGGCGTTGAGCTGGCTTAGCGCACATGATTACAAATATGCATATATTCAAGTATATATTCAGAGACATGTCTGGTAAACCACTAGTGACAACTGTTATAAGAAAGAGAAGATGGAGATATGTTGGACACACCTTGAGGAGAAATGATCAACGAATATCAAAGCAGGCATTGAAGTGGGATGCAAAGGGTTCAAGAAAGAGAGGTCGACCTAAGGAGACCCTGAAACGAAATTTGCTGAGAGAGACAAGAAATATCGGTCTCATTTCCATGGATGAGATTGAGCGAGTTGTCCATGATAGAGCGGTATGGAGAAATTACTTGCAGGCCCTATGTAACGTATAACGGTACAAGATGACTTATGATTATTATTATTATATATTCTAAGTGATATAATGAACATGCTCCAGAAAATATAATCTGGCTACATACGATATAAATGGCTCGACACACTTAACACATCACAAATGATCCATGTAACGTTTATTTTTGTTCCGGTTCATGCGGGCGTGAAGAGCAATGAGCGACCAGATCTGATAGCTGAGACAACAGTGATCGATGAAGGATGGGCAATATCAGAAATAATCAATGCCATAAGAGAAGTAACTCAAATCGATAATTTGTTACGGACACGTATGAATTCATATACCTATCCAGAGTGAAGGAGATTAGACTGAAACTGGGAACTACCAGACATGGTCACTTTACTAGTGGTACATGACGTTTGATTAATCAACACAGAACTGGAGTGATAAGTCACCTTACACTGATGGAAATTAGCACATATGGACTAGTCTGGGGCGCAATGATGAAGATCCTCACTAAATGGTTAATGCACGTATGAGCAATCTACAGGGCGAGGCACGAAATGTTCATCATCATCAAGTAGCTTGTCCATTCCGGAACCTGGCTCCCATGACAGTAGTCCTGAATCTGGCGCCCAATGAATCATTACGGTCAGAATTATAAGGCGAAAATCTCGGATGCGACTGTCCTACATGCGTAGGGTCCTGTGAACCGAGGCGCAACATATAGTCGTTCTTGGCACAAACCAAATATATCACAGAGTGATTAAACTGATTTATAAGAACAAAATTTAGAAATCAAACCAACAACAAATATTATGTTCGGAACAAATCCCACTCCTACTTTTGAATTTGATCCTAGGACAACGCGCCTACGAAGCATGTGCACTAATAATTTCGCTATCAATGACCTGAATCCTATTCAACAGTTATAACAATAAACATGGAAATAAGAAGAAAAGAAACATGACAGCATTCGCCCGAGTGGTTACCGGGGCCCAAATTTGGGGTGTAAAGAATAGAACCACTGTTACCTGCCACGTATGTCGCAAGAGGCGACTAAGGAGGTTTGGTTGAAATCGGATGCACATGTCCTAAACGTGTAGAAGTCTATGCGTTTAGGGGCCTACCAAACTAATGTGCAACGTATACCCGTTCTTGGCAAAGATCAAACATATCACAAAGAGTGATTAAAATTTGGTCGTAAAGAACGAATGCAAAGAAGAAGATGACAGCATTGAAAACAACATTATATTTTTTTTTTTTTTCTTTCGTCCGCTTTCAACTCAGACGAAGTTTCATCTCTGAAACTGATTTTTGCGTGAAAACCGTTTTTCCAATTTCTTACAATGGCAGCAGCGTGCACATTGTAAATTACTTTACACTGGCAGCCGTGTGCTCAATGTACTCGTAATTAGTATTCCCTCGCCATACAGGCAGATTTTCTCCGACTTCAGAGGTACTCACGTTATCGTCCTGAGTAAGACCAGGGACTCGAACAAATGCCGGACAGTAGGTTCGAACCCGAGCTATGAGGCGTCTCACAGCTAGCAGGCCGAGCTACTATCAACTACTCTAGGCAGTCCCCACAACATTATATGAAGTGCAAGCCAACAAAAGAAACACAGCACTATAGGTGGGTGAAAATCACAAGAAGAAGTTGACAAATAAGCTAGTCTGTTCAATTATACCACAACGGAAGAGAAAGAAAATGTCGGAGATCCGTTTCAGTCCAAATTTCATCTGGTATCAAGAACGTAAAAACTGGCAACATTTGACAAGGAGCAGAGTGAGACCCCATGAGGTGACAGTGCAGAACCCATCAGCGATTGTTATATGCTTTGACTGCAAACAACCCAGCTATGTGACAAATAGCAGTTTTCATGTCTTCTACAACATTTTACCAGAGTATACAGGGATTAAACTATAGTGTCCAGGGAGCACATACTGCACTAAAGTCCAAATTGATGAACCCGACGACAGGAGGCTGAAATCACCTTGAGCAGGACAGCTCCACACAAACTCAAGAAGACCGATCTCGTCAGCAGGGGAATGTCTAGAGAGCAAACTTAATCCAAAAAAATATTTTTAAAAGATGTTCCCAGAGACGTTATGTGTCAGCCATTATTGGCGGGAGGAATCGACGAAGAACTCAATGACCATGTCGACAACATCAGACGGAGGAGGAAGTGACTATAAACTACATCTAAGAAATTAGATATGCCTACAACTAAACTAACGGCATTTTCATGAGTCATCCAACGATTGGAACCGGTGCTTTTTGTTTCTACCAACACGGCTCTAGCTAGAATCTGGAGTCAATAAAGCAATGGGGTTCAACACTAGACTCTGTGTGATGTAACAATACAGAAACATATGACAGAGCAAGTCCTCCAATAGATGAAACAGATGTTTGATCCACCTACATGTCCGATCCACATCTAGACTTGCCGAGAGAGCAAACCCGGGCGCAAGTACATTAATGCTATTTTCCAAACCTTCGATGGGTGTTTGAAAGTGCAGCAAGAACGACAGGAAGAATCCACGTTTGCATAACTCCCTCAAATGAAGAAGGTACATGTCAGTCATGGTGGATATTCAGCAATGGAAACGGAACATGTATGCACTAATCAGTTAATCAATACGCTACGTTTTGTTTATTAAACGAGATGTGGATCATCAGCAGGCTGGAGGAGTACCAGAACCCATGTCTCAAATGAGTCCATCTGTGAGATTTGATGGCTCTAACCTGGTCCAATTAGACAAATTGGTAAGACAAACTGTGGGGAAACTCATGAGAACCTACTGCTGACGACTAAAGCCATGCAGGCATCACCTTCTTGTATAGGCTGCGGAACATAGGAAACTGTTTCCAGAAGAAGACCGGTATTAAGAATACAAATCAGCACAAGAGTTCAGCGAATTTGCAAATAATATTCATTGTTTTCAAATACTTTGCTTACACCTTTCAATATCATGGACAATTTGTTGGAGTATTATTCAAGCATATCATAAACAACTTGGCCGTACAGAAAGTAGCTAAATACGTACAATAAATAGTCATTTTACTCACCTCAACCAGACATTAAGTACATTTCCATGACACAAAGAGACCATAGATTTGACATGAATAGTTTTTACGATCCTAATCTACACAGATCGCGTGCACTGTGTACACAAAAGCATCGATATCGATCCTTACACAAGAACGGTAAACCCTTCACATTCCAGTCTGTGTTCTGTCCGTTAAAGCGTGTCCCATAATGTGCCACACACAGCGCATTCCGTGTCAGTTTGAATTAAAATTATGAGCGTGCTGTAAGACGTGCTGCTGGCTTATATGTCTGCTACTCTATCAATTAATCTTGATTTTGTTTTAATATCTCCGTTTATCTACTCCATTCTGATGATATATTCGTGGTGATTTGGTACATGTTCTTCCAACTTTGCCTTCAGGTGTATGGTCATGTTAGATCTTCATGTCTGTCGGTCGCTAGGCTCATGTCCAGGTCGATGCAGCGACCCAATAATGTATACCTCGGGCTATGCAATCTTTGGTCAGATCTGTCGGTGGTCACTGTAAGATGGACAGTTCTGAAATGTGTTGTTTCTGTGATTCGGTTCCATATGTGTATTTGTATAGTAAGTTCGTAGAATGAGCATATCAATCTTTAATGGTCGATACATTGTGCTTTGAAGATTATGGGTTTGGCTAACTACTGAGTACACTAGGCTGATGTATCATCTGTTCAACAAGTACAAGATCTACTGACGTATGCATATGTGGCACCAACAATATGACAGATACATACATCATTCAAGAGTGTTCAACAAACAATGAACAGAGGAAACACACATGGCCAACCCTATGTCAGGACAAGACAAATTCTACGGAGATGTGCACAGGCTCCAGTTTATCACTCTAACTACTTTAGAAGCAGTGTCGGCTCGTCATCAAGGGACAGTGGAGCCGGTCCCCACCAAAAATAAGGTGTGACGTGTATTTATTATTTTATACATTAAAATATATCCTAACCGAAACCATGATTTTTCCGACAATTTCTGTCTGGCCCCACCAACAAAAATGATCATGGGCCGCCCCTGTTTAGAAGTATACACGACCGTGTGGTACCAGAGCCTGGAGGGAAGCAAAGAATAGTACCACTGCAACCTACTAGGCATGTTTTAAGATGGGACTGATGTATTGGCCTAGGGAAACTAACCTAGTAAATTTTAAAAATCGGATGTGCTGGCCTACTTGTAGGCGCATAACTGGCACAACGTACAATCGCTCTTAGGCTCAGATCACATAGAATGATTAACAAGTGGTCGATATAGAGGATTCGAAGAAGAAGTATACAAGTCGATGTCTGAAAACATTGGAAGAAGATGGTTCTCATACGACAAAATTTGGTATGCTGGTATTTTAAAGATAATGGATTTGGTCAGATTTGGCAATCACGTTCAAATGTTCCAGTTGTGTTCAAGCTATATCTAGCTTACGTCTAGTTTGTCAGCATCATTGTATTTATGAAGTCAATGCAAATAACAAATGTTGGTCATTGAAATCTAAAAAGGTCTAAATGCAAAGGATTGGCATCATTGCAATGGGTTTTCCCATGTGGCCGTGCACCTCTCGGCTGAAATGGCACGCCACTTGCTGAGAGTTTTGCACAAAGCCCGGAACTCCGTAGCTTCAGCAACAATCCTAGGGATCTTCGGGGAAAAAAAATATATATGAACTGAACACAGTAGTCCAGATTCGAACCCACAACCTTCAGAACACAAAACAAACATCTTAACCACTTTGCCACAGAGACCACCAGTCATTGAAGTGATGTTGCTAAAAAAAAGCAGCACTGTCTAATGGTGAAATAAATGCAGAACTGAATATAAAGTGAAATGTCAGGCAAACGCATAAGGAAATCAATAAAAATCAACATTAAGACCAACAGGTCTTCATCAGGAAAAAATGCTAACAGTTCTAACGTTTGAGATTGACTATGTAAGAAAGCAACACAGCAAACAGTTCTCATGTTACAGATGGACTATTGACTGTCTTCTCTCTCTTAGCCTATGACGCTCCTTGCGTTTAGGGTAGCAACAAATGCAACCCATTCTTCTCTATTCTTGGTCGTCCTCTGTACTGTGTTCCAGCTGTGATTCATTTATTTCAGTTTGTGTTCTACTGTTCTCCTCCAGGTTGTTTTGGGCCATCCATGTTTTCGTTTACCATCTGGTGTCCATCTCAGTGCAGTTTTTGTGACATGGTTAGTCTCCATGCGTATCACATGTCCAATCCATCTCCAGTTTCTCTTTGGATGATGGTGCTCATATTCTCATGTTGACACTGGGCAAGCAGTTCTTGGTTAGAGATAATATTTGGCCAAAACTCATGCATGATCTTTCGCAGACAAGTTGTTATGTGACTGCAGCGTTAAAACAATGAGAAGATGGAGATATGTTTGGCATACTCAGAGAAGAAATGATCAAGGAATCACAAAGCAGACATTGAAGTGGGTGGTAAAGAGTTCAAGAAAGAAAGGACACCTATGGAAACCCCGAAACGAACTTGACTGAGAGGGCCAAGCAATATCAGACTCAATTCTACATAAGAAATTGAACGAGTTGTCCAAGATTGAGCAGTAAGCACAAATTTCTTGCAGGTCCTATGTAACATATAATGGTACGAGAGAAATATTATAATAATGTGACTGCAATGATACCTTTACACATTACCCAACAAAAAAAAACTAGAAGTAGATAAAGGTTAGAAGCTGTTTATGTTATTGTTTCATAAATGAAAATTGTGGCATATCCTTTACAGCACTTCGCCATCAACCACAGTAAACGAGTATGATTTTCTAGGCAACACTTATACATTCAGTAGTTTGCCATTGCTTTATGAAACGTCTATTTTTACAGTTTGTAAAATTCCACAGGAACAAATTTACTTCCAAACTGCCCACTGCGGAGTTTGAGTCAAGTACGCTTGGATTGTGATTGAGCTCACCACCGCTTAAGCTACAGACACCCATGTTTCAGAAATAGGAACATATAACCATACAATCAGAAGATAATGCATGAGAAGATGAGATTTCTGATTTAAAAAAAAGGAATTTCAAACATGACCTCTTGAGACAAATCTGAAAGAGTTACTGTGGAGGACCCACAAGGACCTACTGGGTTCATGGAGGCAACTGATCTTGTTATCTAGATCTCTGAACATAGGAAACTGATCGCAAAAGAAGATACTTGGATACACAAGAGACACTTTATATGAAGCTGTGTGATACATGCTTGTCTTATCAGACATGTCTAGAAGACACAAAACTTCACGGATAAAAGCACTTGCGTGTCTCTGATGATAGTCGGTATACATGACAATGCTTTTGACCAGAGAGAAAAGGCAAAGACTAAAGAGAAGTCCATCTTGGATGGGGGAACGGGGATATTGTTTCTCAAGTCTATTCATTTGATCACAACTTGTTTTAATCTGTCTACATTTTGATAGTCTATTGTGTTAGTTAAAGACAATATACTATACTGAAAAATTAGATACTTTGGCCACATCAAGCGTCACGGTGGCCTGAAGATAACAATATTGGAGGGTAGGGTCCTAGGACGCAGAGGCAGACCAAGAAGAAGATGGCTGCAAGATATTAAAGAAACCATGAATATGACCTTGGCAAGTCGGTGAACTGGCTGTAGACAGAGTGAATTTCAGATGTGCTGTAAAGAGAGCAACGTTCTATAAAGGGCATGCACCTTGATGATGATTGTGTTAGCATTGGTGGCATTCAGAGTGATTTAATCATCCTTTTATTTTGGGGATAAGTAACTCAACCGGTACATCATGTTGCTCTTATGCAGCACCTTCCTTGACCAATTGGTCTGCTGTCTATTTCCTGGTATTCCACAGTGAGACAGAGTCCACTGTAAGACTACCTAGCGCTGGTTGCACAGTTCAGACAGTATAGTCTGTAGACCTGACAATTTTCTAGACTGGAGTGCTGATTTTGCACCTGTCAAAAATACAACAGCTTGTGGATTAAGTTTCTCAGTTGCAACCTTGATTGTCTGGATTTCTGCATCATTATTATGACAGAATTTCCTAGTTGGTAGGCAAATATAGGCAGATTAAAACAAGTTGTCTTTCTGCGTCTCAGAATAGGACACAAGTCGATTCCACTGCCACATATATATATATATACAAGGTAACGAAAGGTAAGTAGGAATTACTAGTTTTTGTTAAGACTACCCATGTAAATCTTAATCTTACTGTTCTTATCAGGGACTTATGTAAAACCACTGGTCATTTGTTACAATTTGTAACTGACAGAGCGAGTGTCCACACTGGCTAAATTTCACAAATCAAGTACAAGTTGAACAATCAACAATGATATGATTTACTAAATTAGCAAAAGTCAAAAGCATGATCTTTGCATGGTAAATGCCAATAAAAACCAAATTTACATTAAACTTAGTCAGTTACAAGTAACTCAACTTTAACTTACAAATTTCTAAGTAACTTAACTTATAACTTACTTAAGTCTTAAGTTGAAGTAAATTGGACTGTTGGTAACAACTTAACAACTACTAACAAGTTACTTAGTTAAGTTAGTAACAAAGTAACAACATCAACAATTACAAATAATTTGAATTTTGATTCGAATTTTAGACTAAGAACTCACCTCTTATCAATCATCAGAGTTCATTTCTTTAATTGCCAGTAATAACATTTTTAAATGTAAACCGACTATTTTCTCGAAGTGTTTAATTTCCCACGCAATAATTAATACAACTGTAACCGTGAATTATAATTTGACTTTCCATCCAAATTCCGAAAATGAAAGTATCCAGTCGGACGAATAGCAACAGTTATTCGAATACCCAGTACTGTCTAGTAGCGAATCTTCTTCTTCTTCTTCTTTTGTCGTCACACTGCTACCGGGTTGTTGCCCAGTGTCGTGGTTTTCTGTTTTTGTCTTGCGCTGGTTCTGGTGGCTTGTGTGATTGTTATCTTTGCTCTTTCACATGATTCTGCTACGCCATCTAACCATCTTTTCCGTGGTCTTCTCTTGCCTTCTTTCCCGATGTTCTGTTGTAAAAGACTGTATACTGTGGAGTTTGGATGCGTTCTTATTAAGTGGCCAAACCACTTCATTCTTTGTTTCTCTATGTAATTCAAGCACGGTTTTGTGCCAACTTTCTTTCTTATGCTGATGTTGGTGATTCTGTATTTTCTTGTGTTATTGGTAACTTTTCGCAGGCAACGCATTTCACATGTAGTTATTTTTGTGACTGCGCTTTGCTCAATGTCCATGTTTGGCTCTGGTAACACAAAGTAGGTATAAAAGTGCTGTTGATCATCTGTTGCTTAGCTGCCTGTGAAATTTTACTAATAGCGAATACCACAGGAAAAAGATCATTATCAGTTGCCGTCTCCACATCGAAGGTTGGCTGCAATGAATCTCCAGCATACTCTGTCTTTCTCCTTGGTGTTGCACACTGCCAGACTGTAACCTGTCCATTTCTTAAAGTTTCCTCCCACTTATCTCTCGGTCTTCCTCTTGCTCTTCCCCCACAACTTTCCCTTCTAGTAAATATTTTATCATGGTGTCATGTCTTTTTATGTGACCAAAATTACTTGTCTGAATTTTATTTCTCTTAATAATTGTTTCTTCATGCCTGTTTTCCTAAAACTTGTTTATTTGTTTTTCTGTCCATGAAACTCTGCCTATTCTAATATATATCCACATCTCAAATGCATCGATTCTGTCTTCTAACTGCTTGTTCATTGTTCATGTTTCCGAGCCATATATTAATATAGGATATATATAGCATTTGATCATTTTCGGCCAGTTTGTAATTTGTTTGGATGTCAGTAACTTTCTCATACTATTGAAATTAACCCTTGGCCATTCCTATTCTCTTTTTAATTTCTGTTAAACATCTGCCATCATCTGTTATCATCTGACCAAGATATAAGAAACTTTTTACTTGATGTAGTAATTCTCCATGTATTTTTATATTCATTTTAGGTTTCTCCATTTCCTTGTTGATTACCATAGTTTTTGTTTTCTGTATGTTAATGTCTAATCCATATTCCTTGCTAGTTCTGTCCAATTGGTCCACTAGTTCTGGTAATTCTTGTTCACTTTCTGCTACCAATACTGTGTCATCTGCATATCTTAAGTTGTTTATTATTTCCCATTGATCTTGAGTCCTGGCATTCCCTCTAGTTGTTTGAAGATTTTCTGTGTAGATGTTAAATAGGCTTGGTGACAGAATGCATCCTTGTCTCACTCCTCTCTTTATGTCTATGTATGGAGAGTAGCTATTTTCATATTTTATTATTACTGTCTGTTCCCAGTATATGTTGCTTATTAGTCTGATATCATCCCCATCTAGCCCTATTTCTTGTAGACATATGATTAGCTTTTCATGTTGGACTCTGTCAAAGGCTTTGCTATAATCGATGAAACACAAGTAGATACTTTTTGCACTTCTATATACTTGTCAGCGAGTAGTCTTATACAAAGTATTGCCTCTCTTGTTCCTCTGTTCTTTCTAAAGCCAAACTGTTCTTCTCCTACTTCTATGTCTATCTTGTTTTTAATTCTTTCATGTATGATCTTGAGTAGTATTTTTGTAATGTGGCTCATCAGGCTAATTGTCATATAGTCTGTGTACTCCTGTGCTTTGGGCTTTTTGGGTAGTGGTATGAATACTGATGTCTTCAAGTCTCTTGGTATATATCCTGTGTTATATATATCATTGCACAAATCTGTAATAGTTGCAATACCAAAATCTTCTAAGGAGGTTATCATTTCCACAGTTATATTGTTCAATCCTGCAGAAAAAAGATACTATTTAAAAAAATATAGTTACTTGACGTTGTAACAAGCCCTGGATGCTAAATCCGCTGACAGCACAGTACAAAACCTAAAAAGAGAACTTGCTTAGCTTTCAGAAAAGGCAGAAATTCATTTGCAGTGGATTCATCTCACTGTTGCATTGAAGGCAATGAGAGTGCCGATGTCTTAGCTAAGGAGGGAGCGTCAAAGAGCAAATTTACCAACCCCTGTCATTTCAAGAGGTCAAAACCCTCATACAGAGAAAATCTGAGTAGACTGGAAGACAAACACTGGATATGATTATGGAAAATACTTTCGTTCTTGATTAATGTAAACATTCTTGACAAACACTTTCGCAGTAGCTCGTCTTGCGCGATCAAGAATTTCACCTCTAACGCCGCAATACGAATGCCCCGTTTGTCCCTGTTAATCATTACCTACAGTTTCGAAAACCAACAAAATAGAACCGAGGACCTATTCCATTATTCCATGCACCATTACTCAGGCAGCTGAGACCTGCTTTAAACAATATTTTTTTTCAAAGTAAACGCGCCGGCCACACGAGACGCTCCGTGAAGAGCACCCACGGAAGAGAACTGGCAGACGGTAGGGCAGGAGACAACGGGCAGTGAACCGGCACAAGTCGGACCGCGTTTGAAAATCCAACTACGAGCTTTTTAACTGCAACAACTTTAATATACGCTATTGGAGCTGGAATTACCGCGGACTGGGATTCACAACCCTGAAACTTCTCTGTTCGGATAGACTCTCTCGATGCGTTAAAATGTCATTTCGATCCATTGCAGTTCCTCGTGAAAGTATCAATACTTTTGTTGTTCTAGTTCGCTGACATTCATAATCATCATTTAATATCTGGTCTTGCGCAAAACTTGGCCACTCTAACAGTCCTTCGAAATGTTTCTCTATCATTAACCAGATATCCCACCTCTGCTGACGTCATATTCAAATCATCAGTCACATCCAAATCCATTTTCCCCTGGTCTTCCTCGTTTCCTCTTTGCAGTGATGTCTCTTTCCATAATGATCTCTCAATCCTTTTGTGCCTACTTTATCTTTCTTTTTCTCCTTATCCTGTTTTGTCTCACAGCGTCAGGGTAATAATAGATTTATAGAACGGACTTTAGTGTACGCTTTATAGTGATTTTCGCAGTCTGTTATTTCTTAGAACTACCTTTTGCGTGTACATCCTTTTGCTTTGTATCCACTGTATCGGAGTATCATTGCTCGTTGGTGTGCACTGTCTGTTGCTAAACCATGTAATTACCAACCACCAATAACAGCATACAATAAAAAGAGATCAGTTACTAGAGCCAAGGGAAGACCAAGAAAAAGATGGATATACAATATCAAAACCACACTAAATAAACACGGATATAACACAAGAAGGGCGACTCATCTGGTCCTGGAACGCAAATTAAAGCTCCCACCCCTACGCTTAACAGCAAGAGTGGGAAACCAATTCCATCATCCACCTGGGGAAAGACAATAGACCATTTGTTGTTTCTTGTGAGTTCAGTATAATGTTGTTCACACTTTTTCCCCTTCTTCATTTTTAAATCGGTCTCCTCGACAATCCCGGCATTCTACGTAAACATTTCATCTCTGTCGTGAGTAGCTTTCTTCTATCGTTTTATGTCAACGTCCAAGTTTGGCACTGATAGTACAAAGTTAGAAGAAAGATTGTGTTGATAAATTCTCTTTTAGTGTTCATGGTGACTTGTTTACATTTCAAAATTGGTACCAAATATTCATTATTTTCGAGACATCTATTTTCAAATGCATTACTATTTTATCGTTAGTCATTTTCAACTCCTCATATGTTAGGATTGATACACATTTGAATTGAAATTCGAATTTGTTTTAATACATAAATTTGCAGTTCCATATTTTTTAGACTTCTTTAAGCTGATGTGGCTTTGCAATTCATCAATTCTTTAAATTCCTGTCAATAATTCTACTAAATTTAACTGCTCTCATTGATTCCAGGTCATTCCTTACTTGCCATGTTGCTTCTCTATATTTTTTCATCTCCTAGTCAACTTTATTATAAATGGTTGTCTGCTTTTTTATACTTGTTCATATATATATATATATTATATATATATTATAATATTTTGTATAATAATGTCATCTGTAGCTTTGTACTTACAAATTTCTTGTTTATTTATATAGTTGTCTGTAAAGTGAAAGTCTTCTTCTTATATCCTTCTTGATAAAGGCAATTTCGTGAAACCTTGCTGATTGTAATTGATTTTGTATAACTACATTGACTATAGTACTTTGTTTTTACGTGCTTTGCCAACTCAGTACGAAAGGCAATTGCTGACAAATGTGTTGATCAAAGGGCATTTCTCTTAAACTAATCAATTTCTATATGGTTTTATTATTTCTATATTTTCTATAATAAAATTCTGTTTTTTTCATATCTTGTAATTTAATCAATAAGTAAAATGACTATTTCCCGGTACCTTGCGATGCAATTCGTAGCGCGTTGAATTTGTTTTGTATACTAGACTATAGTCTTGTTTACGTGTTTCAACTCCGTGGGCAGGCAATAGCTACAAGATTTCCGATGCACGGTGCTTCTGCACTGAATCCAAGAGGTTAGTTATTATTGCATTATTTCCCAAGATCGAATACTTAGTCTTCTGAAAAATCGAAAAAAATAAAAAATGACTATTTAATCAAGGGCCTCGTTTATCTGTGAAATGGGTTGGCTGCGTAAGAATGAATATAGCTACCGGTTGAATGAAAAGGACATAGTTGTTTTGGAAATTATCAGGTAGAAGTCAAAGGTCAGAGGTCGCAATGTTACATTGTAGTTAGGCACCTTGTAAAACGACCGAAAAATATGCACTTCAATATGCTTGTAGCATTAGAAGGAAAGCCTCTGAATTTCAGACTGTAAATACTATTTTTTATATGAATGTTTTATATATTATTATGATTGTTATATTATTATGATATACTATTTATATTTTAGTGTTATATATTCAACTTTTCATGCTAATCAATGTCAAGTTGCAAGTAATAATTATGAACAAATAATTTCTAAAATAATAAGTAGACGTTACTCATTTGTGGTTTGGTGTGTTCGGGCATTTCTGGCCCTTAATGACCAGAGTCGTATATTAATTAGGGAGGAAAGATGCTGAATTTCAGATTTAAGACTGTGTGTGATATTGTATCGTTATATATAAACTTTCAAAGCTAATCAGTATCACGTTGAAAGTAAAAATTCTGAACAAATAATTTCTAAAATAATAAGTACACGCTACACAATATTTTTGGTGGAGCCGAGCCCCACTGACGAGCGTCCCTGATTATTATAGAAACTTCTACACTGCAAAAGGAAATAGTATATGTCGCAGAATTTTTGTAGGTGTAGATATAGATGCAGAGTATTACTGATTATTTCCGGGGGACTGCCTAGAGTAGTTGATAGTAGCTCGGCCTCATAGCTCGGGTTCGAACCTACTGTCCGGCATTTGTTCGAGTCCCCTGGTCTTACTCAGGACGATAACGTATCACGTTGAAAACGGAGAAAATGCCATTTCTAGAATAATAATTACAGCTACCAATGTGGAGCACGGCCCATGACGTTACGTCGCCTGATTGTATAGAAATTCTACATGCAAAGGAAATAGTTAAGTTGAGAATTTTGAGTGGAAAGATGCAAAGTATTACTGATTATTTCGAGGATCAGTGCATCAGCACAGGACGTGAAGAAGAAAACAAGAGAGAGAGAAAGAATAATGAGACAAGAAGAGGAAGGACGGACAAATCCTTGACCTGTAAAACCGAAGAAGAAGTAAATTATGAGTAGTTAATCGTTAAAATCGAGGGTAAACGAGACAGAGGAAGAGAGAGAGAGAGGAAATTTTGGATAGCCTGACTTCATGGCACGGTAGAGCGTCAACATCTGAGTTGAAAGCAAACACAAACGACAGAGATTTGTGGAGATCCATGATCGCCTACGCCAGCCGGCACGGCACCTTTCTGTGTTCTAGGTTTGTAACTATCTAAAACGTTTCGTTTCTCTTACTCAGTTATACTCATCTAACTTACACAATGAACTCAAAAACTCGACCCGTATCGTGAAATAACATAAATAGCAACTTTATATGCATAGCAACCTATCATAACAGTGACAATTCTGTATTATGCACCAGGCAATAATCATAAATTCACATGTGTTATAATTCACAAGAAAAACATAGTAATTAAACAATATTCAATACCTTAATTAATCAAATGTTCGGACTTGGATCATGTGTCAGTGTTCTGGAAGCTGGTCAGGCAGATCCATCGTCACCGAATTTGAGTTTAAATCACCTGGTCCCAGTGGCGTCTCGTGCTCATTTTTGTTGGTGGGGCCAGACACACTTTTTCGGAGAAATCATGGTTTTAGTTTTGGTTATATTTTAATTTATATAATAATAAATACACGTTACTCATTATTTTTTGTGGGGTCCGGCCCCACTGGCCCTTTAATGACTAGCCGCCACTACTTGGTCCTAATCTAATTTATTGTTGGGAGGGGGTGTTATCAGAGTGTTACAATATGAGGTACCTAAATTATGCTAGCAGTGTGAGATTTAGTTCCTGCTAACTACTGTCTGAATGTAGGATTGTGTTTAGCATGATTGATATGTACAAATCCACTTTAGTTGTTGCGTTGATGTTTATTGTTTGTTGTAGTGATTTTAGTGATATAGTTATTGTGTTGCAGTGGAAGAAGATGTGGTCTTCTGTTTCTTGTTTGTTTTGTCTGCAGAATGTGCATTTCGTTTGTTGTGATTTGTGTTTTTTTCTATATACGACTGGTGTTATATGTTGAAATATGTACATTACTTCTTTGGCTTTGATGGATGTTTGTGTTTTGTGTAGGTTTCTAAAGTTTTGTTGATAGTCTGTTATGAAGTGAGTGTAGCCTCGTTTGACTATGTTGTGTAATGGAGGCTCTTGATTTGTAACCAAATGTCTGCAAATGGTCCATACAAGTGGGGTTGTTTATTATATTTTCATTTCTTTATTTGCTCGGGAAGCGGTCCGAAGGGATGTAAGGTTGCGTTGCTTACTCAGTGCAGTGAAGGTAATCTGAGTCATATGTAATAGTGGGACAATGGATATTCGTATGGTTTCTTGATGATATCCCCTATATATTTTATTCGTTGTGCCTGTATTGTGATACAGGGTGTTCAAGATAATTGCAGCCCCATTGACAATTCGAAAGTTGCCAGGTACACATTGAGTTGTGTTTATTTACTATTTAAACCGGTTCTGACTAGCTCGTCCTACGTCACATTTGTTCATTGCCCCTTCCCACACTACAATTACACACCGTCACACAACCTTGACCTATACTACGTCATAACTGAACCTTCTCATTTCCATACATATATGCCAGATTAGCTCCATTCACGGGCTGCTTTTATGTTGAACACCTTGTATTTATGTCTTGTAAGTAGAAGCACGGTAATCAACACACACGGACACCTAGAATAATATACATATCATCATAGTGTTTCGCCCACTACCACAACTAATGCTCCTAGGTATTATATCAAACGCCATCCTAGCTATGAAGCGATGTTGGTTAACTGCGAAGCGTTCCGCCTACAAACACGATCTCCGTTGCGAGGCAGAGATCCCCATTTCCACGTTAGAGACTGGCTATATCGCAGTCGTACAGCTAATCGGCACGAGGACACACGTTAAATTTAATTTGATTTGCTTGAAATATCACTCCAAACACAACAACGTTACCATTGCGTCTTTTGCTAACGTAACTATTATTTCTCACTTTGCTTTGCACAAGTCGGGATAGAAAGATAAAAATGCCTCATTAAGTTAAGATTAGAAGTAAGAAATAAAAGATTCGTGAATATCAGTAAGGTTTCTTGTTGAACAAACAGCAAATTCTTATGTTCGTGTACTTGAAGGTTTTGTTAACAGCCACATAAATAATAAAGTTACCAATACAGTTAATACACATCACTAATGTTCTAACTAACTCTAATATAACCTGCACAGAGAAGTCCTTCTGTAAAACTGGTAGCCTGCTAATAAAAAGAATTAAAAATCCAAATCCGCTACAGAAAATATACAGAATACAAACACTGAGTAAAGTTTTTGTTGTTTTTGATATTGTTTTGTTGGAGGACAACTTGTTATTGTTAGCGTCTTTACCAGATGTTAGTTGTCTGCGCCTGTTGGTAATTATACGGACCTGTACTCAATAATCCCCATGAGGCCATTACCTTGTAGTGGTGGGGGCTTGCTGCCTCAATGATCCAGAAAGCTATGCCGACAGGAACGTTCTGTTCCTGGAAGGGTTACCATGCCGGACAGGTCCAAGGTGAGAGGTCAGACTAAATGTGGCCTCCTGGTCCTCCAGGTTGGGGTTGGGCGCAGTGCTAACAACTTTGCCCCATAAAAAGAAAAATGTTACAGAAACTTCAAAAGGAAAAAATGCTCTCGATGTCCAGCGGTCTTGAGACAGAGTACCACTGTCAGCATGAACAGTATGGGTGAAAGCAGCAAGGAAGCCCATGCTGGGAATTCAAGTCTGCTGGATGTCAAAACTAAACTAAGAATAGGATTCTGGAACGTCAGAACAATGTTCGAGACCACAAAGACATCACAGGTGGTAAAAGAGATGCAACACTATAAATTACACATTCTAGGGGTCAGCGAAAGTAGATGGACAGGCTTCGGACAGACGACAACTAGAACGGGGAAACCATCTTATACTCAGGAAGAGACGACGGAATCATTCAGCAGGAGTTGCACTAATAATAAGGAAAGGATTGAATAAACATCTCTTAGAGTGGCACCAGATTAATGAAAGATTGTTGAAAGCCCGATTTAATGGGAAACAAGGAAAGCTAACTATCATTCAATGCTATGCACCCACTAACGAAGCCGAAGAAGAGGACAAAACACATTTTATAGAAGGTTACAGGAAATAGTGGACAGGTTCCAGCTCAGGACGTTTTGTGCATAATGGGAGACATAAACGCAAAAGTTGGAAACAATAACAGACACAGAGAAGCAATAATGGGGAAAGAGGTATGTGGCACTGCAAATGAAAATGGAGAAATGTTGAGCAAATTTTGTCTAGAAAACAGACTGATCATAGGAGGCACATTGTTTCAACACAGGACCATACACAAGTACACATGGATATCCCCAAATGGAAGAGATGAAAACCAGATAGACCACTTTATGATCAACAGCAAATGGCGAAAGACATTACTTGATGTAAAGGTGAAAAGAGGAGCTGACGTGGGCAGCGACCACCCCCTTGTCGTTGCCATGATCAGGCTCAAACTCAAGAAAACATATATACAAGCCAAGACAAGAACAGAATACTTTAATGTTAACCTATTAAAAGACAGAGAGATTGCTACAAAATATATAGTGGAACTAAAGAACAGATTTCAAATCCTGTCAGAGCAGTCAGACACAACACCAACTGAAAGTATCCAAGAAAAATGGAATGCGATCAAAGGCACATATAAAATAGTTAGCAGTAGGGTACTGGGAACCAGTAAAGGACAACATAAAGAGTGGATAAGTGGCCAGACCTTAGAATACATCCAAAAGCGAAAGGAGAAAAAAATCTCATCAATAGCATTAGATCAGAACGTCAAAAAGATAAGGCAAGAAAAGAATATACAGAACTAAACAAAATGGTAAAAAAAAGTGCTAGAACAGACAAGAGAAAATTTATGGAAAAGACAGCAGAAATAGCAGAAAAGGCTGCTAAAGTACATGATCTGCACACACTGTACAAGATTACCAAACAATTATGCGGAGGTAAAAGACACAACCATAACATGCCAGTCAGAAACAGTCTAGGACAACTGTTGACAACAGAGCAGGAGCAGGATATGAGATGGACATCCCACTTTGAAGATGTGCTAAACAGACCTGATCCTGAACATCCACCGGATATCCCACCGGCCGCACAGGATATTGATATCAACCTCAAATTGCCAGAAAAGCAAGAAATAGTAAAAGCTATTGGATCCCTGAGAAACAACAAAGCACCGGAAATGATGAAATGACAGCAGAGCTTTTCAAGATCGATCCCATCTTGGCTGCAAACATATTAGAACTATAGAACACAAAAATCAAATGAATATAGCCTTCATAGACCAAGAGAAGGCATTTGATAGGGTTAACAGAGACATATTATGGGATGTTCTCGAAAACTACGGAATAAAAGGAACACTGCTAGACTGTGTTAGAGCCATATATATGGAAAGTGAAAGTGCCATACGAACAAGCGCGGACTCACAAATTGGTTTCCAGTAACATCAGGAGTACGGCAAGGATGTGTATTATCACCTCTTCTCTTTATTATATACATGGATAGTATCACCAACATAGATGAAGCATCACTCAACGCAGACCAACAAAATGAACTGCTCTTTGCTGACGACCAGTGTATATTCCATAATAATATTGAACAGCTTCAAGAACACATAAACTTACTCAACAATAGCTGCCTCAAATACAACATGAAGATCAATATTCAAAAGACAGAAGTCATGACTATAAGTAGAGAACATAAAGATATCAACATAAAAATAAATGACCAAACGCTAAAGCAGGTGAGTGAATTCAAATACCTTGGAAGTATCTTCACATCTGATAGTAGACTGGATAGAGATCGAAACTAGAATCCAGCAAGCCAACAACATTACATACCGACTTACCCCAATTTTGAAACACCCAGCTATTCCAGTAGTGACTAAAAGACAGATTATAAATTCAATCTTTCTACCAACACTGTGCTACAAGAGCCAAACATGGGCACTGACAAAAGAACAAGAAAGGAAAATTACCACATGCGAAATGAGATGCCTGAGGAAAGCAGTAAATAAAACAAGAAGAGACCATATAAGAAATGAGGAAATTAGAAGAACAGTCGGAACAACACCTGCTATTAGATTTATTGAAAAACAGAGACTCAAATGGTTTGGCCACTTGGTCAGAATGAACCCGAATACACCAGTTGCAGAGCGTACAACCTGAAAATGGAATCATCAAGAGGAAGGGGCAGACCAAGAAAAAAATGGGTTGATGGAGTTACAGACATCTTAAAACTCCACAATACCACACCATATCAAGCGACCGAGCGTGCATTATCTCGAAAACCGATCATCAGTTAAACCTGCTACGCCTAGCGGCAAAAAAAGCAGAGAAGGACAAAAGAAAGAGAAGAAGAGTTTGCAGATATCTGGGAGAAAGAAGAATTGCCTAAGGATTGGACTAGGGGTACTGTGGTGAAAATCCCCAAGAAAGGAGACCTAACAGATTGCAATAACTGGAGAGGAATCACGTTGCTTTCAATCCCAAGTAAGATATTCTGCAAAATTGTCATAATGCGAATACAATAAGCAGTAGACAAGTGTCTACGAATGGAGCAAGCAGGATTTAGGAAAGGAAGAGGAACAAATGAACATATATTTACCCTGCGTAACATTTTAGAACAATGTAGCGAGTGGCAAAGGACTATATATATCAACTTCATAGATTTTGAAAAGGCATTCGACAGCGTCCACAGAGACAGCCTATGGAAGATACTGAGACAATACGGCGTACCGCAGAAGCTTGTCAACATCATAGCCCTCTTCTATAAAGATTTCTCCTGCAACCTAAAGAATTCCAACAAAACATTCCCAGTAAAATCTGGTGTAAGACAGGGATGCGTAATGTCCTCTCTTTTGTTTAGTATTACAATTGACTGGGTGCTAAAAATGCCATAAAACAACAAGCACCAAGAGGAATAAGATGGACCCTTTCGAGATGCTTGAGGACCTGGACTTTGCAGACGATATAGCCCTGGTGTCACACAAATATGAACATATACAAGAGAAAGTACAATACTTCACAGCACGGCAAAGACAGTAGGCCTCAAAACAAACACAGGAAAAACAAAAATTATGACAAACAGTGAAATCCAACAACCAGTAATGTTAGAAATGAAACACTGGAAAGGGTTGAGCAGTTTACATATCTTGGTAGCGTACTGACACTAAATGGTGGCACAGAGGAAGATATAAAATCATGTCTAAGTAAGGCCAGAACCGCTTTTGCCAGAATGAAACCAGTATGGAAGTCCAAAATCTACAATAGGACCACAAAGCTTAAACTCTATAAAAGCATTGTTTTGCCAGTTTTGCTCTACGGATCGGAGTGTTGGAGGATGACCAAAGGAGATACTAGCAGGCTGTCAGTTTTCCACCACTCTTGTCTTCGCAGAATCTTGGGAATCTTTTGGCCAGTAAAAATATCCAATAACCAACTACTCCAAGACACAAGACAAGAGGCAATGAATGACATACTCAAAAGAGAAGATGGAAATGGCTCGGACATGTTATGAGAATGAGACAAGAAATGCCTGCAAGGATAGCCCTCACTTGGACACCAGAGGGAAAGAGAAAGAAAGGCAGACCACGGACAACATGGAGGCGCATGATGGAAGAGGAACTGGACACCGCATCTCTGACGTGGGGCTCTGCGCTGAAGGTTGCACGGACAGGAGAGCATGGAAAGTCCTTTCTGAAGCCCCATGTGTCACTAGGCATGACGGGATTAAGTAAGTAAAAGTAAGTACTCCAATAATAGCAGAACCGATAGACACGAGAACAATGGGTACGGCTCCTGTCATATAATTCATGAGGTCTGCTAGTAGGTTGAACAATCCGTTTCTCATGTCCTGCTTATATCAGTAAAAACAAATCCACCCATTAAAATGCCATTGATGAGTTTTTGCTTAAACTCTGAGCAAAGTACATTTTGATAAATAAAATAAACACAAATTAAAACGACAAAACAAGATATCACAGCAAATATTCTCAGAGGAGTGATTATCAAATAAACTTTAAATGGAATAAATATGGCTAATAAACGCTCACCTGTTATCAAGACAGAAATAAGCAGAGAGCAGTTTACTCCAACATAATAAGCGCACCCCAACACCATGAACAATATATAAAATAAATAATTAACAGTTTCTGTGAACATGAAGCTGGGGAATGTTTCCAGCAAGAACGTGCTTAAAAAATTGTTAAGACCAACAGAAAAATAACATCAGAAAGAGCCAAAGCGAGGCAGAATGTTTGAACATTTCTTGAATCCATGTCGAGTCAATACAACAATACTGATCAAGTTACCAACTATTCCCACAAAACTGATACATGGATATATCACGTAGTTGAACGTCCATTCTATTTCATTAACTTGTTCTTCACTGAGAAAAAAGTAATAACTGGATAAGATTTTAACTGTAGTTATCACAGTCCCGTTCGTCAACATCTTATCTTTGTGTAATCTAGTTTCCACTGTCAGGGAAAGTGAGTTTAGTTATAATATATTTACCAGTTATAGACTTTATGTAGTAACACAAATTATATAGCACTATTTCATGTGTTTGTTATGAAGTACAGATCAAAGGAAACACTATAGCATCTGCGTGATAATTTATTCATGTTATAATTCATTAAATATAGTGTTATCAGTTGTATCATAGTTTATGAAGTTTCAGTAATCAAGTCAAGAACATAACTGACGATATATTTAACATACGTACAACTATTCATCACATGATGAGACTGAATGTCAACTATAGTACACACTTTTTGATTTCAAATTGTCGACAAACTTTCCGTCGAAGACCACGGAAAAGATGGTTAGATGGCGTAGCAGAATCCTGTGAAAGAGCAAAATAACAATCACACAAGCCACCAGAACAGCGCAAGACAAAACAGAAAACCACGACACTGGGCAACAACCCGGTAGCAGTGTGACGACAATAGAAGAAGAAGACAAATTTTCGGGAATTTCTTAAAAACGGGAAAATACAATAGACCTGTGTAACCATAAATCTCGCTCGCTGTTAAAAAACGATTAGTCTGGTGTTTGAATAATTATCTGTACAATTTCGTGTATTATTTATCACATTTTCTCAGTGTTTTAGTGACATTAAATTCACTGAATGTCTTAATTCTCGATTGAAGGATATTTTCCCTGCGACTGAAAATTTCATTGCTAATAAATAATTACATGTGCAACCGCAACATTTAATTTGCAACAGTGAGAAATAGTAGGGCGCTTCAAAGAATGGTCAAATCACTTGGGAAGATGATCGAGAACTCGTCTAGTAACACGTTAATAGTGTTTTCAAGTATTTTCTTTTGATGCAGGGAGAAATAATAACTCATGATTTATCACGATACAATTTGACAATCTGAATTTCTTTTTGCAGACGATCAGGCAATCATATCAACAACAGAAGAACAGCTACAACAACACATCAACAGACTCCAGTTAGCATGTAACGAATACAACATGAGAATTAACATCGACAAAACAGAAGTAATGACATTCGCCAGAGAAAACACTACCAACATCTCCATCGATAATCATCTACTAAATCAAGCAAAGATTTCACATACCTGGGGAGCATTTTTTCAGCAAATGGAAGAATAACTAATGAAATTCAACACAGATGCAACAAAGCAAATCAAATGATAGGGCAAATGGCGCCAATTTTAAGATGCAAACACGTCACCATGAACACAAAAGAGCAATGTTCAACACAATCTTTCTCCCACATTATGTTACCAGTGCCAAACCTGGACACTGACAACAAACGATAAAAGAAAACTAGTCACAACAGAGATGAAGTGTCTACGCAGAATGCTGGGTGTAACAAGAAGAGACCGGTTGAGAAATGAAGACATCAGGAAAAAGTGGGTACAACATCAGTACTAGACTTCATCAGAAACAACAAATTAAATGGTTCGGTCACGTAAGCAGATTACCATCAGACAGTGCACCCCAAAGAGCAATGCTGCTCCGATACAATGGGTTAAAAGCAAAGGCCGGCCACAAAAGATGGACCTCAGAGATAACAGAGGCGACGAAAGAGACTATCTACGAAGCGCATACTAGGGCCCGTTTTAGAAATCTCTTCCTGACCTGACGCTGTGAGGCATACAGGATTCGAGAAGAAGAAGAAGAAGACAATTTGACATAACATATATTCAGGCGTGGTGCGAGACATTCAAAGGGACGTAATCATGAAATTATGAAGACTCAGAAACAATATGTTGTCTGTAATAAATCACAAAGTCATGATCGTAATATTTGTAAAATGTGATTTACTATGAATTATGAAAAAGCGTAAATGTAAAAAGATGTCACGTGTTATCAAAGAAATGACGAAATAAATCAATAATTAATGCGATAATTCATGTAGGAAAATTAAAGTGTTCTCTTTTTACTCATCACAGTTTCCTATTTACTATAACTTTCTATATAATACCAACATTAATCGTTACTGTGATAGTTAGCTCTGGTGTGGAGAAGACAAGACAGAAGCACGTGATACAGTGGTAACTGACTCAACAGGTTTACAAGAAATGTTGAAACTTCATGCTAGTTTCTTTAAAATTGTATCTTCTTCTCGAGTTGTCTTATGTCTACCAAAACTTGTATCTAAATGTTTATAAATAATTAAAAAAACTGGAAAAGATCAGTAGTATTAATGTTATTAAACTATTTAATTAACTATGATAGACGATATTTTAGTTATAATTATATATAGTGGCGGCTCGTCATTAAGGGCCAGTGGGGCCGGGCCCATCAAAAATAAGTGTAACGCGTATTTATTATTTTATACATTAAATTATAACCTCACCGAAACCATGATATTTCTGAAAATTTCTGTCTGGCCCCACCAACAAAAATGATCACGAGCCGCCACTGATTATAGTGTGTGTGTTTGCTGGTTTGTTAATATGTGTATTATTATTTGTCTGCGTACATATTTATAACTTTTCAGCAAGCAATAACAATTGTTTATGGTCGTTGAAATTTATATAACTAAAATAATTTATAGAATGCTTTATAAAATGGGAAACAGTAAAATAAACAAACACTTTAGCCACTAAGTGAAGTAACAGAGTGACATCAGACAACAAATATGAATGTTTATGTAAGGTTTAAGGTAAACAAAATGTTACATCCCATGAAATGAAAATACTCACATGGTGGCAAGAACTGGGGGTGGGGGAGGGGAGCCAGCCCTACAAACCAAATCTTCACAAAATAAAATAAAATAGTATTGACATTGTCCAGAAATGAAAGAAGAGAAAAGCAAACGGAACATACAACCCAGAGCCTGAAAAAATAAAGAAATTAGACAGAAAAGCACAGACGACAGTATTAAGACTTGCAACGGAATACATCGGCCACAGGGAACACGTTTATCGAGTAGGTTTAAGGGATGCGGTCGCTTGCATCTCTGGAGCACGAAAAACACATATGTGGAGCACCAACACACATCTGTGGAACACCAAAACACATCTGTGGAGCACCAAAATATATTTATGGAACACCAAAATACATCTGTGGAGCACCATAACACATCTATGGAACATCAAAACATATCTGTTGAACATCTAAACATGTATGTGGTGCACTAAAACACATATGTAGGACATCAACAAACTTCTGTAGAAAATCAAAACTCATCTGTTGAACACGAAAAGGTATCTATGGTGCACTAAAATACATCGTGGAATACCATAACACATATGTAGAACATCAAAATACATTTGTTGGACATCACAATACTTCTGTTGAACATCCAAATATATCTGTGGAACACCATATCACCATACCACATATGTGGAGCGAGCAGCAAGCAACATATGCTGAAATCCAAAACTAAATTGAAGAAAGTAATGTATTTAACATATAGGTGTGAAGCATGGACATTTAATAAAGCAGTGGAAAAACATATATGTGCTTTTGAATATAAGTGTTACAGAAGAGTTATTCGTATATCTTGGACAGAGAAGAGAACAAATAAATCTATCCAGAAAGAACTCAAAATCAAACAAAACTTGCTGATGCTACAAATAAGAAAGAGAAAATTGAGATATTTTGGACATATAAAAGACATGAAGGGCTGGAGAAGACGATCATGGAAGGAGGCATACCGGCAAAGAGAAGAAGAGGAAGACCACGGAGAAGATGAATTCAGGATGTAACTGGTGGTTTGAACAAGACGGCTGCAGATGCAGGACATCTGGCCTATGTGAGAGAGAGAAATTCCGGAGGACTGTTGGGGTGGCAAAGTTCTGCTCAGGACAAGCTATTTGATGATGATGAATGTATTTAAACACAAAAAGAGACATTAGGTCTTTAAAAAAGAGTTATGAAGGATATACTTATGAGAAAATGAAGAATAGAATAAACAAGATGAAGATGGATACATGATGTGAAGAACAGAATAAACAAGAAGGATACATGATGTGAAGAACAGAATAAACAAGAAGGATACACGATGTGAAGAACAGAATAACCAAGATGAAGAAGTATACATGATGTGAAGAACATAATAACCAAGATGAAGATGAGTGCATGACGTGAAGAACAGAATACACAAGATGAAGATGGGTTCATGACGTGAAAAACAGAACAAGATGAAGAAGTATACATGATGTGAAGAACAGAATACACAAGATGAAGATGGGCACATGATGTGAAGAACATAATACCAAGATGAAGATGGGTGCATGACGTGAAGAACAGAATACACAAGATGAAGATGGGTGCATGACGTGAAGAATAGAACAAGATGAAGAAGGATACATGATGTGAAGAATATAATAACCAAGATGAAGATGGATACATAATGTTTATATACTGTGACACCAGATGGAGAAGAGATTGACATACCCAAAAGCAAACACTTCACACATTTAAAAGTAGAAATGAAAGCTATAACAGAGGCAATCAAAATGCTCATAAAAAATCCTTTTCACTGGTTCAATCAGTTTTATATGCGCTTAAGACGCACACAATAGTCTCATGAATAAACTACGTTCTCATGTACTAAAGGTTTTAGTAGGAAAATGAATCGTGTAGACGGGCATAAGATGAATTAAAATGCAGAATTCAAAATTTAAATGATTATTCAATCGCAAAATCACGAAAATAATTTATTTACAAATATATATTATTAATTTCTTCTTTAAGGAGTAACCGACCCCTAATCTCTTCCCCCAATGCTTCTGAATCCACCACTGCCCCTAGAAGGCTGCAGCGCCCACTGGGTGGGGGTGTACATCCCACTTTGGTAACCTATGATCCAAAATCTAAACCAATCCACGCAAACTGCTAGATGGCCAGAGCTTGAATTGAAGATTTACAAGAAAAGAACACAGGGCCTTTCCTTGATACAGAGAGGCGACCGCATTATGCGACATCTTAAGGGGGCGGAATAAGAAGCGAAATCAAAATCCACATTTAAGGTTATTTTAAAGAAAAAAATGAAGGGGTGGCATTTCGAAGACTTGCATCACACTGAGAAAATACACCGCACGGTTCTGAAAGAACAGCACAACAGATGCACCAGTAGGTTCATCAATCAACATCGAACTGGCATAGTTAGACGCTGGAGGTTGCTGGAGATATTGCAAAGGAGATCGGTGCACATATGGGCATGTCCAGAGTGTAATGAAGATATTCCAAACTGAAACTGGCTTATATCGCAATTGACCCTCCGTTTTGGAAGATGCTTCCACAATCTCATGTGGTCGGGGTCAGTCTTGGTTGGGGTCCGTCGCCCACTTCAGTCGGACCAGCTGGCCTGACCGAAGATAACCAAGGTACATATAGTACTTCTTTTTAATATTTGGAAACACATCATATTAATCTAATCCAGTATTAAAATGTTTGTACCGCGCATGCGCATTTTCTCAGATTTAGCTTTTCCGTTGAACTACTGTAATCGAATGTTGTTATCCTAAACTAGTTAATTTCGAGCATCGGCATTTAAAGTTTTTCACAAAGCGTTTGTTGATCACATAATGCTTAAATATTAAAACATGGCAGCATTGTTCTCTTGTACTAAATGTCACAAGAGATATCCATTTGATGAATTATCACAAGGCGAGCAGCTATGTAAGGTGAGTAACTCAGAAGAGACTTCAGTTCAGACTGAGAATTAGAGAGTTTACGGACAACAAAGATTCAAGATCTCGACTATTTAATTACGACGGGCATTCAGGCCGGGTATGCATTTCACTATTTAAAATTGAAAAATCTAGATGTCTGCTTGAAACACAGACCATTTTGCATATTAGTAAATGTAGTTACCAACATTTTGCCAAAAGTAAGCTGTGAATATACATTTATAACTGCAGATATCACCGATGCTATGAAACATCTCATCATTCATGCATACGCGGATATGTCTTTCTTTAGGATATGAATTTCAGTTGTCATACTGATTATACTGTACACTCATTGTGATTGATGATTGAATTGATTGTAATGTAATGCGTCAGTCCAGAGCAAGTTTGCATTAACCATTTGTAGTGGTCCACAATGCCAGAGGGATTGAATGTAGATCATGTTACATGTTAATTTATTAGCTAAAATGAATGGCGCAATCACTGGACACAACGCAAAATGCATACACTATACACTACTGTAGGCCACAGTGTTACAATGAGTAACACTGCATACCTTGATTTTGGTTAATAGTTAAAAAAAAAGAATTACTTGCTTACTGTGAAGGTTGAACTCTGATTGTACATCAGTTATATGAGGACTATCATCATAGCACTCGGACATGTCCATAGGTGCTCCGATCTCCGCCTCAGCAAATCCACCAGCGTCCAGTGACCCAACACACCAGTTCGATGTTGATTAATCAATCTCTTTGCATATTTAGTATGTCATTCTTTTCGGCTGCACCAATATTGATACCCATCTCTTTCAATCTGGTCAGCAAGTGGGATTCACAGCCCTGAAACTCCTCTGTTCGGAAAGACTCTCTCAATGCGTGAAGAATGTCACTTCGATCCATGACAGCTCCTCTGATATTGTAGCTAAGCCAGTCAATCTATCAGCTCGTTCATTACCCTAACTATCTCGTCCAGGGACAAAATGAGTGATTTCTCTGATCACTGTCTATCAGTACCTCCACCCAGTTGCGTCTCACCATACCTGATTCGACTTCACGAATCATGCTCATGGAAAGGGCACTGAGTATGAACACGAGTAGTTGTGAGATGCAACCAGTTCACCGCCTCCGTAACCATCCAAACCTCCATTGTCAAGCTACTTGTGGTTGTGTGTAGCCACACTGGCCTCCTTATTATTTCCTCCTGGCGTGCTGAAAAAGCCCACCACAGCGTTGTTGCGAATGACTGAACCATCGGTGTAAATAACCACATCTGTATCATTGATGACATCATTCAGAGGCCTCCTTGTTTAGCAGTGATAGATTATTTGTTCGAGCTTTTCTTAATAGATGTAATACGGTGAAAGCAGTCTGAAATAGAGGTGGCACAACAATTCATTCCTCTCCTGTTTCAATTCGCGAAGGATCACATATTTTCTAGCGATCTTCCCTACTCAGCCATGATCTGCCTCTTGAGTCTACACCTTTCTCCTTAATAAGTTCTTCATGGAGAGGATGTTCCTTGTTTGCAGTGATTCTTAGATTTGATCGACCCCTCCAAGTTTCAATTCTGATTGTATATAATACAGTATACTGAGTTCAGTATAGCATTAGCCTGGTGGATCCAGAGGTACAATATATAAGAACACAAAAGTTCAACCATCTATCGGTATAATTAAGAAATTAATATTGTCAATCAGAAGTAATCACAGAGACCATGAGGAATGGAGCAGCTCATGACTTACTGCATAACCAAACACCATTCATATATGCTTACTATCACCTCACAATAACATATTGACGAAATCAGAGCTGAGAAAATATGGCTGTTCTGAAAACTAAACTGGATCACCTTCAGTATCAATATCCATCCTCACAGTAGTTTGTGCTTTCACAACATGTCTTCAGGGAACCAGTAGGATAGGAGCTGGATACACATGCTAATGTGAGCACCACAAAATGGAACTGAGAATTTCTGTTTAAATGTTCACAATACAGAGCAGAACTACATACAATCTTAAAAACTACAAGACAGTACACCGTAGAGCATGATACTCCGATACAGTGGATACAAGCAAAGGCCAGTCACGCAATGGACCTCAGAGGTCAGGCGACAAAGACACTGTTTATAAAGCGTATACAAGCCCATTCTGAAATCTCTCTTTGTTGTCTCTACAACAATTTTAATCACTTTTGTGATATGTTTGATCTTTGCCAAGAACGTGTATACGTTGCACATTGGTTTGGCCCCTAAGCGATAGACTTCTCACGTTTAGGACAAATGCATCCGATTTCAGCCAAGCCTCTTAGTAGCTCTTACAACATTGTGGCAGGTAATAGGGCTCTATTCTTCACCAGAATTTGGCCCGTAACCACTCGGCGAATCTCTTCTTACCCTGAAGCTGTTAAACTGGAGAAGCACCCCATCCTCATTGATATACAACATAACAGACAAAATGACTAAAGTTTAAATTCTGCAATATTTTGAAACAAATCACTGATGCATGATGGCAACAAAGATATTGATACCGATGAGTTGTGTTGTTAACTTATGAAAATAGCTGAGACTTTAAAGTCTGTGACGACAATGATATAGTATTTGTCATACTGCAGCAAAAATCCCAGATGATGTGTTAATTGTTCTGTAGCTCAGGATCCATATCACAAGTATGTAGCCTTGTCTACTGAACCATTTAGTCTTGCATGTGCTTGTGTGTTGTCAGGGCCCCAGAGGGAAAGAATAGTACACTGCAACCTACAAGGCAACTGAGTAGGGGCCCAGGAAGCTACCTAATAAATACAAGTGACAGAAATTTGATGTGCTGGCTACTTGTAGGCGCACAACATACAAAGCTCTTAGGCTCAAATCACATACAAATCACAAAGTGTTTTAATAAGAGTCACATGGGCTTCAAGAAAAAGTCTTGTACAGGTGTGATGTTGTCTAATGTTTCTGTGCTCAAGGATCCTTCTCCCAATTATCAGTGTCACAAGTATTAACTTTGTCTACTGCACAAGATAGTCTTGCACTGGGGCTGAAATAGACACATCTTCATTAACTTACGATGCTTTCTATTTCAGGATTGCAGAAATAACTTCCTGTGTCAAGTGTACTTATTGTCGAGCAGAATTTCAACAAAACAGGTACTCGATAATTTTGTTTGTATGGATGACATTTGGGATGAAGAGATAATTATTGAGATGCACAAATTAAGCAGATTAAATTATGTTAAGTCTACAAGGTGTATTCTGTAGCCTTTCTCAGCATCCAGCAGAGATTGTTTGGTTAGTCTCTCTTAGGAAGAGCGAAAAGTATAAATTAGTAGCTTGCTGATGATTCGCTACACACGCAACTCACATATTCTGTTGTTATTTAAACTTGGTTTCATTGCATATGTACCAATGTTTCACTTATAGTATTTGATAGACAGACATTATGAGATAGTAACCATTTGTTTCATATCCTGTTAACCAGTAAAGGCAGTACCAGTTCTATTTGTGCCAAGTGTGCACAGAATGTGAGACATTATGGAAAGGTAAGGAACACATTGATTGTTTTTCCATTGTATATATTCTTTAGTGAGTAATTATTCATAGTAATAGTCTTGTATTAGATATATGTGTTATTGTGCTATGTAAGGCTATCCTGAGCCTACAATAGCATAACCTTTCGCCTTTGGTATTCAGTTTTACTGTAGTCTCCCTCGTGTTATTAGTCACAAGTACTTGAAAATTATCTATGTAATTGATAGTTATCTAGGTACATACAAATATTCTGTTGCATATAGTTTTAGAAGTAGAGTAGGTATTTATAAATAGCCCAGGTACTTACAAATAGCTTGTTGTGTATCGTTATATTTACACATAGCTTGAATATTATGGTTCTAGTATTTGTGTTTTGCATAGTGTGTTCACTAGATTCACATTACATTGCAAAAACTTTGCATATTTACATTAAGTTATGTTTTGTTATAGCTTATTTTTCTGTATTATTTTTAAATTATGTTAATATGTTGTATGTTTTAAAATATGGTGTCAGTGAGAACATCATCCATTTCAACATTTTATGCATCCTTATTTTGTATCAGTATGTGACTATGAATATAATTTGTGTGCTCAGTTATCCTTATAAGATGGTCTAAACAGGTCTATACAAAAATATTTTTTCAGCCGACTGCATGTGAAAATTGCAGCGTTCTCGCAGCATTTATTGGTAATCGCTGCCAGAGGTGTGTTAACTCTGAGAAGAAATGGGGGCCCCCTTTGGTTTGTGAGCAGTGCAAGTTAAAGTGTGCCTTTAAACGTCCTGAAAAAAATAAGGTAGCTGTTCAGATAATGCATATATTATTTAAGATAATACAAGTTACTTCTTCTTTGAATGCTCCGTATTGACCACTTGTTAAATCACTCTTTGTGTTTGATCTAACCTTAAGAGTGATTGTACAATGTGCCAGTTATGCGTTTACAAGTAGGCCAGCATATCCAATTTCTGCAACGCTTTTTATTTACTAGGGTAGCTTCCCCAGACCTCTACCATAGCTTTCAGCATGCCTTGTAGGTCGCAGTGTTACTATTCTTTGCTCTCCTTGCAAGCCGGGTAATACAAGTTACAGCAAAGAATATACAGAGAGTGGGTGTGGTCAAATGATTAAACATCATGTATTCAACCTCTCTGTAAAATAAATAGTTTTCTGTTTTGAGAGAAAATAAAATTGATGACCTGCACATGCATGGCGACAGTCTCGGACAAGCAGCCTAAATTCCCTATGCCCTGTCCTATACAATCCCCAGCGTACTCTCAGAAATGGGAACACAGTGCTGTACGAAATTTAGTTGTTTAACAAAGAATATACAAATGAGGATCACCCTATTCCTTCTTTCCTCAATAAGGTGCAGCAGATCACTGGGGTAATATAATACTAATGTTTATATCGCAGTTTAGCCACTCTACAGCACATTATTCTTAATCTCTTTGACTGAAATAACAAAGAATGGTTAATAAATCGTTATTCTAGAGTGAATGCTAGCAAGCAACAACAAACATAAAGACGAAGGGTTGACTTCGTGGCACTAGGTTGTTCCCATAAGGCTCAATTCCTGTCCTGAGAAATGGCATACCACCTACCAAGAGTATTGCACAAAGCATAGACTCGGCTCCAGCAACAACTCTAAGGATTTCTGGGGGGAAAATGGCACATTTTAACCAAATAATGTGGTTCAGATTCTAACCCATGACCTTCAGAATGAATGTCAAACGGCTTGTTCACTTCTCCACAGAACCACTACTTTTTTTCTTTACATTAAACATTCTATTTTTCTCTTCTTTAAATTCTTCTTTTATTAGATTTGTATCTAACTAACATAGTTCAAGGCAAAATCAAACAGATAGAATCATTATACAACACAATTGTGATGTTTTAATCATTTAATTAGTTTATTATTCAAACACTCCATATGTACCACTTGTTAAACCACTTTTTGTGATTTGTATGTGATCTGAACCTAAGAGCAATTGTACGTTCTGTCAGTTATGTGCCTGCAAGTAGTCCAACGCATCCAATTTCTGCAATGTTTTTTATTTACTAGGGTAGCTTCCCATTGCCCCAATCGTAGTCGCCTCCAACTACATGCCTTGTAGGCCGCAATGTTACTATTCTTTGCTTCCCTTGCGGGCCCAAGCAACACACTGGTCTTATATTAGTTTAATAATAGTCATTCAGTGATTTCACATGAAAATGTGAAGTGATAATTCTCTTAGTTATTTGTAGTAGTAACTTTGGTTCTCTTGTCTGTTAAAAAATAATGTTTGATTTTGCTATGTCATTTGACTGATGGTGTCACACCATTTGTTTTAGCTTTTCTGTAATTATATATGATGTTTATACCATGCATTGCATGTGATGTATACACTTGTTGATGATATTTATTGTGCCTATAACATTATGCTTGGGTGTGAGGCTAGCTACCCTATCCCTTAAAAGCCTGTCTGCCCAGCATGTTCGTAGTGCGTTGGACTACGGGTGACAAGTCCTTATGGGTGGTAAGTGCGGGTTCAACTCCGCGGACTGGCAGAAAAGCTACAGGTTCCCCAGATTTACGGTGTTTGTGGCACCGAGCCGAAGGGTTACGATGTCCATGACACCGGGCCGAAGAGCTTTCAGCTCAAGTGCTTCTGGATCGGGAAAAAAATCCCATAAAAATACGAGATGGCTACAGAAACCACAACCAAGGAGATTCATAGCTCGCCACCTGAGGAAGAAGAAGGTCCACGCAAGTTAGAACTCATGAAGTGACCTGATGAAATCCAATAGGAAATAGGGTTGCCGGCTCACCTTCTTTCAACCCGGAAGATCTCCAGGATTGGCATCTGTGAATGTACTAGAGATAAGGGAAGACACAAGAACACCTGGAGGCGAGAGTTGGAAACGGGATGCAAGAAAATGGGGAAAGAGTGGAGAGATCTGGAAAATTATGGCATTGAACAGGAGGGCGTGGAAAACCTTGGTTGCGGATCTATGCCTCCCTAGGGGTGAAGAGAGATAACAATATGCTGTATATCTGTGAAAGAATGTACTTGTAGTTAGATGTGATTTAATTATATGATATCAGTATCTGTATGTGTCAACAATATAATTAACTACTTATTGTCTGTATATGTAAGCTGTAATAGTATTTAGTATATTACCTTAGTATGTCTTACTGTAAGTCTGTTTTCCTTCTTAAGCAAACTGGGAAGCTCATGTGTTGGCTGTGTGACCAGGCATACAAAAGAGTTCTAGCAAAGACTCGGAAAACACAAGACATGGTCCTCAAGCCATCACGTTCATCTTCATCGTTGATTGACTCATCCAGCAAGTCAAACACACCAACTAATAATGGACAGAACTATCATGCAAGTCAGTCATTACATTCAACTGCATCTTTTGAAGGCATGACAGTTCTGGAGCGATTGACAAAGCTTGCCACAAGTGGTGGAAGTAGTCGGGGTAACACTCCACCTATAGAGGTGGACCAGATCCAAAAGGTTGAAGGTGAAAACAAATCAGTAGAAAAGCCTAACAGCCTTCTAGACAAAGTAACAAGTGGCGAAGAGGATGAAATGAAAGATGAGACGGAGAAGCGCCGACCACATCATAAGCACCATCATCGGAAGCATCATCGTCATTCACACTCTAAAAGACATCATTTGAAGTAAGTAGTATTACACAAATACTTTATTACGTTCTCTGGTAACTTCTGTGTTCAGTGTTATGCATCTTTGTGTAGTGGGAGTGGCTACATGTATGTAGTGGGAGCGGCTACATGTATGTGACTATATCTACTCTTGTGGTTTTCCAGCATCAATTGTTTATTTCTCTTCAATGCTTTTGCTATTTCATTTATTGTATTATTACCTCTGATGTCGAAGTAGACACTGATAATAAGGAAAGCAGGCATTCACACAAAAATTGACCGAAGCATCACACAGTGCTAACAATTATACAAATTTCAATATTTTCTGAAAGTCCTCTTCTCCTTCGTTAGACTTTACCTTTCAGTATTGTCTTTAAAAACCTATTCTCTGTAACAGACTTTAAAATGAAAATTGCGGCATATAGCCATCAACCACATTACTGTGGTTGATGGCTACATATTGCAGGATGTAGCCATCAACCACAGTAAGCGAGTCGTTGATTTTTCTAGGCACCACTTATACGTTCAGTAGTTTACATTGCTTTCTGAAAGATGAGGTCTTCTTCTTTGCGTCGTTCTTTACGACCAATTTTAATCACTCGTTGTGACACGCTTGATCTTTGCCAAGAACGTGCCCATGTATACGTTGCACATTGGTTTGGTAGGCCCCTAAATGCATAGACTTCTACACATTTAGGACACATGTATCCTAATTCAGCCAAACCTCCTTAGTCGCCTCTTACGACATGCGTGGCAGGTAACAGTGGTTCTATTCTTTACACCCCAAATTTGGGCCCGGTAACTCCGGAAAGGTGAGGTCTATATTTACCTTTTGTAAAAATCCCACGAAAACAATTTTGCTTCCAAACTCCCTGCCTGTTTGAACCTGGTACACAGGTTGTGATTGAGCTAAGGTTCCTTTTTTCTCCTTTGCTAGACTTTGTATTTTAATATTGTCTGACAATCCTCTACTTCTCCTTCTCTAGACTTTGTATTTTAATATTGTCTGATAATCCTCTACTTCTCCTTCTCTAGACTTTGTATTTTAATATTGTCTGATAATCCTCTACTTCTCCTTTGCTAGACTACCTTTTAATATTGTCTGTAGCAGACATTTTTCTCATTAGAATACAGTATTCTGAATTAAATTTGTATAAATAGTAACAGATTTCAAAACTATTACTTACTGCATTTATTTGTTTCATCTCAACAAGACACTGAAATTAACATTCACAATAATTTCTTGTACATGTTTGTATAAGAACAGTAAACTGTTCACTAAGTCAGACCCTCTAGAATTAGAATTGTATAACTTTTATAAATATGCCTTTTTTGTTGTTCATTGCCATGCATTGTGCACCATGTGTATTTGAAGTAACAAACTATATTGACTTGTTGATGTAAATGAGGTATGTTTTTATTAGAGATGATGATGATGCCAGTGAGGCCAAGAAACCCAAATCTGAGAAAACCTCTGCAAATGGCATCTCAGTGGCAGCATCTACACCAAAGAGGTAAATAATCTACTACTGCTTCTTCTTTGAACATTCCATATCGACCACATGTTAAACCACTCTTTGTGATTTATATGTAATCTTAGCCTAAGAGCGATTGTACATTGTGCCAGTTATGCGCCTACAAGTAGGCCAGCACGTCCGATTTCTGTTATGCTTTTATTTACTAGGGTAGCTTCCCTAGGTCCTACATCAGTCTCCTCTTACGGCATGCCCTGTAGGCCTCAATGTTACTATTCTTTGCTCCCCTTGTGAGCTCCAGAAACACACAGGTGGGTAAATAATCAAAACACATAACATTGGTTTGATGCACTAATAGAATCTACTCTGTCACTGCAGTTTCTGTGTCTTAGTCAAATATTATTCCTTGTCAACATCTTCTGTCACAGAGAAATCTGTGTTTCTTTAAAAAAACAGTCTTTACTGTTTGTAATACCACTTTTAAGGGTTTGTTATACGACAGGGGGGATGTGAGCATGTGGTATTGAATGGCCACATGGCAAGTACAGTCGCCACAAAACTGTTCAGGCTAGGAGTTTTCCTTATGCTCCAGACAGCAAAAAACTAATTGGTCTTACCTGGGAATGAAACCAGGTCTCCCAAATTGGATCCAATGCTCTTAGTCAACCAATATTCCTTGTCAAAATATTCTGTGTCCCATCAGATCTTGGGTCCAGTCAGGCGTTGTTTATGTCAAATCTACTTTGTGCTTCTAAGTTCTTTTTCATGTTAAACAATTGTAACTGATTTGTTCACCTTTGTTGTTACTATTTGTTATGTGTAGATAGAATGTGTGTGTTCTGTCAGTGGCTGGATGATTCTGTGACAGTATGTCATTTGTGAGATTTATTTATGGAAGACATGGTCTTATGAGTGCTGGTGTAGTCATTTCTGTGTTTTTGTTTGGCCTACTCACTTTTGGGGTTCTCAATGGCGAAGTGGTTAAGTCATGCTGAAGGTTGTGTGTTCAATTCGAACCGAAACACATGTGCAATTTTACATGAATTCCTAGGATTGTTGCAGGAGCTACAGAGTTTGTGCAGTGTTCTTGGCAGATATGGGAAAACCGAGCGCAATGAAGTCAATGTTAGCCTTTAGACCCTTTTTGGATTTATGCAGCACCTTATTTGACATAGTGATCAGCATCAATTGGCATGAGTCGGCTCTGGCAGCTTCCATATGACCAATCAGATATGATACCATGCTATAGTATAACTTCAGATGTGGTACTTTTAGAGTTTTGTAAAATTGTACAGTTATCCGGTTGTACAAATTTGTACCCTTTTGGATAATATACATAAACTTTGGCCGAAATTTGAATGTGTCTGTCCCACATACCATAGAGGCTGAACTGGGGCACAACATACTCATGTTTTTCCAGCACAGTTCACAAAGAGGGATTAGCTTGGTTTGTAAGAATGAACACAAACAATAACTATCTATAACATGTTTGATAAAACACAATATTCTTTACATTCTGCTATCAGCATTGTTAAAGCCTTTCTTGTAACATTGCAGTGACAGCAATGCTTCTGAGGCGGGGATCGATACTGCAGCATCAGAGAATGTCATTCTCATTACCCAGCTACGAGAGCAGATTGAAAGCCTTAAGAAACAAATGACAGTCAAAGACCAGCAGCTCTTGGAAAAGGACAAAAAGGTGATATTTTTATTACGCTCTTCATTAATACCAAAAGTTACTGTCATTATTTTTAATAAAGGTCATACGAAATAAAGTTTGAAGGTTTGATTTGAAGGACTGTAAAATGTATGGTAAAGGAACCCTTTTTCATACCTCGAAGTATATTGGGTAATACCATGGTGGGCCCATATTTTTCATTGACCGCCAGCACACGATGAGTGATGTGGTCAACATTATGCCAGCCACTTTTACTTCCCAGTGCTTTTCGGTGTACCCAGTTGAGGCTGGGTCAACCTGAGAGCCATTACGGTCTGAAAAATATTCTCCGGCCACCTTTACTTCCCAGTGCTTTTCGGTGTACCCTATTGAGGCTGGGTCAACCTGAGAGCCATTACGGTCTGAAAAATATTCCATGCCAACTGTGGAATTGAACCAGGACCACTAGCCTAGAAGGATATCACTAACAACTATGTTACTGCAGCTCTCTTGAAGGAAAGTATATCTACAAAATCTAGATTCCAGCAGTTGTCTAGCTATAGTCCACTGAATTTAATTACTGTTGTCCAATATTGTTAACAGCAACTGTGGTAGCATATAATTTAAAGCATTGATGTGTTTCAAATTTATGTGTTTAATTTGTATATTTGACTCCTCAAAACTGTTTTTAAATCTGATAATTGTTAGCTTTCAAGTTTTTTCTTTCTTAACTCGCAGAGTTGGTATAATATGAACTGAACTTTTGTTGTTCATTTAATACTGTTTTTTCTGTAACCAGTTACCATTGTAAACTAAGGGATGACATTTGTTATTTCTCAATCAATTGTGTGCTGTCTCCTCATCGAAGTTTGACTAATGTCTTTCGAAATAGTTATCCCTTGCCCTTATGCTCACTCTTCCAGGCTATTGCCTGTCCATTTCCTAATGTTCTCCTCCCAAATGTACCTCTGTTGTCCCCTGCATTTTATCTTCCCTTCCAGTTGGTTTTCATTATCATGTCATCTATTCCTCTTTAGCTTGTGACGCCATTAGTACTTAGACAGGAACAAAAGCACACCATTCTTTTTGTCCTTGGCGTCCTCTGTATTGTGTTCTAGCTGTGATTTATTTCTTTCAGTTCATATTCGACTGCTTTCCAGGTTGTCCTGGGTTTTCCATGTTTTCGTTTATCCTCAGATACAGTTTTCATGACAGAGTTAACTTCCATATAGAACACAAGTCATATCCGTCTCTTTTGGATCACAGTATTCATATTTTCTTGCTGACACTGCATAAGCAGTTCTTGGTTAAAGATAATTCTTGACCACAACATACATTTGATCTTTCACATACAAGTTGTATGGAAGATAAAAAGTTTAGGCACACATCTTGTTCTATCTTCTTTGCGTTCATTCTTTACGACCAATTTTAATCACTCTTTGTGATATGTTTGATCTTTGCCAAGAACGTGTATATGTTGTACATTGGTTTGGTAGGCCCCTAAACGCATAGACTTCTACAAATTTAGGACACATGCATCCGATTTCAGCCAAACCTCCTTAGTCGCCTCTTATGACATGCGTGCCAGGTATCGGTGATCCAATTCGTTACACCCCAAATTTGGGCCCCGGTAACCACTCAGGCGCTTGTTCTATCAATCTCTCTGGCATTCTAATCCATACAGTAAAGTTGATAACACGCAACTGTGGAATATATTAATCTTGGTATGGGTGCTCTATTGGACTGATTTCCAGACCATCTGAAGCATCATGAATGCACTTTGTACCTTATTCAGTTTGCTTTTAATGTCAGATTGACCTTCTTCTTCATGGCTGGTAGCGCTTCAAAGATATGTCATGTCTTTAAATGTGACCAAAATATCTCAGTTTAATTTCTATCTTCCTGAGATTTCTAGTAGTAACTAAAACACTTGACTGTGTCTTCATAATGCTTTGTTAAGTAGCATTTATTTCAACTTGTGGCACTAGCCAGCTCTATGACAGACAAAACATTTACATGGCTATACCATGTCTCATTCACAAAATAAACTGTATGACATTTGTAGTCTAAAGCTTACAGCTTCCTTTATCTGATTCATTAATGTGACATCCTTTGAGAGTGAAGACAAAAATTCATTGGTTTCAATTTACGCTAAGACATTCATGAAAGAAATATGCAGAAATAATGTTATTTTCACTAAAAATGTGTTATTATGCTCTTGGGAACAATATTTATGTAATATTTATTCTTACCTGCAAGTGGAATAATACTGTTTAACCACAGATCACCGAACTGAAGGCACAGATGTATGAGAGTGATAAGGAGTTCAGGTCAAAAGTTCAAGCCATGCAGCGAAGTCATGGGATTGCTATTGATACTCTTCAGGTTTGTTAAGTTAAAAAAGCTGCTGTCACATTTTTTGTTGCTTCTAAACCACAACACAGCCCTAGGAAGTGATTGTACAGCAGACGTGGTTGGTATCTCATAATTAATCTTGTTTTTTTTTAATGCTCAGTGACTCCATGAGTATGATCCATAAAGTCAGAACAGGAATGTTGAGACTTAGCTGGGAGGAGGTATTGGCAGAGATCAGAGAAATGACCTTTGTTTTCGTACCTTGGCACACCAGAGTCAGGAGTAATGAGCAGGCTGGCTACTGCTGCCTTGTAGTTGATTGGGGACAATCAAAGGCTAGCGAAGCAAACCATACACAAAGCTGAATGGTAGGCAAACCAAGCAGTCCATTAACGGGCAGATGACCCTCATCAGCCCAGGAGGGCAGGTCGTAAACGGTTCACTGCCCTGAAAGACAATAGCAACCTGCTGCCTTGTGGGTTTTGGCTGGGGACAGCAAAGGGCTAGCGGAGAGCGAACCGTACACAAACACTGGTTGAAATCGAACACACCACCGAAGGATAAGCACCTGAGCTCCAATTAGTACTGAAGGCTTGTGCACATACATCACGTTCTGATGTTTGGCTGTTTATATATCACAATAGAATGATAAAAACGGCTTAAGAAACGATTGCGTGAGAGAGAGCGAGCTGGCAGATTGATTGGCACAGTTATATCACAGGGCACTGCAATAGACCAAAATGACGTTCTTAATTCATTGAGAGTATTTCCGAACAGAGGAGTTTTATTAGAGTTGTGAATCCCAGGCATTGACCAGATTGAGATAGATGTCGTTATCGATACAGTCCAAAAAGAACAACATGCCAAATATGCAAAAAGGTTTATTAAACAACGTCAGACTGGTATGTTTTGCTGCTAGATGTGTTATGACGGGAATTGGAGCTCCCATTGACATGTCCGAACTGCTATGATGATAGTCCTCATTTAACTGATAATAGCCCTAGGTGGCTTATCAAATTAAAGAATATTGTCTACTTTTTCCTCCTCTTACATTTTCTTTCATTAGTATGTGTACTCTTACAGGAACCCTATACCAAAACACTTTATATGTTCTTACTGTAACACCTCTATTAACAAACTTTGATAGGGTTACTATCCTCTTACACATCCCTTCTTGATTGCTGGGCATACTTAATAAGACAGTGATATATGTCCTATCTCCTGAATATAACTTTACTCTACCTGATGCAAATGAATGATAGCTCTACTGAGATGCAAATGAATGATAGTCTACCTGGATACAAGTGAATGATAGTCTACCTGGATGAATAAATGAAGGGATAAAGATTTTCTACCTGAGTAAATGAATGATAGTCTACCTGGATAAATGAATGATAGTCTACCTGGATACAAGTGAATGATAGTCTACCTGGATGTAAATGAATGATAGTCTACCTGGATACAAGTGAATGATAGTCTACCTGGATGTAAATGAATGATAGTCTACCTGGATACAAGTGAATGATAGTCTACCTGGATGTAAATGAATGATAGTCTACCTGGATACAAGTGAATGATAGTCTACCTGGATGTAAATGAATGATAGTCTACCTGATACAATGAATGATAGTCTACTGGATACAAATGAATGATAGTCTACTGATAAAGTGTATTGGATGAATAATGATTACCTGGATACTAAGTGAATATACTTTCTGATGAACTGTATGATATTCAAAATGAATTGTTTATAATATGTTTGCATTTTGTTCTCTTTTGACAGGTGAAGAATAGAGAACTGACTCGTCAAGTATCATTACTAACAAAGAGCAGGAAGCCTACAGAATCCGCATCTTTGAGTCTCATGGCCTCCTGAAAATCCCCACAGTTTTCTTTGTGACAGCAGCCCCCTGGAACATCATTTTTACATTATATAATTTAAATGTTATATTCTGTTATAAAATTCAACATTGTTTTAACTTAACCCTTTACAGTCCTAGTCCATTTTATTCTGCGTAATCTTGAACAGATGATCTAAAAAACCAGAAACTCATTTTTGTTGCTACTTGAGAACAAAGAATCATTTATGAGATATACAAGCATTATTTGTACAGTAAAATTAACACTTTTTTGTGCCCATTTAATTTAATGCTTTTTTACAGTTTAACTCCTTGTGGACCAAATGCCAAACTACATGGCTTTTAGTTGGATGCATTTACCAACATCCACAATACAGGGCTTTAAATGGCTTGTAAAAACATTGCTATTGCCCTGATCAACTCAGAGTTAACTAAATCAAAATTGTACAATTACATTTTTAACTGTATTCCATAACACAAACATACCAGACTTTCTATTATCTTCAATCCTTTCTCACTCTTCTCGAACAAATCACTTCTGCTGAAATGATCCTAGAGAAAAGAAGCGCCTCATGCAACTAATTCGGGATATTCACCGATGCTCTCTCGGTCATCACGGCCCTAAAGCGCCGCCAGAACAGAGCTCAGTGAGCTAAGCGATCCTCAGTGTATTAGTTAACTCACTTAAGCACAGTCATTCGGTGGATACCATCACACTGTAATATAAGCGGAAACGAAGAAGCAGACATGCAAGCGAAAGCAGCAGGGTGGCTGCCGCAGACCGATCACGAGATCAGCTACAAGGAGGCCAAAACAACCATTGGTTGGCAGTATAGAGAAAAGTCAAAAGACCACCCACAACACAGCATCAGAGATGGGTACTGTGGTCTATCTTGTAATAAACAAGTTGTTATATTTCGCCTCCTGTACGGCCATAACAGACTTCAGTCCCACATGTTCAACAAATTTAAAATTGGTACAACTAGCCTGTGCCACTGTGAAAAGGGGGACATGACGGCAGAGCACATACTGCAAGATGTTAGCAGGCTCAAGAAATGAAACCCGGCCCGATAACAGAGCTTTGCGAGAAAGTGTAGGAAGGGACAAAGTCCCTAAAAACAACAGCAGAACTTATGAGAAAATTTGGTTCATCAGTCTAGGCAGGGATCGAGAGAGAGAACAAATCACTTAATATAATAATTTCTTTTGTACCGTTATGTTACATATGGCCTGCAAGTAATTTATCCATACCGCTCTGTCCTGGGCAACTCGCTCAATCTCTTCCATGGAATTGAGTCTGATATTTCTTGCCTCTCTTAGCAAAGTTTTTTTCAGGGTTTCCTTATGGCATCCTCTCTTTCTAGAATCCTTTGCCTCCCACTTCAATGCCTGCTTTGATATTCTTTGATCATTTCTTCTCAAGATATGTCCAACATATCTCCATCTCCTTTTTATAACAGTTGTTACTAGTGGTTGACCGGACATTTCTCTGATTTCATCACTTCTCATAAATTCGTCCCATGTTTGGTTAATTAATTTTCGCAGACATCTATTTTCAAATGCATTCATCTTGCTATCTATATCTTTAGTCATTTTCCAACTCTTGCTGACATATGTTAGGATTGATTCAATATTTGAATAGAAAATTTGTACTTTAGTTTTAAAACTATATAACTTGCAGTTCCATAATTTATTAAAAATTTTAAAGCTCATGTTGCTATGACAATTCGTAGCATAATTTATTTTTTAACATTTCTATGCAATCAAAATTGCTCCCCAAATAGGTGAACTGCTCTGTTATTTTTATCACTTTAGATTCAGAGAACAAATCACTTTCTTAGCAATTATTATTTTAATTATTAGAAATCTAATCACATCAAATGAAATGTTTATAAAAAGCCATCAATGCTACAAGCGGATAGATTAGAAATGAAAACATTAGAAATATCAGTTGAAATCACACCATGCATCAACATATTAGAAGACAAGAATCAAATGAAAACATTAGAAATGTCGTTGAAATCACACCATGCATCCAACATATTAGAAGACAACAAATAAAATGGTTTTGTCACTTAATGAGAATAAAACCAGATTTACTACCATCTCGCGCTTATAATAACCGGCAATCCAGACGCAGAGCCTGAGGAAGACCAAGAATCGATGGATAGTTAATATCACAGATATCCTGCGACATCAGAGACTAACAATTATAAAGCAACACTCCTGGCACAGGATAGAAAACAAACTCCCCACAACACTTTATGGCACATGTGGGTACGACAAGACAAGAATTCTAAAAAGGTAAAGATTTGACAACCTTAATTTGCTTCAACACTTTTTTCATGACATGAAAATTAATTTATTCAAATCCTACTTATGAATTATCAATGTATAGATAGCTACTGAAAAGGATGCAGCAATGTAGACTGTCATGGATTGATTAATCACAATATGAGATAGCAATGTAGACTGTCATGGATTGATTAATCACAATATGAAATAGCAATGTAGACTGTCATGGATTGGTTGGTCACACAATATGAGATATCAATGTAGACTGTCATGGATTGGTTAATCACAATATGAGATAGCAATGTAGACTGTCATGGATTGGTTGGTCACACAATATGAGATATCAATGTAGACTGTCATGGATTGGTTGGTCACACAATATGCGATATCAATGTAGACTGTCATGGATTGGTTGGTCACACAATATGAGATATCAATGTAGACTGTCATGGATTGGTTGGTCACACAATATGAAATAGCAATGGTGTAGACTCATGGATTGGTTGGTCACACAATATGAGATAGCAATGTAGACTGTCATGGATTGGTTGGTCACACAATATGAGATAGCAATGTAGACTGTCATGGATTGGTTGGTTACACAATATGAGATAGCAATGTAGACTCATGGATTGGTTGGTCACACAATATGAAATAGCAATGTAGACTTTCATGGATTGGTTGGTCACAATATGAAATAGCAATGTAGACTCATGGATTGGTTGGTCACACAATGAGATAGCAATGTAGACTCATGGATTGGTTGGTCCACAATAGAAATAGCAATGTAGACTGTCATGGATTGGTTGGTCACACAATATGAGATAGCAATGTAGACTGTCGTGGGTTGTTCACAATATGAAATGTCTGCTGCAGAAAATATGTATGGGCAAAATCAGTGGAAGAAATAAAGGGAACATTCAATGATCGTCATCAGTGCAACCATACAGAAATATAAAGGTTGAGATTTAAACTGATGGAGTGTGCCGAAAGGGACATTGAAGAGATATGTTCCGATGACTTTATTAACTGATTAGCTACTGAAATGAAAAACAGGTTGTGGCTGAATTAAATTTGGGTTCTATTTTCCCAATGCAAGTGTGTATACTTCTTCTTCGAACACTCCATATCGACCACTTGTAAAACCACTCTGTGATTTGTATGTGATCTGAGCCTAAGAGCAATTGTATGTTTTGCCAGTTATGTGCCTACAAGTAGGCCATCACATCTGATTTCTGCCATACTTTTATTTACTAGGGTAGTAGCTTCCCTAGGCCCCTACATCAGTCGATTCTTATGCCTTGTAGGTTGCAATGTTATTGGTTTTTGCTCCCCTTCCGAGTCCCGGCAACACACAGGCGATAATAACACTCTAAAACTGAAATGTCTAAACAATACTTCTCTTGTCAAAATAGCAACCAAGTAAACCATATCATGCATGGTTAATTATGATGGCAACTGTAAACAAAAATATAACTTTATTATTTTCTTAAGGAACATAGGACTGTAAAGGGTTATTGAATGTGCAATGTTTGAGAAATTAATTTCTTTTAACAAGAAGTGTATAGTTGACAGGTTTGGTATGCTTGGTCTGCACCATTATATTTGTTTATGAAATGTCTGTCATGCACAATGTGTACTTTTTTTGGTAACATTACTTCTGTACTCATATTTTAAGTTCTGTGTTTAACAAGTTTTTATTGTTGTGACTGGAAACTTTCAATTCTAGTTTGATTTACCTCAGAATTTTCATCAAAATGCACCATTAAAGTAAACAGAGAATAAGGAGTTTTAAGAACCCCAGGAGAAGCACAGAAGCCAATGAATATGATCAATAAATAGACAGTGAACTAGTATTAGAGATATCAGGAGAAAAAAAAACAAATTATGAAACACAGGATTTGAACCACATCAATGTTTATAAGAAGTTAGACAAATCCATGAATTTAAATACTGTGAAACTCTGATAACATTAGATGGTAGATATGCAGATCAGAAATAAAGAGTTAAATAAGCCTGACAAAATCAGTATACCAGAAAATGACGGGCATGTTGTTCTGTGAACTTTCGGAGGGGAAGAGGCACCAGGGCAGACCACTGCTCAGATATAAAGATGTCTGCAAAACCTCAATGAAAACTTTTCTATAGATCCCAGCACATGGGAGGGACTAGCAGATGACAGAGTTGTGTGAAAGCCAAATTACGGAAGGGCAGAGTCTTTTGAGAAGAGACTTATGTACGAGCTGAACAACAAGAGAAAAGCGAAAACTCAGAAGTTGTCACAGTAAAACACTTGCCTATTGACCGTCTGTAAAGATGAAAAGGGCCATATATAATGTCATTCATAGAGCCAGTACTGACATGGATGCAAGTCATGGATAATAAATAAATGCCTAAGGACACCGATAAATTCCCTACTCTACTGTCTCTCTGTTGTGCAAGACAAGTCTCTATCTATTCTCTAAACCTGTTTTGCCTTTCAGCATCAGGTTGAAAAAGGAGACACCTGGAGCGAGCCTCTCTTTGCACCTTTTCTTTCTCTTCTCCAATCCTGATTTGATAAGACAAGTCTGAACTTCATAAATCAAGTTTTCCCTATCATCCCAGATCATTTCTTGTTCTTCTCGGCTTCTATTCAACTCAGATATCACTAATTTAGACCCTTCCTTTCAAGTCTACAGCTGATAAATTTGGTAAAAGTTTTGTTAACATTAACCATGTCTGATTATTTTACTTCCTTCCTTTCATTCGCTTGAAATATTGTCTATACATTCAATGTTGTCTTTTGTATAAACGTCGCTGTCATTTGTAGCTCACACAGAGGTCAGTGTAGTTTTCTGTTGAGTGTTGTTTCGGTAGGCCAGTGAGTTTGCCCCAGTATATCATATTCGGGGCAATCTTAAAGTATGTGCTCTGCAGGTTATTTTACACAAATTGATTACATTTATTTCAAAACTGTTCAATTTTTGTCCTGCTTTTGCCATAAGAGGAACATTTCTGTTAGTTACATTTTTATTATCCAGTGTTGAAGACTTGCATCCATCCAAAATTATGACAAAACCCATTTGTTTTTATTTTACATGCTTCTTCGTTAGTATTTCTTACCTATTTTTTTCTCAAAAACAGGTAAAAATCATTTACTTTTATTCCTCATTTGCTCTTTTTTGTGCCTGCCCAATGTTCTACAAGTATAAAAATGTATTGAGCCACCTGCATACTTTGGGATAGAAATGTCAAGTGATAAGCACTTCATACCGTATGGTCTGCAAAGGCTGTGGGACATTCTCATTTATTCATTGTGCATGCTACTTTGTATTAATATTGTTCACTTCTATAAGCTAGAGCCCACATGGCGATAACCTACAAGGCATGCCGTAAGAGGCGACTGAGGTAGGATCCTAGAGAAGCTACCCTAGTAAATAAAAAGTGTCGCAGAAATTGAAAATACTGGCCTGCTTCTAGGCACATAATTAGCACTACGCACAGTCGCTCTTAGGCTCAGATCACATACAAATCACAAAGAGTGGTTAACAAGTGGTTGATATCGAGCATTAGAAGAAGAAGAAGAAAATATGCTCTATACCAGGGTCAATCACAATAAAATTAAGTGACAAAGTGTCAGGGAGCTGACCCCACCCCACAAATGGTGTCCCTGGAAACAGTCTGAGGCACTGTAGTCTGGCAAAGTGTGTGGGGATCAAAAGAGAGCTGCCATGCGGCTCAGTAGAAGTGTAGACGCAATCTCGAATGCTATATGATCTGTTCGCAATACAGACTAGCAGAATCCCAGAGTGGCTACACGCTTCTCCTGACCGATATTTAGAGACAAATAACATACACAAATGCAGTAGATATGACCGACAAGTGGAGTACAGAAATGATATGAGCTCTGTACAAGTCTTCTGGGTCTGCAAATAAGCCTTGCACTCTCCCCTGCTCTTAATAGGAAAAAGAGTGAAAACTTTTTTGGGTTCGGAAAACACACCAAAAAAAAACTTGTATCATCTGCCAACCTTTGAATGTTTATTTTATATCCTGTACCTGGTGATTCAATTCTATTATCAGTTACAAAACAAAAATTATTTGTCCCCAGCTGTGAATGGTGCTATAAATGAAACATTGTTTAGTTCTCAAATGATTACATTATAAAGGTGGCAGTGTACATCATTTGAATAGGAGATAAAGAGAGGGAACTATTTGTTATTTTGATGTATATTACTGAATGAAGAAGTACAAATGTTAGTATGAAGCACAATGAACTTATTGATATTTTATTTGTTGAATCATTTTTGGGGGAAATCATACCATGGTCTGCTTTGATTTTATTTCTGTTGTTAAGATGTTGTCATGTCACATTAAAGAGCATGTTTTTTATGCTCATGTTAACATTGTGTAATATATCAGTTCTTTTGTTATATTCATGTACTCAATATTATTTGTATCTCTGAATAGTACCATGTAAACAAACATACTACAGACATAGTTGATGTAACTAAGAGGTTACAATCTTGCATAAATCAGGGATTGAGGAGGACAGGAGCCTGTGGAATTTAATGGCAGCATGGCTAGTGCAGTCGCAGCGAAACTGTTCAGGTTATGATTTTTTCTTTATGCCTCAGACAGAAAAAGAACTCCTTGGTCTTACTGGGGATGGTACCCAGACCTCCCAAATGGGAACCCATGCTCTAATCCATTCGGAAAGGTACTCTACAATAGGAAGCTACCAATGAGAGCAAGATTTTTTTTTTCGATCCAGAAGCACTTGAGCTTTTCAGCTCTTCGGCTCGGTGCCACGAACACCGTAAATCTGGAGAACCTGTGGTTTTTCTGCCAGCCCACGGAATTGAACACACTCGCAGGGGGCTTGTCACCCGTCGTCCACCACACTACGAACACGCTGGGCAGGTGGGCATGAGAGCTAGATAAGAACAGGAGTTATGACCGACTTTGTTGAACTGAGGGGAAGAAAATAACATAATTTTCATTTACTCTTGATTAACCATGTGTACACCGCCATTTGTGATTTGAACATCATTGTGTTATGCTGTAGCTTACAGAGATATCTGCACTTTTCATCCAGCACATCTGATTTTAGCATTTCGTATTTGTTTGGGTTTTCTCTCTCTTGCACATGACAGTCTTTATTCTGTCTATATGGCAGTCTTTATTCTGTCTACATGACAGTCTTTATTCTGTCTACATGACAGTCTTTATTCTGTCTACATGGCAGTCTTTATTCTGTCTACATGGCAGTCTTTATTCTGTCTATATGGCAGTCTTTATTCTGTCTACATGGCAGTCTTTATTCTGTCTATATGGCAGTCTTTATTCTGTCTACATGGCAGTCTTTATTCTGTCTAGATGACAGCAACTGTGGTTCTTCACAGTAGAAGCTGTCTATAGAGCAACCACATGCACTGAGCCATTTTATCTTAATGAAGAATGACCACCATTTTTGTTTTAGGGCATATGTATAGTGCATTTTTAAAAATGACCCATAAGTCTCCAAATCAAGAAGTGCAAAAGCACTCTCCAACCTCTTCTGGGGATCGCTCCATGTTAGGACCCGAGCGATTTGGGACACAGATTATTTGTATTTACCTAAGGATGTAGGAATTTTATCATTCGTTTTATTGTATTGCTTGGAAATACTTCTTATTCAGCGATCTCTGGTCATGCGCTCAGTTTAAAACTGGGCAGTCAGCTTCAGGTCTGTCAGGTTTCTCCAAAATAGTTTTTAGGTCGACTGAGTGTGACCACATGTTGCTTCTCTACGCACACAGGAGAGGCAGTCTTGCAGGACATGCTCCGGTGTCTGCTGGAAATACATAGTGTCCTCTGGTAAGATTTGCCTGGATCACCTACACTGACAGGATGAGACACATATCTAGCAGATGTACAGAAACATCTATAGAGCAATGAGCTGCAGTTGAACACTCCCTGCACAGAGATGTTGTTTTCAGTGACATCTACTGGGAACACAGATACAGCAATCAAAGGCAGGATTTGCCAGATTCAATAACACTGGCTGGATCAACCAGTTAGTTGTCAGGATCAACCAGTTAGTTGTCGGGGAACAGGCTGACGGGTGCTGGCGAAAAATATGAGAAATGTTGTTACTCTGGTGTGCGAGCAAATTTATTTTCAGAGATTTCAACATGATTGTACCGTACATGTGCGGGTACCCAATTCCTAAACATTGGCCAGGCTAACATTATACCTCAAGTTTACTTGTTTTCAGGATTCTCGATATCGCCTACACAGGGATCTCTATAAAAATATTCTGATGGCTCCATAAGGGATCGAACCAAAGTACATTTGGAATGAGAGGTGAGCAGCTAACCTCTACGTCACAGAGACTCCACATTAAGGTCTAATTAAAGACTTCTGCATAGGTTGAAGATTGAATGTAATTAGTTATTTACATCAAACTTTTAAATTTCTTTTAACAAAATTATTCTCAAGACTTGCATTTATGAATGTGTATCACTTGTTAGGGAGTACTAATTTCAGATCTGTATATTATATAAATGTATGTATGCTTGTAGACTTTGCGAATATCTCACACCAGTAACCAACAATGTGTTCATGTCAGCTTGCAACTGAAATCTCTTAAGGTAGCTAAAGATATCTACATTTGTAGATAGTAAGCCATATCTTGAGATGTTGCAGTTGTTAAAATCATGTTTTTAAAAAAAACTAAACTTGTATCTAATGATATTATGTGAAAAATCATGACTATTTCCTGTATTTTTTTGTTACAAGTAATGAACAATATATATTGTTTCTGAAATGTGTTTATTTGTTTAAATTCTGTAGAGCAGTGCTGCCTAATATTTTTATGTATTGGGACGCATCTGACTAGTGACTGAAGGTGCGGGTGCCGTGTGGCAGTTGCAGTAATAATAATAATAAAGTCATTCCTTTCGTTCACTTGACATATTGTCTATACATTCAACATTGTCTCTTGTATAAATGCCACGCCCATGTGTTACCGGGCCCACAAGGAAGCAAAGAATAGTACCACTGCGAATGACAAGGCATGTTGTAAGAGGCAACTGAGGTAGGTAGCCTAGTAAATAAAAAACATCGCAGAAATTGGATCTGCTGGCCTACTTGTAGGTGCATAACTGGCACAGCATACAATCGCTTTTAGGCTCAGATAACATACAGAACACAAAGAGTGGTTAACAAGTGGTCATTATGGAGCGGTCGAAGAAGTATAAACGTCACATCTTTTGTAGTTCATGCAGAGGTCAGTGTAGTTTTCTGTCCAGTGTTGTTTCCTTAGGCCAGTGATTTTGCCTCAGTATATCACGCCTGTGGCTTAGGGGATAGTGACTCGGTCTATTAACTCCGACGTTCTGAGTTCGAATCACGCTGTGCACAATTTGGTTGCAAATTGTTTCACGTGGATTTTACAAAGGGCAATGGCAAACTAGTGAACATAATAATGCCTAGAAAAATCACAAACAGCGTTAAAAGCTGGTGTTGATTCGCAAAGTCCTGTAAAGGATATGCAATTAATTTTTTTATAGCATGTTCAGGGCAATCTTCAAGTATGTGCTTTGATGTGCCTGTACACATGGTTGTTGCCAATCTTTAATTTTGTATACATGAGTCAATCGTGTCCTGCCCTGAGGTGCAGAATGACAACTTGTTCTAATCTTCTCATAATATAGTAGTCGTCTTGTGTTGGTATTGGTGGCTTTCTGATTGATTTAGTCATCGTTTTATTTTAGTGGTAGGTAACTGACACATCCGGTTGCTCTCCTGCAGCATCTTCCTTGGTCAGTCTCTCTGCCATTTAATTTCCTGGTAAAATAATAAAGTAATTCTAACAGTAACATTAATAAAAAAAATAACAGATGGAAACTTAAACCGGACTAAACGTTTAATAAAAAGAAAACATTGTGCTAAAGAAAAAGCCGAAACATACTGTTATAAAGATATATATTTTTATTGAAATTATGATTAGCGTTAAAGCCGGCAAGTAAAATAGGGCGCCAGGGGTGCAACACAAGGGTGCCATGACGCCTGCACACACAGCATTGGGCAGCACTGCTGTAGAGACTAACTATATATAGTAATCAGAGTGATATTTGAATGAGTTGATAGCTTGATTTTTTTAATTTTGTAAATGTTTAGATTAGATCAACTGAAGACTATATTACAATGTGAATGCTATTTGATGTGAGATTATGATGATTTTTTTCAAAATGTTATTTTTCTTGCAGGTATGATAATTTTTCTCATAGGATGATAATATGATGTGAAATGGGATTTCTCCATTTCATATAAAAATGTGATGTTATTCTGTCCCATTTCTCAGTGAGGTGAACTATGTAAAACATGTTTCAGAAACTGGGGGTATTTTATTTGTAAATCTGGGCTAAATTTTGATGATATTCTTCATGTGCTATTATGTCTGGGTTTGGCGCAAGAAATGCCAGATTCTTGTCATCCCTCTCTCTCTCTCTCTCTCTCTCTCATGTGATTTACGTGATTGTGTAGGTGATCATGACCATGCAATTCCTATTCATAGCGGTCTTATATGGCCTTTCTTGTCTTTAAAGCCGGTCAATTGGCAAGTGTTTTACTGTGACACTTCACAGAGTTTGCTCTTGTCGTCAAGCTCATCCCTAAGTCTCTCATGACTGTTGCTTTCTATGTTGTGTCCAAGTCGAAAGCAAGAATGAAGTATCCTCTCCATTTATGCCTAGCCTGGGCAGTTGATATAGGGAATGTGCCTTGCATAAACTCCCTTTCTACACTACTGTTTCATTATCTGTCTTTTTTCATTCTCTCTTTTGTCATTAATTTTGCTTGTTGTCATGTGCTAAAATTATTGTATCCCTAAAAAAAAAACTATGACTACATCGACCTCACTCAGCATCTCCTCATTTTAGCCCTTTCAGCTTAAAATTCTGTTTAAAGTCGAAGGTTTGATTTAACGCAGAGTGTTTACCCCATATGGCCTGGTCTCTCTTTGCAGAAATGGAATGCCAGCTGCCTAGATTATTGCACAAAGTAGAACTCTTATAACTTCAGCGATAATCCTAGGAATCTCTGGAAAATATACATTCATGAATCAAATGCATTTAGGATTTGAACCCTTGACCTTCATACAGCAAATCAAATGGGTTGACCACTTTATTGCAGAGATCGCCGGATTTTTCAGCTGTCTGATATTAACATTCTTGTGTAAAACCACATCTTCATCATTTATTCTAGTGATCTTTATTGTCTATAATTCACTTCCATATAATAACATGATTGATTGTAAGTAATATTGGAAAACTGTCTTATTTCATTCATAAAGACATTGTATAGTTGCCTTTTCTTTCTCTGTAATGCTGTCTTTGCTTATAGTTATTAACTCTTAGTGGACCAAGGCAAAAGCCATGTTTTTACAAGCCATTTGTTTTTAGAATTAAAACAACGCCCTTTAGTGTGGCTCCTGGTAAAAAATGCGTCCAACCCAAAGCGATGTAGTGTGGCATTTGGTCAACAAAGAGTTAATGTTGGAGCCATATTTCAGCATACCAGCTACTATTCCACTGTTTATATGCTTGGAATGCCACGTTTGGTTATCCCCTCTTTCTAATTGCTGTTTGTTGCTAAAACTAAGGATGACAGGAAATTACATACACCACACATATAACTACTAACACTTACCTAATACGTCCCAACGAAGAGTTGCAGGGAAATGTCTAAATATTCAGTATATATATATATGGAACTGCAGTAAAACTATTTGATTGGCAAAACTTTTGTATTTGGTCGTCCATTTGTGTTTCATTTTAATTTGTCACTCCTGTTTGTTCGTTTTGATAAAGGCCTTGTTGGTCGAAACGTTGCTGTATTTTGTCATTGTTTTTGTAATTTGTAAAACTACAGTACTTTGTAATTACGTGTTTTGCCAATCAAATAGTTTTACTGCAGTTCCATATATATATATGCTAAAACTAAACATGTCATTTTGTCTATCTCAGATCTTTACTGTCACTATTAGGTTTCTCCAGCAAATTGATCATTTTGTTTATGGTTTGCTTTTTATAACAGCACAATGTAGTCTAGAGCACATATGGTTTTCCACTTTTACTTTGAGCTATCATATGTATTCATGTTTTTAACATATATTAGGCATTGTATTTGACTCAGTTTTTTGACTGTCTTCAATAAACCCACACTATTCATTATGAATATCTTCTTCTTTCTCTCTGCATGATAATTCTCAGCTGTATTTTATAATGTTATTATCAAACATTATGTGGTAGTCTTCATATTTACTGTCTCGTTTTTTTGTTGTCGACAAATCTAACCATATATATTTTATTTTACCATTTCATGTTTCCACAATTATTGATGTAATTTGAAAGTTTTATTGCCACTTCTATTGACAAATCTCTCTTCATCTCATTGCCATCTACTGTTGAGTTATTTGGTGCCATCTTTATGTTATGTTGAATGCAGTATCAGGTATGGTCAGGACATTAATCACCAAATCATCTTCGTTAGTCTGCAATCTACAGTTAAATTTCCCAAACATTATTTCTTCTTCTTGAAGCCTTCATATCGACCACTTGTTAAACTACCCTTTGTGATCTATATGTGATCTGAGTCTAAGAGCAATTGCACATTGTGCCGGTTATGCCCCTACAAGTAGGCCAGCACATCTGATTTCTGCGACTTTTTATTTACTAGGGCAGCTTTCCTAGGCCCCTACCTCAGTCGCCTCTTATGACATGCCTTGTAGGTTGCAGTTGTACTATTCTTTACTCCCTTGCAAGCCTCAGCATAACACTAGCGATTCTAAACATTATATGGCTACTGTAATTTAAAAATAAATTGGTCAATTTGGTTGACCACTTATTATTTTATTTTGTAAAGTTGACATCAGACGAACAATGTTTGACCAACCCTGACATCATTATGAAACTGTTCACGGCCACTTCTTCAGGTGTCAAGCACTGGATGATGTCAGGATGATCATCGTTTTTCCTCCAAGGCTAGTTAAATGGAACACATTATATGGAACAAAAGAACAACTTACAAACACATGCAGATACCACTACATAGCATTGGGCCAAAGAGCAAAAGCCCAAATGTTGCTGAATCGTTAAAGATGGATGAAGACCACCCATCACCTCTAAGGTTGGAGAAGGCACACCTGTATGGCAGGGGACATTGATAATAAGGAAAGCAGGCCTTCTGCAAAAATCGGGTGTCTTGATTATGCCCGAGTTCATAGTGGGAGAACGAAAAGTCGTCCACTCATAACTCACAGTATCCTCAACTTGTATGACAAGCATTAGTTGTCCTTTAGTAATCTTTGGATAATTAGTGAAGATCTGTCATAATATTCACTGATGTATTCCGTCCATCGTTCCATTTTATTCTCCTTCCTCACCTGATTGATTGATAGGATCATCTGCACATTGGTGAAAAACCATGTGTGCTCCAATCTCTTTCTTCCACAGGAAGATCTTAGCTACAGAGCACAACCTCCCTAGTACCTGCTAGGGTCCCTAGTGTCATTTAGAGGATGGTGAAAATTTGTTGGAATTTTAATTGTCATTAACGATTTTTATACGGGCAGCGACTTTTTAGATTATTATTATAGATTTTACACTGCCAAGGATTTGTTTTACGTGTTGATTGTACCTACACAGTACCTATTTTTTATGTCCATCTCTGATAGAACTAGGAACTTGATCTCGCCTACATTTAAATCAGAATTACTGGAAAAATAGTCATTGCTCCTGGAAACGAACCAAATACTTTTGAAACAAGAGACGGGCACCCGTACATCTAAAATTGATCACATTTTGACACTGAAAATTGTTCTTATTTGTTTAACAAGTAACACTAGCAGAATATTTTATGTACTGGCTCTATCTGCTCTAAATAGATTGTACATGTTTCATTAATTAGTCATATATTTGATCCATATTTACTCACATTTAAAATACTGCCGAATAATGTGTGTGAATTGTTTTTCTTAGTCAAATATTTGTAGAAATGTAATTCAAATGACAATTTTTGTGGATATAAAAAAAATCTTGTACTTTTTGTGTGATCAGTTTGACTTCTTTGTTATTATTATAATAGATGTTTTTCTAATGTTTATTTGATCAAAGTGACTGAATCATGCTCATTGCATATATAGACATGTATGGATGCTAGAGACTAACTGAACATGACACACAGTTAGAGAAGAACACTTAAAGAAAATGTAAGCAAAGGACAGGTAGAAAAACAAAACTTAAAAAAAGTGGAGCAAAGAATAGTTACGCATCATGTCATAAGAGGGAACTGAGATAGGAGCCTAGGAAGCTACCTAGTAAATAAAAGCATCGCATAAATAGGATGTGCAGGTCTACTTGTAGACGATAACTGGCACAAGTACAATCACGCTTAAGCTTAGATCACATACAAATCACAGAGTGGTTTAGCACAAGGTCGATATGGAGTGTTCAAATTAGAAGAAATATTTATTACATTAATTTTTGTAACCATAAAAAATTAAGACCTGATTATATAAAAATAAAAATCAGTAGTGTTGACAGTTTGAAAAATAACGAAATAATATGAACAAGATCATTTAACAAACAACAATCATATACAGATCAATTATGGAGAGCTTGTATTCTCATCTTGACATCATCTTTGCCAACTGGCAGAAGTGGCCTTGAACTTCTACAATCTGTCCCTAGTGGTGACGATAATAACCATTTATGTAGAATTTCTTCCATGCCATGGTGTTTCAAGTTGTTCTGGCATCTACTTCCTTGTCATCGTGTAACTTTGACCAATAAGTCATTGACAGTAAGTGAACAGACAAAAAAATTTCTGGAGATTACAGAGATGTGGTTTTACATATCAGCAGATGAAAGGATCAATACAGCATAGGTGCAGCAAACAAGTATCTTTATACAGAAAAAAAGCATTATACAATATGATTTTCATCTCAACTTACTGCTTCCACTGCCACTAACAGCACTTAGAGCAAATAGAGCAAACAAGGTGTTACATAAAAGTTCTTAGAGATCCTGGACAGAGAAAAAACAAGACCTGCATATCAAGGAGCTTCTTCTTTTGTAGTCACACTGCTACCGGGTTGTTGCCCAGTGTCGTGATTTTCTATTTTTGTCTTGCGCTGTTCTGGTGGCTTGTGTGATTGTTATCTTTGCTCTTTCACAGGATTCTGCTACGCCATCTAACCATCTTTTCCGTGGTCTTCCTCTTGCCTTCTTTCCCGATGTTCTGTTGTAGAAGACTCAAGGAGCATTGGCTCATAAATAACATCATGTCCCAGTAGATGAAATATTTTGGTCACGTTAAATGTCACCGTGGTTTGGAGAGAACGGTAATGGAAGGCATGGTTCCTGGAGTATGAGGCAGGGGATGACAAAGACAAAGATGGCAGCAGAACATCAAATAAACCTTGAACATGATACTGAAAGAGGCGGGAGAACTAGCTAGAGACACAGAGTTTTTCAGGTGGGCTGTGATGAAAGCTACATTCCGCAAGGGACATGCTACTACTTGACAGCAAATGCAAATTACAACAAACGAGATAAAACGTCTGTGTGAAAATGTGGGAGTAACAAGGAGAGATAAGATGAGACTAGTAGAAACAAACCAGATGTTACAGCCATGTAACACGATTAACACTTAACAGTACACCACAACAAGCACTATTATTTAGATACAATGGGTTCTAGACCATCCAAGCAAATGATGGCCACAAAAATGTAGAGGCACTAGGAATAACCATATATGAGGTGCACTCACTCAAGGGCACATGCCAGAAGTCTTGGCATACTCTAATGCTAAAAAGCACAACAGGAGCAGAGAAAAGTGCTGAGAATCCCATGTTCTGTAAAAAATGATTAACTCTTTCACTCTATTTATTTTCTCAATTTTTAAGCAGTTAATTCAAGGGAAGTAAAAAAAAATTAAAAAAATTATGATCCTTGAAAGTCAATAAATAAACATATATATCTTATTATATACTAAATTAAAGAAAACTGACAAGCCCAATAGAATAGCAAGGTTGAAAAGTAGTATAATGAAAACAGTAGAAGTAAAACTATAAAGACTTCTTATAAGGGAAGCAACTCTATGAAGCGTTGTGCAAGCTAAAGCTCAACAGGATTTCCGCGAGAGCAGTGCTGAGCAAAGCGTGGAAAAGTTAATTTAGATATGCTGAAAGTGGAAATAACTGCAAATAGAAAGCTTGTTATCAACTTAGGAAAAGAGAAACATAATTCTGGCATTTCATGAGGAAAGGAGGCTTAGAACACAACAGTGACAACTAGTAAAACAATAGGGGATGAGAAAGAGGGCAATAGAGAAATCTTAAGACAGAATAACTTCTTGACACAGAAGAATGTTAACATCGAAACCTGTGATCAGGACAGAAATTTGTAGATCAGCAATGTTAGCCTGCATGGTGCCCATATAGTGCCGGGGCCCACAAGGGAAGCAAAGAATAATACCACTGCGACCTACAATGCATGTCGTAAGAGGTGACTGATGTAGGACTTAGGGAAGCTACCTAGTAAATGAAAAGAATCGCAGAAATCGGTTAACAAGTGGTCAATATGGAGAGTTCGAAGAAGAAGCCTGGAAGGCACATGATGGTGAACCAGAAAACTCAACATGTCTATATTATGTTACAAAATTCTATATTAAAACAAGAACAATTAAATTACTTATTGCATGTTGAGATCATTCTGAATCAATACTGTGCTATGCACTTCAGTATAGTATGCTACTGCAAAATAATTTGTAAAATATTTATCTTATCATCACAGACAAGCTTGCACATTTCATTAATGTCTATCCACTAAAGACATTATTTTAATTTATCAAACAAACAAAGAAAACTTGAACTTTTAAAATGAACAATTAAACTGAAAACAGACTGAAAATATGATGCACACAATTTTTCTGCCGTGCTTATCTGACATGATCTAACAATGAAAATACAAACTGTAGCATATCCTTTACAGGACGTCACATCAACCACAGTAAACGAGTTGTTGATTTTCTAGGCACCAATTATACATTCAGTAGTTTGCCATTGCTTTCTGAACGGTGAGGTCTATTTTTGCAAAAATCCACAGGGACAAATTTTCTTCCAAACTGTCTGCCACGGATTGTGAACCAGGTACTATTGGGTTATGATCTAGCTCACTACCGCTAAACTACAGATCTAACAGTAACCACATTAAACTAATGGCAAGATATTACTTACTCTTCAATGTCATGACATTAAGAATGAGACATTTCTCATCTTCTTCAGTGATCTCTAGTCATGCGCTTAATTAACTGTGTTTTATCGTCTGTCTCCGATAGGACGAGGAACTCATTCTCACCTACACAGGGATCCCTGGAAAAATATCCCAATGGGTCCAGAGAGAACATCATACAACTATATCAACTGTTGCTCTTCTGATCTCATTACAATCGAATCCAAATCTACTAGTATTGTACTCTCAGCAAACTTTGGGCGGACATATAAGTCTAATTCCCTGGGTACTCCTCCTTCTTCTTTGCGTTCGTTCTTTACGACCAATTTTAATCACTCTTTGTGATATGTTTGATCTTTGCCAAGAACGTGTATACGTTGCACATTGGTTTGGTAGGCCCCTAAACATATAGACACATGTTTAGGACACATGCATCCGATTTCAGCCAAACCTCCTTAGTTGCCTCTTACGACATGCGTGGTAGGTAACAGTGGTTCTATTCTTTACATCCCAAATTTGGGCCCCAGTAACCACTCGGACGTCCCTGGGTACTGACTTTCCATTATTGTTGCAGTATTTAATATACTTTTACTCGAGTGGTTACATGGGGGCCAAATCAGGGGTGTAAAGAATAGAACCACTGTTACCTATCACGCATGTCATAAGAGATGAGTAAGGAGGTTTTGAAGTGGGGCTAGCTACCCCACCCTGTAAAAAAAACAGATAGCTGCAGAAACCACAACCAAGGAAATTCATAGCTCACCAGTCAAGGAAGAAGAAGGATTCCGCAAGGAAGGACTCATGAAGTGATCCAATGAAATCCAAAAGGAAATCAGACTATCGACTCACCTTCTTTCAACCGAAAGATTTCCAGGATTGACACCTAGAGGTTGGAGTTGGAAATAGAATGCAAAAAAATGGGGAGGGAGTTGAGAGATCTGGAAAAGATGAACTTGGATAGGAGGGCTTAAAAAGCCTTGGTTGCAGACCTATGCCTACCTAGGGAGGAAAAGAAGACTTCAATATACTTTCCTTCTACAGAAATAGTTGTACCAGCAGCACAAGCGATACTCTTCCACTGTGGGATAATAAGATGAACCTCCATTACATATTGTTCTGTTTTTGAGTTATTACTTGGACAGGCCAGTTCATACATCTCATTGCTGTTTGTTGTTGACTTGACTTTGCGTTAAATACATCAAATATATTTGAACGGTCTAATTCTGTCATATCAGTAAATATATAATTTTGTTTAAACAACTGTTAACTATACAGTTTGTTTTGTTTGTTATCTTCTTCTTCTTTTGTCATCACACTGTTACCGGGTTGTTGTCTTACGATGTTCTGGTGACTTGGGTGATTGTTATTTTTGCTCTTTGACAGGATTCTGCTATGCCATCTAACCATCTATTTTGTGGTCTTCCTCTCGCCTTCTTTCCTGATATTATGTTTGTTATGTAGGGGATTAAAGCCTCTTTAAGTGGAGGCATACCCTTTACAACTTAAGGACAAGCCTTTTATTGGTTATATCAGAGCATGTAGGACAACAATCATATAAAATAAGAATTAACTTCTTTTGGAGAATCCAAGTCAATTAACTATACAGTGTTTGTGTGTTAGACATAATTTCAGTTAGATTTCAGTTTTTTTTGCATTTAACAGCTTGTGTTTAATATTTATGAATCCACAAGGGCATCTATGACAATTTTGCCTCTTAGATGACCATTAGACACTTTTTTAAAGGCTGCTGGTACTTCAGTGAAAGGGAAGACCTGCTGAACAATTGGTTTGATCTGGGGAGAGGGAAATAAAAAACAAATTTATTCCATAGTAATCTCTCATTTTAAAATTATTATCTCCCTTTAACAAAATAAATAAAATATTCAATAATTGATTAAAAACTGTTTTGTGAAAAATGTTGCAAAAAACTAACAAAGTATAAATGGTTGTTTATTAATTACAATTTTTGCTTTGTGATAGCGTACGATTGTTGGTAAAATAGCAATATTTTACATATACTTCATGAACGTATGCAAATAGTTAAAACCATAAGTCGATTCTACATCGGAAATTACATGATCGGAATTAAAACATGCTTTATTATGCCTTAAACTAATGAGTAAGGAAAATAACGAGCCTGGGTAATTACAGGCTCCCAGACATATCCGTTCTGGAGGAATTTGTTTAAGGGCTAAGGTCGCCCCCATGGTGACCCACCTACTTAGTGGGATGCCTGGGCTGAGTGATCTGCCCTCCAAATAAATAAAGTACGGGAAGTTGACTATTAATTGTTTCCCCTATCCAGGATTGCAACAGTGGATAGTAATAACAATTCCAATTGAGAGTTTGTTTTGGGCAAGCATCCTTAATTCTTTTTCACCTTTCAACTCCCAAAGGAGCACATGTCTTCAACAAACGTCTTCCAGCTCTCTCTTGCTATCCCTTCCATGTTTTACCCATCAGTCTCCGACTCTCTTCTCCGGGTATGTCTAGGCCTTCCCCATCTCTTTTCCTGCGGGTTCCACAACATAATTCTTCTTTCTTTCTTTCTCGAATCCTGTATGCCTCACAGCGTCAGGTCAGGAAGAGATTTCTAAACGGGCCCTAGTATGCGCTTCGTAGATAGTCTCTTTCTGCGCCTCTGTTATCTCTGAGGTCCATCTTTGCGTGGCCGGCCTTTTGCTTTGTACCCATTGTATGGGAGCAGCATTGCTCTTTGGGGTGCACTGTCTGATGGTAATCTGCTTACGTGACCGAACCATTTAATTTGTTGTTTCTGATGAAGTCTAGTACTGATGTTGTACCCACTTTTTTCCTGATTTCATTTCTCAACCAAATTTTTTAACCAAATATTATATTCAATGTTCATTATCTCAAGGTTAATTTTTTTTGTAAATTCTCCAATAAGTTTTAGTCGGTGCTACAGAATTTGTGCAATGTCATCTGGTCCTCCAGCAGAATGAGCAAGGGAACATGCATACAGAAGAAGAGAAGTGTACATCAGAAGAGGCAAGCTGAACAGAGGCAGTTTAGAAGAAAACCTGCCTTGCAGGTCGGCTGGGGACAGTCAAAGGCTAACGGAGAGCGAACCTAGTAAACGCTGGCTGAAACCGGACACGCCACCGAAGGATAAGCACTAGAGCTCCAAATGGTGCTGAACGATGTGACCTAAAAACATGTTCTTGGCAAAGGCTGTTTATATATCACAATAAGAATAATCAAAATGGCAGAAAAGAACGATCAAGAGAGAGAGAAGAAAGATACTCATGTGTGTTGCCAGGGGGAGCAAAGAATAGTAGCTCTGCGACCTACAAGACATGTCGTAAGATGCGACTGAGGTAGGAGCCCAGGAAGTTACATAGTAAATGGCCATTGGCCATTTGAGTTGTTCGTATGTGTCGATTCCTCCCGCCAATAATGGCTGACACATTCCGTTTCTGAGGACATCTTTTTTTGAGGTTGTTCTCTAGACAGTTGCAGTCCCCTGCTGACGAGATCTGTCTTCCCGGGTTTGTCTGGAGTCGTCCTACTCTAGATGACTTCAGCCTTCTGTTGCCGGGCTCACCAACCCAGGCTTTTTGCAGGGTGTGCTCCCTGGACACTGTAGTTTAATCCTTATGCTTAAGGGAAAGTGTCATAGAAGTAGAAGACAAGACAAGAAAAAGGATGTCCTCCTCAAGAGAGAGAGGACAAGTGCTATTTGTCCCATAGCTGGGGAATGGGTTGGTTGCAGCCAGAGCATTTACCACTCGCCGGTGGGTTCTGCACTGTCACCTTATGAGGCCCCATCCTGCTCCCGCCTTTTGGTCTGGCCTTCACCTTCAGTCTGTTCGGCTTGGTTAGACCTGCCAGGAGTTAGACTCCCGCGACATAGCCTGAAGGATCCTAAAGGCACACAAACCCTCCAACCACGATAAGGTAGGCTAATATGGAGGGCAATAGTAAATAAAAAGCATCACAGAAATCGGATGTGCTGGCCTACTTGTAGGCGCACAACTGGCACAATGCACAATCACTCTTAGGCTCAGATCACATACAAATCACAAAGAGTGGTTAACAAGTGGTTGATATGGAGCGTTCAAGAAGAAGAAAGATAGATAGACTTTTCAAGTCAATAGCTACTGGAATTGTTAAAGTGCAAAACAACGAGGACAAATTCTACAAAGGCTAGTCTATCATTTTGACATGTTCATGTTTTAGGAAACCAATTTTCAGCAGAATATAGTCATCCAGTGTCCATAATTTTATTCCACTCCCAGTCGGCCTGGTGGAGAGTGAGAGCAGGTTATCTATGTGAAATATAGTCTTCCTCACAACTGCCTTCATACCTATAATTCCTTATCTGAGGGTGTGGAATTACAGGGGGATTCAGTTAACAATTCATGATCAGATATATCTCTCTCTCTCTTGTGACTTTCTGAGATCTGCCTCACTCTCTCCATAACCTCCTCAATTGTGACCCTATAATATAATTTCAGTCCCTCTATTCTGCGTAGACACCAACATTTTCATGCTAGCTTCCAGAGATTAACTTTTTCCACGCTAATCGCTGCACACTGTGCCACAGCATATTCCGTTGAAAGCCATTCGAGTTGTTTCACTTATACAAGTCTTTCTAGTTTTACTTCTACTACTATTTAACCTTGTTATTCTAATAGGATGTCCAGTTTTCTTCAAAGTAGTATATAATAAGATATATATAACTTATTCCTCTCTGCTTATTGCGGAGCATAGGGGCTCAACAGTTGTTCGCCACACTTCTCAGCCTCTGGCTGTTTTCTTTATGGTCTCCCAGGATAGTTGAGCACTCTTCAGTTCCTCACGAAGATTTCATCTCCAGGTCTGTTTAGGGCGTCTTCTTTTTCATTTTCCTTGCGGGTTGCACCCAATGTTTCTCTAGTGACACTCAACTCTGTCTTCCTTAAGGTATGCTTGACCCATCACCCTTTTCTCCTCTTGACCTGGGTCATCATGGGTTAGATCTTCTTCTTCTTGCGTTGTTCTTTCGACTCAATTTTAATCACTTTGTGATATGTTTGATCTTGCCAAGAACGTGTATACGTTGCACATTGGTTTGGTAGGCCCTAAACGCATAGACTTCTACACGTTTAGGACACATGCATCCGATTTCAGCCAAACCTCCTTAGTTGCCTCTTACGACATGCGTGGCAGGTAACAGTGGTTCTATTCTTTACACCCCAAATTTGGGCCCCGGTAACCACTCAGGCGATGGGTTAGATAAGATATATATATATATGTTTATTTATTGACGAATAGTTATGATTTTTTTAAATGCTTTTTGCCTCTCTTGAATTAACTGTGTTCAACTGAGGAAATAACTGCGTATGGAAAGAGTTAACAACTGAGAAATAACACATACCTTTTCAGCTTCCACCATTTGTCTGACTTTTTCCAGAGCTGCACCATTTGGCATGAAGACAGCCCATCTCACACTAGTACCAGATGTCAAACCCTGTTAACAGAAAGGCTGTAAGTTCTTTGCATGTATCAGTATCTTACTGTTTTTATGGCACAAAACTAAAAGCCTAGAAATACAGGAGAAGTGATTTGAAGGCAGAGATTAAAAATGTATGGAAGAGTTTGAAGACAATGCAAGAAATAGCTAAACTCTTTAGCCTGTTACGCCCTTGGCGTTTAGGGCAGCAACAAACGTACACCATTCTTCCCTGTTCATGGCCTTCCTCTGTATTGTGTTCCAGCTATGATTCATTTCCTTCAGCTCTTGCTCTATCGTTCTCCTCCAGGTCGTCTTGGTTCTTCCACGCTTTCGCCTACCCTCTGGAGTCCATCTCAGTGCAGTTTTCGTGTGGAGCCAGTCTCCATGCGCATCACATGTCCAATCCATCTCCAGCGTCGTCTTCGGATGATAGTGCCCATATTATCTTGTTGGCATCGTGCAAGCAATTCTTGATTCGAGATAGTAGTCGGCCAGTACACGCGTAAGATTTTTCACAGACAAGTTGTATGAAAGGCGGAGAGTCTTGACATATCCTGTTCTGTCATTCTCCAGCATTCCGATCCGTACAGCAATGTTGACAGCACACAGCTGTTATAGATACTAGTCTTGGTTCTGATGCTGTATTGGGCAGATTTCCAGGCGGTCTGAAGGGTCATGAATGCACTTCGCGCCTTACTCAGTCTGTTTTTAATGTCAGATCCAGCGCCTCCTTCATTGCTAATAACACTTCCAAGGTATGTGAAAGCGGTTGTATCTCGGAGGGTTTTACCTTCTAGTTTGACTGGTGCTGGGGTTGCTATGTTCAGAGTCATTACTTCAGTTTTCTTCTGATTTATTTTCAGCCCAACCATCTCACTATATTGGTTAAGGCGGCAGGTCTTTTCCTGGATATCTCTATGTGTATGAGATAGAGTGCGATGTCATCTGCAAAATCTAGGTCTTCCAGAGTGGATGTGAGCGTCCATCTAATACCTCTTGCCTTATCTTCCGTTGTTTTACGAATCACCCAATCTATGACAGTGTTGAATAATAGGGCTGACATAACACATCCTTGTCGCACGCCTGTTTTTACTTCAAACTTTAGTTCTGAAGTTTCAACACTGCATGCAAACTTGCTGTAGCAGCTTTTTATAATATTTATAAAACACAGTGGATTCCATACCATCTTAAGATCGCCATAGACTTTCGGTGTATGCTATCAAAAGCTTTTTCAAAATCTACAAAGTTGATATAGAGTTTGCTTTGCCATTCTGTGCATTGCTCTATGATATTTCTAAGAGCAAATATTTGGCCTATACAGCTCCGTCCTCTCCGAAATCCTGCTTGTTCCTTTCTTAGTTTCTTATCCACAGCGTCAGTAATACGTTGTACGATGATTTTGCTTAAGATTTTACTTGGGACAGAAAGCAGTGTTATTCCACGCCAATTATTACAATCGGCAAGGAGCCCTTTTTGGGGATCTTGATGATGACTCCTCTGTTCCATGCATCAGGTATTATTTGGGTATTCCATATAGTAGTAAACAAGGGTTGCAATATATTAGCTGCAAGTTCTGGGTCTATTTTGAATAGTTCTGCGTTTAAGTTATCATTCCCTGGTGCCTTGTTATTCTTAAGAGATTTAATTGCTGTAATGATCTCATCCCGGCTGGGTGTTTCAATGCCAATTTCTAATTCCTCTGTTGGCTCTGGTATGTCTGCTACTACCATTGGTGGTGGTCTATTTAGCAATTCTTTAAAATGCTCTGTCCATCGTATTTCTTGTTCCTTTTCCGTTGTCAATAGTATTCCATTCTTATCCTTTATGAGAGTATTTGATCTCCTGTAATGTTTCCAGCTTATTAGCTTTGTAATTTTGTACACTGTTCCCTGATCACACTTTTTGCTGCTTCTTCTGCCTGCACTGCCAGGTCTTCAACATACATTCTTTTGTCAGCTCTCACAGCCCGTTTGATTTCTTTACTTGCGTTTTTGTACTGTTCTTGGTATCTTGCTTTCAGTCTTTCGGACTTTGCTTCTAACAATTTCTTTTTAATATTCTTCGGCTGTCTATTATTTTCCATGTTGTTGGTGTTATCCATTCTTTTCTTTTCTTTGTGCGGTACCCTAGACATGTTTCACTGCTCTGGCTATATATAGATGCTATGTTGTCCCATGTTCTATCTATGTTGTCAGTTTCATCCGTAGTTTCATTACTTTCTAGGGCTTGGAATCTGTTCTTTATCTGCATTATAAACTTATCCCTTACTTCCGTGTCTTTTAGTCTATCCACATCGAACCTCTTTTGGAAGTTTTTCTGTTGTCCTGTTTTTCTTAGTTTAAGTTTGACATAAGCTGTGACTAGGTGGTGGTCGCTACCAACATCTGCACCTCTCTTGACTACAACAACTAGCAGCGAGCGTCTCCAGGGTCCATTGATCATTATATGGTCTATTTGGTTTTTATCTCTGCCATTAGGGAATACCATGTTAATTTGTGGATATCTAGAAATAGCTAAAGATAGGAAGATTTTGCATAAGTTGGTTGAGTGTCCAAACCGTAGTTTAAAAAGGCATAAGAGAGAGAGAGAGAGAGAGAGAGAGAGAGAGAGAGCAAGAAAGAAAGAGATATAGTAATGTTAATTGGAGAGTAAAGGAAAGCCTAGATATACCAGGAGAAGAGAGATGAAGACCTATATTAAATGGATAGGCAAGATGTGGAAAGAATTGGAAGGGATGGCAAGAGAGAAGAAGGACTATAAGAAGTTTGTTGTAGACCAGTCTCGCTAGGAATTGAAAGATGAAGAATAAAAAAAGAAGAAGAATGGTAATTAAGATAACTACTGCACCGAATGATGGAGCATGTATTGACTTGTAAGACATTGTAAATCTGAACTATCCTATATAGCCCTAGATATTGACACTTATTACATCACATGACATCAAAATAACCATGCAGTGGATCCCTGGACATTCAAACACACCTGGAAATGATAAAGCAGATAGGCTAGCCAAGAAAGGGTCAACACAGGAACAACCAATCACAGCAACAACTCTCCATACAGCAAAGCAAATCCTAATGACAACAAATAAAGAAATTTGGCTGAACAGATGGGCCATGGGAAACACAGGAAGAGAGGTGTACACCCATATGGCCAGCCCTAACCTTAATGACAACATCAGCCACCTTACAAGAAGAGATCAGAGCACCATTTTTAGACTCTGAACCCAACACATAACACTTAATAATCACTTGAACAGAATTCATCCACAACACACTCCAGAGTGCCAACTGTGCGCACATCATCATGAAACCGTTCACCACCACCTTTTCAAATGTCAAGCACTAGATGACATCAGAAAGACCCTCCTTCCTCCAAGGCCAGATAAATGGAACACATTATACGGAACAAAAGAACAACTTACAAATACATACAGATACCACTACATAGCATTGGGCCGAAGGGCAAAGCTCAAGTGCCGCTGGATCATTGAAGAAGAAGATTGGCTTGTAAAAATGTGCAAGGATGTCCTTTGGGTGAAGTGAACTAAACTGGTGCAAGGATGTCCTTTGGGTGAATTGAACTGGAGCAAGGATGCCCTTCGGGTGAAGTGAACTAAACTTACCCATGAGTACTTTATCATACAAAACCAGTAATACATTAATACATTTTCTATTTTTACATGAAACTAATCTTGCCAAATTGAACTAAACATTTGTAACATCTTCATTATGGTTACCTTTAAAGTTTCTATGCCTGCGGTGACTGCTGTTTGAAGTAGACCAGGTAATACTCCCAGTTTGTCAGAATTAGAAAGCAGTGGGCTAATAAGCGTTATGAGATGTGAATCATGCCTAGGTTTCAAATATGGTAAAGCATTCTTTGTGTTCTCTCCCCCAAGTGTGTCCAAAATATAGTCAAACCTAGAATATATTATACAAATTTATTGAATAACAAAAAGAGATATCCAAAAATATTTTGTTGACCAACTTTCATTTTTTTTAAAAATTAGTTTTCCCGCTATGGATTCAGACGTAGTCATGGCACCTAATATGGCATCTCTGACTAATTTTTGCGTGAAGGCTAGCTATCCTTATCATCAGTGTCCCTCGTCATTCAAGCAAGCCTTACTCCAACTTCAGAGGTACTTGTAATTTATATCCCCAAGTAAAGGATCAGTGTTTCCTGTAGTCTAACCGCGTAACATGTGCACATCATGAATTTTTGGCTAAATCTGGCCTCGAATCCTGAGATTTCCATCCCCCATGGTCTCTAGCGAAGGATGTTATCAACTTAACTATCGATGGCCCACCTTCCCTTGATAAAATAAACCAATAACTAAACTTGGTAAATGTTAGTCATTAGTTTATTTTTATCAAGTGAAAATTAGTCACGATCAAGAGAGCTGCATGCCTACAACAGGATTATCAAGAGGAATGCATGTCTACAAGAGGATGACTAAGAGGAATGCATGTCTACAAGAGGATGATCAAGAGGAATGCATGTCTACAAGAGGATGACTAAGAGGAATGCATGTCTACAAGAGGATGACCAAGAGGAATGTATGTCTACAAGAGGATGACCAAGAGGAATGCATGTCTACAAGAGGATGACCAAGAGGAATGTATGTCTACAAGAGGATGACCAAGAGGAATGCATGTCTACAAGAGGATGACCAAGAGGAATGTATGTCTACAAGAGGATGACCAAGAGGGATGGTGACAGTAGACAATTTGATTTTATAGCACATCAAGAGAAAAATGGATGTACAACATTGCATAAATCCTCCAGTAATGTGGGTTCACAATAACCAATATGGCAGAAACACTTGATTCAGATAATAAAAACTTCTTACAGTAGAAGTGGAAAGACAAAGTAAAATAATAGACAAAATACTAAAGTGACATGTGTGTTGGAGATAATGTTATGTTTAACACATACACACAAAAACCTCACTTGTCCACAGAATGAAGCTCCTTCCAAACATCCTTTGTTCTGTAATCTATGACCTCTGCTCCCAAACCTGTCACAAGGTCAACAGCGTCTGTGCTACAGGTCGCTGTTGCATGCATGCCCCAGGCTTTTGCAAGCTAGGACAAAAATTAATCAAACAAATTGTAATGTAATATAAAACTTCAACAGAATAAGTAAGTACATTGTCAGGGTAAATACGGATCAAAACTAAATTTAGAGAAGGCTACTACTCTTCATACCTCTTGTAGGCAGTGTTAGGACATACAAAACCATGGACAGGAAGATTTCATAACTACCTCCACCAAACATGGAACGGAACATGGACAGGAAGACTTCATTTCCTCCACCAAACATGGAACATGGACAGGAAGACTTCATAACTCTACCTCCACCAAACATGGAACATGGACAGAAGACTTCATAACTTCTCCACAAACATGGAACATGGACAGGAAGACTTCATAACTTCCTCCACCAAACATGGAACATGGACAGGAAGACTTCATAACTTCCTCCACCAGACATGGAACATGGACAGGAAGACTTCATAACTTCCTCCACCAAACATGGAACATGGACAGGAAGACTTCATAACTTCTCTCACCAAACATGGAACATGGACAGGAAGACTTCTAACTCTCCACCAAACATGGAACATGGACAGGAGACTTCATAACTCACACCAAATATGGAACATGTGAGAACAGCCATGGCCTTTGAGTCATTCATATGTGTTGATTCCTCCCTGCCAATAATGGCTGACACATCCTGTTTCTGAAATATTTTTGTTACTTTGTTCTCTATACGGTTGCAGTCTCCTGCTGATGCGATCTGTCTTCCCGGGTTTGTCAGGAGTCAGTTTCAGTTTCAAATATCTTCATTGCACTCCGGACATGTCCATAGGTGCTCCGATCTCCTTCGCAATATCTCCATCAGCGTCCAGCGACTGACCGTACCAGTTCTATTTTGATTGATGAGCCTACTCGTATACCTGTTGTACCGTCGTTCTTGCCACACTAATCTTCAGACCCAGTTCTCGAATCTAGTAGTTGACGTGGATTGGTTTAGATGAAGGTCTTCTCTGCCACGCTCTATGAGGGCGTTCACGATGTCAGCTCTGTCCATTGGCTGGCCGTCTGATATAGCGGCAGAGCCAGCCAGTCTGTCTGCTCTCTCATTGCCAACGACACCCATGTGCCCCGAACAAAGACAAGTGTAATTCTGCAAATTGTTGACGCCTGCAGTGATTAAGTCCATTGCCTGCGCACCGAACCGCCTCCACCTTTCGGATCATACTCAATGAGTCACTCAAAATGCACGCATGAGTGTAGTTTTGTGACTCTAGCTAGAGTAGTGCATTGGTCACCGCCAGTACCTCCATTGTCATGCTGCTTGTTGTCATACTGAATGCACCACTGGCTTCCTTGACCATTCTGCCACATGAGCTTGCAGAGAAGGCCCATGCAAACTTTTCGTGACGAACTACCGATCCATCCGTGTAGATCACGCGCTGCATTGCAATTTTCATCGATGATGGCTTTGACGTCTGCATTCAACGCCGCGGAATTTTCCTCTCTGCAACCTTTGTCAAATTTAATGATGGTTGAAAAAGTGTTCCAGTATATTGGAGGCATTGGTATCCATTCTTCTCCATAGTCAATATTATTGAGCCCGCATACCAGCTGAACAGTATCTGCGGCATGGCCAACCCATGACTTGCCCGCTTTAACCGATGTCCACCACTGTCTGGAGTCATCCTACTCTAGGTGATTTCAGTTTTCTGTCTTTGGGTTCACCAACCTAGGCTTTTATGCAAGGTGTGCTCCTGACACTATAGTTCAATCCATATACTTGGAGGAAAGTGTCATAGAAGTAGAAGACAAGAAAAGGATGTCCTCCTCAAGGGAGAGAGAGGATGAATGATATTTGTCGCATAGCTGGGGGATGGGTTGGTTGCAGCCAGAGCATTTACCACTTGCCGGTGGGTTCTGCACTGTCACCTTATATGAGGTTCCATCCTGCTCCGCGCCCTTTGGTCTGGCCTTTCAAATTCAGTCTGTTCAGCTTCGTTAGATCTTCCAGGAGTTAGACTCCTCTTGAAGGGTTTCACAAAAGACTGCAAACATACCCACTCTTTGATTATTTGAGGGCTCAAAACTTAACCATGGAGAAGGAGACATTTTGGAACATCAGTAAGTACTTTCTGCTGATGACTGTATTAATGGAAGTGACTCATCTCTCTGTTTAGTTATCTGATCATGGTATAAAGTAGCAGAAGAAGAAGAAAAAAAGTAAATTTTCAGAATTTAGTTTCAAATAGTTAATAGAAAACATTGGTTATTGGTTACTGAACTCGTCCATGTGGTGCCGGGGCCAGCAAGGGAAGCAAAGAATAGTACCACTTTGACATACAAGGTATGTCGTAAGAGGCGACTGATGTAGGACCTAGGGAAGTTACTCCAGTAAATAAAAAGAAATCGGAGGTGCTGACCAACTTGTAGGCGCATACCTGGCACAATGTACAATCGCTCTTAGGCTCAGATCACATGCAAATCACACAGAGTGGTTAACAAAAGGTTGATATGGAGCATTCAAAGAAGAAGGTTACTGAACTGACGTCACATCACTCTAGGCAGACCCATAGGTGCTCAGTTTCTACTAACAGATGTAGAAAATTATGCATACTGGTGGTTCCTGTGACTCGCTGGTTAAACACACTCCTCTCGCTGGCCATCATATGTATCAAGACAAATGTGGGGAAGACCATGCTTCACATAGATATCCTGTCCTCACCAGGTTCTATGGGAGTGGAGTAGCACTTGAAGCCTGGACACCAGATTATTATATTCTGCTGCAAAGGTGTTTCCTGCAACCTGAAGATGTCAAAATCATAAACCAGCTTGTGTAGAATTGGTACTCATTGATTTGCACTTCGACAATTCCAATAGCTGATTCATAGATACTTGAGGGCAAGTCTTCCTTCTAAACCATCTCTGTCCAGCCTGCCTGCTATGTCCACTTCACTTGTCTCCTCTACCTCTTCTTATATATGCATATTTCCTTGCTTGATCAGCTTGGAAAACCAGACAACAATGCACAGACTAAGTAGCAACTGCTTGCTCATTTAAAATATTACAACTTACAAAACAATATAAACCTGTAAACAAATAGCATTCAACATTACATCTGGTTAGTGTAAATTTCACAAATTTTAAACAGTGTCTTGTTCATTTTTTGTTAAGTAAATCGATGGTAAGAATAATTTGTAACCATTAATAATTTGTCTATAAGAAAACATTACTATATTTTTTTCAGCATCAAAAGCCCCAACAATGCAAGCTATAACATATATATATATATATATATATATATATTACCTGAATTGCAAAAGTTCCAATACCACCTGAGCCACCCAGAACCAGAATTCTAGAGACAAAAAAACACAACACATATAAACTGTTCACAGATGTAAACATATTAACTGACTACAGGGACATTCTCGAGTCAACTTTAAGTGGTTCTACGGTATACTGAAAAAATAAAGAATACAACCGGTCTACTTGTTCTAAAAGTTCAAATGGATAAGTTTGTGCTAAAGGGTCTAATGCCGAAGGATTTACTTCATTGCACCGGGTTTTAACCTATATATCTTGGCCCTCCTCTACAGAAATGATACTCCATCTGCCGAGAGTATTACACAAAGCACGAACTCCATAGCTCTGGCAACAATCCTAGGGGCTCTGACAAAAATGCACTTGTGAACAGAAAGGTGCATTCCAGAATTTGAACCAACGACATTCAGAACGCAAGGCAAGGGCATAACCACTTAGTCACAGAGATCCTCCTAAGTTTGTGCTATTACAATTGTAGTGGAATAAAGGATAGAACATACATTAATGGCAAGGTCAGAACATACGCCATGACCTTGCTACTATTTCTCATGGGGTTAATGGTAACAGACTTGTCTGGTTCTCAGTACAAGAATCAATATGTTTTTTGTAGTGGTGAATACTACAAAGGCATCTCCCTCCTAAGCCATGTGGGAAAAATGTTTGCAAGAGTTCTTGAGCAACGAATAAGACTAATTGTGGAGCCAGCACTCAGCCCACAACAGTTTGGATTTAGAAAAGGAAAAGGGTGCACAGATGCAATATTTGCCCTAAGACAAATTAGTGAAAAGACTATAGAACACAAAAATCAAATGAATATAGCCTTCATAGACCAAGAGAAGGCATTTGATAGGGTTAACAGAGACATATTATGGGATGTTCTCGAAAACTACGGAATAAAAGGAACACTGCTAGACTGTGTTAGAGCCATATATATGGAAAGTGAAAGTGCCATACGAACAAGCGCCGGACTCACAAATTGGTTTCCAGTAACATCAGGAGTACGGCAAGGATGTGTTTTATCACCTCTTCTCTTTATTATATACATGGATAGTATCACCAAAATAGATGAAGCATCACTCAACGCAGACCAACAAAATGAACTGCTCTTTGCTGACGACCAGTGTATATTCCATAATAATATTGAACAGCTTCAAGAACACATAAACTTACTCAACAATAGCTGCCTCAAATACAACATGAAGATCAATATTCAAAAGACAGAATTCATGACTATAAGTAGAGAACATAAAGATATCAACATAAAAATAAATGACCAAACGCTAAAGCAGGTGAGAGAATTCAAATACCTTGGAAGTATCTTCACATCTGATAGTAGACTGGACAGAGAGATCGAAACTAGAATCAAGCAAGCCAACAACATTACATACCAGCTTACCCCAATTTTGAAACACCCAGCTATTCCAGTAGTGACTAAAAGACAGATTATAAATTCAATCTTTATACCAACACTGTGCTACCAGAGCCAAACATGGGCACTGACAAAAGAACAAGAAAGGAAAATTACCACATGCGAAATGAGATGCCTGAGGAAAGCAGTAAATAAAACAAGAGACCATATAAGAAATGAGGAAATTAGAAGAACAGTCGAACAACACCTGCTATTAGATTTATTGAAAAACAGAGACTCAAATGGTTTGGCCACTTGGTCAGAATGAACCCGAATACACCAGTTGCAAGAGCGTACAACCTGAAAATGGAATCATCAAGAGGAAGGGCAGACCAAGAAAAGATGGGTTGATGGAGTTACAGACATCTTAAAACTCCACAATACCACACCATATCAAGAGACCGAGCGTGCATTATCTCGGAAACCGATCATCAGTTAAACCTGCTACGCCTAGCGGCAAAAAAGCAGTGAAGGACAAAAGAAAAGAAAGAAAGAATACTACTGATGAAGAATTTTACCACACTTCTAGATGGAAATCAACTCTTTCATCAGCAATGCATGGCAAAATGTGATCATGATATTTGACTCAGATTGCATACAAACGCTAAGATGAGGCTGGAATGTGGTCACTGTAAAGTCAATGCAAACTGTTATCCATATGAATAGGTGGCTGCCCAGTATGTCCACTGGCGCAAAACACACACAAGTCACAGGGAGTGGACGCCAAGTGGTTGTTCTAGAGTAATTGCAGGCAAAATGTTTGAACTAAAACAACTTACAGGTCACAAAGGAGCACTTAGATGAGAGTGACAGTGAGCATGATATGACCGCTAGCATGATACAAAATATAAGTAGGATACAGTTGTCATATTTCTGTCTTATATGATAAGATTTTATGTGCTTTTTAATATGTGTTACAGAAGGGTCCTTCATATATCATGGACAGAGAAGAGAATAAATAGATCTGTCCAGAAAGAAATCAAATTCAAAGAAAACTGGCTAATGCTACAAATAAGAAAGAGAAAATTTAGGTATTTTAGACATATAATAAGACATGAAGGGCTGGAAAAGACCATCATGGAAGGAGGCATATCAGCAAAGAGGAAGACTACGGCAAAGATGGATTCAGAGTGTAATTCATAGTTTGAACATGACAGCTGCAGAAGCGGGACATCTGACCTACGAGAGAGGCAAATTCTAAAGGACTGTTGGGGTGGCAAAGTTCTGCTCAGGACAAGCTATTTGATGATGATAAGGTTGCTATCATGATACACAATATACTTAGTAGGATACAATATACATATCTTTGTCTTATATGAAAAGATTGCTAGCATGATACACAACAAACTTAGTGAGATACAATTTCTGTATTTTTAACTTTACAAAGAAATAACTCAGGTGTACATACAAAATTTAATTAATGATGTCTATATATATCTATATCTATAGGATGATTAAATCAATGAGAAAGCCACAAATACCAACACAAGACGATTACTATAATATGAGCAGATTGGAACAAGTTGTCATTCTGCGCTTAGAACAGGATCACAATCGCCCCAAGCCACATGTATACAAAATTCAAGATTGGCAAATTCAGCCATGTTACATGTGACAGGCAAACCAGACTCAGAGCCATACTCAAGACTGCCTGAATATGATACACTGAGGCAAACTCACTGGCCTAACAAACGACATCGACATAAAACTACCGGACCTCTGTGTGAGCTACAAAAGACAGTGAAGTTATACAAGAGACAACATTGAATATATAGACATATTTCGGAACGAAAGAAGAAGGAAGGATCTATATTTATATAAAGCAACATTAGCTTTTTAAAGTCTAAATAAAATATGGAACTGCAAGTTATATGGTATTAAACTAAATTACGAATTTTCAATTCAAATATTGTAACAATCCTAACATATGCTAGCTAGAGTTGGAAAATGACTAAAGATATAGAAAGCAAGTTGAATGCATTTGAAAATAGATGTTTCGAAAAATAATGAATATAAATGGACAATTCAGAAGAAGTGATGAAATCGAGACATGTCTGGTCAACCACTAGTGACAACTGTTATAAGAAAGAGAAGATGGAGATATGTTGGGACACCTTGAGGAGAAATGAGCAATGTATATCAAAGCAGGCATTGAAGTGGGATGCAAAGGGTTCAAGAAAGAGAGGTGACCTAAAGAGACCCTGAAACGAATTTTGCTGAGAGAGGCAGGAAATATCAGTCTCAGTTCCATGGAGAGATTGAGCGAGTTGCCCAGGATAGAGCGGTATGGAGAAATTACTTGCAGGCCTATGTACATAGGCATCGAGGAATTATTATTATGTTATATATATCTATATATATATATATGTTCACCCTTCATAGCAGCTTCTTCTCCTTCAATTCACCAATAGTCACAGTGCTGCCAAGTTGTTGTAATTACATAAGGCATTGATGCAGCTTCCAAGTGAGACAAATTATCTGGTTTCTTTGAAATCTGAAATTTGTACGTATCAGTCACAATTTCCTGTAGCAACATATGGATGTAAATCGTGGACCATAACACAAACATTAAAGAACAAAATTATGGCTTTTGATACAATATGTTACAGACAAGTTCTCAGAACATCCTGAACAGAGAAGAGAAAAACAAAACATCCTACAATAATTGTATATCAAGTATAAATAACATCATCTCCTGGAAGATTAGATATTATGCCCACGTTAAACGTCACAGTGGTTTGGAAAGAACGGTAATAGAAGGCATGGTTCCTGGAATATGAGGCACGGGACGACTAAGTCGAAGGTGACAGCAGGACATAAAAGAAACATTGAACATGATACTGGAGGAGGTGGGAGAACTTGCTAGAGACAAGAGTTTTTTAAGCTAGCTGTGATGAAAGTGACATTCCATAAGGGACATGCTACTGCTTGATCAGTCACAAATCATATACACAATAGCAATATACAGAAAGAATGTTGAATGTATCGTATTCAATTGCTTATGTGGCCAAACCATTTACTTTGTCGTTTCTTGATGAGTTCAGTACTGATGTTATACCCACTTTTTCCTGATGTCTTCATTTCGAAACTGGTCTCTTCTTGATACTCCCAGCATTCTATGTAGAAATTTCATCTCTGATATTGTTCTATGATACTTTTAAGTACAAATATTTAGCATATACAGCTTCATCGTCTAAGAAATCCAGCTTGCTTCTTTCTCATTGTCTTATCTATGGCATCAGTAATGCACTATATAATGATTGTCCTTAAGATTCTGCTTGGGACAAAGAGGATGTTATTTCATGCCAATTGTTAAAATCTCAATGAAGCCTTTCTTGGATATCTTGAATGAATAACCCTGTGTTCCATACATCAGCATTTTTGAGGGTATTCTGTAACCTGTAACACAAATTAACAAATGCCCTTTTCATGGTGAATCAAGCAGATACATTTTTTCAGTGATCCTTAGGATTGTTTCTGAAGTTACAGAGTTTTTTGTTTTGCGCAATATACTTGGCATTAAGAGCCTCTATGATGGTTCACAGTGTGCAGTTCACACTGATGGTGGACACAGCGACTGGTTTATGGTTGAAACCGGAGTAAAGCAAGGCTGTATTCTATCTCCGCTATTGTTTGGAGTGGCCATTGACTGGGTGATGCGAAAATGTTGCAGGGCGAAACTGGCATCGATTGGGTAGCAAATAGTCAACTAGAAGATTTGGATTTTGCAGATGATATTGCCTTGTTAAGTAGAAACAACCAAGATATGCAAAGAAAAACAGACAACTTGTCATCTTTAGCATCAAAAGTTGGACTGCAGATGAGCTATGAAAAAAACCCAAATATAATGAAGACACCTATGGCAAGTAATGCAGATATCACACTGGAATCTAAAATGATAAAAATAACAGAGCAGTTCACATATTTAGGTAGCAATTTTCATTGCACAGGAAATGTTAAAAAGAAATTATAATACGAATTGGCAAAGCAACATCAGCTTTTAAAAGTCTAAATAAAATATGGAACTGCAAGTTATATAGTATTAAAACTAAATTACGAATTTTCAATTCAAATGTTGTATCAATCCTAACATATGCTAGCGAGAGTTGGAAAATGACTAAAGATATAGAAAGCAAGTTGAATGCATTTGAAAATAGATGTCTGCGAAAATAATGAATATAAAATGGAATGAATTCAGGAGAAGTGATGAAATCAGAGATATGTCTGGTCAACCACTAGTAACAACTGTTATAAGAAGAAGATGAAGATATGTTGGGCACACCTTGAGGAGAAATGATCAACGAATATCAAAGCAGGCATTGAAGTGAGATGCAAAGGGTTCAAGAAAGAGGGTCGACCTAAGGAGACCCTGAAACGAACTTTGCTGAGAGAGGCAGGAAATATCGGTCTCAGTTCCATGGAGAGATTGAGCGAGTTGCCCAGGATAGAGCGGTAAGGAGAAATTACTTGCAGGCCCTATGTAACGTATAACGTGCGAGAGGAATTTATTATTATTATTATTAATATACTTGGCAGATTATGTGACCTTTCTATGGAGAGGGATCAAGCTCTAAGCTCTATAGGGAAAATCAATGAAGTGAACCCTTTGCCATTAAACCCATGTTTTGATGGCACCTATGATAGTGGATAGCAACAGCCCTATACTCCACTAGAAACTTCTTATTGGAACGATCCATATCGACCAATTGTTAAACCACTCTTTGTGATTTGTATGTGATCTGAGCCTTAGAGTGATTTACGTCGTGTCAGTTATGCACCTACAAGTAGGCCAATATATCTGATTTCTGTAACCCTTTTTATTTACTAGTGTAGCTTCCCTAGGCCCCTACCCCAGGCGCCTCTTATGACATGTCTTGTAGGTCTCAGTGTTACTATTCTCTGCTCCCCTTGCGAACCCCGGCAACACACAGGCGCCACTAGATACAAAATGTCAAGTCATTCTTTATCAAATGTAATTGTAACATGTAAGGGGATGTTTTTACTTCATCTTGTGAGACTATTGTGTACTTGGCATGTGTTCCATGCTTCTCTGCTCCCAAGGCACCCCACACCTGAAAGAAAAACAACAATTTAGATTTTTAGATGTTAATATTTTGTCAACATTAAGGGGCTGACAATCCATACCTGTAAAATAGATTGTGTTACAAAAACAGAAGCAATAGTTAAACTGCACATTATTGGAAACCATCATCAAAAGACAAAGATGGTGGTGGATTGGTTATGTATATTGTATGCCAGAAATGGCACTGGCTAGAACAGCTATCTAATAGACAGCAGATAGGAAAAGAAGGTCTGGGAGTTCAAAAGTAACATGAAAAGAGCTATGGAAAGAGAGTTGAAAGATTGTGACCTGATGTGAGAAACAATTAGTAGAAAGGTGGCAGAGCAGCAACAATGGAAATTTCTTTTGGAAGCCTTATGTATCAAATGAAGAGGATATAGAAGGACTACCTTATTTAGCATTCTCTTCACTTTTGGATTATTTGTTATGATTGATTGATTGAACCATCATCATTGTACTTCAGTCAGTAACCATGTGTGCTCAATCTCTTTCTTACACAGGAAGATCTCAGCTGCAGTGCACAAACTACGTAGCACGGCAAGGGTCCCCAATGTAATTTTGAAGATGGTGAAGATATTTTTGTGGGGATTTTATTTTTAATAATTTATTATGTATGCTTGTGCTACTTCTTTTGCTCCATTCTGAGAATACAGTTTGTTTCTTTATAGAAAGCCTAAACCAAGCATTGACGTACTATCAGCAATCAAATGATTCAACATTTGCTGGGGGAAATTGAGCACCTATGGTTCTGTACGGAGTGTTATGATGTCAGTCAGTAACCAATAACGAATGCTAATTCTTTAGTCCATGTTTCAAAACATCAGAAAGAGCTGGCTACAGTATAAGTGGGTTTTATCTACAAAAACGTCCCAGATTGAGGATCCTAGGAGCATCTACCATTCGGAACACTTACAACATCCCTCTCTTCTTCCACCTCTCCTTTCATACTAACATCTCCCCTTCATACTTCTACCTTAACTTCATACTTACATCTACCTTTCATATGTCCATCTCCCATCCAAACTTTCATCTCCTCTTCATACTATTTCCCTTCCATTGCCTCTATTTAATCTGAATACATGTTTATCAATTTCATCCTCAACCCTGCCACCAAATTCTTTCTGTGTGCAAATACATCATTTACAAACATACAACACATCTCTACAACTTTATTTTGGTAGCCTCAGGATGAAGCCTTCTAAAAGATTATCCATAATTTTCACATTATCAGATGGTCTGCTTACCTCATCCCCAGCTTTAAACTTGCTGACTACTTTACCGGCCTCTATTACTGTTCCAGAAAAATCTCTCCCTAAAGTCAGTGGAAACTCTGTTCCTGCTGTTATCAAGCCTTTCCGTTTCCTCAGTATATTAATAAGACTTCTCCCATAGCCACCTGTACATAGAAAACTAATGATGCTGTAGTTGCTAATGTCAACAAAGGTAACTAAATAGTTAATTAAAAATATGCTGGCAAAAACAAACTCAAATGTCCCGCATTATTTTATCTGTCATCAATGTCGCATTATTTTATCTGCTTCATGTAGTATGTCATTTGCTCTGATCACAATCTGTCTGTAAGAGTATAGATCTCAGGTCAGTTCTCCCACCTTCTCCGTCATCATGTTAAAGATTTATTAATGTCCTGCTGCTGCTACCATCATCTTGGTCGTCCCATGCTTCTTATTTTAGAAACCATAACTCCTTTGATTATTTCTCTCTCCAAACCATTTTGACAATAAATGTGACCACAATATTTCAGTTTCAGGACTTTGATTATTAGTTACTGAACTGACGTTACAACACTTCAGGCAGACCCATAGGTGCTTACTCTCCCCAACAGATGATGAAAGGTATGCATACTTATGGCTCATATGCCTCTTTATCTAAGGAGACAATAACTTTTACATCATATATTGTGCGTTGTTCTGGGTCTGTGCCTTATGTGACTATAGAGACATATTTGGTAGTTAGCATTTGTCACAGTTGCTGCAGGAAAATCCAGTGTCTGGAGAAGTTGAAGGTTTCTCTGCCCTCTGTATTGCATCTATATGCATTATTTCTCTCCCCTCTCTTAGTAACATCCCTCATTGTTGCTTGCAATGCACACCTGTCTTTGGCCAAATTCTCCTAATTATATGCGTCTTTGCAAATTCTCCTAATTATATGGCTGTCCTTGGCCAAATTCTCCTAATTATATGGCTGTCTTTGGCCAAATTCTCCTAATTATATGGCTGTCTTTGGCCAAATTCTCATAATTATATGGCTGTCTTTGGCCAAATTCTCCTAATTATATGGCTGTCTTTGGTCAAATTCTCCCAATTATATGGCTGTCTTTGGTCAAATTCTCCCAATTATATGGCCGTCTTTGGTCAAATTCTCCCAATTATATGGCTGTCTTTGGCCAAATTCTCCCAATTATATGGCTGTCTTTGGTCAAATTCTCCCAATTTTGTCTGTCTATATCACATGTTAAATCACACTTCAGGTGTTCATGTCTTGTAGACAACCAATTGAACTGAACTTGACAATTAACCTGTAACTGTTGTCTTTTATGTTGGTTTGATCATCTGATATTGATGCATTATTATTTTCTTAGTGACTATCTTGGAAATAGAATATTTCCGGAAAGATATTAAATATCTGCTGCTCATCCTCCAAGAATAAGAGAAAATTAAGAAATTTATTTTTTTAAAAATAGGAAAGTCAACATTATATAAAAAGAGATAATTTGACAAAAGTGAAGGGTATATGATAAATTCAGAGAGATGATACATTCAGAAAGATAATAGATTGATTGGACTATTATCATTGTCCTTCAGTAAATAACCATTAAAGCTCTGATCTCTTATACAGTAAGATCTCAGCAACAGTACACAAACTCCATTGTACTTGAAATGGGTCCCTGATGTAATTCAGAGCATGGCAGAAATTTTATGTTAAATACTATTCATTATTTTTGCTCAGACAGCTGCTTTCCAGTCAATTTTAATGGATTTTTCATCTCAATAACTCTTTCATTAGCAACTAGAAAGTAGGACATTTTATCGTCCATCTCCAAATGGGACTAGGAACTAAATCTCCCATACATTTAGATCATGATCACTGGAAAATATCTTGATCATTCCACATTTGACATGAATCAAGTACTTTGGAAGAGTGAGGCGAGCACCATACCTCAACGCCACAGAGACGTCCCCAAATAAGAGATAACTGAATAATAACGACATACGAATATAAATATGTGATCTCGATATGTATACCCAATAAAATCAAATACATTATCAATAGATTCAGTTTACTTTTAGCAGTCCCTATTACATAATAAAATGTTCATTACCCAACATTCGAACATCGATCGGATTTACACTTGCAGCATGAATTCTAATCAGAAGTTCATTTGGACTTTTAATAGTAGCAGCATGGGCTGATGTATTTAAGGTTAGCTTCTCACTGCTTCCATATTCATGAATCTGCCATGTCTGCATTTTATGTGCAGTATTTGATGACATTCTTAGTAGACATGGTTGATTTTTTACGTACTGTACAGCTCCAAGTTGATGAGAACGGTTTAGAACTCGATGGCATAAGCAGAGACCATTTCTACTATTAATAATGTTTGCCATAATTCTATAAGGTACTGCTGGTAATATGAATAAATTTCAACCTAATTTTGAACTTGGACTGTTTAGATTAGCTAAGAGCAGAGGGCTTTGAAACTAGTGATCAATAATGTGGACTGTACTCATCGGATGCTAAACTAGAACTCTTGAGCTGTCCTCTCTGTACTGTAGTAGTAAAGTACTTAGTCTAGAGTAGAATTGGAAGAAAACAGTTACAAATACTTTACGACAAATACTAATAGTAGACTAGTAGTGAGTTATTAACTTATTGATAAAATTACTGTAATAACTGTGATTCATAACTAACAGTAGTATTGTTATATAGTAACTATTATGTACGCGGATACAGACTCAGTACTGAATTAGAGTACTAACAGAACACTAAACTTAATGTTATATATATATATATACATACAATACACTGTGAATATACTATAATAATTATACCAATACAGTCGCCCGTGTGGTGCCGGGGCCCGCAAGGGAAGCAAAGAATAGTACCACTGCGACCTACGCCCTAGGCTACAACAACTTGACTGTCAACTGAACAAGGTATGTCGTAGGAGGCGACTGGTAGGACCTAGGAAGCTACCTAGTAAATAAAAAGCATAGCAAAATCAGATCTGCTGGTCTACTTGTTGGTGCATAATTGGCACAACGTATAATCGCTCTTAGGCTCAGATCACATACAAATCACACAGAGTGGTCGATATGGAGCGCTCGAAGAAGATTATAACAGAACACTAACAGTACTTCAGTACAGTACTCAGTACTGATAATAATCTATGACTTTCGAATTCGGTACATTAAACCTATAACTGTGTTTAAATTATATCCTGATGTTAAATTAAACATTTCCTTTTGTTGTTGTCAATTTGCTTAGGTAGTAGTTAGTTAGTTTAAAGTTGACAAGAACTAAAAATAACAAACACAGAAGAAAAGGTAGAGACGCCTGTCAATAAGAATTAGGACAGTTATCAGCAGTATAATAATTTATATGTACCGCCGATACGTGGTGATAGCACCCATCATCAATACGTGCCGCAACGGCAGACCTATATTTACTACTAAAGTAATGAGTTTCTGATCGCGAAAATGGCCTACGCAAACGTTGAACTATTATTAATAACCAGTCACCAAGTGCTGCCGATCTACCAGTACAGCTATGTTTAGCTATCCCATATTAAAGAATTACCAAACACAAGAAATTTGATCTTAATAATTGATTAACTGGTCTATTGATTGCAACACCACTATTGTACATCGGTGAACAACCATTTATGCTTCGATCTCTTTTTTATACAGAATCTCAGCGACATTGTACGAACTTCGTTGTTCCAATTTTGATGTTTTGCGTTCACTCAATCAACTACTTGTTAATCCCTCTTAGTGATCTGTGTATGATTTGCGCCAGAGAGCGCAAGTACGCTGTGAGCTCTTTATGCACCTATCTACGGCAATGGCACATCCTGTTTAAGTCTAACGTGATATTCGAATTCGCCTCTAGGGACCGCCCGTGTGGTGCCGGGGCCCGCAATGAAGCAAAGAATATTACCACTACGACCTACAAGGCATGTCTTAAGAGGCAACTGAGGTAGTGGCCTAGGGAAGCTAGAAATTACGAGCTTTCGCTGTGGATTATTTTCCTGATAGCAGAAATGAAACAGTGGAACGGAACATATATGTTTACATCCCCAATACTGCCAGACTCTTTCGACCGTACGTCCCATATCTCAGCTCTACATTAGACTGCTGGAGCGTTTTGTTTGCATCTCCCTCAGGAATTAGTAGTTTTCAGTCTCTATTGTTTTCCGGGTTAGAGCACGGAAACAGCGGGACCGCATTTGTGTATTTGCGTGTGTGCCCATTTTTTCGGTACTTGCGTTCTAACTGACAAACGTCGTTGTCGGCAAGCCTGGTTTGTTTTTCCTCGGTTATGTCCCATAGAGAGAGCCACGGTAGCGTAGTTGTTAGTGAACTCGCTTCACAAGGCTGGTGGTCCGGGTTCAACTTCCGCAGTGGGCGTGGAATTTTTCCGACCGCTACGGCTCTCAGGTCGACCCAGCCTCAACTGGGCACCAGACATGCTCTGGGAAGTTAAAGGCGGCCGGTGTGATGCTGACCACATCATCCATCGTGTACCGACGGTCAATAAAAAATACAGACCTAACATTGTATTTTTCCTATATACCACAAGGTATGAAAGGGTTCCTTTACTTTTTTATTTCCCATAGACCGTTATGCTCGAACTGGAAGATTGGTTTTATTTGCCAATTTTTCTTTTCTTATGGCAAAAACCGTTATAGGAGGTATTTCACTGTGATATCAGTGCTACCTGCCCCTACCCATTCCACATTGAAGGGTACCACAGTTTGGTCAATGACTGCTTATTATTCCAATATAAAGTTGGTTATATCGCAGCTGACAGTCGATTTATGAAGGCAGTACTAGTGATCGCGTCTGGTTGAGATCTCCACCCTTCCCCCTCTCCCACCTTTTCTTTTGTGGCCGGACTAATAATGTTCATGTATTGGTTATCGATTTCTAGATGTTGATAATGAAAATCATATTCTGATATATAAAATATCGTTCAGCTCCGCATATTCTAATATATAAATTAGCTTTCAGCTCCTCATATTCTAATATATAAAATAGTTTTCAACTCTGTATATACTGATATATAAAATATCTTTTATCTCTGCATATTCTGATAAATAAAATAGCTTTCATAATCCTCTTACATTGGCATGGACAGAAGACATACGATGTCAGTAAGGATCCTTAGAAACCCTGATGAACAGGATGAGAAAGTTCTAATCAGAAACAACGAGGACGGTATTGTTTCAAACATGATGCAGCGTGCAGAGAACATTCAGCATTCAAACTTCGCCATCTGTGATGTATGACACCTAGTGATCTCTGGCGGAGAACACCGCAATAGATGAGCCAGGATGAGAATAAATGAGTTCTGAATCAAGTGTGAAACAAGCAGACAGAAATGAGAGAAGTGTTTGATTTCGAAACATGAGTAGCCAGCGTGCAACGAGAACATTCAGCATTCAAACTTTTCGCCATCTGCTGATGTAGATTGGACACCTAGTGATCTCTTGGCGGAGAACACCGCAATAGATGAGCCAGGATGAGAATAAATGAGTTCTGAATCAAGTGTGAAACAAGCAGACAGAAATGAGAGAGATGATGATTTCGAAACATGAGTAGCCAGCGTGCAACGAGAACATTCAGCATTCAAACTTTTCGCCATCTGCTGAAGTAGATTGACACCTATGGTGTCTTGGCAGACACCAGCAATAGATGAGCCAGGATGAGAATAAATGAGTTCTGATCAAGTGTGAAACAAGCAGACAGAAATGAGAGAGATGATGATTTCGAAACATGAGTAGCCAGCGTGCAACGAGAACATTCAGCATTCAAACTTTTCGCCATCTGCTGATGTAGATTGGACACCTAGTGATCTCTTGGCGGAGAACACCGCAATAGATGAGCCAGGATGAGAATAAATGAGTTCTGAATCAAGTGTGAAACAAGCAGACAGAAATGAGAGAGATGATGATTTCGAAACATGAGTAGCCAGCGTGCAACGAGAACATTCAGCATTCAAACTTTTCGCTATCTGCTGAAGTAGACTGAACACCCTATGGTTTGCTCTGAGTGGTACAATGTCACATCTTCTCATGTACAATGATTACACGCACAAAAGTCGCAAACTGGATATGAAATGAACAAGCAAGTGACATTTGGCCTTGCGTGCACAATTTACTATTGAAATCAATAGTAATGTAGGCGAGCTAGCAAAGTTATTTGTTAAGATCGACGTTTGATCATAAAACAAGACAAGAAGATAGGTAGCCGCCTTACAATGTATTTATTGATTTCAATAACCGCACCTGTTCTCATAATATTAAATAGAAACGTTATGAAGTACGCACGAAGCAATAATATGGCTACTGGGAAAGAGTTGTATCTCATCAAACGACAGAGTTAATTAATATTGGTAACTGAATAAGCTGATTTTAAAAAAAATAACAAAAATATCCTTAACATTTGTTACATTAGCAGAGTTCGCGTTAATGTGTGTTATTACCACGTCATCCAACAATGTTATTTTTGTTATAGATCGTAATATTTGCTACACAGTATGTAACATGTCATACACGCATTAATTTGCTTGTTGCACGTTAAATTGTCAAATATTTAGTATAAAACGTGAAGGTTGAAAGTGTTGTCGTGTTTTGAGATACTTCTTTGTTTTTTGTCAACGTTTCACGACACCTGTAGCTGAAATTGTTTTGTCATTTACATTATGTATGGTTCGATGGTCTATACCGCGATGTTATGCTGAACATTGTTTCCATTAAGTAGTGTATAT